>CP139505.1:424400395-425142338 GCA_021014915.2 Artemisia tridentata subsp. tridentata | reverse complement strand
ACCCATCTACAAACCAAACGGGCTATATTTTATTGTTGAGTAAATTACACGGATGGTCCTTGTGGTTGGCGTTGACTTTCACATATGGTCCCTTGACTTTTTTTTTGCACTCCTGGTCCCTAACTCAGAAACTACTAACACAGATGGTCCCTTGACCAAACGTCCGTTTGGTCAAGCCGTTAAGCTGAGGGTATTTTCGTCCGAACACTATAGCAACTTCATCTTCATATTAAATCCTCTCATTTTTTCTCTGCTATATGTCTTTCCCCACCCTCCACCACCACAACAACCACCATCACCATCATCTTCAACATCCACATCTTCATCTTCATATTAAATCATATACAATACCTCCCCACTATTATTTCCGGCCACCTTCCTCAAATTCCGGCCACCCATAAACTAAAAGAAAATACAATTACAATAATCTCATCTCATATCACAATCAAATTTAATAGATCACTTTACATAAATACAAAATCATAATAGATTTCAGTTTACAGTTACAAGTAATTAATGACAAGTCCATTCATTCAATAACAACGAAACAAATCAAACAAAGATTACTAACCTCAGAACATTCAAACTCATCAGCACCAACTAACTTAACAGAACCAACCAAATCCCTCATAGCATGCCTAAGAAACCGCGCCATTTTGCAAATACATATCCAAAAACGCCTCATCCGCAAGCTTGTTATTCTTTTTCGACACAGACCCAACTTGAATATCAAAAGCACCAAACTCAAACCGAGGCAATTCCTCATCCTCCCCTCTCCCAATCGATTCATTCAAAGATCTCACGTCAGATTGTGATAAAAGACTTGAATGTATTTGAAAATATTTATAATCAAAATGGGCATAGATCAAATAAACATGAACAAAAAAGGTAACATTTCCATTTATGCCACCAAATAAATGTACTGGCATGGATGTAACACAAGAATGCCAACTCAAATTTTAGCTACATGTGAAACAAAAAACCATGCTAACCTGGAATGTTCTTCTAAGAGGCTCATCAACTGTCACAACAATTGTTAAAATTCAGTAAGAGTAATAGCAAAAGATACATGATGATAAACTCGAAGGTATTTACTAAGCAAACCTTGGTCCATCAAGGCCTTGAACTGATTAATTGCTTCCTGACCCATTATCATCCTCCTCTCTCCCAATCACAGTCTCCAAAACCTCGCCCCCATTCGACATCTTAATCTTATCCGGATGCATCCTAATCCCCCCACCTTCACATATCGAACTCCTCAAAGTCTCACTAAAAAAACACCTAAACCATCCACCACCACCTGATCCCCCATGACCCATTTTTCAAATACCCTTTTCGGGTGTTAGAACATCGACACGGCCCGTAAAGCCATTACCAAAGTAAGACTCACAAGATCTAAAAGCAGGGGTGTTTGGAGATGAAGATAAAGACCAAGGGAGGTAAGATGGTAAAATGGGCCATGGTAGATCCAAACCTACAATCTGAGATCTTAAATTTTGTGGGTTTCCTTCGAAGGATCTGTAAAATATTGGTGGAAAATGAAATTATTAAGTGGGTATGATCCAATTGAGGTATTTGGTTTCGAATTGAGGCAAGGGGTTTTATTTATGTTTAGATTGTTTGGTGAAATGGAGAAAGAAATATATCAGAGAGAGGGAAAGAGATATATTAGAGAGAGGGAAAGAGTTGCTACAGTGTTCGGACGAAAATACCCTCAGCTTAACGGCTTGACCAAACGGACGTTTGGTCAAGGGACCATCTGTGTTAGTAGTTTCTGAGTTAGGGACCAGGAGTGCAAAAAAAAGTCAAGGGCCCATATGTGAAAGTCAACGCCAACCACAAGGACCATCCGTGCAATTTACTCTTTATTGTTTGAGTAAATTACACGGATGGTCCTTGTGGTTGGCGTTGACTTTCACGTATGGTCCCTTGACTTTTTTTTTTTGCACTCCCAGTCCCTAACTCAGAAACTACTAACACATATGGTCCCTTAACCAAACGTCCGTTTGGTCAAGGCGTTAAGTTGGCTAATAGTGAGGGTATTTTCGTCCATTCACTCACTCCCTCACATCTTCTTTCTACTTACAAGCCTTTCACCAACAGTTTGACTTCAAAAAGTCAAAATCAAACTCCAAGAACCCTGATTCTCACTCAAATCAGTAACTTACCAAAACCCCACTTCAGAATCAAATCAATAAACCAATCTGAACAATACCCACATTTCAAAATCAAATCTTTAAGCCAAAAAACTATAAATCAAGAACCAATTACATTTATGGGGTGTGTGTGCGTTTGGAATCACAACCGGAAGTAAGACAAGAGTCATGAGCCCAATTGTGAGCGCAGTGAGTGTTGTCTGGTTTAAAGCAACTAAATCTTGTAGTATTAAAACAGCTAAAAGATAAGCAGCAAGAATGAGGCAAACACCATAAAGAGCTAAGAAACTTATGTTATCCGATTGTCTAGCTTGTCTATGGCCACCAACTGGTCTAATTATGAACATTAGTGAAGTGATCACAATTGTGGGACCTACTGCTACAACAAAAATGATCGGTGCTTCATTGGGGAAATTGAACATCATGTAAACTTGTGTTAGTATTGCACCACTTAAGCCAGCAAAACCCTTGAGTATTCCTACTACTGGACCACGGCTTCTGGGGAAGTTTTGGACTCCTAAAACAAGTGATCCTGTATTGAAATAGGTTTCGCCATTTGTTCCCACGAATATGCAAACGCGTAGCTGCAAATAAATTCAAAGCTTTAGAAAAAATGTGATTTTGGAACTTTAACATGCTAACAAGCAACTGTACGTACAATACATGCATTTGGGTAGAAATAGATGCTAATGCTGATTCTGTTCCAAAAGAGTTACACTTTCCATTTTTATCAAGTCAAGGCTAGTACTTCTAAGATTCAAAATTTACATCTAGGATTTATTGTTTTGAACACAGAGTTTTTACCAGCTGTAACAATCTCTCATTAGTCAATTAACTTATCAGTATTAGACTAGTAGCCAATATAGTAGCTCTCAAATTTGTAACTCCAAAAATATCCCTTTGACTTGTAAAAGTCAAAGGTGGAATCCAGAAAACAAATTGGTATCAAATCTAATATTAACTCAGATTCTTGCTAAAAAAACAAAACTCAAGACGCCCATAGATAAACATACATACAACTAGTTACAATCTTCATAATCAATTAACAAAGTGATCATGATCAAATTAGTTTATGACCCCTATATCAAATGAACATGAACAAAATATTACTTAATATAGAAAGAATAGATGTTATAAAGAGAGACACCAACCACCCACAAAGGCAAGTGAGGCAAAGTCCCATTAACAGTAAGCCAAACAAGACCACACGCAAAAAAATTCTTAGCAACACCAATAAAAAGAACAACCCAAATAGGCACAACTTCACACAAGCTACCAGCTATGAACCCAATAGCATCACCAATATCTTTAGCCACACCCAACATAGCAATCTGCCTTTGATTATAACCCATAGTGTTGAATTTAAATAGCATGTAACACATCTAAATAAATAAACACATCAAGAGTACACATATAGCGGAAGCAAGATCGTATTTAACACATATAATGAATTACATAAAAGTAAATTAGAATTACCTCGAGATCCTAGCAAGAACAAGGATCAATTCTTCTCTTCTAATCACAAGATCAACAAATAGGATTAGCGTGGATCCCCTTACCGTTTTGATCCACAATCCAAGATGAACAACTAAAGTAAGTTGTTACCGAACTCATGTACACACGTACTATAACCGATCAAGCAATGATGCTAGTGATTAGACACGTTATTAAACCAAAAACCTTTGTTTAATAATAAAACAAATCGATTCAATTGTTTAATAGAAAACAGTTCGATTTATTGTATAATAAACCAACCGATTCATTGTTTAATAAAACAATTGATTCATTATTGTTGACAGTGATTGATTGAGGTTTACTAAAGTCAATCCACTGTAGAAGAAAAGAAGAGACGGTACGCATTATAGGTTATAGCACATGGCACACAAAAGTCCAACATGATTTTAAACCAATACGTTTAGTTTTATAGTGAATGATTTGACTTGGAAGATAAGGCATGCGATTTAGGGTATTTATCCCTTATGCCGATCGGTGCAAGTCTTGGGCTCCAAGACTTCTAGATCCTTCCATCCCAATTACACTAATAGTCCTTCCACTTTAACTTAACGGTCGTTAGTCAACACCGTTAGTTTACATAACATTAGTTATGCATTATTTCGTGTCCAAATAATTAATATATACAATAATTATACATATTAATTATTTACTTGATCATCATACGTAAAGTGTGCAATCCCTCGGTCCCGAGTTCGAATCTAGACATACACATTTAATATTTTTTCCATTAACTCTAACACATAGTACTCTTAATCACTAGTGATATACTTCCATACATGTAACCAATACCAGAACATGATTGTACCCACATAGATGCTACAAAAAGTAGCCATCTATTGTTGACAAAAGTCTTGGCCGTATATGTTGACAAAAAGTAGCCATCTATTGTTGACAAAAGTCTTGGCGGTATATGTTGACAAAAAGTAGCCATCTATTGTTGACAAAAAGTAGCCATCTATTGTACCTATCATATTTGAGCAATAAGAAAGTTTTCATGAAATATGATAGGAAATGATCGAGCCGTATATGGTGTGTGTGTGTTTGTTTAAAGAGACAAAGAAGAAAGAGTGGGTGAGTGTGTGTGATTGTCTGGATATTGTAAGTAGAAAGAAGATATGAGGGAGTGAGTGAATGGACGAAAATACCCTCACTATTAGCCAACTTAACGCCTTGACCAAACGGACGTTTGGTCAAGGGACCATATGTGTTAGTAGTTTCTGAGTTAGGGACTGGGAGTGCAAAAAAAAAGTCAAGGGACCATATGTGAAAGTCAACGCCAACCACAAGGACCATCCGTGTAATTTACTCTTATTGTTTTATTTTGAAATGACAAATATATCCTTTTGTACTTCACTACGCATTCCTATCTGCCCCGCCCCCTTCTGTGCTTCCCAGTCAAACAAACAAATCGGAAAAACATATCAAACCTCAGTTCGAACCCTTTTCTTTGATATCCATTATGCTCAAATCCTATAAATTCAATGGGAGGATCTGAGTGGGAATATAAAGCTGCTCCTCGTTTATGGATCCCTCAAATCCTATAAATTCAATGAATAGGTTTTGTGGCTTGCATACGCTAGGAGCTTCATTACCCTTTGTTGAAATCATGAAAAGGATCTCTTTGTTTCATTAAATCTTGAACTGGGTTTGAATATTTTTCCTTATTTTTTGTTGGGTTTGTGTGATCAAGAAAGATTTTTTTATTGGATAAAGATAAAGAAAATGGATTTGGATAATATACAGATGGATTGGAAGATGCTACAAGTGTTCATGAATTGTTTGTTTGTACTAATTCTATGTATCCTCCTATTCATCAGGTTTTGTTTCATATCGATATCCTTAATCATGCCTTTTCATTTATTTTGATTATATGATTATGTTTAGCATAAGTTGTGTACAAAAGTTTTAAGGGGTGATTGGGATTGCATTTAAGGTTATGTTAATGGAATGATCAGTTTTAGCAGTTGTGGTGTGGATCCCTTCATCCTTTTTTTTTACTCCGTTTTTTCTTTTCTATTTGTACCAGTAAAGATGGAAAATGTTTTTATTTTGAGGTGGTCGAGTAGTTGAGTAGTGGTGGTTGAGCGGTTGAGCAGTTGAGCAGTGGTGGTCGAGCAGTTGAGCAGGTGGTGGTGGTGATGATGAACTCGTAAAGTGGTGAGGTGGGTGAGTGGAGGGTATATTTGTCATTTCAAAATAAAACAATAAAATATCCTACCTAATCTTGTACTTGCATTGGACACGTGTCGTTAAAGTGCTGTATTCGAACAGTTGATCAGTTGAGCATGACCAAAATAAGAAAAGGGTGTTAAAAGTGTCTATAAAATGGATCAACCTACTACTAGTAAGATTCTTATTTTTGTGGTAGACCCTCTTTCAACAAACTTCCCTTGAGCCGCCGTTGATCGGAAAATATAATTTCGGTAACCCGCCTAACTTTTTCCGACCATCTTATTTAATTGCTATAGATATGATGCTGTTTTGATCCAAAAACTGATGACGTGTCATTTCATTTCATAATCTAGGGTTTTATTTAAATCTTGTTAATTATATACTTATTTTGTTTGCTTGTGATTTGAAGTTTTTTGATATAAAGATGTTGGGGGTTATAAGACAAAGAGTTGTTGGTGCTAAGGTAAATATATTGCTGAAATGATGTGCAATTATTAACGATCCAAAAAGGCTAGAATATTGTTGGCGAAACGGCCAAATGTTTTTGTTTTTTGTGGTTTTTCAGGGTGTGGGGAGTAATATGATGAGGTTAAGGCCTGTAGCGTCAGCTATGAGGCAGTACTCATCTGGAACTAAAGAGGTGATTCATTTGACTTTACGCGTTTTTTGTTGTATAAAGTCATTGTCACGTGCTGATTCCTTAGAGAGGATATTAATTGTTAGTAGTAGTTGATTTAAGAAAATAGCACTTGTGGAAAATTCAAATTTGATTAGCAAAGGTTGGTACGAGTTACTGGGCTAGACTTTTATATGGAAATTAAAACTTTAGCGGGGTGCTTGGTGCCATGGCTAACAAATGTTATAACGCCATGTTCCTGGACATGGTTTAGAGTCTTGTTTAGTTTAGTGTGTGTAGATGGCCATGTTAGTTCAGGTGTCCACGGAATGTTAAAGCTGAAGAATACTGTTCAGTGGTCACTGCCAGTGTTTTTTTTAAGCTATGCTTACTGTTTAGTATTAAGTTGGGCCACCTACACACACGATGTTTGCGATTTCATGTGTAAATTAACAAATACAATAATACATTTAAACTATATCATATAAAGAAGACATTTACGTGGTACTATCAACTATGGCTTGCATTTAAATACAAACCTTGGTCTTTTACATCCTTTTAGCCTGCGTTTGATATTGGGACTTTGAGTTGGATTTTGGTTTCTAAGAAGGGAAATTATAATGAACCTCTCTGTAGGTGATTAATGTTCAGCCTAATTTCATGATCGATGATCTGTATATGAGTTTCAGAAGCCATTTATTTTTTTGTAGGAAGCAGAAGGATTGATAAATTAGAATTCACTCGCCTTAACTTAGGATAGTTAATTTAATTAGATTCAAGAGAATTTAGTGACTAAGATTCAGTTGGGAAAAGCTCCTGAAATTATATATATTAAGTTTGTTTTTTTATGTAATGTGTCACTGGACATTAAAGTTTTGTGTGAACTTAAATTAGTGTTATTGGTAGATCGTAAAATGTTTGGATTATTTAATTTACTTTTCACATTGTTACAGATGACAGTAAGAGATGCTCTGAACTCTGCTCTTGATGAAGAAATGGCTGCTGATCCAAATGTTTTTGTTATGGGTGAAGAGGTAATTGTATTATTTTGTAAAAGTTGTAGCTCATTTTTTTTTTTTTTTTTTTTTCCAAAACTCTAACGGTCATCTTCTTTTTGTGTGTGCAGGTTGGAGAATATCAAGGTGCATACGAGGTTAGAATTTATTGCCTCTCTTAAATTCTAAAAACCATATACTACGTATCTGTACGCGTGTTTTGGTCTCGTTTGTGTTTTTTGCTTTGCTAGATAACCAAGGGATTATTGGACAAATACGGTCCTGAAAGGGTTGTTGATACCCCGATCACAGAGGTTCGAAATTTATTCCTATCAGTTTTAGTAGATTTACTAACCTTTCTATAGCTTCCAGTTTATAAATTCTTGCTCTTTTTATTTTCCAGGCTGGGTTCGCTGGGATTGGAGTTGGTTCTGCCTATCATGGTCTTAAGCCTGTGATTGAGTTTATGACTTTCAACTTCTCCATGCAGGTTAGAGCCCTAATTTTTAAGCGTCTTTTCATTTTTTTCATTGTTATCATGTGTGGATGTGCTTTCATAAGGATTTAGTCAGGTCATGAGTTAAGACAATTTGGGATAAGGGTTAGAAGGGAGCATATTAGCTCTCACAGTCGGTGAGTGCCATAATGAACAAAGAGGTCCAACAATTTACATAACCTCAACTCAGTTGTTGACAGGATTTTTAGAATCTCAGATGATTACATTTGGATATTCTTACTTGGTAGCCATTTCGATTATCTGATGAAGCTGCGATTTCTGTATTTTCAACACAAATGTTTGAGTTGAAGATTGGTATCATTGTAATCCTAACGTATGTAACATTGGACTCCTGAAAGCAAAGACAAATTTATTATGGTTATATGTTTCTCTAAATTTTAGCAGTGTTTCTTGGTACTTTGGATTACATGTGATATAAGTTTGTACACATGGAATACTGATGTTAAAATATGCAAAAGATCTTATTTTTCGCGTTAGCAGTTTTGATGATATATGCTAATTCTCCCTTCACCCACAATCACTCTGGTACCATCTTTTAGAAATTGAATGCATGATCAACCATCTTAAAGCACATATTTCGATCTCTCTTGTGTTAATATTTTGTGTTGCAATAGCAGTCAAGTTAGTTCCATCAATTTCTTAAACTGTTACAAAATGAATATAATTTGAACTCATGGTGTTTTTTGCAGGCAATAGATCATATTATCAATTCTGCAGCAAAGTTAAACTACATGTCTGCTGGGCAGATTAACGTACCCATCGTTTTCAGGGGAACAAATGGGCCTGCTGCTGGTGTTGGTACCCAACATTCCCAGGTCAGTTTCTTTGACTCTCTTTTCTTTTGATGGTATTTTCTGATGGCATCACCACTTGATTTAGGTAACATTAGGCTTTTTTTGTTATTATATTTACGTTTCAGGTTTTCTTGCTAAATTTAGCCTCTCTAGGTCTAGGACTTTATACTATTCTATGGGCAAATTGTTGATCATTTTACCTTATCGCTGAAACCACAAAAAGCTAAAATGGTAATTCTAAAACATTATATAAAGTTGGGAACTATGCTATGTGATTAGAAGGATAAGATTGTATTGCTATATTAGTTTAAGCAAAGTTCAGGTGATTAGCGGCGTTAAGGATGTACTCGACTACTTTGTTTATCAATTATCATGCATGCCAAATAGACAGTATACTGTTACCTACATTGATATTAGGTTCTTCGCTGTCACTATTCTGCATAAAAATATATTTTTCTAACAAGGTTTTAATATGTTTTACGTTTGCAATGCGATGCAGTGTTATGGTGCATGGTATGGCTCAGTCCCTGGTTTGAAAGTGCTTGTACCTTACTCCTCTGAAGATGCCCGTGGTCTTCTAAAAGCTGCAATTAGAGACCCTGATCCCGTTGTTTTTCTTGAGAACGAGTTGTTGTGAGTAAACTGTCTATTTTCATTTGTTTCTCAATAATATCATTACATATTCCCTGAGACTTTGTGATATACGACAGATATGGTGAATCCTTCCCAATTTCTGACGAAGCCCTTGATTCAAGTTTCTGCCTCCCAATAGGAAAAGCGAAGGTTTGTATACCACAACAAATTAATATTTTGTTGAAGTTTGCTGTAAATTTACTGGATTTGGCTCACAGTATTCATATGTTTACTGCCACAGATCGAAAGAGAAGGAAAAGATATCACGATCACAGCTTTCTCCAAGATGGTTGGCTATGCTCTTAAGGTTTGTTGGAATAACTACTTTAAGCCTATGAGGTGTTCCTCTGTTATGTTTTTTTTTTTTATAGGGGAAATCCTATATGCAATTTGGAGTTATGGAGCAGTTTCACTGATTTAAATTCTCTTTAATAATAACAATATTTCTTCTGCAAATCTGATGTTATGGTCTTGTGGAATTTTAGGCGGCTGAAATACTTGAAAAAGACGGAATAAGTGCAGAGGTAAGCTATATAAGACCAATGGCCAAAATTTATATTTATTGAAGAAAATATACTATGAGTATTTAATATTAATCTTTTTACAGATTATCAACCTGCGGTCCATCAGACCCCTAGATAGAGCTACAATCAACGCTTCAGTGAGGAAAACTAACAGGCTAGTCACTGTAGAGGAAGGGTTTCCTCAACATGGCATTGGTGCTGAAATCTGGTATCTGCCACTTTCCGATTTCCCATCCTTTTTTTATTGTTACATGAAACCTGTGCTGGTATGAGTTAGCCAGGTGTGGCAAGATGGGTGGGTCTGAGCAATGGGTCACATGTCATTTTTAGTACAGACGAAAACGTAGCCCACTGACCAGTAGAAACTTTTTGTTCATATTTGAAGCCTTCTAATAGATTGTTAATGCATCAATTTTATTTACTATGCAATATTGTTCCAACACTGACATAAATTTTGGAATATGAAGATCTGGAATGTTTTATGCGTGACTTTGCAAAACTCAACTTTTCTTACCCCTTTGAGACAAAACACAACCCAAAGTGGGTCGAAGTTGTCCCTTGTGGCCCTGTGAGTTAGCAGATAGATGATTCTAAGTAATTCAAGAAACTGTACTCAAGTTTAATGTGTTTCTTCTATGTAGCGCATCGGTTGTTGAAGATAGCTTTGGCTATCTTGGTGCCTCGGTGGAGAGGATTGCCGGTGCTGATGTTCCCACACCTTATGCTGCCAACCTTGAGAGAATGGCTTTTCCTCAGGTCAATTTTTTTTTACTAGTTGACCTTCATATTTGCTTTGAATTTCAAAGTGGTGGTTCATAGCTAATTAGTTGTTTTCTTTTCATTCTTGGGCATTTTCATGCAGATTGAAGATATTGTTCGTGCTGCTAAGAGAGTATGCTATATTATGTATAGATGCAAGTGTTGTAAACTATAACTCAACTTAGCAATAAGTTCATGTCTTTCAAGTTCGAACACCACTTGCATGCCTTTCAAGCGACTGAGGTCGTCAACCCATAACCTGATATTTCACGCAGAAATAATCACATAAGCAACTTATATATAAAAAATTAAAAAAAAAAAAATCCAAAAAACCATAAAAATTGCTTATCTAGTGTATTAAAATGCAGTAAGCAATTGCCTTGGATTGTCTATTTTAACTGGCTATTTCGTATATTGTATTTGTTTTTTTAATGACTAAATATAAACTGTTTATTATATTCTACAAAAACGCAAAATAGCCAATTTTGGAGTTTGGACATGTGAAATACTCACAATAGGGGTTTGTTGCCACTTTCCCATTAGTGCCCAACTTTTCCACATCCACTTGAAGCTGTTTACCTGAACATAAATCAATTCGAAGAAAAAATGGATGTTAGACACTAAGAAAGAAAACATAGTTCACGGACAAAAAATTTGAGTTTTAAAAAGGGTTAAATGGTTAACCTTGTAAAATTCCACAGACCACAAAACACAAACAAATCAGTAACAATAAGCAATGCAAAAGACCCCTTAAACTAAGGTTAAGTGAACTGGAAAAACAAAATAACAATAAAATTGAAATTAAACCTTCCACCACTTGAGTAGTACGCTGCCCTTTTACAGCCACCACTGGGAAGTGCATCTTCCTGTTTATTTTCTCCCTTCTCGCCTACCATATACTGAAATCAGAAACACGATTAGGTTCTAATAAGTTACTATCCTACAACAGTAAGTTATCTAAAATCTTAAACAAGATTACAAACAAACCAAAAATATGATTACCAGACACAACATCAAAGGACAATGAGTCCTTGACATATTTAGCGTATGTCACAGTACCATCTGATTGCAACCCATTGAATTCCGGCACCTCTGATCTCTGTAAAAAGACCAGAACATTATCCACAAATTTTTTTTAACAAAACCCCTAAATTATTACCGGACGCTAATTTCCAAATTAAAAAAAAAAAAAAAAAAAAAAAAAAAAAAAAAAAAAAAAACTGAAAAGAAATACCTCAAAAGGCTTTGTTGCCAACATCATCAGCAAGATATCCTGCAAAAGAAATCAACAAAACACCCAAATTAACAGAACCCTAATTTAAAAAAAAAAAATAATAAAAACCATAAAATTAAACATAATCATAAATTCCAATTTAATTAAACCCCAATTTTAATATCCAGAATTCAATTTATTCGAAATTAAAAAAATAATAATAATAAATGAGATGGAGGCTACCTTTCTTCTTCAGCCGATCATTGGTAGATGATAGATTATTCATCATCCTCGGGTTTCTTTTTCCTCTTTCTCGATTTGCTGGGAAACTGGGTATACGTGTGTTTGTGTTTTCTGTGTGTGTTTTGTGTTTATGTTGTGTGTGTGTTTTGTGTATGTGGTTTGTGTTGTGTCTGTGTTTTGTGGCTTTGGTTGGATCTAAAATTTGATGTTACTGATGAGTGTGGTAGCTTCTGGAGAAGCCGAGAAGGAGAATGGATAAATATATTGTTTGGAGAGATATAGCTTTCAATAAAACAAAAGAAGAGTGTATTACAGACATAATTGTATTAGGGGGGGGGGGGGGTGATTAGCAGGTATCGTACGTGAACAGTAAAATTTGGTCTTACAATGGGCCAATCATACGCAACCACAATGGTTCCCTACATGCTAATATGGCTGATTATTTTGTTAAGCATAATAGGTGGCCCAATCAGCTGCAAGTTTATGACATAAAACATAACATAATGATCCACCATTAAGACTAAGCAAAAATGGTTTTTAGTATATATTATAATTTCAGTGTTTCCTACGTACAAACAAACTAAATAATAACATTTTTAAGGATTGACCCTTCCAAAATAACACAACTCTATTGTGGCCCCTCATGTGAACTTATTTGAGCTTTGTCAGTGCACTTAGGCACACATTTTAAGCATATAAATCATTTCCCGTTATATCACAACTTCAAAATTAGGTTATGCACCATGGGTCACATTGGATTAGCCCACATTTTTCTTCTAGATTTGTCAATCGTTGATGTTTGTGAGTACTATTTTAAAAAATAGTTAATATTACTGTAGGGTAGTGATTTTGACAGAAAACAGAGACTATTACGTCTCATGTGCAAATTATTATAAAAATTGTTAATCGAAAACTAAGACAATTCAAAATTTAAACTTTCGCCGATTTACCAATTGAATTTATAATTTCCTAGCCAACTTGTCTTCATGCTCAGTAAATTAGTCAATGCCCTCACGCTTACCACAAGTTATTTGCAAGAAGTCTTTCTACCTTTAAGTAAAGTGTAACTTTTTAAATCTTACATTCACATACCTATTGTCAAGCTCGATTAAAAAAATACATCTTACAAAAACAAAAACGAATTACACTCCCCGTTTTATAACAAGTGCATACTTTCATCAGGTACAAAGTTTTTTAAAAAATTACTAACTATACTCTCTACCAATCAAATATCATATTTGTTAACTAAATTTTATTTTCATTGATTGAAATATAAAATAGACACTTGTTATGTTATATCTCAAAATAATAATGTAAACACTTACTGTTAGGATTCGATACACTATAAGGTGGTTAAACCTTTGTAACTTTGTGTATATGATATATTGAGTTAATATGATTAAGTATGCGGAATCTACTTAACCACACTTAGAAGGTTATTTGTGTTATGGAAATGGAACAGTTATGTTTGTTATTGAACAATGAACAATGAAAGCTTAACACCAAACGATTCAATATTATTCAAGATAATACGAGTGATCTTCACTATCACTAGGGTTACAACCTTGAATCTTATATTTCTATATCTTATGATATTGTTGTGTTTGTTCTTGAGAGATATTAATTAAGTACATACAAAGTCTAAACTAAAATCTTTCTTTTTTTATAACACAAGAAAGATCTTTACAATAATGTCAAGTCTAATCGAACACATGCTTGAGTCGTGTGTCAGTAACCAAAGATACAACTTGTATCTTACACATACCATATGTACATGTATCTAGTCATATACTAAGAGTATACAACTTGATGACTGATCACATATCAAAGATATTATCTACCGTGTATTGTTGACTATTATACACATAATATCTTTCTATACTTATCCATCTAGCAGTAGAATACTTCGATAGTTATCCATGAAGCAGTAGAAAGTTCTTCACCAGCAGCAGAATCATTCAGCAGTAGAATGTTTAACGCTAGCAGTAGAATCTAATGCACTAGCAGTAGAATGATACTTAGAGAATTTCTTGAGTAGAACCCGATACTAATCTTTCAGAATATTTAATTCCCAACAATCCTCCCCTAAACATGTGAATCCCTTTTCAACATGTTTTCTGAATTAAATAAGGATTGTGAAGATCTTTCAAACACTTAACAGTCAGACCCTTGATCTGAGCTTTTCTTTGTTCTTCAAGACTAAATATCTTTCTCATTAACTCATCTGCTTTCTGTTCTTTGACTTTAACAATATCAATACACATCTTCAAGCTTCAAACACAGCCTAAAAGATGGTGCAATTTCCTTGGATGGAGGAATTATAAGAGGCAATGGTGTTGTGTATTGATGTGTTTTTTTTAGGTCTATAATAAACTACCAAGTTTTAAATTTATTTATTGCCGAACTAACCTATAGACTCTAAACACTCACGAGCAGTGTACCCGATCAATGTAGATAGTTTTTAGGTAAGCAAGGGTCGTTCACTAGGAGCGAAGCTAAAGTGATCTAAAGGTATTCTAATTACTAAACTAACTAACCTAGAAAGCAAGTAAATATTTTTGGGGTTTTAGCCTGAGAGGCTATCACGATTTTGTGTGTTTAATTAAACTAAATACGAGAAAATAAATATTAAACTAATTAAAAGCAAATTAAAGATAGATGAAGATAGATAGGAAGAACGGGTTAGCCAAGTCTAATCCATTTTATAGTTATACATGCTTATGTCTACTTGTTTTAATTCATTCAATTGTTTTGTCGCCAATCCGATTATTAATCCTGTCACGATTAAATAACCTACCATCGTGGTGGGAAAGAGGACATGATCATAGTGACTCGTCTAGCATCAATACTAACTTATTGCTTTAAACCATCTAACCTAGTTCGGTATTACACGCTACTAGTCCTATTAGGTTGTAGACACGTTCCGTTTATGCCAAACAATGATTCCTAATAGAGATTCGGGTTAACACGCAAATAACTCAACCTGAGCAACCACAATTACAGGTAGTTAAGTCACATCAATTAAAGTTATAAGGATCATAACCTAGTTACATAGACTTCTACTAGTTATAAGCAATAAACGAGTTTTTATCGACAAGCACCCAACACAATAACAAAGCAAACACATCGACAAAATCATAATAACTAATAAAACTTCATAAACATGGCTAACACCTAAGGGTGTTAGCCCATAATCTCAGCAAAAGATAAAGTATACATAAAAATTAAACATAAGAAATCCATAGACAAATTTATTATGCTAACCGAATGATACACAAAGATAAGTATGGAGATGTTCTTCGTCGATCTTCAATGGTGGATGGAGAAGGTGTTGGGGACGATTTGGGGCTGTTCCCCACTGATAATGGTCCTCCAAAGTCGTGCAAGGGCTTTGGTATTTATAGGATTAAGCAAGAGTAGCCTCCCAGTAATTTCCAAAAAAATAGTCTGCTGTTCGACCCCGATACGGCGCATCTAAAAGCCCTATGCGCCGCATCTCCTTCAGAATCAGATAGATTTTCTTTTTCTCTTCGCGTGGCCGCTTGAATCAACTAAAACGGAGTCCGGATGAAGATTTTATGACCAAAACAGTGAAGCATCTTCTAAAGTTGTTACGTAAACATTATTTCTTCATTTGGCTTCGATTCTTCACTTGATTTATCGGTTAAGGCTCATATACGACGTATCTCAAGGATAGGATGCGCCGCATTCGATGTAATCCCGTCTTGGTCTTCAAATATCTAGGGCTTCTATACGGCGTATTCATAGAATCCGATATGCCGTATTCTTCAAATCGACCAAGTTTCATATACGGTGTATTCCCAAAGATGGATACGCCTTATGCATCAAAGTCAGGCAAGGTCTTGAACTCTTCTAAGTATATGGATACGGCGTATCTAATTAGCGTTTATACGCCGTATTGAGTGTCTGATCAGTAGGCATCCTTCAATATCTTCGTTTTTGCTCCAAAACACATCTTTTTCCATAACTTTCTCCAATTGCTCCGATATTACTGAGATTTACAAAAGTAAATGATTAAGTACCAAATCTCACACATAATAGTATAAAATGAGCAATATAAACGGGATAATGATGCTAATAATATGTACTTATTTGATGTCATCAAATATCCCCCCACTTGAACTTTACTTGTCCTCAAGTAAACCTTAGATTTAAACTTATGAAAATGTATCCTAAATAGGATGTATTTTTACAATTAAGCATTTATTCGTTTTATCATAATTGCACAACCAAACACTTAACGAATTAGAAACAAAATAAAATATTTCGATAAAAGCAAATCTAATCGTTTAATTGTCCAGTCGTGACGAATATTCTATCATAAGCTTGGCAAGGATACACATCTCCCCCACTAAAGCTAAGGAGTAACAAGTCTAAAGCGATAAAAATGGTTTTTTTGGTTAAGGGTTGATCATCCTTTTTAATCTCTATCGATCTCATATTCCAGAAAAGGCGACAAAATTACAAATACATGATCGAATCCACGAACACGATACTTGCAATTGCTCAAATCCTTAACTCGAATAGGCTAAAGATAGGACCAAGTAATCTTCACCAATAATATTATATCAAAAAGGGCGACAAAATCATAAATACATAGCCGAATCCACGACTACGATACTTAAGATTGCTCAAATCCCTAATTTCAATAAATCAAAGGTTTGGATAAAGAATAATATAGGGTATGGATAATATTTGGGATACAAATTGGTGTAAAATGAAAAATAAACAAAACAGATAAATTAAAATCCTAAGTGTGGTTAATCACTATCCCAACCATCCCATGAATAAGACTCATATCATAGAATAACTCACGCTTTAACACTTGAAACACACGCTTTAGGTAGACACGAATTATACTCAACAAGATCTCAATCAAAGTATAACCTTAGTTGGCGTTCCCATAACGTTCAACTCCCATTCAATCCATAGATATAATATACAACAACTAGTGGTGATATCGACCACTTAATACAAAACTTTACATAAGTTGGTTAAAACAAGCTTCCAACTTTTCCTTTTTCTTTTTCTTTTCTTATTTTTTCGATTTTTTTTTTTTTTTTACTTGAAACATAAATATAGATGTGTAAAATTTCACAACTTTTCTATCACTTTCTTTCCGGATAATTTTTCCATACTTTTCATACTTTCAGAAATAACGGTAATAGTGAAAGTAGTAAACACACGAAAAACAAGACTCAAAGATATACAATATTTACTTTCACTCCAATTGCATTGTGAAATTTCCCGACCTAACCAAAGATAATGAATTACGCACGCGAACACAGGTAATGTAAGGAAACACACTTTGCCTAAAGCAATTAACCAACCACGGATTTTAATCTACAGGGTAGGCTAAGGTGTAAGGGTGTAACGAAACATTATAACAAAGGTGTAAGAAACGAAAGGAATGGCTCTGAGTGTTTTTCTAGGGGTATCTTACTCTAAAAATGAGAGTAAACAAAGGGTTTATACGGGGGTTAACTACCAGTGTAGTTAGCTAATAACACATAACATATAAAGGCTATTTGGGTGTAATCCTAGAATTTACCAATTTAGACAAGTCATTCCAATTATAAAAATAATACTTATTATGGTGGTCTCGAATAGTATACAAGCCAAGTTCTAAAGTTTACAAGTCACCGACACACTCATAGATTTGTGAATTTTGATAAGTTCACAATTTTTGAAAATAAAATTATGTGTGCAGCTATGCAACTTAGATTAAACAAAAACATGCTAAAAAAAATTAAATTTTGATAATTAAGCATAGATTAAAGCATATTTTTGAAAATTTAGGACAAGTAACGTTCTAATTCTCCATCCCCCCACTTAAGTTAAACAACGTCCTCGTTGTTTGTATTTAAAATTAAAAACAAGAGATAGAAAGAATTAGAACGGAGAACTCCCCTGAGATTTGCTCGGTATGATCCACCATGTAAGAATGCGAGCATATAAAATGTGGGAGTTCATCAACATCTTCATTCGTCCAGACCTGTAAAAATATAGAGACCACAGAAAAAGAATCTCGAGAGCATCTCGTTAATCATTGGTTAGGAAAATAAAAATACGAAAAAATTACAGGTCAGAGTGTCGATGCGCCGTATCCATGGAATATTGGATACGCCGCATCAACAACCTGTAGGAAATATTAAACTGCATGCAATGGGATAATACGCCGTATCGATAGAAATTGATGCGTCGCTTCTTATTTTATTAATTCGAAGACTGTTTTTAATAAATAATTAGATACGCCGTATCTGTACAACAGATGCGTCGTATGTCGGTTATGGTTTAAAATTTTTCTGATTAAAAACAGAATACGTCGTATCTAGGGGATAGATGCGCCGTACTCGAATTATTAAATGCGCTGTATATAAAATTAAAATGCCATACGCCGCATCTAGAATACAGATGCGCCATATCGTTTGTATCAGCAGAATACAGCGACAGCAGTCATGCAGAAAAAACAAATAAAAACAAACACAAGAAAATAAAATAAACTAAAAAGAAAATAAAAGACAAGCATGGGTTGCCTCCCAAGAAGCGCTTGTTTTTGTTAGAGTCACGAGCCTGACTCCACCCTTATTTACTAGGCAATAGGGTGTTTTTCCCCCTACTTGCGGTCAAGTGCGGGTGATAGTAGCAATAAGCACCATAACGGTGTAAATTTGCTACAAGAGATGGATATAATATGTAAAGATAATACCTTGGCAATATGTGTACTTCGTTCATTACCTTACCCGGTTTGGTTGTTAAATTGGATGACATGAACATTACATGTGAGAGAGTAGTATGTTGAGGATCAATGAATCTCCCTTCTTCTTCGTTTGTTCTATTGGTAGTAAGGCGTCCCTTGACTTCCATAAAAGATGAGAAAGGGTCTTTGGCGAGTAAAAGTTCGGGTTCCTCTATATCCTTCATAGGATTGAAATCATCCTCTTCAATCATGGTCGTGTCCATCAGCTCATCCTTGAATTCTTTTTCTATTTCAACCAAAAATGGGTTGATAACAGGTGCTTTATATTCATCATTAGTTGGTGTAGTAAATTCCACCTCATCATTCTTTCGTTTTGCAACCTGTTTAGGAAAACTAGCAAGATTATTAGTAACGGGATTAATAATATTAAATAAATTAGTACCACTTTTTGTTGTAAGTGACTCCAATTCATCTTGTGAGTCTCCATCTTCAACTAGTGGTCTTGTAATTTCATCCTTTTCCCGAATAGCCGCCTCAAATAAGTCATCCCACATTTCTTCAAAATCCTTTGTGGGGTCATAATCTGGCTCATTTGTTCCACGCATGAATATTTCATTTTGTTGTGGCAATTGCGGTATGGCATCGTACACAATACAATCAAAACTTTCAATATTAGAATACTCATTATCTTCATCCGATGGAATATCATCATGGTGTTTTTGATATGATGAGAATATATTTTCCAACTCGGGTGAAAAATCACAAGTAATAGCACCATACACCATTGTTCCACATTCATCTTCATTTTCATCATAAGCACTTTCGGATGAATAAGCTTCTTTGTAAACAATTGCCGGATTTTCATTCAAATCAAACACTTGTGACTCTTCTTCATCTTGGGCAACTTCCGGAGAAATAACATCATCAATAACTATTGCCGGAAACCTAATTGCACCAAAATCGTATGATTCTTCTTCATCATCATCATTGGATAAAGTCCAAGTGTGTCTAAATGGCAATGTCTTTCTTTCTTTCCCTGACTCTTCCTGCTTTGATAATAAGTACTCTTCCATCGTGGGTTCTTTATCATTGATGACTTGTGCACCATATCTTGCTCTTTCCCAATCGTAAACCTTTTTATTGCTCAAGGATCTTTCATTGTTAAGCCTAAGATATTCTTCCATAGTTATGTCCGGATTGTCCATCATCATTATTACCTGAAAGATAAACAACCAAGAACAGCAGTAACCTAAACAAAAATAAAAACTAAACTAATAAAAATTTAATAAACACAAAAAATAAAAAAATAATAAAAAAAATATTTTTGGTGTCACAGAAAATCGATGCGCCGTATCCAACAGACAATGGATACGCCGTATCGACACAAGATAATACGCCGTATCCAACAGACAATGGATACGCCGTATTAGCTTTCTGTAACAGATTTTTCAAATTATATAATACTAAAAAAAAAAAAAAAAAAAAATTCACACAAACTAAAAAAAATTGTCGCAGAACGTCAATGCGCCGTATTCACAGACAAGAATACGCCGTATTGAAATAAGACAGATGCGCCGTATTCACAGACAAAAATACGCCGTATTGCCTTTCTGAGACAGAAACACAGAATGACAAAAACACACAGAAACTAACGAAAACAAATAAAAACTAAAATACCAATAAATCAAATTAAACAATCACTCCCCGGCAACGGCGTCAAAAACTTGATGTGTTTTTTTTAGGTCTATAATAAACTCCCAAGTTTTAAATTTATTTATTTCCGAACTAACCTATAGACTCTAAACACTCACGAGCAGTGTACCCGATCAATGTAGATAGTTTTTAGGTAAGCAAGGGTCGTTCACTAGGAGCGAAGCTAAAGTGATCTAAAGGTATTCTAATTACTAAACTAACTAACCTAGAAAGCAAGTAAATATTTTTGGGGTTTTAGCCTGAGAGGCTATCACGATTTTGTGTGTTTAATTAAACTAAATACGAGAAAATAAATATTAAACTAATTAAAAGAAAATTAAAGATAGATGAAGATAGATAGGAAGAACGGGTTAGCCAAGTCTAATCCATTTTATAGTTATACATGCTTATGTCTACTTGTTTTAATTCATTCAATTGTTTTGTCGCCAATCCGATTATTAATCCTGTCACGATTAAATAACCTACCATCGTGGTGGGAAAGAGGACATGATCATAGTGACTCGTCTAGCATCAACACTAACTTATTGCTTTAAACCATCTAACCTAGTTCGGTATTACACGCTACTAGTCCTATTAGGTTGTAGACACGTTCCGTTTATGCCAAACAATGATTCCTAATAGAGATTCGGGTTAACACGCAAATAACTCAACCTGAGCAACCACAATTACAGGTAGTTAAGTCACATCAATTAAAGTTATAAGGATCATAACCTAGTTACATAGACTTCTACTAGTTATAAGCAATAAACGAGTTTTTATCGACAAGCACCCAATCCAATAACAAAGCAAACACATCGATAAAATCATAATAACTAATAAAACTTAATAAACATGGCTAACACCTAAGGGTGTTAGCCCATAATCTCAGCAAAAGATAAAGTATACATAAAAATTAAACATAAGAAATCCATAGACAAATTTATTATGCTAACCGAATGATACACAAAGATAAGTATGGAGATGTTCTTCGTCGATCTTCAATGGTGGATGGAGAAGGTGTTGGGGACGATTTGGGGCTGTTCCCCACTGATAATGGTCCTCCAAAGTCGTGCAAGGGCTTTGGTATTTATAGGATTAAGCAAGAGTAGCCTCCCAGTAATTTCCAAAAAAATAGTCTGCTGTTCGACCCCGATACGGCGCATCTAAAAGCCCTATGCGCCGCATCTCCTTCAGAATCAGATAGATCTTCTTTTTCTCTTCGCATGGCCGCTTGAATCAACTAAAACGGAGTCCGGATGAAGATTTTATGACCAAAACAGTGAAGCATCTTCTAAAGTTGTTACGTAAACATTATTTCTTCATTTGGCTTCGATTCTTCACTTGATTTATCGGTTAAGGCTCATATACGACGTATCTCAAGGATAGGATGCGCCGCATTCGATGTAATCCCGTCTTGGTCTTCAAATATCTAGGGCTTCTATACGGCGTATTCATAGAATCCGATACGCCGTATTCTTCAAATCGACCAAGTTTCATATACGGCGTATTCCCAAAGATGGATACGCCTTATGCATCAAAGTCAGGCAAGGTCTTGAACTCTTCTAAGTATATGGATACGGCGTATCTAATTAGCGTTGATACGCCGTATTGAGTGTCTGATCAGTAGGCATTCTTCAATATCTTCGTTTTTGCTCCAAAACACATCTTTTTCCATAACTTTCCCCAATTGCTCCGATATTACTGAGATTTACAAAGGTAAATGATTAAGTACCAAATCTCACACATAATAGTATAAAATGAGCAATATAAACGGGATAATGATGCTAATAATATGTACTTATTTGATGTCATCATGTATCTTGAATGCTTGTTTCAACAAGTGAAATCATCTATCTGCATACCTTTGCAAGTGATGAACAAACGTAGTGAACTGAAATTGAAACTTTTCTCCGTTTGACCTAGATAGAACTTTCTCCTTTTGAAAGCTTCATCTCTTCTGAATATACATAATACTCCAGAATCTTGTTCATGAAGAAGAGATTATTAGCTCTGTTCTTTTCATTTTCAACCTCCATGTCATCATCTTGTATGCTTTTGTCTTCTCCTTCCTTTCATTGGTTAACCTTCCTTCTTTGGGATTTTATTTCCTCCCCTGAGATATTTCCTCCCCTGGTTTGCATATAACATTTCCTCCCCTGAGATTAGAAGATCTCTCACCATGTACCAAAATATTTCCTCCCCTGTTTGGAAGATCTCTCACCATCAGCTGATCTACCAAAGAGAACATGTTGTCTGACAATATTGTACATGTTGGCCATCAATTCCTTAAGAGTTTAATTTGCTGCCCTCATCACTTCTAGGTGTGTTAAATCCTATGAGAGGTGATTCATGGGGCAATAACTCATAATCCATCATTTGATGGGTTTTTGAGCCATTTTTTTTATTTCAAAAACATTCTTTTAAGAAACCTTTGCCTTAGCAGTATGTATATGATTTTATAATGAAAAACCATACTGCTTCCAACCATTTTGAAGGGATTAAGTGTGTAACAGACACTTAATCAAAATTTCGGTTTAAAGCAACCTCTGGTTGTGTGAGAACCAATGTTTTTCAGTTATAAATAACTGCATGTGTAAAGATAAACCTATTCAAAAGGCTTTCCTGACAGGGTTTCCAGCTCGTGGCATTTGTTACCTCTAACACAAGTGTTAGATTCACTTTTGCTCACTGTTCTTTCTATCAGATGTCCTTAGACTTGCTCATTATACTTTTAAGTATAAAATGATAGAAAGTGAGTTGTATCAGTTACTGTCTGATCAACTAAGTCATCAATTTGTGAGACACTAAAAAGATTATACTTAAGCTCTTGTACATAGTACACATCTTCAAAATCTAAATTTCTGGTTTTAATTGTACCTTTACCAGAAATTTTGCCACCAATACCCACTCCAAAGCTAACATATCCTCCATTGAATGATTGAAAATCTGAAAGATAAGACATGTTTCCTGTCATGTGCCTTGAACATCCACTATCTGAGAATCCTTGATCTCCATCATCTGTTGATGAATGTTCCTGCACACAAATAAGAGTATTAGTTTCCTTTGGGGACCCAAGCCATTACTGACTTGGATCTGCCTCTTGCATCAATGTAATTTAATCTTTTGAGAACAGTTGATGCAACATTAGATTTAAGAATCTAACATGCTGAGGCCTTAACAACATTTGCCCTGTTTTCCCTAGCAGTAGTAGAATGAACTGTTTGCCTAGCAGCAGAAACTGCTAGCTTTTCAGTTGTACCTTTTGGTTTCCAAACTTGTTTTTGGACCACTGCTATTGTTTTAATGGGCCTTTGAACAGTCTTTGGTGCATGTTTGTAAGATGTTTTTGCACCTTTAGCTGTTTGTTTTGGGTAAACAATCATATTTGGTCTAGCAGTAAGAAAAACTGATTTTGTAACTGCTCTGGGTTTTGATCTATTGGTATTAGAGTGAAAGTGAGATTTAGGTGTTTGCCTTTTGAAGTTCACTCTATTGTTTTCATACCCAGATACCCATTGGTTGCAGAAAGCTGCAAGATGGTCAAAACTACCACATGTGTAACAAGCTTTGTTATAAAAAGCAAAGTCATCACCTAGTTGGTGAGACTTGAGGTTATTCCAACTCCTTTGGTTACCTCTGGGCTTGTTTGTAGTTCTATATTTTTCACAATATCTAACTGGTTGCCTAACATGCTTAACATTGTTTTTAGGCCTATTAGTATCATGTTTGACTATCTTAGGAACACTTGTTCCTGCTTTCTTAACCACTTCAGGTTTAGACATAACCTGTTCTTCTTCATCACTAGATGTACAGTCCTCAACTACTATATCATCTAATTTCTTAACAAATGACACCTTGTCCTTAGGAAGTGAAGTTTTATTAAAACTCTCACTTACTTTTTCTATCTTAGGATTCTCAGTAGACTTAGAACCATATTCCATTATTGGTTCTTGAAACTCAGCAAAACCTGTGTGTGCTAGGTCAATACCTGGAGGTGAAGGAACACCTCTATATGGTGGAGGAACAAATTTGTATCCAACACCAGACTTAGCTTTATTAATTACTTGAGCTTCCCAAATTTTATTGATTCCATCTGAGGCATGAGCTAAAGCATCTAATGTTATCTTAACATTTTCACTCTTATTTTTATGCTTAGATAATGATTCATTCAGCACAATAATACACTCATCTTTGAATTCTATGTTTCTTTTTAATGCATTCATGTCATCAGTAAACTTAGATTCATTTCCTTGAAAGTGTAAGATTTGTTTCTCAAGAATAGCTAGACCTCTTTTATGATTAGCTAAATTAGCTAATGCATTATATAGTTCTTCTAGATGATCATCAACTTTCTTTTTAAGTTCTTCATTAGCTTTAAGAGCAGAGCATGATTCAGTACATTTGGTTATGGAATTTACCTCTGAATCAGAAAAGACCATTAGAGCAGTCTCAGTGGCTACCAGTGCAACATTAGTTGGTGCTTCCTCTTCCTCATTCATAAAGCTCCAATCATAGCTAACACCATCAATGGCTAGCATAGCCTTTGGCTCTTCTACTGTGACTTCCTTCTTCTTCTCTTGCTTATACCATGTGTTCCTATTATCCTGCTTCCTTGGGTTTCTACATTCTCTAGCAAAATGTCCTAACCTGTGACAGTTGAAACACTCTACTTTCTTCTTATCAAACCCAGCAGTTTCATTACCATTTATGGTAATCTGCTTACCAGTTCTCTGCCAGAACTTCTTAGCCCTCATGCTAAGTAAAGCAACCTGCCACTTAATATCCATCTCATCTAAATCATCATCATCCACCTACTCAAGGTCTTCATGATTTAGAGGAGAACCACTAGTTTGACTAGACATGAATACATAGAATGATGGATCTCCAAGTCCAACAACATTCTTCTGTGAACTAGCAGAAGGACCACCATAATTAGCAGTAGAAACACATTCATCTTCATCTACCTCTTCTGACTTACTAATACTAGGAGATGACAAGAGTGCCACATTCCCAGAACTAGTACCATAGTTTCCAGACTTCTTTAGACTTTGTTCAACAATTTTAAAGTTGTTGTACAAATCATTGAGTTTCATGGTTTCAATGTCTGGTTTCTTCATCCAGACAATCACATGAGTGTTGAACTCTGTAGGTAGACTTCTTAAAAACTTCATGTTGAGATCTTCCTTTGCTATCTCAACCCCCAATACACCTAGCTGACTGACAAGCTTGTGTAATCTAGAAAACAACTTATCAAGAGATTCATTGCTATTTGAACTAAAGTTTTCAAATTGTTGTTTCAGCAAGATCTTCTGTGTTTTCTTGGTAGTTTCATTACCACCAAACCATGCACAAATCTCTTCAAAAAGAGTTTTTGCATCAGGATACTTGCTATAAGATAGCATCTGTTCACCAGGAATGGTCATAAGCAACAAATTCATTGCCTTTTGATCATTCCTCTTCTGTATCCTATCTTCATTTGAAACTGGTCCAGTATTTTGTCTTCGAATTGTTTTGCCTTCAAGAATGACATCTGTATAACCTAGTGAAAAAGAATCACCATACAAAATGATATCCCAAATAGCATAATCTTGAACCATGAAATATTGCTCAATTTTTAACCTCCACAACTTAAACTCATCCTGTTTGATCATGGGCAACTTTGCAGCAACATTTGTAACTTGAGTATCTTGTGCGTCCATTTCTGCTTCTTCTTCTAAATCAACTATATCAGCCTTGCTCTGATACCACTTGTTAGGATTCGATACACTATAAGGTGGTTAAACCTTTGTAACTTTGTGTATATGATAATTGAGTTAATATGATTAAGTATGCGGAATCTACTTAACCACACTTAGAAGGTTATTTGTGTTATGAAAATGGAACAGTTATGTTTGTTATTGAACAATGAACAATGAAAGCTTAACACCAAACGATTCAATATTATTCAAGATAATACGGGTGATCTTCACTATCACTAGGGTTACAACCTTGAATCTTATGTTTCTATATCTTATGATATTGTTGTGTTTGTTCTTGAGAGATATTAATTAAGTACATACAAAGTCTAAACTAAGATCTTTCTTTTTTTATAACACAAGAAAGATCTTTACAATAATGTCAAGTCTAATCGAACACATGCTTGAGTCGTGTGTCAGTAACCAAAGATACAACTTGTATCTTACACATACCATATGTACATGTATCTAGTCATATACTAAGAGTATACAACTTGATGACTGATCACATATCAAAGATATTATCTACCGTGTATTGTTGACTATTATACACATAATATCTTTCTATACTTATCCATCTAGCAGTAGAATACTTCGATAGTTATCCACGCAGCAGTAGAAAGTTCTTCACCAGCAGCAGAATCATTCAGCAGTAGAATGTTTAACGCTAGCAGTAGAATCTAATGCACTAGCAGTAGAATGATACTTAGAGAATTTCTTGAGTAGAACCCGATACTAATCTTTCAGAATATTTAATTCCCAACAATCCTCCCCTAAACATGTGAATCCCTTTTCAACATGTTTTCTGAATTAAATAAGGATTGTGAAGATCTTTCAAACACTTAACAGTCAGACCCTTGATCTGAGCTTTTCTTTGTTCTTCAAGACTAAATATCTTTCTCAGTAACTCATCTGCTTTCTGTTCTTTGACTTTAACAATATCAATACACATCTTCAAGCTTCAAACACAGCCTAAAAGATGGTGCAATTTCCTTGGATGGAGGAATTATAAGAGGCAATGGTGCTGTGTATCGTGAATGCTTGTTTCAACAAGTGAAATCATCAATCAGCATACCTTTGCAAGTGATGAATAAACGTAGTGAACTGAAATCGAAACTTTTCTCCGTTTGACCTAGATAGAACTTTCTCCTTTTGAAAGCTTCATCCCTTCTGAATATACATAATACTCCAGAATCTTGTTCATGAAGAAGAGATTATTAGCTCTGTTCTTGTCATTTTCAACTTCCATGTCATCATCTTGTATGCTCTTGTCTTCTCCTTCCTTTCATTGGTTAACCTTCCTTCTTTGGGATTTTATTTCCTCCCCTGAGATATTTCCTCCCCTGATTTGCAAATAACATTTCCTCCCCTGAGATTAGAAGATCTCTCACCATGTACCAAAATATTTCCTCCCCTGTTTGGAAGATCTCTCACCATCAGCTGATCTACCAAAGAGAACATGTTGTCTGACAATGTTGTACATGTTGGCCATCAATTCCTTAAGAGTTTAATTTGCTGCCCTCATCACTTCTAGGTGTGTTAACTCCTATGAGAGGTGATTCATGGGGCAATAACTCATAATCCATCATTTGATGGGTTTTTGAGCCATTTTTTTATTTCAAAAACATTCTTTTAAGAAACATTTGCCTTAGCAGTATGTATATGATTTTATAATGAAAAACCATACTGCATCCAACCATTTTAAAAGGATTAAGTGTGTAACAGACACTTAATCAAAATTTCGGTTTAAAGCAACCTCTGGTTGTGTGAGAACCAATGTTTTTCAGTTATAAATAACTGCTTGTGTAAAGATAAACATATTCAAAATGCTTTCCTGACAGGGTTTCCAACTCGTGGCATTTGTTACCTCTAACACAAGTGTTAGATTCACTTTTGCTCGCTGTTCTTTCTATCAGATGTCCTTAGACTTGCTCATTATACTTTTAAGTATAAAATGATAGAAAGTGAGTTGTATCAGTTACTGTCTGATCAACTAAGTTTTTCCTGTAAATTTGGCTAGCAATAGATTTGTTTTTCCTGTAAATTTATTGTAAATTGTAAACAGTGTTACGTTTCACCAATGTTATATGAATAGTTATTTTTACCGAGGGTAACCCTTTTACCAAAAAAAAGGTTATATGACTAGTGGCTTTCAAACTTCTGTCATATGTAGGTATGGACTTCACGAGCACAAATCAGATTGGATAGTATATATGACTCCTGTACGGAAACAAGTGTATACTGAAATGTGCTTAGCTGTAAGTAACTTTCACACAGCAGCATAACGTAGCTGATAACATGTGCAAAATAAAGATAATTGAATACTTATCTTTTTGCCAGGTTGCTAAATTCGAAGGGTGGATCCCAAGTGATAGGCACAAACCCCCTAGAACAGGGTATGTTGGATTCCAAATGTGCACTACTAAACTGAAAGAAATGTTTTTAGATGAAGCTATAAGTCATTGTATGGCGGTGTCGAAAGGTATACAAGACATTGTTCATTTATTTTTTTATTGATTTTCGTGAAAAAAATCATGTGATTACCAAAAAAAATTTGCTACAAAAATCACTCAACTTTTCATAAAGCAATCTAGCTTTCAACATGTTAGACTTGTTTATTTTTAGTTTTTTTTAACCCTTTAGAGATAAAACCTGTCCCTAATTATCAGTCCATTAATATTCCAATGGGATCGATTTTAAAATAGTTGAATTTCACTTATTTATTTATTTATTTATTTATTTATTTATTATTTTTTATTTATTTTCTTATAAGGCGAGGCTGCTAAGTTGCTTGGGTATAGTGTCGAAGCAGTTTTAAATTGTGTCTTCAGGTAATGCTTTTATCATAGTTTTTCCCTATCAATTTTTATTTTCGAAGTTTTATATATCGAGTTTAATCCATTATACTCATAAAACGAGATTACCTACTTTTAGGTCAAGTTTAGTACTTATTCATATTTAATGATTTGCGTTTTATGTTCTTAACAGGTATACATCTTTGATGAACCCCAGAATGGCCGTTTACACGTTTGACAATCACATGTTTAATGAAGAGGTATTTTTATGATCTTCTTCCACTGCAAATGATGTATGCTATTGTGTATTGTATTCTCATTATCTTCCCAAATTCTTTGATTAATAGGGAAATACGTTCGTATATCTACTTAATACACGAGCTCAAATTCGTAAAATTCGTGGGATTACCATTGATTATGGCAAGGAAATCTATGAGTTAAAGAAGGTAAGCGTTTCTTTTCGCTTCAATTTTACAAGTTTCTCATCTCAGTCCCAATTTTATTAATTCCTTATTCTTGAATAATAAGAACAAATATATATGTTTGCAACAGGCTTCAGAGTTAATATTGAAGAAAGAGAAAGGATGGGAGAAAGGTGGAGAGCGTGTATTGGGATTCCATTTACTCGAATTTACTGAGGTAAGACAATATTGCAATTAACTTTTATGTTAGAACATAGTTAGAACTGAATATTTGGTTTTATATCCGTAGGTTACTCTAAAAGATTATAGTTTCTTCTAAAATGCTCTTGAATGTATGGTTGATTTAAGTTATCTAGCCTCATGATAGGTAGCGAGACAAGGAAATTTTGAGAATAATGAAACAAAGAATTACTGTATCACGATTACAAAACCTAGTTCAGCTTCTAACTTGGCACAAACATTTGATTTTTATAATTTTTCCTAATAGTTAATATGATTATGTAAGTTATATTATTGCATTAATACTCTTTAACTTTCTTTTCCAGGCTCTCGAAGAGTCTTGTTTATATGTCATGCCATACATCTTGTGTGACTACCTATATGATTTATGTAAGAATTTTTAACCGTTACCATTCCTCGATGTGCAAGGTATATTCACTAACATATGCTTTTTCTCATACAATACTGAATTTAATTTTAAAAAAAGGTAATTGTGATGATTTTTATGCCGATAATGTAATTTTGAAAGTATTGCTAAGTTAGTGGCCTGCTGAAGAGAAAGCAAATATTTACTTACCAATGTTTTATTGAATTTAATTTCTGGTTCTCTTAAACCTAGTTAATATTCTAAAAACTTATTTAATTTTAGAAAGAACATGTGATTATTTTGGGATTTAGCATAGCTTTCAAAGTTTTAGCAGGATGGGTCTGTTGTGGAGACAAGCACATTATTGCTGTATGAGGCTACTGCAGTGGTAATAGAAAAATGCTTTCATCTTTTGGGGATCCTTCCGGTATGCATTATTTAGTAGATTCTTCTTTTAATTTGGTTTCTCGGGTCATCAGACTAACTTTTGGCCTATAAACAGCGGGATTTTTTTTTTTTTTTTTGAAAGGGAGTATTATATTTAAGATTTATTGAAGGTTTGGGGTTTAATTTCTCTAATTTAAATTGGTTTGGGTGTATTAAGATAACAATAAAACTCAAACATACTATTGAATCGATTCATGTTAAAATAATTCACTATGAAGAAGTAAAGTATGAAACGATTTTTCAAAACTGAGTCAAGCTTATATATTACGGTAGTTTAAAATAAAAGTTGGCCAGAATTCCACATTGTATAACCAGTTTTTAATCTCTTTTGTGTAGAGATCCTCATTATTTGGGGGTTCAATGACCCAACTGCTTTCAGGATTACTATTTCCCGACGTGGAACGACCGATTGATGTAAATGCTAGGTAACTACCGGTTTTTATATTGAAAAGAAACGATATTTTTCTATACCAAGTTTATTTCATTTCATGCAATTTAAGTCAAATATAGGGTTGTTTGCATAAAGTATTGCACCTTTCCAATAAAATCAAAATTATTTATACAACAATTTTATTAGTTTTTAATCAGTTTCGAAAGATTAGTCTTGCGGTTTTTGGGTTATTAAATGACCCAAAAACTTTAGAAAGACATCTTTTAGTGACTCTGAGTTTCGACGCTTGTAGGTATATCCTTTTTTTTTTTTTTTGTAAATTTGAGTTATTAAAAGATAGTTTTGTTTGGATCATTCACACTTCGAATTGAAATTTTTATATATAAATGTGGATTTTTATAATGTTATATTTTATAAAAAAATTCGCTAAGATTTACAAATGACACAAACATGACTCAAAACCATCTTTTAACGTATGACCATCAAATAAAGTTCCTTTATTTTTGCATCAAATTAGGTCTTTTGCATAACTTATTTGCAGAATTTTTTGTGTACTGTTCAAATATAGTTATCTCTAGTTGTAAGTTTTTTGTTTTTCTAATTTGTGGTTGCTGTTTTGATTTTCATCAGGGACCCAACCAGAAATTTCCGATTTGAGATGGTCTGTTTTTGTACCAGACCTCAAACACCATTATGGTATGATCAAGAGGGTTGGCTATTTGGGCTAATTTCAGTATCGGACAAGATTGCATGGCACCCTTCTCACTTCTTTGAGACTGAAGTTACTCATGTTCCTTTATTCAAACATGATTGGCGTAATCCGATAAAGATTCTCGATAGCAACTGTGTATATCTTGGCAATCCCGGTTCTGGTTATTTGGTTTCATTCTCTTACTTCATTGAGATTTGTGCGGAACTCTATGTTACTAACAAGAATGAGTGTTACCAGCTTTGTAATCACAAGAAAGAAATAGACCTGTCAAGTTTTTGGGAAAATTCAGATGGTGTGTGCGGTGAACTTACTGTTAATGCTAAGCATGGATACACAACAATGTATTACATTCTACTAAATGATGCAATAGATACCGCATTGAAGGTTAAGCCCTCCTCGTCGAGTTCGTGGATATTTACAGGCTTATTATGGTGATGAATTTCTATATAAATGTCAATCTGAACCCATATGTAAAGAGTGCTACATGGCGGTACTCTTCCGAGCCGCGCCTTCTTATGAGCTAAAGGCTGGCTATATTCCGCTGACTAAATCTATACTGGCCGTGCCAACCAAGGGCTCACTAATAATTAAAGCATACTTGCAGGATATTGATTCTAAGAAAGTGATTATAGATGGCACTTCCAATTTCAAGCCACTAAATGGCATCAGTGATACTATTACCGGTTCGGAAGGTTGCTCTTTGAATGTAGAAGTCTCTTGGAACTACACATGTCGATATCTTTGATATCTATCCGGTTGTATGTTGTGCTATTTGACACTCTTTTGATGGGAAAGAGATCCTCTCATGTTCAAAGTGAACATGAGATGTCGTGTTGGTAATAAGAGCAATCGAAAAACGGGCCATGGATTTACTGAAAAATGGACCCTTGCTCCTACTTGTGCCTTTAATTGGTCAACATGACATTTTGAACATAAGGATCTCGATCTTTTTGATGTTAGTAATTTATGAAATATATCAATTCCTTTGCTCTTGATTGATTGTGTTTAATGAGTGTACTGAACTAATACATGGGGTTTGTATGAAATTTATATGTTCGAGCGAGCCGAACCGATTAACACCCCTACTAAAAACCTTAATGAAAGAATATCAGTAGACCATAACTTAAAATGAATCATATTTCTTTTCTTCTACATATGTCGGTCATAACTTGAACTAACAAGTTACATGTAATGCCCCCCAAACCATAAAGCAATGAACTAGTTGAAATGATATCTTTCAGTATCAACTAAAAACCAATGAACTAGTGAAATAATACTAGTAAACCACAACTTATCTCTTACCAACGTGAGACTAGACGTTATGCTACCAATAACCTTTCACCACAATTTTTAGTTTGGTTATATTACCGGTATCCTTTCATTGTATTTTTTAGTCGAACTACGCGACCGAACAGTTTCCTAAAAAAGAAGGTAGAATACAATGACTATTTAGGTAATAGAGGAAAATGTTATATTATTAGTATCCTTCCATGATAGTTTTTGGTCGAACCAAATATACACCCGGACAGTTTATTACTATAAAAGAAGTACTTTTTTATGTAATAGAGGAAAAATATTAGCAAAATGTTTTCATCATAGTTTTTAGTTGTATGATGAGTGCCTATTTACTCATCATTTTATACCCATATAAGACACAAAAATGACCAAAAACACCCAAATAGATCAAATATTGTTGCAAATATTCTTGGTTTGTGTTTTTATGTGTTTCAGGTACAAAAGGATTGAAAACAGGGCAAAAACGGACAAAACCGAGCTTGGATGGGAAAAAGAGCAAAAAACGGACATTGCCGGATCGACTCGACACCTTTTGAGTATTTAATGAAGAGAAGAAAAGTCAAAGTCAACCCGTAAGAATATCAAAATGGCAAAAACGGTCCTTGGAAACACTTTCCCTATTTGACAATTTTGGTCCCTCAAAGTTATATCCAAATTCAAAGTTAATCCAAAACAAATAACAAACTCAACCCTTCCAGCCCAATCAATAAACCTAGCCCAATCCATATCCCTTATCCCTATTTTTAGTTAAATACCGGTCAAACACCAGGGTCAAACCCACCCTTACCCCAAACCGTTTGCCCGCCAAAAAAACCAATACCACCAAACTCCCCTGACAAAACCACCATCCCACCATGCTTTTCTCTGCTACACTCCAACCCCCCTCCTCACATGCTATCCTGACTTCCCACGTGCTCTGAAAAGCCTATTAAACCATGTCCCCATTTTCCCGCCAAAATGGAATTGGACGATTGAGATTAATTGGAGCCGTTCCAATGGCTGGGATGAGTTCGAGAAGGAGGAGAGAAGCTTTTGGATGATATATATTACCTCCTCACTCACACAGAAGCAGCAAGTAGATTTTAGTTAGTTATTAGGAGTAGTATAATTTAGTCAAAATTAGGATAAGCTTTAGAGTTTAGTTAAATTCCGGATTATTGTAATTCTAAATTCATTCTCAGTTCACTTTCAGAAGCATTGTATTGTTTACTCATAATTCAAGTTCAAGTTTAATTCAGTAAGTCGAATCAGTTGTTATTTAACCCTTAAAGACTCTCTGTTCTGCTTAATGTAGCTTATTTAAGTTCCTTTTAGCTTATTGAATGTTCCTCCTTTGAGTTATTCTGTTTAATTCAGTTTCATTTTCAAATAGTCAAAAAGTCAACTTTAGTCAAACTGCTTATTTAGTGCTTATTATTTGCTTTTTTCTGCTTATTGATGGCTGTAGTAGCTTTTTAGAGTTCCTTGTAGCTTAAATGTAGTTAGGAGTTCATTTGCTCAGTTTTCACTAAAAAAAAATCATAAAAGCCAAAAATAGCTTAGAATTAGAATAGCTTATTTTGTGCTTATTTCCAGTTAAGAAGTAGTTCATAAGTGCTTAATTTACTTGGATAATCATCTGTTGTTAGGTCTCATAGCTTATATTGGTCTGTCTTAGCTTTAAAACTCAAAACAGCCCATAAGGGGGTGTTTGGTTTAAGGGTCAAAATGGGTCAATCTGGATAATTACTGTTCATGTGCATTTAAGTGATCTTTGATTCTGCTTATCTTAGTCTAGATTAGGTGTTAGTTATAAGCTTTAAGCTATTTTTAATGTTTTTGAGGTTTTGAATTGGTAACTGTTGAACAAATGATAGAATCTGAGCATAGGGGCTTATAAGAGCTTTAAGCTGTTTCAGCACTTAATTTTGGTGTTTTTGTATTCCTTTTAGTTCATCTAGTAAGATTTCAAGAGTTGGATTCAGAACAATAGGATTTGGTTAGAGTAATGGTCACTTCAGTACACTAGTTGCTTCAGTAGCCATATTGCCATTTCAGCCCTATGTTTTTTATTTTTAATTTCTTCATGATAAGTCCTTATAATCTGAAACTTGGTACTAATAATCTTGGGTTGCTAGTGCACTTGTTGCATATTTTTTAGAATTTTTAGATTAGCTTATTAACAGCTTTTTCTCAGCTGCAAATTCTCTATTTTTTTTTTTTCATAATTAGTACCCAATTCAGCCTATGTTTTTCATTTTTCATTTCTTCATTATAAGCCCAATTAAGCTCAAATTTGGTACAATCACTCTTGGGTAGCTTATCTACTTATTCCACATTTTTCAGATTTTTTATATTAGCTTTTCAATAACTTTTCAGTAGCTTAAAAATCACCTCAGTGGGCTATTTTTACCACTATTTTGTGCAGATTTGCTGTGTTTTTCATTTTTCATTTCTTCATTATAAGCCCAAATAAGCTAAAATTTTGTACAATTACCATTGGGCAGCTTATCTAGTTGTTACATATTTTTTTTGAATTTTTTAGAATAGCTTTTCATAGCTTATCAGTAGCTTAAAGAACCCCCCTTTTTTTTTGCCCCGTGCACACATAGCATCCCTTATAGTTTTTTATCTTTCAGTGCTTGTTAGCTTATTATTGTAGCTTATTTCATTTTCCTCGTTTCCCTTGCTTATTAAGTCATTTTTTAGTTTATGTTCACATATTTTAGCATAAAAAACCCAAAATCTTATAATTTTCACTATTCAAACACATTTCACGATCCGAATTACAAATTCCATTCAATCCTTCATTGGGGAAAACGACTCGGGTTTACATATTTCCTTTGTAAATCCTTTGATAAAAATATGTGTTGATTCTTTCGAATCAATTTTTGGCGCCGCTGCCGGGGAAGGCTTGAAGCGAATTTTTGATTCCCGTTTTGTCGATCCGTGTTTTGAAGACCCTTCCCCGTGAAGTTATCGTTTTCTCTCGTAAATATTTTCTTATAAAAACCCAAAAAGATTTTCTTTTCAAATTTATTTTCCTTTTTCCCTTTGTGTTTTTCAAAAATGTTTCTAAAAATACAAAAATATTCTTCTTATTCCTCTTATTCGTTTAATTCTTTATCTCACCCTCTATCCGTTTAATTCTTTTTATGTCTTCATCTTACCATTATGGTTGTGAATGGTGTGGGGGACCTCCAAATGGTGGAAATTGCCCCGGTTGTAGCATTGTAAATTCGGGAAACGGGTTTGTCAATGACCAAAATCCCTACAATGAAACAACCAATTTCCTTAACCAACCTCCACACCATGAGATGGAAACATATTCTTTTGAATATTGTGGAAGTTTTCCTCATCCGGAATTTGATTGTCGAACGGGAGACATGCTTGTCTATGAGCACGACCCTTATAACAATCAGACACCATCCGGATTTGACAAACCTTCACAATACACAACCCCTCATCACCTTCTTCAAAGCGAGTTAACTAGAGCTGAATTGATTACTAAAATGATCATTGCTCAAAATCAACTCAACACGAACTTTCAAACTGAAATAAACGGTCTTAAGGAGATGATTCCTAGAAAACAAAATCCTCCTATTGACTTATATTACTCAGAAGAGAGTGATGAGGAGGAAGAAGAGAACTCAGAGATCAATCCACTTATTGAAGACCCTTCAGATACCTTTTTAATGGGGGACAAGGAAGTCGAAATCAATCCTCTTAAGGAAATTGATGACCTTGTTCCAATCCCAATGGTATCCGAGGAACCTTTCGATCTTCCTGATTCTACTTCCCAAACATTCGATATGACTATCACAAATCCTTTGTTTGATTTTGATTATGAATTTACTCTAATTTCAGACAATCAAATTTTTGGAAGTGATGAGTCAAATACGGAGAAAATAGTGGACGAGGTGCAAATTTCTAGCACACAAAGTACAGCACATGTCCCACCTCCGTATATCCTTCCAGAGCCCAAGCTCAAAGACGTTCTTCATAAGAGTAATTATCTTCTCGAGGAGTTCGCCGATGAACTCGCTCACATTGATCCCATCCCATCGGGGGATGATGATAAAAACTTCGATTTTGAGTCAGATATGAGAGAATTGGAATTTTTGATAAGTCATGATCCGTCAGCTAATCGTGCCTCTAGTCTGGGGGAGTTCGCCGAAGAACTTTCTCACATCATATCTCCGCCAGAGTATGAGTACTCTAAGGACTCGGAGGGAGACGTGATCTGTAGTGAGCAGTTGCTTATTAAAGACACAATCCCGATTCTCCATCCTGAGGTGCTTTTAGATCATGGCTTTAAAAGCTTAAGTGACAAATCTGATAATGATGACGATTATATCATAATTGTTATCGGGATCTTTCTACCTTTCTTCACATATAAGGTAGCTTGTCCTTTCCTTCACTCGTTCGGGAGTGAAGACACCATTTTTGACCCCGGCATCTCCATTTATCATTCTTTTGAGCCGGGTGTATCTCATCGGAGTGGAACTTTCAAGAACTTCAATGTTTATCCAAACATATTGAATGGAAGTCCGATGAAGATTTTCTCTTCCACATGCTTCCCCATGGACCAATGAATTCGGGGTCGAGTCAAGCTAGTGACTCGGTTAACAAAAACATTAGCACTTCATGGGTGACAACCCATGTTTCTGATTTCTTTCTATTTTCTTACACTAAGTGTGGGGGAATTCCTCTACTGTGCTTTGCTTTTGTGTGTTGTTTGCTCTTATTTTCAGGTTTCCCTTAGATCGTGATGATTGATGCGCCTGTTTTCAATCCAGCCGCCCAATATCCGATCTTTTTGCTAATGATTATCTAGGGATATCTTTTTAATCCTGTTTGTGAAAAAGAGAATTTTGTCACACACTTGGCTATTAGTATTACCTTTTTACGTTCTAAGTGTCGGCATAATAGCCGGTACTTTGAATATTGAGGGCAATATTCAATTCTAAGTGTTGGGGAGGGGGGGGGGGAATTCTCGCGAATTTTGTCACATGTGTACCTTCTAGTGCCCTAGTACCCCCGTTTTGACCAAAATTTTTAAAATTTTTTGTCGTTTTTTAATAAGAAATTGCATGAAAAAGAAGTGCTTTGCACATAAAAAAAAGTGTTTAGTCTTGATTAGGTTAGAACAAAGGGAATCCCGACTCTGCCAGAGTGTTGATCTGGCTGCTTCCTTAACGGTTAGACTAAGGTTTTACGATTTGTGCAAATGAAAATGCTAAGCGTAGAGTAGTTGGTTCTCTTTAGAGCTTATACAAGTAATCTATGGCTTTTCCTCCCAGGAGCTCCTAATCTGACTAAAATAAATGTTGTTTTCAAACGTTTGAACGTTAAAATCATTTTGTTATGCAAAACAAATTTTTATACAATTTTGATATAGAGTCCGAGTTCAACTTTTTATTTTAATTTTTGAGAAAGAATATATATATATATATATATATATATATATATATATATATATATATATATATATATATATATATATATATATATATATATATAAGTGAAAAAAAAAATGAAAAAATGAAAAAGAAAAGAAAAAAAGAAAATGGAATGATATTGCAAAATAAGAAAATGGAATGATATTGCAAAATGCAATAAGTTTTGATGTTGCAAAAATAAAGATGTATATATGAATAAATGTAGGAAAATTGCTTTCTCTTAAATTTAAATCGGAAGTTGAACTTGGATTCGTCAATTTTGTCATAAAGGTTAAACGGTAATTTAGTAGATTGTTGATTTCAAAGACCCCGAAAGCTCCGGTACTATTCTCTGTGAGGTGTTAAAAGCCTGGTCATCTAAAACCAACTGGTTTGGGATGTGCCGAGAAGAAAGCCGTTACATGGAGTGATCTCACCTTTGAGTCTCTAATCTCTAAATGATCGTTTGTTGTTATCTATTTAAGTATTTAATACTAGCTTAGTGGGAATATCCAAAATCTTTGAAATCGAAATTTCGCTGATTCCGGTACTATTCTCTGTGGGGTGTCAAAAGCCTGGTCACCTAAAACCAACTGGTTTGGGATGTGCCGAGAAGAAAGCCGCTATATGGAAAAGGCCCTTTTCGATCCTTAGATTTTCGAGGTTCCCGGTAAATTAGTATTTGACTTAAACAAATGACAACCATAATAAATGTCGATTTTTGCGGTCAAAATTTTGAAAATGAGCACACACACCTAACTTGAAATATTTGTGGGAGTGAAAAGTTAAGTTTCGGCTTACATAGATTATTAGTATAAGTAGTGTTAGCATTTTACAAAAACATTTGCACAATGAGTTTAAGCTTAGTTGGGAGTATAAAAAAGAGGATGACGATTACAATTCCCTTGAGACACCCATTTTGTGTGAATCCCGTTCCATGATACCATTTTTGGAAATCAAGCATGTTATCTATTTTTGTTTAAATTTCTCACATTGAATAAAAAGTCAAATCGGGGTATCCTTGGTATTCTTTTGATCCTTTCATTACTTTATATGATCAGATTGCTAGGGACTAGCTATTGATAGTGTGGGAGGATGATGAGTGCCTATTTACTCATCATTTTATACCCATATAAGACAAAAAAATAACCAAAAACACCCAAATATATCAAATATTGTTGCAAATATTCTTGGTTTGTGTTTTTATGTGTTTCAGGTACAAAATGATTGAAAACAGGGCAAAAACCGATAAAACCGAGCTTGGATGGGAAAAAGAGCAAAAAACAGACATTGCCGGATCGACTCGACACCTTTTGAGTATTTAATGAAGAGAAGAAAAGTCAAAGTCAACCCGTAAGAATATCAAAATGGCAAAAAATGGTCCTTGGAAACACTTTCCCTATTTGACAGTTTTGGTCCCTCAAAGTTATATCCAAATTCAAAGTTAATCCAAAACAAATAACAAACTCAACCCTTCCAGCCCAATCAATAAACCCAGCCCAATCCATATCCCTTATCCCTATTTTTAGTTAAATACCGGTCAAACACCAGGGTCAAACCCACCCTTACCCCAAACCGTTTGCCCGCAAAAAAAAACCAATACCACCAAACTCCCCTGACAAAACCACCATCCCACCATGCTTTTCTCTGCTACACTCCAACCCCCTCCTCACATGGTATCCTGACTTCCCACGTGCTCTGAAAAGCCTATTAAACCATGTCCCCATTTTCCCACCAAAATTGAATTGGACGATTGAGATTAATTGGAGCCGTTCCAATGGCTGGGATGAGTTCGAGAAGGAGGAGATAAGCTTTTGGATGATATATATTACCTCCTCACTCACACAGAAGCAGCAAGTAGATTTTAGTTAGTTATTAGGAGTAGTATAATTTAGTCAAAATTAGGATAAGCTTTAGGGTTTAGTGATTCGACAATTGTAGTATATATTTTTCAAGGAAAACACACGTGGAAATATGTGTTAACCCGAGTCGTTTGTCCCGACGAAGATCGAATGGAATTTGTGTTCCCGGAACGTGATTCGTGTAGTGAATGTGAATAAGAGTGATTGATTTTGTGATTACACTACTAACAATGAAATAATAAAAGTAAACTACTAATTAAGCTAATGAAACAAGTAAACTAAGCATACGATCTTAAAAACGAAAATTTGAATTTAAAAACGTTACGCGACGAAATATAAAACGTAAATAAAAATGATTTTGTGAAATTTAAAACCTAAAAATATAAAAATAATTTTCCTATATTAAAACTGATAAAAGAAAATTTTTGGAAAAAGAAAAATATTTTTTTGACTTTTTAATAATTTTTATGAATTAAAAACTAATTAAAACAATTTAAATGATTTAAAAATAGTAAAACTAATTAATAAAATCTGAAAATTTTTGAGTAATTTTAATTTTTAATAAGAAATTTAAGAAAAATAATTTCAAAAGCTGATGATGACTAAATAAGCTAAAACAGTGAATAAGCTAATAGGAAATAAGCTAAGAATAAGCACAAATAAGCCAAAAACTATGAAAAGCTAAAGACATGTAAATCTAACTACTGGAAGCTTAGTAGGACTGAAAATGGTTAAAACAAGACAAACAATAAGCTAGAAATAAGCTGAACAGCCCAAAATCAAATCAGAATCAAAAAAAACCTATGGCACCTTCTTTGCACCGCTGAATACGCACTCCAATAAGCTGAAAACTCAAATACCAGATATTGCACTTATAGCCTGCTATGTGAACTATTTAAAAATCCAAAAATCAGAATCTAAGCTTAAGTAGAAAGGCCACAAATTAAGCTAGAAAGTGGGTCATTGGAACTGCTCTGCACAGATTTTGGTCTGTGCAGCAGACCTGGAAATTTTGCGCAAATCCAATACTTAGATACTACTTGTAATCACTGATCTAATCACAAGAACACCACAGATCCATGCGAGCTAATTTAGAACTTATAAATGCAGCCTATGCTATCCAAATTTGCGCTAATGATAAAAAAAACTCAAAGCTCAACAAAATCAATTAAAGCCTATTGTAAACTATTAATTTATCCTAAAACTAATTCAATCAAAATCAAACTCATTACCAAAGAACAGAAACCAATTATACTTACTAAGCACAGCACAGTTAGAAACCAAACACCTTAATAACACCTAACTGATTTATGCCAAACTATCCTAGAACTAGCTGTTTAAGATTAAAAACCACTCTACTCTACTCCCTAGGTTACTTAAAAGCTAATAAGAACAGACCATGATTCAAGCAAGACAAATAAGCTAGAACTAATAAACACTATGCAAGCTAAAAATAATGAAAGTGGAACTTACAACTTTCCTGCTGAAGGTACTTTATCAAAGTTAACTCATTATAACCCAGGCTTAATAAGCCAGAAAAATAACCCCAAATTCAGCTTAATATACCAGCTGATCTCAACAGCTTATTTACCTCAGCAAAACAGTTTCATTAACCAACAAATGATATCAAAACTATACTTATGTAGCAGAAACATTCAAAAGAAAATACGCATTAACATGAAAATAAAATGATGAATAAAAAGTTTGACTAAATTTTGACTTTCATTAAACTTAAAAATCCGAATACAAACTTGACTGGAAATGTAAACTACAACAAGCAGTAATTAAAATTCTATACTAATCTACTCCTAATCCTAATATCTAACTAAAATCCTAACCAACCGAAACCGTGAGCTGAGGAGGCTATTTATAGCCACGGGGTGAAGCTTCTAGGTCTTGCCACCTTGGCGATCCGTGTGCCATTGAGCTGCTAACCACCCTTGGATCCTTTCTTTCTTCCCACGCTTCATTCTTGGCCCTTAGATCAAAATAGTGACGCGGCTCGTCCAATAAGCATCTCCCACGTGTCCCCTGATAGTGTCAGACCTTCCAGAAGCTTTTTAATCACGAGGTAATCATTTGTACGAGGGTAATTTTGGGTATGGTGAATTAGGGTTCATGACAGTAAGAATTTGGGGATAACTTTGGGCGGGCGTGTGAGGTGTGAGAGGGAGAGTGTGTTTGTTTATTTTGTTTTTGACCGAAATTTTTAGTTAAAAAAAACTTTGACCGGTTGTTTTTAGATGGGTCGGGTTTAGGATTTAGTTGAATGGGTTGGGTAAGAGTGGGAGTTGGGCTGGGTATTATTTAAGTGTGAAGTGGAGTGGGCTGTGTATTATTTAAGTGTGAAGTGGAGTGGGCTGTGTTAAATGGTGGGTTGGATTAAGTGTATTGTTGGGTGAATCGATCCGGGTATTTGTGTAGTGTAAGGATTTAAGGTTTTTTAAAGTTAGGAAAAATAACAAGGACTTATTTTGTAATTTCAGAAATCTCAATGACCATTGTTGCCACTTATCCAAAAATAAATCCAAGGGCTTAATTTGATAATTTCCGATAGATGTAGGACCTCGGTTGACTTTTTGACCATAATTTCTCCTCGGCATCGGCTACAAATAACACTTCCATATCTCGTGCTCGGTTTCCCGGTTCTTGGCTTGATTTTGTCCTTTTCTTTGATATCCGTGCCTGCATATGTAAAAACACAAAAACACAATATATTTGGCATTTTTGGTCGGGTTTTTGGTCTTTTTGGGTCCGGTTTTGGTCTAGAAATGGTATGTGTTTGAGCACATACCAAAATTCCCCCAGACTAAGATATTGCAATGTCCTCATGCAATGTTATAAAAACACGTTTTTCAAACCAAAAATTTCCAATCTCTTTTTACTAACTTTGAGAAGTAGCAAAATTTTCAAAAGAGATTAAGAATTCTTAAGTTCTAAAAACTCCCCGATTTTCCTTTTATTCTATTTTTGTATTTTTATATAATTCATGTGACGGTTTTGTTGACAATCGTTATTTTTCAATAACGTTTAGGGTCTTTGAGTAGGAAACACGACTCATAAAGAAGTGACCATACGGATAAAATTCGTCGTCCCTGATTTTTCACGAGTCCCCAAACTAAGCTTAAAAACGAAATCATTGTCATTTACAAGTTAGATTGCCAACACTACTCAGAAAGCTAATTGTAGACTTTTCGTTCCCAAATTCCTATTTTCCTCTATTTATTTTATTTTTGGTGAGAAATGAATTTCTTCAAATTCTCGTTTTGATAATTTTTAATCCGATAAAGATACCTAGTTTAGACGCTAAGTAGTTTCCAAATCTTCCCTTGAAAACCGTTGCATACAAAAATGAGGTCCACATCAAGGTCTCTGATTTAACACGATTTTGAGAATATCCCTTTTATTTGCGACCGAAACAACTCATCTACGAGTCCAGAGACGGAAGCCTTTATTAGGATACCTCGGAGTCGAAATTTGGCATTTTTAACATTATTAAGCACTTATTATTAATCCTTGGCCCTTTATAACAATCACAACATCGGCTGCGAACCGGCAAGATGTGATAGTCTATTATGACCTTGGAATTTTTCCTCTGCCTTTATTAGAAGTCTACAACATCGGCTGCGAACCGGCAAGATGCAGAAAACTTTTTATGGCTTTGGATTATTATTATTATTCATTATTCATTATATATTTGCCAAATCCCGAGTCCTACGGCTTTTATAACAGTCCCAACATCGGTTGTGAGCCGGCAAGATGGAATAGTCTATTACACCGTAACACTGGCAGTACCTTGATGTGTACCCAACTTCCATAAGCAAGGATTCTCTAAGGAAGAAATAAAAACTAATCATCGCCAAAACCAAAATAGCTTTAATTATTCCTATTTATCTATTTTTGAGTGAAACAAGCTTATGGGAACAAAAAGCCACAAATAACTTCGATGAGCTCTAAAGAGAACCAACTACTCCACGTTTAGCAATCTAACTTATAAACAACTCTATCATTTTTCGTTCTTCGCAAATTTAAAATCTTAAATAATAAGATCCGCGAATGCTTAGCCTTATAATCAAGCCATGCATATATAAAGTCGAATACGGGAACTTGCAAACTCTTAAAAAGAATTCGCGTTTTCTAGCTCCTTGTGTAAAAGACTAGCACGAGCTTATAGATTATAAACGGTTAAGGGAACAAGCTAGGGCTCAACACGCCCTGATCAAGTCAGAATTTTATTCCTACTCTCTCCAGCGGAAAATCAACAAAAATTGTCAAAATTTATTATATTTTTGCAAAAATTTTTAAATTTTTCTCTTTTTTTTTTTTTTTTTTTTTTTTTGATTTTTTCAATTTTTGGAGGAAAAACGGGGTTGCGTGAGTAAACCGCAAAAAGTGCAAGGCAAAAATCAAATCGCAAGATTACCCCCCCAGACTAAAGCGAAACATTGTCCTCAATGTCTTAAAGGTAAGGGTTCTCCTACATAAATCTAAGGCCGTTTATTAATTATGCCAAAAGATAGATGTAAACGATAAGATTTAGGATATTGGATAAGCAGCGGATGATGAAACTCGAGTAGCGTGAAGGAAACTACGAGCACGAGAGTCTTCATCATCGGGCATTCCTGGACACATCACAGAAAAACAACGAGACACAAGAAATGGAAGAGGAAGCCCTCCTCACTCACTTTATTAGAAAAAAGATAAGAAGATAGAAGGATAAGCATGGGGTGCCTCCCACGAAGCGCTTGTTTTTGGTAACCGAGTCACATGAGCTTGACTCGACCCCGAATTTATTTGTCCTTGGGGGAGCAAGTAACGGACACCCGGCATGAAAGAACGGAGATGCCGGGGTCAAAGACGGTGTCTTCACTCCCTAAGGAGTGAATGAGAGGAGAAGTCACCGGGTAGGTGAAGAAAAGAAGAAGGATCATGATAACAATTGTAAAGAAATTGTCATCCTCACACCCTGAAGAGATAAAAATGGTGGATTGGGTGGGCAAATTATCATACTTTTCAGAAATCTCATCCACCACTTTAAAAGTCACAACACCCGTATCGGGCTTGATATCATCGGGTGGTTTAGCAGGCGGACGAGTGGGTGATGGCTCAACGTGTAATGACTCAGTTTTATGAAGTGAAAGGGGATAATCATTAAGCAATCTTTCAAGAAAAAGATTTTCCCCTTCCGAGTCATGGGAATCGTCAGGGCGAGGTATTGGTAAAATCAGCTCATCAAATGTAGAGTCCTCGTCCTCGACGTTCTCTAACCCTTCATCGAAAAGAGGATTAACTTTGCAAGAAGTATACTCATCATTGAATTCAAAAAGAGGGTTAGAGAAAATCCCGGAGGTAACTTTGGAAATATCAAGAGAATATTCACAAGATTGCAGATCACTTTCACCGTCGGATATTTCCTCGGACTCACTCGGGATTGGGACGAGGTTCTCAACATTGTCTGATTCCGTTGCCGAAATAGTGTCGAGATGCTCGTCCCCCATTTTTAGAGAGTCCTCGAGTACTTTGGTAGGAAAGACGGGTGAAATTTGAGGGAAGGTTACCGGAACAAATCTCTCCTCGTCATCATCGGAATCATCGTCATAGTAAATTAAGCTCTCTCGAAATTTAGCTGCTCTTTCCTCGGCAAGTAATTCTTCCATGGACTTCCCGGGAGTATTAAGACTAGCCACTTGTTCTCGATATCGAACCACAAGTTTTTCAATTTCGCGCATTGTATCTTGATTTGGATGATTGACGGGATTTTGTGGGGGTTGGTAATTGTCGAAACCGGAAGTATTATAGCAAGGATTAGGTTCATAGTAATTTTGACCCCACGGTTGACATTGAAAATCATTATGAGGACCCCCACAATTGGTACAAGAAAAGTTCGGTGTATCATTGAAATACGGTTCTTGCTCATAAAAGTTTTGAGGAGGGTGATTGAAATTGTTTTGAGGATAATCGGAAATGTTCGGATTAAAATCATAAGTGTATGAATTTTCAGCTTCCGAAGCACAAAACGAACAAAATCCATTGATCAAATTACTACCACACCTCTCGCAAGTACACCGTTGACAATAAGACGATGTCGGATCAATTGAATCTCCACACCCATCGCAATAACGTTGATTGAACGAAGATATATCGGGCTGTGGTGGGTAGTCGGAGAAATTTGATGATTCATTGAAAGAGTTTGGATAAGCAAATACAGTTTCAGCTTTCGAATAAGAACACATACAAAGCCCTCGACTAAATTCACATTCGTTGCAAAAACATCGGTCACAAAGTGAATTGTCCCCCAACTGATCTCCACACATAAAACAAATAGGATCCATAAGAGGGTGAAAGAGATAGAATTATACGGTGTAGAGGGTTAAAGAAGAAGAATCAAAAGGATGAGAGGATAAGAAGATTATTTTTGGATTTTTATATTTAATGAAAAATTAGATTTATTATTTTTTTGGTGATCGTTGATCAACCGTACTTGTTTCTTTCAAAACTACGCGCAGCGTGGCGGGAGAGAAGAATGGATCTCTCTTCGGTCTGCAATTTAATGTCAAGACCTCCTTAAACCCCGTAATTAGGTTGTAGTAAAGAAATAATCCAAGAAACGTTTAACTTCACGATCTCTTTTGTTGTTTATTCGGAATGGTTTACAACCGCCCTCCTTCAACGGAAGACCGAGGATGTATTATTAAGATGAAAACACTTTAGGAAAAGTGTTTTTTAATTATTTTCTTTTTGTATTTTTATTTTTTATAAAAACGATAACTTCCGAGGAAGGGTCTTCAAAACACGATTCGACGAATGAAATCACGAACTCACTTCAATCCTCCCCGGCAGCGGCGCCAAAAATTGATTTGACAATTGTAGTATATATTTTTCAAGGAAAACACACGTGGAAATATGTGTTAACCCGAGTCGTTTGTCCCGACGAAGATCGAATGGAATTTGTGTTCCCGGAACGTGATTCGTGTAGTGAATGTGAATAAGAGTGATTGATTTTGTGATTACACTACTAACAATGAAATAATAAAAGTAAACTACTAATTAAGCTAATGAAACAAGTAAACTAAGCATACGATCTTAAAAACGAAAATTTGAATTTAAAAACGTTACGCGACGAAATATAAAACGTAAATAAAAATGATTTTGTGAAATTTAAAACCTAAAAATATAAAAATAATTTTCCTATATTAAAACTGATAAAAGAAAATTTTTGGAAAAAAGAAAAATATTTTTTTGACTTTTTAATAATTTTTTATGAATTAAAAACTAATTAAAACAATTTAAATGATTTAAAAATAGTAAAACTAATTAATAAAATCTGAAAATTTTTGAGTAATTTTAATTTTTAATAAGAAATTTAAGAAAAATAATTTCAAAAGCTGATGATGACTAAATAAGCTAAAACAGTGAATAAGCTAATAGGAAATAAGCTAAGAATAAGCACAAATAAGCCAAAAACTATGAAAAGCTAAAGACATGTAAATCTAACTACTGGAAGCTTAGTAGGACTGAAAATGGTTAAAACAAGACAAACAATAAGCTAGAAATAAGCTGAACAGCCCAAAATCAAATCAGAATCAAAAAAAACCTATGGCACCTTCTTTGCACCGCTGAATACGCACTCCAATAAGCTGAAAACTCAAATACCAGATATTGCACTTATAGCCTGCTATGTGAACTATTTAAAAATCCAAAAATCAGAATCTAAGCTTAAGTAGAAAGGCCACAAATTAAGCTAGAAAGTGGGTCATTGGAACTGCTCTGCACAGATTTTGGTCTGTGCAGCAGACCTGGAAATTTTGCGCAAATCCAATACTTAGATACTACTTGTAATCACTGATCTAATCACAAGAACACCACAGATCCATGCGAGCTAATTTAGAACTTATAAATGCAGCCTATGCTATCCAAATTTGCGCTAATGATAAAAAAAACTCAAAGCTCAACAAAATCAATTAAAGCCTATTGTAAACTATTAATTTATCCTAAAACTAATTCAATCAAAATCAAACTCATTACCAAAGAACAGAAACCAATTATACTTACTAAGCACAGCACAGTTAGAAACCAAACACCTTAATAACACCTAACTGATTTATGCCAAACTATCCTAGAACTAGCTGTTTAAGATTAAAAACCACTCTACTCTACTCCCTAGGTTACTTAAAAGCTAATAAGAACAGACCATGATTCAAGCAAGACAAATAAGCTAGAACTAATAAACACTATGCAAGCTAAAAATAATGAAAGTGGAACTTACAACTTTCCTGCTGAAGGTACTTTATCAAAGTTAACTCATTATAACCCAGGCTTAATAAGCCAGAAAAATAACCCCAAATTCAGCTTAATATACCAGCTGATCTCAACAGCTTATTTACCTCAGCAAAACAGTTTCATTAACCAACAAATGATATCAAAACTATACTTAAGTAGCAGAAACATTCAAAAGAAAATACGCATTAACATGAAAATAAAATGATGAACAAAAAGTTTGACTAAATTTTGACTTTCATTAAACTTAAAAATCCGAATACAAACTTGACTTGAAATGTAAACTACAACAAGCAGTAATTAAAATTCTATACTAATCTACTCCTAATCCTAATATCTAACTAAAATCCTAACCAACCGAAACCGTGAGCTGAGGAGGCTATTTATAGCCACGGGGTGAAGCTTCTAGGTCTTGCCACCTTGGCGATCCGTGTGCCATTGAGCTGCTAACCACCCTTGGATCCTTTCTTTCTTCCCACGCTTCATTCTTGGCCCTTAGATCAAAATAGTGACGCGGCTCGTCCAATAAGCATCTCCCACGTGTCCCCTGATAGTGTCAGACCTTCCAGAAGCTTTTTAATCACGAGGTAATCATTTGTACGAGGGTAATTTTGGGTATGGTGAATTAGGGTTCATGGCAGTAAGAATTTGGGGATAACTTTGGGCGGGCGTGTGAGGTGTGAGAGGGAGAGTGTGTTTGTTTATTTTGTTTTTGACCGAAATTTTTAGTTAAAAAAAACTTTGACCGGTTGTTTTTAGATGGGTCGGGTTTAGGATTTAGTTGAATGGGTTGGGTAAGAGTGGGAGTTGGGCTGGGTATTATTTAAGTGTGAAGTGGAGTGGGCTGTGTATTATTTAAGTGTGAAGTGGAGTGGGCTGTGTTAAATGGTGGGTTGGATTAAGTGTATTGTTGGGTGAATCGATCCGGGTATTTGTGTAGTGTAAGGATTTAAGGTTTTTTAAAGTTAGGAAAAATAACAAGGACTTATTTTGTAATTTCAGAAATCTCAAGGACCATTGTTGCCACTTATCCAAAAATAAATCCAAGGGCTTAATTTGATAATTTCCGATAGATGTAGGACCTCGGTTGACTTTTTGACCATAATTTCTCCTCGGCATCGGCTACAAATAACACTTCCATATCTCGTGCTCGGTTTCCCGGTTCTTGGCTTGATTTTGTCCTTTTCTTTGATATCCGTGCCTGCATATGTAAAAACACAAAAACACAATATATTTGGCATTTTTGGTCGGGTTTTTGGTCATTTTGGGTCCGGTTTTGGTCAAGAAATGGGATGTGTTTAAGCACATACCATTTAGTTAAATTCCGGATTATTGTAATTCTAAATTCAGTCTCAGTTCACTTTCAGAAGCATTGTATTGTTTACTCATAATTCAAGTTCAAGTTTAATTCAGTAAGTCGAATCAGTTGTTATTTAATCCTTAAGAGCTCTCTGTTCTGCTTAATGTAGCTTATTTAAGTTCCTTTTAGCTTATTGAATGTTCCTCCTTTGAGTTATTCTGTTTAATTCAGTTTCATTTTCAAATAGTCAAAAAGTCAACTTTAGTCAAACTGCTTATTTAGTGCTTATTATTTGCTTTTTTCTGCTTATTGATGGCTGTAGTAGCTTTTTAGAGTTCCTTGTAGCTTAAATGTAGTTAGGAGTTCATTTGCTCAGTTTTCACTAAAAAAAAAATCATAAAAGCCAAAAATAGCTTAGAATTAGAATAGCTTATTTTGTGCTTATTTCCAGTTAAGAAGTAGTTCATAAGTGCTTAATTTACTTGGATAATCATCTGTTGTTAGGTCTCATAGCTTATATTGGTCTGTCTTAGCTTTAAAACTCAAAACAGCCCATAAGGGGGTGTTTGGTTTAAGGGTCAAAATGGGTCAATCTGGATAATTACTGTTCATGTGCATTTAAGTGATCTTTGATTCTGCTTATCTTAGTCTAGATTAGTTGTTAGTTATAAGCTTTAAGCTATTTTTAATGTTTTTGAGGTTTTGAATTGGTAACTGCTGAACTAATGATAGAATCTGAGCATAGGGGCTTATAAGAGCTTTAAGCTGTTTCAGCACTTAATTTTGGTGTTTTTGTATTCCTTTTAGTTCATCTAGTAAGATTTCAAGAGTTGGATTCAGAACAATAGGATTTGGTTAGAGTAATGGTCACTTCAGTACACTAGTTGCTTCAGTAGCCATATTGCCATTTCAGCCCTATGTTTTTTATTTTTAATTTCTTCATGATAAGTCCTTATAATCTGAAACTTGGTACTAATAATTTTGGTTTGCTAGTGAACTTGTTGCATATTTTTTAGAATTTTTAGATTAGCTTATTAACAGCTTTTTCTCAGCTGCAAATTCTGCATTTTTTTTTTCATAATTAGTGCCCAATTCAGCCTATGTTTTTCATTTTTCATTTCTTCATTATAAGCCCAATTAAGCTCAAATTTGGTACAATCACTCTTGGGTAGCTTATCTACTTAATCCACATTTTTCAGATTTTTTATATTAGCTTTTCAATAGCTTTTCAGTAGCTTAAAAATCACCTCAGTGGGCTGTTTTTACCACTACTATTTTGTGCAGATCTGCTGTGTTTTTCATTTTTCATTTCTTCATTATAAGCCCAAATAAGCTCAAATTTTGTACAATTACCATTGGGCAGCTTATCTAGTTGTTACATGTTTTTTTGAATTTTTTAGAATAGCTTTTCATAGCTTATCAGTAGCTTAAAGAACCCCCTTTTTTTTGCCTTGTGCACACATAGCATCCCTGATAGTTTTTTGTTTTTCAGTGCTTGTTAGCTTATTATTGTAGCTTATTTCATTTTCCTCATTTCCCTTGCTTATTAAGTCGTTTTTTAGTTTATGTTCACATATTTTAGCATAAAAAATCCAAAATCTTATTATTTTCTCTATTCAAACACGGTTCACGATCCGAATTACAAATTCCATTCAATCCTTCGTTGGGGAAAACGATTCGGGTTTACATATTTCCTTTGTAAATCCTTTGAGAAAAATATGTGTTGATTCTTTCGAATCATTGTACCAAACAGACACTCAAACAATTTACTAAACAAAGTAGTACAAGGACTATTTTTGTAATAGAGGAAATATGTTACACTACTAGTATCTTTCCATCATAGCTTTTAGTTGAACCAAACAAACACTCTTGAGCAGTTTACTAAATAAAGTAGAATACATGGACTCTTTTTATGTAATAGAGGAAATATGTTACACTACTAGTATCTTTCCATCATAGCTTTTAGTTGAACCAAACAAACACTCTTGAGCAGTTTACTAAATAAAGTAGAATACAAGGACTATTTTTATGTAATAGAGGAAACGATGTAGGAAACCCACGCTTCGCGGCGGGCTGTTTTGCTAAAGCAGGAGCTGACGGCGTGTTTGCTAGTGTTGTAAGCTTGAAATGGCAGGAAAAAAAAATTAGCTCTAGATAAGGTTTATGTGTATTAGGCTAGTCATATAGGAGAGTAACATGTTTGCATACTTAAGATATTTGCATAGATAAGGTTTATGTGACTAACTTAGATAAGGTTTATGTGCACTAGGGTAGTCATATAGGAGAGTAACATGTTTGCAGTTGCTGGATTTGATTGCATTTTTTTTATTATTGATTTGTAGTGTTGTAGGCACTTGTGTTGTTTCGCAATAACAAAATGAACGACAGTGTCTCTAAAATGTTGATGGTTTTAATTCAATTTGATCTCTTAAGATTGTATTCGTATCCTCCACCTTCACAAAGCTGAAAATATGTGTTACAATGATATTTTGAGGCTAACGTACATAACTGATTACATTTTATCTACTATCGAGGGGAAAATAAGAGCAACCATCTATGTTGTACATCATGTGTCAATATTTGTAAATGAAGACTACATCGTATTCTTTATCTGCTGATATCAACACTTGATGTTCCGTGTTTGTCATAACAAATTTGTTCTTGCATATTGGCAGGTGCAGTTCCATAAAAGGTCCTGATCAACAATAGGTTGCAATTCTCAAATATAGATGGGTAACAGAAGAGGATGGTTCGAAGAAGTAATCTGCACCAAATCACTTGTCACAGCATTCTCTTGAGTTTTCCATCTATCTTTGGTGAAATGCACACAACAATGATCAGACTCTTCTGTAGGACTGAACCTGGCAACATGCATAAAACAATTTGAGTTTGTATAAAAATGTACACCAGTTAGATTAGCAGTGTCAATAATCATAGGTGGAAACGCTGACCTACCCCTGAAATACCTTTTGTTATTTAAATAGTCTTTAAACAATGGTCTGCACCAGACGTATTGGTAGCCCGTTGAAATAGCAAAAAGAATTCGAGGGGAAGATAAGAGCAACCATCTATGTTGGATGTTTTGTGTTTGTCATAGCAAATTTTTGTTGCATATTGGCAGCTGCAGTCCCACAAAAGGTCCTGATCAACAATAGGTTGCAATTCTCAAAGATAGATGGGTAACAAAAGAGGATGATTGATGCGCGTGATGTGTCGTTGCGGTTTAGCAGTTTTAATGCCTACTCAAGTTTTAAATTTATATTTAGCCGACTTATCAATAACACACACACTTAACGAGCAGTGTACCCGGTCAGTATGAAGATAATGGTAAGTAGAGTGTCGATCACTAAGAGTGGAACGTATTATCTCGTTATTCTAATCAGTATTTTAATATCCTAACGCAAGGGGGTTTCAGCCTGAGAGACTGGCACGGTTTGTTGCAATTAAAATAATAAAATAAACCAATAGGCACGAATCAGCAAGTAGCACACACGTACACAGATAGATACTCGAGACAATAAGAGGGCTGTCCTTATAATTAAGTAGATTGTCACTTGTTTTATTGATAGCTTTATATGAAGTGTATGTAGTTAATCCTTTCTCGTTGGTCCTATTCTTATCGGCGAGTAAACCCTTAATGATTACTTATGTCTAAAAGTTATTCCTAAGTGATCAATTTAGAAACAACCGTGGGAGCCACATTATGTCCCGCAGTCAAATGCCCGCAAGCCACTAATAAACACAGAGGTTATCAATGCACTAATAAGTAGTAACCAAAGACATCAACATATAAACTTTAATTGATGGGAAAGCAAGTATTAAAGGGAGTGCAATCTTTCCGTTGTCACATTACACAAGCCACCAATCCTGATGAATTAAAGTTTGCTAACACAATAAAACAAAACTACTTAATGAATTAAATACATGCAGCACCTTCTTACAGCTCTTGTATCTTTGATTTGGGTGTGTCTTGTGCTGCCTCCTTGACTGAATTCGTCCTTTGTTCCTACTGTTCGGTCTTCGGTGTTAGGGTTTTGGAACTCTTTAATTCGTCTGGTCTACGGGGTATTTATAGTTTCTGTCTGAGGGAAGATGCGGCGCATCTACTAAGTAGATGCGGCGCATGTACTTAACTTCGCGTGGGGTCCAAGATTATAATATTCAGGAATATTCGTACACCGCCAGAAGATGCGGCGTAACTCCATGATCAGATGCGGCGCATGTCCTCTTGTATCTTGGATCGTATCTGGTGATATCTTGATAGAGATGCGGCGCATGTCGATAGTGAGATGCGGCGCATCTGGAGCAGAATTGACTTGATCTTGTCCATGTCAGTAGACTTTCACTTTATGCACGTTTTGCTCCATTATTAGTCCAAAATAGCTAAGTTTCACCAAATGCTTGTTTTTACCTGAGAATTACAAAAGTAAACAATTAAGTATCAATCCTCATACATAATATAGTAAAACAAGTCAAATTAATGGGATAAATGATAGTAATAAAATGTACTTATTTGAGTTCATCAAATATCCCCCCACTTGAACTTTACTTGTCCCCAAGTAAACCTTAGAATTTCATTTATGAAAATGTATCCTAAAAGATGTTAGGATTTATTTTTATATTTAAGCATGTATTCGTTCATTTCATAATCACACAACTAAACACTTAACGAATTAGAAGTAAAATAAAATAAGTCGATAAAAGCAAATCTAATCGTTTAACTGTCCAGTCGCGACGAATATTCTATCATAAGTTTGGCAAGTATACACATCTCCACCACTAAAGCTAAGGAATAACAAGTCTAAAGCGGTAAAAAGGGTTTTTAGGCTTAGGGGTTAATTATTCTTAATCACTATCGATCTCAAATTCCAGAAAAGGCAACAAAATCACAAATACATGATCGAATCCACGAACACGATACTTGCAATTGCTCAAATCCTTAACTCGAATAGGCTAAAGATAGGTCCAAACTTCACCAATAATAATATATCAAAAAGGGCGACAAAATCATAAATACATAGCCGAATCCACGACTACGATACTTAAGATTGCTCAAATCCCTAATCTCAATAAATCAAAGGTTCGGTTGGATAAAGAATAATAAAGGGTATGGATAACATTTGGGATATAAATTGGTGTAAAAATAAAAATAAACAAAACAAATAAATTAAAATCCTAAGTGTGGTTAATCACTATCCCAACCATCCCATGAATAAGACTCATATCATTGAATAACTCACGCTTTAACACTTGAAACACACGCTTTAGGTAGACACGAATTATACTCAACAAAATCTTAATCAAAGAATAAACCTTAATTGGCGTTCCCATAACTGCCAATTCCCATTCAATCCATAGATATAATACAACAAATAGTGGTGATATCGACCACTTACATAACTTTACATAAGTTGGTTAAAATAAACATCCAACTTTTCTTTCTTTTTCTTTTCTTATTTTTTCGATTTTTTTTTTTTTTTTTTTTTTTTTTTTTTTTTTTAAACATAACAAAGATGTGTAAAATTTCACCACATCACTAACTTTCTTTCCGGATAATTTTTATTCATACTTTTCATACTTCAGAAATAATGGTAATAGTGAAAGTAGTAAACACACGAAAAATAAACTCCAAAATATACAATATTTACTTTCACTCCAATTGCATTGTGCAATTTCCCGACCTAACCATAGATAATGAATTACGCACGCGAACACAGGTAATGTAAGGAAACACACTTTGCCTATAGCAATTAACCAACCACGGATTCTAATCTACAGGGTAGGCTAAGGTGTAAGGGTGTAACGAAACATTTTAAACATAGGTGTAAGAAACGAAAGGAATGGTTCTGAGTGTTTTTCTAGGGGTATCTTACTCTAAAAATGAGAGTAACAAAAGGGTTTATACGGGGGTTAACTAACCAGTGTAGTTAGCTAATAACACATAACATATAAAGGCTATTTGGTGTAATCCTAGAATTTTACCAATTTAGACAAGTCATTCCAATTATATAAATAATACTCATTATGGTGGTCTCGAATAGTATACAAGCCAAGTTCTAAAGTTTACAAGTCACCGGCACACTCATAGATTTGTGAATTTTGAAAAATCACAATTTTTGAAAATAACGTCATGTGTGCAGTTATGTAACTTAGATCTTAAACAAAAACATGCTAAAAAATTTTAAGTTTGATATATTAAGCACATTTTAAGCATAATTTTTGAAAAAGTTTAGGACAAGTAAGTGTTAAGTGTTCTAATTCTCCAATCCCCCCACTTAAGTTAAACAACGTCCTCGTTGTTTGTATAAAAGGTTAAAAACTGGAAAATAAAAGAATTAGAACGGAAAAACTCCCCTGAGATTTGCTCGGTATGATCCTCCATTAGTATAAAAGCAAAAATCAACTTCTTGTGGATTAGAACGTTAAAGCTTCATACTTGATGTATCCACAGGAAATCCAGGAAACTATAATACCACCAACACTTTAAAACACACCTAAGATAAGAAAGGTTCAAACTTGCATAATACATTAGTAGTTAGGAAAAATAAAACTTAAAAATTAAAACTGAAAATCATCAGGTCAGTCGATGCGCCGTATCTTATTGAAGAAGATACGCCGTATCGAGCCTGGAATAATACGGATCAGAATAAAGATGCGCCGCATCCTTAACCAGGGATGCGCCGCATTAAAATAAACTGATAAATAGTTTTAAAGTCGAAAATAAAAATGCAGAAAAATTAAAATAAGATATGACCATTTGTAGGAGATGCGTCGCATCTCAGAACTGAGATGCGCCGTATCCTCATGCGGCCTGGACTGACTCGACACAGAAAACAGAATAATAAAAGATAAATCCGGGTTGTCTCCCGGTAAGCACTTGTCTTTATTCCAGAGTCTTCAAGTTAGACTCACGTTCAGCTCCTTAGTATCGATCATTGAAGGAGTCGGAAACATCACGCTCCTTCATCCCCAATTTAGTAATATTGAACACTCCTTGCTCGTCCTTAATTTCCACGCCGTTCTTCTTTAATATCTGTATAAACAAAGTCCTGTCCCTTTCGGGCAGAGATGACAAAATGATAGACGGGAAATTCTTATTATCATATAGGCACAAATAAGCAAGGTGGGGTGGTAGTTCAATAAACACATCATTGTTCAAATTCGTTTTCTCAACTACTCTCCTACGTTTATTAATTACTACACAATCATACCACTCATCATCAGAATTTCGGTAGGTACATTAAGGTCAATGAATTCCTCAAAGTCTTCATGATTAGGATTAGTTGAGTTGTTTTGAATCAATGTTTCTCCCATAAGTCTAGCTTCAAGATCGAGGTCCATACGCTCTCTTAATCCTAGCACATAAACACCTCTAATTATGCTTTTAACCGGATCTTGGCACTTATAGACTAGTTTATTATTCCCTACCCTTAATGAAATTTTTCTCTTAAACACATCAATCTTAGCATGGGCAGTAGACAAGAAAGGTCTTCCGAGGATTAAAGGAATCTTAACATCCTCGGGCATGTCTAGTATAACAAAGTCTACGGGAAAAATAAACTGCTCAATCTTAACTAGCACATTATTAGCAATCCCTTCAGGTCGTTTTACTGTTTTATCAGCCAATTCAATAAGTAATTTAGTTGGTGCTAATTTTCCTAGTCCTAGGGTAGCGAATGTCTTAAGAGGCATAACACTAACACTAGCTCCTAAGTCAGCCAACACATTATTGAAAGATATATTATTAATAGAACAAGGTAGAGTAAAACTTCCTGGGTCTCTTTCTTTATGAGGCAAGGCATTTGAATCGGTTGCAGGGCTCTCTTCTTTCATTGTTGCCTTGATCTCCTCTTCAATTTTTGTCTTCTCTTTTAGTAGTCTCCTTAAGCTGATTGAAGAGTTAAAGAAAAATTCGGGTCTTGCACCATCATTACCATTCATCGACCTTCTAGGTATATTAGGAGTGACTTCTTCAGTGGTGCTTATGGCCTTGACATGATCCCTTGGGTTGGTTTCAGTTGAGCTCGGTAAACTTCCATATCCCCTTTCTTGAAGAACTTTGCTCATTTGACCAATTTGTTGTTCCAATGCTTTGATCGAAGCTCCTTGATTTCTTGTAGTAGTGTCCGTTGAAGCTCGAATTTCCTTGATCATAGCAGTATTCTCTTCATGTCTTTTAGCAGCATCGGCCATAATTTGCTTTAAAGTATCGTCTAAAGTCTGCCTCCTCTCTTGATAAGCGGGATTGAAGTTGTTCTTTTGATAGAATCCCGGACTAGCTTCCCTAAATCTTTCTGAAGGTCGGAATGGTTGTCCAAATTGGGTGTAATAAGCTTCTTCAAATGTCTCACTTTCATTCTTACTCGGACAATCCTTAGTGTAGTGAGGTCCTTCACACTTTTCACATCCAACTTGGGCAGCATACGCTCTTTCATCACGCTTCTTCATTTCTCTACTAATTTTATCCAATTGAGCTTGAATAGCAGCAATCCCGTCAAAATTAGTGCTGCTCTTAGATCTAGTAGAGGTCCCATCGTGCCATTTCTGAGAATGATCAGCAGCTTCTTGGATCGCTTTCCTAGCATTAGTTGCACTCATCTGAGGTACAGCTCCCTTAGCATCCAAAATCTGTCTTGTAGGCACGTCCAATCCCTGATAAAACAATATTATTTCCTGCATAGGGGTTAGATAGTGTTGAGGACATTTTATCAATAAATCTTTAAATCGTTCCCAAGCTTGATAAAGGGTTTCATCAGGCTCTTGCTTGAAACTATTGATAGCCTCCATCTTCTTAGCAGTCTTAGCAGGTGGACAATATCTCTTCAGGAATTTGCTCTTCAAACCTTCCCACGTGGTGATTGAACTAGCAGGTTCATTCCTTAGCCACTTGTTAGCAGCTCCTTTTAGTGAGATTGGGAAGATTCTTAGCATGAGTTGATCGGTATTGACACTTTCTGTAGTAAACAAATCTGCAATTTCCAGGACCTTTTCAACATGCTCATTAGCATCCTCTTGTTCCGTCCCACTGAAAGCATTCTCTCTGAGCTCTTTGAGAAATTGTCCCTTCAACTCAAATTTTGACTTGTCATCAAACTTAGGTCTAGCAACTCCTGAAGTGTAATCAGCACGGGTATTGTTCATGTATTCCTCCATAGTAGTGTTTTCGCCCATTGTTTCTGTTTCAACTTCCTCTTTTTCTTCAGAAAAGTAATCAAGCTCGAGTGAACTTGAAAGATCAAAGCTTCTTGTGTTGAAAAGCCTTTTAAGCGAATGTAGGGCTCGTTCAGGATCTTCGAAAGGTTGAATCAAGTTCTTCGTAGAACTCCTGGTCATGCACTTCCTGAAATCAATCACAAAAGCATCAGTAGGGTATGCTCGAGAAAGTAATATATCAGATAATTAATAACGAAAACGGAATACGAAAAATTAAAGTTACTGATATCTGCAGACGATGCGCCGTATCCAAAGAGTTGGATACGCCGTATCTTATAATCGTTAAAATTTAATCAGACTTTATTCAGAAAATAGATACGCCGCTTTAGAATTTAAGAATGCGCCGTATCGAATTAATCAATCAAAAATCAGCTTATCTAATTAAAATTAAATGCGTCGTATTAACGAAAGTTAATGCGCCGTATTTTCGTTACGTTTAAAAATAAAAGATTTTTGATTCAGTAAGATGCGCCGTATCGACAGAGATCGATACGCCGTATTTGTTTAATAATTCGCAAACTGTTTTTAATTAAAATAATAGATACGCCGTATCTGCTAAAGCAGATGCGTCGTATGGCGTTAACGTTTAGAAAATTTTTTTATTAAAAACAGATACGCCGTATCTGCAAAAGCAGATGCGTCGTATTACTTTATCGCTTAGAAAAATTTTCTTATTAAAAACAGATACGCCGTATCTTGGGGAAAAGATGCGTCGTATCGAATTAATTAAACGCGTTGTATTAAAAAAATTAAACGCAATACGCCGTATCTGAGAGATCAGATGCGCCGTATCGTTTGATTTAGCACAGTACAACGATAGCAGAACAGAAAAATACGAAAAATAAAAACAAAAATTAAACACACAAACAAAAATAAACACACAAAAATAAAAGAAAACAATTAACACACAATACAACAAATATGCAAAATAGTACAATGATGCAATTAATCTAATAAAAAAGAAAAACCTAATTAAAATACTAATCAAATTAACAGATAATAACAATTCACTCCCCGGCAACGGCGCCAAAAACTTGGTGCGCGTGATGTGTCGTTGCGGTTTAGCAGTTTTAATGCCTACTCAAGTTTTAAATTTATATTTAGCCGACTTATCAATAACACACACACTTAACGAGCAGTGTACCCGGTCAGTATGAAGATAATGGTAAGTAGAGTGTCGATCACTAAGAGTGGAACGTATTATCTCGTTATTCTAATCAGTATTTTAATATCCTAACGCAAGGGGGTTTCAGCCTGAGAGACTGGCACGGTTTGTTGCAATTAAAATAATAAAATAAACCAATAGGCACGAATCAGCAAGTAGCACACACGTACACAGATAGATACTCGAGACAATAAGAGGGCTGTCCTTATAATTAAGTAGATTGTCACTTGTTTTATTGATAGCTTTATATGAAGTGTATGTAGTTAATCCTTTCTCGTTGGTCCTATTCTTATCGGCGAGTAAACCCTTAATGATTACTTATGTCTAAAAGTTATTCCTAAGTGATCAATTTAGAAACAACCGTGGGAGCCACATTATGTCCCGCAGTCAAATGCCCGCAAGCCACTAATAAACACAGAGGTTATCAATGCACTAATAAGTAGTAACCAAAGACATCAACATATAAACTTTAATTGATGGGAAAGCAAGTATTAAAGGGAGTGCAATCTTTCCGTTGTCACATTACACAAGCCACCAATCCTGATGAATTAAAGTTTGCTAACACAATAAAACAAAACTACTTAATGAATTAAATACATGCAGCACCTTCTTACAGCTCTTGTATCTTTGATTTGGGTGTGTCTTGTGCTGCCTCCTTGACTGAATTCGTCCTTTGTTCCTACTGTTCGGTCTTCGGTGTTAGGGTTTTGGAACTCTTTAATTCGTCTGGTCTACGGGGTATTTATAGTTTCTGTCTGAGGGAAGATGCGGCGCATCTACTAAGTAGATGCGGCGCATGTACTTAACTTCGCGTGGGGTCCAAGATTATAATATTCAGGAATATTCGTACACCGCCAGAAGATGCGGCGTAACTCCATGATCAGATGCGGCGCATGTCCTCTTGTATCTTGGATCGTATCTGGTGATATCTTGATAGAGATGCGGCGCATGTCGATAGTGAGATGCGGCGCATCTGGAGCAGAATTGACTTGATCTTGTCCATGTCAGTAGACTTTCACTTTATGCACGTTTTGCTCCATTATTAGTCCAAAATAGCTAAGTTTCACCAAATGCTTGTTTTTACCTGAGAATTACAAAAGTAAACAATTAAGTATCAATCCTCATACATAATATAGTAAAACAAGTCAAATTAATGGGATAAATGATAGTAATAAAATGTACTTATTTGAGTTCATCAATGATGCAAAGAAGTAATCTGCACCAAATCACTTGTCACAACATTCTCTTTAGTTTTCCATCTATCTTTGGTGAAATGCACACGAATGATGATCAGACCCTTTTGTAGGACTGAACCTGCCAACATGCATAAAACAATTTCATTTTCTATAAAAATGTAGACCAATTAGATAAGCAGATAACCATCGTAACAAACACATAAAGTAAATGTAGGTGTCTCTTGCGAATAATATAATGAGCGGTGATCAGTGTCTGTCGACGAAAAGGAAGCACAGGTAGAGTATTAGCAACTGCACAGGTAATTTTTTTTGGTTGTTGAACATTGATCACCACACAGCGCAGCGACAAAAATAGGGACAAAGTATCAATGATGGATGCACAGACCATGCGAATATAGTAATAGGTCGGCTCGGTCTCCGTACATCCATTACTAATATTCCGTCTATTTTTTATATTTATCTTGTCTCCATAGTATGCAGTGAGGTTGTTGAATATAAAAAACCTATTGGCAGGAAAATATATATATATATATATATATATATATATATATATATATATATATATATATATATATATATAAGCAGACTCATGTAGTACAGTGGATTAAGCATGTAAATTTAAGATACTATAAGCATGCATATACAAATGCAGCAGTTTCATATTGAAGTATCGCATAAAAAAATTTGAGCAATACTTATCTTTTCTTTGTTCTAGTTATGTAGCAACATGGCAAATGAACTGAGAGACAGCGAAACAAAAAGTTTAGAGCTCCAAAGAAAGTAAGTAGTAAGAGAGGATCAATGATGGGTCAACGATAATGCATGATGATTATATACATAATAAGGCTCAGGTCAGCAATTACAGAAGTGGTACCCAAAACCGGCCTTGGCTGCAACCATGTGATCGTTATGCCAAGGCACGGGTTATGGCAAGCTACACTTACGAAAATAGAAAATAGTAACGGCTTTCATCATTGCCTGGTATATTCATCATGCATTACATAGATACCCAGCAAAAAAAAAAAAAAAAAAAAAAAAAAAAAAAAAAAAAAAAACCTTGTCGCGCAAAACTGTAATTGTAGAGAACATGGTATTATTAAGCATTATATAAAACTAGTAAACAAAAGGCAGACATACAAAGTATATATATGGCAGTTGACCAACAGCCGATCTTGATCTGAGTTGAAGCATAATGTACTGAGGTAGGTGAGCGTGAAAACTTGGGGGGTACAAAAATATTAACAAAGTATCAATGATGGATGCACAGACCATGCGAAATTAGTAATAGCTGTCCTCAGTCTCGGTACATCCATCATTGATATTATGTCTATTTTTATATTTAGCTTGTCTCCATAGTATGCAGCAGTAAAAAAAATTCTAAGCATAGTCATGTACTGCAGTTGATTAAGCCTGTAAATTTAAGATATCATAAACATGCATATACAAATGCAGCAGTTTTATATTGGAGTATCGCATAAAAAAATTAGAGCAATACTTATCTTTTCTTTGTTCTAGTTATGTAGCAATGATGAACTCAAATAAGTACATTTTATTACCATCATTTATCCTATTTATTTGACTTGTTTTATTATATTATGTATGAGGATTGATACTTAATCGTTTACTTTTGTAATTCTCAGGTAAAAACAAGCATTTGGTGAAACTTGGCGATTTTGGACTAATTATGGAGCAAAACATGCAAGAAGTTAAGAGTCTACTGAAATGTACAAGATCAAGACAATCTGCTCCAGATGCGCCGCATCTCACTTATTACATACGGCGCATCACTATCAAGATTTCACCAGATACGATCCAAGATACAAGAGGACATGCGCCGCATCCAAGAATGAAGATACGCCGCATCTTCTGGCGGTGTACGAATATTCCTGAATATATTAATCTTGGACCCCACGCGAAGTTAAGTCAATGCGCCGCATCTACTTACTAGATGCGCCGCATCTTACCCTCAGACAGAAACTATAAATACCCCAAGACCAGACGAATTTCGTAGCACATATATTATATACGAGACCGAAGTACAGAAACCCTAGGACGAATTCAGTCAAGGCAGCAACACAAGACACACCTTGAACGAAGATACAAGAGCTATAAGAAGGTCCTACATGTATTTAATTCATTAAGTAGTTTTGTTTTATTGTGTTAGTAAACTTTAATTCATCAGGATTGGTGGCTTGTGTAATGTGACAACGGAAAGATTGCACTCCCTTAAAACTGCTTTCCAATTAATTAAAGTTTATATGTTGATGTCTTTGGTGACTTTTATTAGTGCATTGATAACCTCTGTGTCTAGCTGAGCGTTGATCGGGTCGCCATGCCTCTGCCCTCGCCTATTTATTAGATCGCCTATGCATTCTATCGTCTGTAGAAAAGTAGGAAGAAAGATAAATAGGATAGTCATAAGTAATCATTAAGGGTTTACTCGCCGATAAGATTAGAACCAACGAGAAAGGACTTAATCTCGGTGCGTTGCATCGAACTATACACTTCATATAAAACTAGCAATAAAACAAGTGACAAACTACTTATCTATCAGGACAGGTCTTCTTATTGTCTCGTGTATTTATCTGTGTACGTGTGTGCTACTTGCTGATTCGTGCCTATTAGTTTAGTTTATTATTTAATTGCAACCAATCGTGCCAGTCTCTCAGGCTGAAACCCCCTTGCGTTAGATTAGGTTGTATAGCTAACTTAATATATTAAAATACTGATTAGAATAACTAGATAATACGTTCCACTCTTAGTGATCGACACTCTACTTACCATTATATTCATACTGACCGGGTACACTGCTCGTTAAGTGTGTGTGTTATTGATAAGTCGGCTAAATATAAATTTAAAACTTGAGTAGGTATTAATACTGCTAAACCGCAACGACACATCGCACGCATCAAGTTTTTGGCGCCGCTGCCGGGGAGTGAATTGTTATTATCTGTTAATTTGATTAGTATTTTAATTAGGTTTTTCTTTTTAATTTTTAATCTAACCGCTAACTGTGTTGTATATTAGATTAATTTGCATTCATTGTATTATTTTGCATATTTTCTGTTTTGTGTGTTATTTGTTTGCTTTTATTTGTGTTTATTTTCGTTTGTCTTTTATTTGTTTTTATTTTTCGTATTTTCTGTATTCTGCTATCGTTGTACTGAGCTTATTCGAACGATACGGCGCATCTGATTTCTCAGATACGGCGTATTGCGTTTAATTTTTATAAAAAAACAACGCGTTTAATTAATTCGATACGACGCATCTTTCCCCAAGATACGGCGTATCTGTTTTTAAGGAAATTTTTTTTTCTAAACGTTAACGCCATACGACGCATCTGCTTTGGCAGATACGGCGTATCTATTATTTTAATTAAAAACAGTTTTCGAATTATTAAACAGATACGACGCATCGATCTCTGTCGATACGGCGTATCTTCTGAATCAAAAATCTTATATTTTGAAACGTAACGAAATACGGCGCATTAACTTTTGTTAATACGACGCATTTAATTTTAAATAAATATCGATTTTTGATTATTAAAATTGATACGGCGCATTCTGATTTCTAAGCGGCGTATCTATTTTCTGAATAAAGTCTGATTTAATTTTAACGATTATAAGATACGGCGTATCCAACTTTTTGGATACGGCGCATCGTCTGCAGATATCAGTTATTTTTATTCTTATATCCGTTTCTAAATTCGTTAATTTCTCTTCTAGCGAACAAATCCTACTGAAAATTTTACCTATGATGACAGGCTTTGCTATGGAAGACATGTCAGTGAACGGATATCTTGCTAAGGAACTCTTGCTTTCGGATTCCTTCGAAGTGAAAGTTTTTGATGATGTCAACTTCAATGTGCTCATGATTGATGCAGATTTATTTTCTTGGGAAACCCCTCTTGAAGCTACTTATAAGGAATTCAAGCGCTTATGCAATATTGAAGATGGGATATTCTCGTATGATTTACTAATGAGCTACACTGAAGATGAATTGGTACTCTTATGGCCCATCATTGAATCTAAAGGATTGACTTTTGGACTACTATCAAAGAGAATGATGGGAAATTCAAAATTGAATTCATGAACTCAAGCAATAAAAGCTGTGGTGGAGGCAGTACCCAACCTATGCAAATTTCTTACATGCCTTATTCCGAACAGTATTGGGGATTAAATGAGAACTATCTGGACGATGAAAGAATTTATGCTATGGCGGAGTTACTATTTCATGGCAGGTTGGTAAGGTTGATGGACATCTCCCTCGAAGAATGGCTTGAACTTAAATATGGTAGTCCGAAATTCGCCCCTGCAAATGAAGTTAAGCGAATTATGACTTCATGGTTGACACGGAGTATTAGGGAGCAATTTAACGAGTTCATGGAGATAAGAAGGAAAATGATTGGAAAAGCTTGCTTTGACGTTGACCACGATCCTAACAATGTTGATTTTTCATATTGGTTAGCTAGTAAGTTCAATAACCATAAGAGCATGGATCGAGCTACTAAAGATGCGTTATGGGTATACTGGATGAGAGGTGAAGACGAAGAAGTAGAGAGCGACTATGGGTCGTCACTTCATGATTCAACGATCAATGAGGGCATTGAAGAATTATTCAGAATAGACATTGACGTGTTCGATTATGAGACACCCTTGTGCAAACAATTCAAAGAATTTAATTACCTTCTTCAAGTCGACGATGATGTGCTAACTGGAGATCTACCAGGATTCAAGACTTATGATGATTTCAAAAACACCTGGTACTACGAATGGAATGACCAAATACCATGGGTTTGGGATAAACCATGGGAATTTGAGCACATTAATCACACCTGTACACCTTTCATTGTCAAAGATGGGAGTAGTATTTGGCCGACCTGTGATTATAAGAGTGACGGAACCTGTAATGGGGGAAGTATAATTGGGATGAAACGGGTTGGAAACGATGTAACCTTTGAAGACTATGAGTGGTATGATAATGTTGAAGACTGCCCACAAAAAGCGGAGGCTTTGCAAGAAAAGGGTAGAATTGAATATTTGAAAGGGCTAAAGGGAACATCGAATACTACTTTCTGGGAATGGGTGCATGAACAATTTGATGATTACACGAAGCTTAGTCGACGGTTACAATGGGAATTGGAAAGAGAGTGGGAGGCAATTCAAAATGATGATAACAATAAGTCATTAATTGATGAACTTGATGACTATTTGATTAAGGATCCTTATTTTAAGTTTGTTGATAAAGACGAAGAAGAATTCACCAAAAGAAAGTGTCAACTACTTGGGATCCCTTATAATGAGCCACCCATGATTATTTCTGAAAAATTTAAAATCATCAAATACTCTTTGGGACCAGATGAGGAATATGTGGCGACGAAGACCAAGAGTTATACTAGATTAAGTCGAACGGAAGAAAACGTTGCAAAGCTATACGGGAACATCTTTTGGATGAAGGAAGAAGGATGGACCGTGGCAAGGACTAAATGAAGAGCTGAACGTGAGTCTAACTTGAAGACTCTGGAATAAAGACAAGTGCTGACCGGGAGACAACCCGGAAAATTTTTATTATTCTGTTTTTGTGTCGAGTCAGTCAGGCCGCAGCAGATACGGCGCATCTCAATTCTGAGATGCGGCGCATCTCCTGCAATGGTCATATCTTACTTTATTTTTCTGCATTTTTTATTTCCGACTTTAAAACTTTTTATCAGTTTATTTCAATGCGGCGCATCCCTGGTTAAGGATGCGACGCATCTTCTATTCTGATCCGTAATTATTCCAGGCTCGATACGGCGTATCTTCTTCCATAAGATACGGCGCATCGACTGACCTGATGATTTTCATTTTTATTTTTATGATTTATTTTTCCTAACTACTAATGTATTATGCAAGTTTGAACCTTTCTTAACATAGGTGTGTTTTAAAGCCTTGGTGGTATTATAGATTCCTGCATTTCCTGTGGATACATTGAATATGAAGCTTAAACGTTCTAATCCACAAGAAAGATGATTTTTGCTCCTATACAAATGGAGGATTATACCGAGCAAATCTCAGGGGAGTTTTTCTGTTCTAATTCTTTTATTTTCCAGTTTTTAACCTTTTATACAAACAACGAGGACGTTGTTTAACTTAAGTGGGGGGATTGGAGAATTAGAACACTTAACACTTACTTGTCCTAAACTTTTTCAAAATATGCTTAAAATGCGCTTAATATATAAAAATTTAAATTTTTATATATTACCATCATTTATCCTATTTATTTGACTTGTTACCATCATTTATTACCATCATAAAAATTTAAAGTTCAAGTGGAGGGATATTTGATGAACTCAAATAAGTACATTTTATTACCATCATTTATCCTATTTATTTGACTTGTTTTATTATATTATGTATGAGGATTGATACTTAATCGTTTACTTTTGTAATTTTCAGGTAAAAATAAGCATTTGGTGAAACTTGGTGATTTTGGACTAATTATGGAGCAAAACATGCAAGAAGTTAAGAGTCTACTGAAATGTACAAGATCAAGACAATCTGCTCCAGATGCGCCGCATCTCACTTATTACATACGGCGCATCACTATCAAGATTTCACCAGATACGATCCAAGATACAAGAGGACATGCGCCGCATCCAAGAATGAAGATACGCCGCATCTTCTGGCGGTGTACGAATATTCCTAAATATATTAATCTTGGACCCCACGCGAAGTTAAGTCAATGCGCCGCATCTACTTACTAGATGCGCCGCATCTTACCCTCAGACAGAAACTATAAATACCCCAAGACCAGACGAATTTCGTAGCACATATATTATATACGAGACCGAAGTACAGAAACCCTAGGACGAATTCAGTCAAGGCAGCAGCACAAGACACACCTTGAACGAAGATACAAGAGCTATAAGAAGGTCCTGCATGTATTTAATTCATTAAGTAGTTTTGTTTTATTGTGTTAGTAAACTTTAATTCATCAGGATTGGTGGCTTGTGTAATGTGACAACGGAAAGATTGCACTCCCTTAAAACTGCTTTCCCATTAATTAAAGTTTATATGTTGATGTCTTTGGTGACTTTTATTAGTGCATTGATATCCTCTGTGTCTAGCTGAGCGTTGATCGGGTCGCCATGCCTCTGCCCTCGCCTATTTATTAGATCGCCTATGCATTCTATCGTCTGTAGAAAAGTAGGAAGAAAGATAAATAGGATAGTCATAAGTAATCATTAAGGGTTTACTCGCCGATAAGATTAGAACCAACGAGAAAGGACTTAATCTCGGTGCGTTGCATCGAACTATACACTTCATATAAAACTAGCAATAAAACAAGTGACAAACTACTTATCTATCAGGACATGTCTTCTTATTGTCTCGTGTATTTATCTGTGTACGTGTGTGCTACTTGCTGATTCGTGCCTATTAGTTTAGTTTATTATTTAATTGCAACCAATCGTGCCAGTCTCTCAGGCTGAAACCCCCTTGCGTTAGATTAGGTTGTATAGCTAACTTAATATATTAAAATACTGATTAGAATAACTAGATAATACGTTCCACTCTTAGTGATCGACACTCTACTTACCATTATATTCATACTGACCGGGTACACTGCTCGTTAAGTGTGTGTGTTATTGATAAGTCGGCTAAATATAAATTTAAAACTTGAGTAGGCATTAATACTGCTAAACCGCAATGACACATCGCACGCATCAAGCAACATGGCAAATGAACTCAGACACAGCGAAACAAAAAGTTTAGAGCTCCAAAGAGAGTAAGTAGTAAGAGAGGATCAATGATGGGTCAACGATAATGCATGATGATAATATACATAATAAGGCTCAGGTCAACGATTACAGAAGTGGTACCCAAAACCGGCGTTGGCTGCAACCATCTGGTCGTTATGCCAAAACACAGGTTACGGTAATCTACACTTAACAAAATAGGATATTGTAACAGCTTTCATCATTGCCTGTGATATTCATCATGCATTACATGCAACAGTCATAAGCAAATTGAAGGACGACCATTCACCAAATCAAAAGGGTCTCATCTGTAAGAGTTTAAAAGTTCATATTCGGTAGTACTTATTAGGCTCAGATTTTTTTAACTGAATAGGGTGAAAAAGATGTACGACCAGCCATGGCTGCAAAGAAACACGGTTGCATAACGATGCCATCCGGTCCTTGGCCGGCCAAGTCACGGTCCCAATTTTTGACCACCCACTTCATTAGTCTCAGAAAGTAGGTGTTAATCATCATAGCCCTACCCTAGCTGAACCAACGAATGCGGTTTTGTAGGAAAATAAATGTGAATAAAACTGGTAACCACTTACAACAAATGAGTTTGGTAAGGATCGAAAAAAGAGGATATGCCTTCTATGGTTGGAGGTGCAGTCACCTGACCCGACAAGACGTGGAGCATCTCAACTTGGATCCCCTTACCAAATCACTTATCACAGCATTCTCTTTTATTTGACATCTATCTTTGTTCAAATGCGCGCGACAGATGATGAGAGGCTTTTATCGAAGTTAACCTAAGTATGATATAAAACTTGTAAATGCAAGTCAGACACAGAAAGTATATGATGACGTATAGTCCGTATTCGGGTCACGAACCCGACCCATACTCAGGCCCATCACGAATGGACTCAAACCCATTACAAATGGGCTATCACAATAGCGGTTTGGGCTCACGATGGCCCAAACCCAAAGCTATTTATGGTTTTGATATAGATATCCCTTATTTATGGATATATATCATATAACCGCCCTATGCGGGATATGCTGAAGAGTGAAGGACACGAAACCAACTAAGGTTTCGTGTGTATATAAAGAGTCCTTCGACTCTCATTAAAGGTACGACTTACAAAACCCTAACTCTTCTACAAACCCTAAATCGATTACTTACTCTCACGCCGGAGGATAATCGTGGGAGACAATCCCACGATAAGCCTAACGGTGTCTTTTTGTTTTCTTAGTGCGCAGGTCTCGAGCATTAAGATCTGATTGGTACGGAATCAAGGAACGCCCAACTTTTGTATCAACAAGTGGCGCCATCCGTGGGACCCTACACTAAGAACTTTGCCAAGAACTAGGATGACGAAACATGGAAGTCACAAGAGTCCGCATGCGAAGAAAACGCATGACGACCTACTAGGGAAGAAGCAGCAAACTGACGCGGCCTCTAAGCAGGCCTCTGGGACAACCAGCACGCCTAGAAGCTTAGGAGCGCACTCAGATCTGGTCTTTCCTACGGTGGAATCACTTACCAGGACTACCCCCGCTATTACAACAAGTACTAGCGCAATAGAACTGGAGCGCACTCCTCTTGCCATGCCAGAGGTGAACTTCACTGAGCCTCCCAATGCGCCTATTCGAAACAAGGATCTTGTTTTGGAAACAGACTCCATCGCGCTAGAAGGAGTCACTCCTGAATTGGCGCCAAGTGACTTCGTATCTCAAAATTACGAAGCCTTGGCTGCACTCATGCGAGAGGAAGCAAAGAAGAGGTCAATCCAAAGTCTGCACGCCAGGCTCAACTTCGACCCTGAGTATGAAGCATCCCCACCGCGCTACCGAAAGGAAAAACGCGAGAGGGATAGCCGCAAACACCCAGTGTTTACCAGGATTGGAAGGAAGGTTGTGGATGATGAAACAGCCGACTTTCAGCATCTGGAGGAGCATGAAGATGGGGAACGGCGCGCCAATGTCCACGCTAGGCTTGGCAGTCGCAGGATTCAGGATAGGCTTGGGCGACGGTGCTCCCCAAGTGAAAGCCCTTCAAGCTCTGATTTCGAGGATAGTCGGCGCAAGCGCCACAAAGGAGCAAGCTCAGATTCCGATGATAGTCGACGCAAGCGTCGCAAAAGAGTAAGCCCATCCTCAAGTGATTCCTCGGACAACGAGGACAAAGAAACTGGACACTGGAAATCAAGAGGAAAATATCGCGACCAGGAAGATGAAGACATGTCTCTTCCCTGGCGCCGCCAAAAAGTTGATGCGTTTACTAGGCGCATCAGTGATTTTTCGGAAAATAAGAGAAGGCGCATGCCTGCTAATGTCAAAACATATGATGGGACAGGTGACCCTGATGATCACCTAAAAATTTTTGAGTCAGCAGCTACTATCGAAAATTGGCCACAACCTGTGTGGTGCCATATGTTTAACTCTACATTAGTTGGGAACGCGCGCAATTGGTTCAATAAGCTTCCACGCAGAAGCATCGGTGGGTTTGAAGAGTTGCGAAAGGCGTTTCGTTTAAACTTTACTCAAAGAAAAAAGTGCGCCAAAAACCCTGTTGAGCTCGCTAGGGTAAAACAGCGACAAGGGGAATCCACAAGCGCTTTCATGGAGCGCTATAAGGACGAATGCATGCAAGTCAAAGCGTGCCCAGAGATACTAAAAATATCAGGTTTTATGAACGCAATCAATAACCCAGATTTGATAAAAAAGTTAAACGATAGGGTTCCCCACACCGTTGACGAACTCATGAAGCGCACGAGGTCCTTCGTCCAAGGAGAAGCAGCCGCTGCGGATAGCAAAAAAGGCTACTCGAACCATAGGTCACAAGAAGAGTCAAGGAGACCATCCAATGACCAGAGTGGCAATCGTAACAAAAGTTATCGCACCCAAGGAAGCGGAAGGGGAAACGATAAGTACACCCCATTAACAAAAACTCCAAAGGAGATATTCGCGACGGAGGGTGCGAACTTTCCAAGACCCCCACCCATGCGCACCCCGGAGGATCGGCGCGTAGGGAACGGATACTGCGAGTATCACGCACAGAAGGGTCATACCACTAATGAGTGTGTCCAGTTACGCCAGCTAATCGAGAAACTAGTGAAAGAAGGCAGATTAGACCACCTCGTTAAGAATATTAAGGAGGGGAAAGACAAGCAGAGAACCGGAGGCAAGAAAGAAGCGCCTAAGGAAAAGGCTGATACTATCTACATGATACAATCATGGCAGCGAAAGACTAGGCAAAAGGTGAGCCAGAAATTCTCTCATGGAAGCGAAATCTCCTTCCCCACCTTGACTGCGGACAACGCAGCGGCAGAACCACTTACCATTAAAATAAAGGCGGGGGGTCACGACATCCACCGCATGTATGTCGATGGGGGCGCATCAGCGGATATAATGTATGAACATTGCTTCAAGAGATTGCGTCCTGAAATACAAAGACAGTTAAGTCCAGCCACGACTGCGCTTACTGGCTTTACAGGAGAAAAGATATGGCCTATGGGGCAATTGCGCCTACTAGTCGCTGTCGGTGATAAGGAACACTCCACGACAGCCTGGATGAACTTCATGGTGATCAAGTCTCCTTCGCCATACAACGGCATTATTGGAAGGTCAGGAATCTCGGCGTTGCGCGCAGTACCATCCACAGCGCATGGAATGCTCAAATTCCCAGTAGAAGGCGGCATCGTCACCATTTACAACAACGCTGCGCCACCAGAAGAATGTAACACGATTACATGTGAGACGACGCACGTCCCAGAACAGAGTGCAGCGAAAGTTCCAAACTTGAAGGTCGCAATTCACCCCGATTACCCAGAGCAAGAAGTATCAATCGGAGGATCGCTGTCTGACAAAGGCAGAGCGGCCGTGTGCGCACTCTTACAGAGGAATCTAGATATCTTTTCCTGGGAACCAAAGCACATGACTGGTGTGCCACGCTCGATCGCAGAACACAAGCTAAAAATCCGACAAGGATATTCCCCAGTGCGGCAGAAAAAGCGCGGCCAAGCTCCAGAGCGCGCAAAAGCCATTCTGGAGGAAGTACACAAACTTGTGGACGCAGGAATCATGCGTGAAGTCTATTACCATGACTGGCTCTCTAATCCAGTCATGGTCAAGAAGGGTGATGGCAGTTGGCGGATGTGTGTGGATTTCACTGATCTCAACAAAGCATGTCCACAGGACTGCTATCCGCTACCAGAGATAGACTGGAAGGTAGAATCTCTGTGTGGATATCCATTTAAATGTTTCTTAGACGCATACAAAGGATACCACCAAATCCAAATGGCCAAGGAAGACGAGGAAAAAACAGCTTTCCACACTAGCCAAGGGGTCTACTGTTACACAAAGATGCCTTTTGGCTTGAAGGATGCAGGCGCCACCTACCAGCGATTGGTAGATAATGCATTTGAAAAGCAAGTGGGCCGCAACTTAGAAGTTTATGTGGATGATCTTGTCATAAAAAGCCACACTGAAGACGAAGTGGTGCGCGATATAGAAGAAACATTTAGAACGCTACGGGCGATCAACATGAAGCTAAATCCCAAGAAGTGCACTTTCGGTGCTACAGAAGGCATGTTCTTGGGATATCTGATAGAACCAGATGGCATTAAGCCATGCCCAGAAAAAACAGAGGCTGTCATCCAACTTCCTTCACCACGCACGCTGAAGGAAGTTCAGTCTCTGAACGGGAAACTAGCCGGCTTGAACAGGTTCCTGTCCAAATCAGCGGATAAGTCACTCCCTCTCTTTAAAACACTCAAGAAGTGTACAAAAAAGGGAGACTTCCGTTGGACTGCGGAAGCGGAAGAGGCTTTTACACAGCTTAAGAAACATATAGCAGCGCTCCCTAAGCTTGCCGCACCCCGACCAGGGGAGGAATTAATCGTTTACTTATCAGCGACTCATGGAGCAGTCAGCGCAGTACTACTGACAGAGAGGAACTCTGTACAAACACCGGTATACTTCGTAAGCAAAGCGCTCAAGAAGACAGAGATTAACTACAGCCCAATGGAAAAGTTGGTCTTAGCATTAGTGTTCGCCGCCAAAAGATTGCGCAGATACTTTCAAGCGCATCCAATAGCGGTAATCACAGACCAACCAATCAAACAAGTTATCTCTAAACCTGACGCATCGGGGCGATTACAAAAATGGAGTGTGCTGCTAGGAGAATATAACATTTCCTATAGGCCACGCACTGCGGTCAAGGGCCAAATACTAGCAGATTTCATCATCGAAAAGCCAGACACCGATGTCGCAGCTCCACAAAACAAGGTAGAACTACAAGAACCATGGATCTTATTCACGGATGGATCTTCATGCGTGGATGGGTCGGGCGCTGGCCTTATACTCACTAATCCAGAAGGAATGGAGTTCACTTACGCACTGCGTTTTGAATTCACAGCCACGAACAACGAAGCAGAATATGAGGCCCTAAACGCTGGATTGCGCATTGCAACTCGAATGGGTGTACGCAACCTAAAAGCAAACGTGGATTCTCGATTAGTAGCCAACCATGTGTTGGGAGAATACGTGGCTAAAGAGGACAACATGGTTCAATACCTTGAAAAGACAAAGTCACTAATTCAAAGTTTTGATAGGTTTACCATCAAACAAGTTCCTAGAGGGGAAAACAAAAAAGCAGATGCACTGAGCAAGATTGCATCTACAAGCTTTGCGCACCTGTCCAAACAAGTACTGGTGGAGATTCTAAAGAACAAGTCCATCTCGGAGATGGAAATATCTACGGTGATAGAAGAACAGGATCCTACATGGATGACCCCTATTATCGATTTTATAAACAAGGGCAAATTGCCCGAAGAGCAAAAAGACGCTCGACGGATACGGCGCACGGCGCAGAGGTTCGAACTTAGAGATGGTATCCTATATCGTCGCTCATTCCTACAACCATGGCTTCGGTGCGTTGGACCTCTTCAGGCAGATTACGTGCTCCGAGAGATCCACGCTGGTTCATGCAGTATGCATTCAGGACCACGGTCCGTCGTAGCACGCGCATTGCGCTCAGGATACTACTGGCCTACTATGCACCGGGATGCGCGCGATGTGATAAGGAAATGCAATGACTGCCAAGTTCATAGACCCATCCCGCGCAGACCACAACAAGAGCTAACGCCTATTACTTCTCCATGGCCATTCTATAAATGGGGCATTGACATTGCGGGTCCCTTCCCCGTCGCAGCAGGAGGACTGAAATTCCTTATTGTGGCAATAGATTACTTTACCAAGTGGATTGAGGCAAAAGCAGTTGCGACAATCACAGGAAACCAAGTAAAACGATTTGTTTGGGAAAATATTGTATGCCGCTTTGGATTACCTGGGGAAATCGTTTCGGACAACGGAAAACAATTCCGTGATAACCCGTTCAAAGACTGGTGCGCGGAGTTAAATATCACACAATACTTCGCATCAGTTAAACACCCACAAACCAATGGTTTAGTTGAGCGCGCAAATCGCAGTTTAGGCGAAGGAATTAAAGCACGCCTGGACAAACACAAAGGAAGATGGGTGGACGAATTATCGCATGTCTTATGGGCGCATCGCACGACGATCAAAGTTAGCAATGGAGACACTCCTTTTTCCCTTGTCTACGGGACAGAAGCTGTTATACCAGCTGAAATTGGGATGCCAACTATCCGCACTGCGGAAGTCAATGTCGCGGCTAATGACGACGAACGTCGGATAGATTTGGACCTGCTGGAGGAAAGGCGCGAGCGCGCAGCCATACGAGAGGCAAGAACCAAGTCAAGGATGAAGGGATACTACGATGCTAAAGTTCGAAGCACTTTATTCAGACCTGGCGACTTTGTGTACCGCGCTAATGATGCAAGCCACGCAGAAGACACAGGTAAACTTGGACCAAAGTGGGAAGGACCCTATGAGGTCATTGAAGCACTAGGACAAGGCGCGTACAAGCTGCGCGACATGGAAGGCCGTGAGCTACAACGCACATGGAATATCTGCAATCTCAAGAGATGCTATCTTTAGGAAAGGTTACGACCCAAGGCATGGACACATACGCACTTTAGTAAGTGCCAAATAAATATCCGTGTATTTACATTCTTTGTTTCATTTAGACAAATGTTTTTTACCTTTTTTACAAAAACTTGCAAGTATTAATAAAATGTTACGGTTTCTAGCTAACTCCGTGACACACTTTACTTTATTGCTTACATATAATTTATGTCTCAATATTGTTTGTTATATTATCTTTTGCCTACATGGCGTGCATGCACTAATTAAAAACCCACGATGGTAAAAGGATGAGTAAACCTAATAAATGACTCGTTGAGTAAGAGGGTTGCAAACCCATCAACATCGGATCACGAATCCTTGTTAAACACCTTACTCTCAAGACGTTGGAGTAAGTTCGATGCGCATCTCACGACGGATGCGCAACTATGCATACTGTGCGCGTTTAACAAATTAGGAGTTAAGACAATTATCCCCTTAACATGGTATTCGCAGTACGCTGCAATCCATACACTTGTGCATCCCACGATGGATACACAACAACTTGTGCATTTCATATACAATTATGTTATACACGATAATACCATACACGACTATGTCATAAATTTATACACGCTTATGTCACAAATCTCATACACGATTATGATACAAGTGATTATAAACTCTTTAAATGTGTTTATATAAACGGTTTGATTCTTAGACATCTTTCACGAAAAGAGAAAATAAACTAAGCACAATCATTATAACCACAATCAAATTTGGTACAATATGCGTACAATCGTATATTTCAAAACCAACACTTTATTATGGATTACGAATTCATACAAAGGATAGACTTAACATGCACATGTGCAACAAAAATGTTAATCTATTACAAAAAACTACCACGACAAAAAAGATCTAAAGGCTACGAGTACGCTTGAGCCTAGAACTACTAACACCACCTTGGGGCGAGACTGTCGGTACGCTGACAGGTACCCCATCAGACCTTGGGAGATGCGCAGCACCAACACCGCAGAGGATGGCCTTCCCCTTCACGCCCTGCTTCTTCGCCAACCTCATAGCATGAGCCTCTAAGGATTGCTTCAAGGGGATTTCCGTCTCAAGGGCAAATGGATCCTGGACGTTGCGAGGATGGACAAAAATAGGTACCTGCAGCTGTGACACGTCCGGCTTGAGGAAATAGTCAGCCTCTTCCTCTGCGCCCTCCGCTAAATGCTTGGCCAAGGTCAACCCCTCCATAATTACACTTATGGGGTAATCCTGGTCGCGCTCAAGTTGAGCGATATGAGGAAGATCCAGCAGCTTCATCTTCTCCATAGCCGCAACAAGCTCTTCAAAAGCATTAGCATTGTAATTAGGCACTTGTGCGGCAGGCACCTTCAGCAGTCCGCTCTCAGAGAGCTCTTCTACAGCTTGCGCCTTGCCACGTGCAAGCGCGCACTCCACAACCTCTCCAAAGGCCTCTCGCACCTCTTGGGACTCCAAAGTACCCATGGCAGCAAGGCGTAACCCATGGCTAATGAGCCATCTGCGCTCAGCAATGGTGGACACCAAATGAGGGTACAGCTCCTCATCATATTCGATGCTGAGCTTACGCAGCTTGCGCTCCTGGTTCTCCAGCAAACCCTCCACAGTCTTGCGGAAACCATCCATGTTCGAGATGAGTTTACCCTTGTTCAGCTCCATGTATCTCAAGGCCCAAAGGCACGAGGCCTTGTATTCTCTTGCTCCATTGCGCTCTTGGGTCAGCTCAGCCATGAGCAACATCTTCTCACCAGCAACTTTCTGGGCGTACACACCAGAAGCCCTCACTTCAGCCTGCGCTTCAGCCAATTGCGCCCTCAGAATGTCAATTTCTTTGTCCTTCTGCGCAACCGAGCTACCCTCACCACTATATTGAGTCTGTAGCCGCTCAACCAATGAAGCCAACTCCTCTATAAGACGACCTGTTGGCGCATCTTCAGCAGACCTCTCCTCACCCACTGGACTCTTGGGCATAAACTCACCAGAACCAGCCTTGGGTGGTGAATTCTCAACTTGCGCACCCTCATCAATAACAGCCTCCAAACTGCGCGCAAGTAACAACAAGTCAACAAATGACAACAATATCAACACGGAATAAAAATCTAAAGGCAATAGTTTCAGTACTTACTTGAAGGGAGGAGTTCCAGAAGCATCCTTCTGCGATGCACCCTCCTCAGATGATTGCCTGACAGAGATAGCAGGGCGCTTACTTGAAGTACTTGCGCCATCATCACCAGATGATCTCTTGCGCTTTAACTTTTGGCTCTCCTCCTCCTCTTCCTCAGACTCATCCATGGCACTCCCCGACGAGTCTAGGTGTAATACCTCCACAGGGATCTGCGACCCAGAAGCGGGAACGCTACGCAGAGGAGTAGCCATAGTAACAACTAGGGGGATCTCCCCTGTCTCATCTGTCTCCTCTGGCTCTTCCTGCGCAATAACCATTGTGCGCCCTGCAGTAGCCTGTAAAATCGGCTCTTCGTCATCCCTCAAAGGGCGCACCCCTACAATCACTTGTTTTGGCTTCTCCAAGCGAACAACGCTAAATAGGTCCATTTCTGCGCAACAAGCAACACACAAACACAAAGCTAAGTTAGATAATTTACAAAGGGAGGAGCGCTTACAAATAATAATCGAAAAGGAAGGAAGGACGAGCACCCACCCCGGCTATTTTCATCCAAAAAAGTTGGCACCTCTTCTGGACTACCAAAGAAGTTGCGACTGATGCCCATATGCACCAAAAACTCTTCTGGATACGCTTGTATCGGAATGCGATTAGTATTTATAGTGTCCGCATCAGCCACATTATACAATCCGGGGTCCGGGCGCTCATCCCTCGGCAATGATTCTTTAGTATAGAATTCAAATGTCCAGGGAAAAAAGGCATTATCGACCCAAAAGAACTTTTCCCTCCAAACCCTCAGTGAGTCTAACTTCTCGGTATAACACTGGAGCGACCCTGTGCGCATGGAAAAGGTAACCCACCCATTTGACCACGAGGTATGATAAAATGCGCGGAATAGATGAATTGTGGGTTCAATCGCCAACAGGCGACAGTTTATTTTGAAATTGGTTATTTTTGCTGCACCTATACAGTGCAGCTGGGAAATATGAAGGTGATAATGGTTAAGAACATCGCACAAAGATAAGGAAATGGGCGCACGTTGGTTCGCAAATTCGAAAAAACGTGTGTAAACCCCTACCTTCCCTTGAGGGAAGTTTGCTATTGACGCATTAGCAACCGGAACAACCGGGTGCAAAAAGCCAGGGATGTAATAATCAGAGGCGAATTGACGCAGATCGTCCTCAGATAAATCAGAGTGAAAATCGGATAGCTGCTGAACCATGGTTAGAATAAGGAGGAATCTGAAGCGCAAGCGTTTTTACCTTAGGTTTCGTTGAGTTCTTGATTGCTATTCGAAGTTTTATCAATGGTGGCAAATGATGATTTTTACTGTGGCAGTCACAGTGAAAGGATGGCTTGATTTTATATAGGGTTACACATATCCATAGATGGATGCCAAGTGTACCCCACTTGCCCAATCGTGTGGCTGGGATCCAAAAAGGCGAAGCACTTTTTACCCACCACTCACGATTTCCGATGAAGATACGGATGTATTTGGACTGGATTAATTTTATTATTTAGGCGGGAAATATTTGCAACTTCCCCGCTACGCATCGAGGAATATTTTTCGCTAAAGTTGTTAGTCTAGTATCCGTAATTACGCATTGCGCACACTAGACTGGGGGGACATGATGACGTATAGTCCGTATTCGGGTCACGAACCCGACCCATACTCAGGCCCATCACGAATGGACTCAAACCCATTACAAATGGGCTATCACAATAGCGGTTTGGGCTCACGATGGCCCAAACCCAAAGCTATTTATGGTTTTGATATAGATATCCCTTATTTATGGATATATATCATATAACCGCCCTATGCGGGATATGCTGAAGAATGAAGGACACGAAACCAACTAGGGTTTCGTGTGTATATAAAGAGTCCTTCGACTCTCATTAAAGGTACGACTTACAAAACCCTAACTCTTCTACAAACCCTAAATCGATTACTTACTCTCACGCCGGAGGATAATCGTGGGAGACAATCCCACGATAAGCCTAACGGTGTCTTTTTGTTTTCTTAGTGCGCAGGTCTCGAGCATTAAGATCTGATTGGTACGGAATCAAGGAACGCCCAACTTTTGTATCAACAGTATATATATGAAAACTGACCAGAAGTCAATGCAGGTTTGACTTGAAGCATAATGGTATCTTCTAGTTCATAATAGTTGAGATCACCACATAGGCATTTATAATAACTTTCCTCTTTAAATACTCCTCTAACCAAGTGGCATCCCATTGCTGGCACATCAACTTGGGAATCGGGTCCTACTCCAGAAGATAGTGGCAGATCCTCTAACCAAATGCCGTCTGATTTCTTTGAGGCCCATTCACCATTTTATGGAGTATGACTCGATTCCCAAGTTGATGCGCCACCAGTGAAACGAACATCCATCCCATCAATATTGAGATCTAAACCGTTTTCAAATACGGTTCTAGAATCGGGGTTGAGGTCTCATAAACTCGAATGTGGTTGCAAACCTGTATCTGAAGCCGTTTTTTCTGATATTCATCGTGCAGTACATAGATAGCTGCCGGGAAAAATGAATGTTTTGGTCAGAGGAACAGTGTAAGCAGCAATCATTAAAAAAAAAAAAAAAATAAAAAATAAAAAAAAAATGAACAACAGGCATTCACACAGGTCGAGCTAGGGTAGCTGTTGTTTGGCTCTGATTTTTAGAGGAAACAGAGTCAAAAAGATATAAAGATGATGATTGAGGGAAACAAACACGGTTGCATAATTATGCCATCCAGTGTTTGGGCCGCCAAGTTACGGATCCAATGTTTGACAACCCTCGTGACCTGTCTTAGACATACTGTTCATCGTAACTCGAAGGATTTATTTTCCTTTGAGATCCGAAATGTCAACCTCCGTTACGTAAATCCGACGGCAATTCAGGTTTCCCTGAGGCAACCATATGGGTTTTGTGGCAATAACAGTTGCTTGTGACGGGGTGCACAGTTGTATGCTTATGCCACAAAAGGAGAGTATCCGTAATGCATGATGATAATATAGATAATAAGGCTCAGATCAGCAATTATGAAAGCGGTACCCAAAACCACCGTTGGCTGCAACCATATGATTGCTATGCCAAGATATAGGCCATGCCAAGCTACACCTACCAAAAAAAGGAAATAATAACAGCTGTCATCATTGCCTGCAATATTCATCATGCATTACATAGATACCCGCCTACAGAACAGATTCTTTTGTTGAGAACAACAGCACCAGTTGTTAGGCTCAGATTTTTAAACCAAATAGGGTGCAAAAGGTTTAGACCCTGCCATGGCTGTGAAGAAACACGGTTGCATAATCATGCCATCCGGTCATTGCCCCGCCAAGTAACGGGTCCAATCTTTGACAACCCACTTCATTTTTCTCAGAAAAGAGGTGTAGATCATCATAGCCCTACCCTAGCTGAAGCAACAAAATCCGCTCTGTAGGAAAATAAATGTGAATAAAGCTGATAATCAACTACAACAAATAAGCCTGCCAAGGATTGAAAAAAGAGGATATGTCCACCATGGCTGCAGGTCTAGTCACCTGCCTTGCCAAGCACCTCTGCATGGTTTGGCTAGGTCAACATCCCCAGTCGTCACCATCTCTGGGAGTAGGACCCAATTCCCAAGCTGATTTGCGAGCAATAGAATGAAGTTCTATCGTATCAATATTCAGATCTAAACCGTCTTCAAATATAGGTCTAGAACCGGGTTTGAAATCTCCTGAGTTCGATTCCGGCTCTAAACCTGTATTTGAAGACGGCTTTTGTTTGTTATCAGGTAACCTGGACTGTTCATCTTCACACATAGTACTTGTTTTCCTTTGAGATCCGAAGCGTGCAACCCCGTGACGTAAACCCGAGGGCGATTCAAGTTTTTCCAAGCCGTCCATATGGGTTTTGTGGCAACCACAGCTGCCTGTGAAGGGATGTATAGTTCTATGCTTATGTCTCAAAAGGCGAGTATCCCTAATACATGATGATAATATAGATAATAAGGCTCAGATCAGCAATTATGGAAGTGGTACCTAAAACCGCTGTTGGCTATAATTTTATCAGCATGTGAAGATACAGGGCATGGTAAGTCACACTTACCATAATAGGAAATGCTAACAACTATCATCATTGCCTGCAAGATCCATCATGCAACGCAGGAACGGCCAGAAATCTATGGCTTGCAACAAACCAAAATAGAGTAGCATGTATGAGGCTCAAATTTTTAAACCAAACAGGGTGAAAAATAGATAGAAGCCACCATGGCTGCAAAGAAACACGTATGCATTATCATGTCATACAGTCCTTGCCCCGCCAAGTTACGAATCCAATCTTTGATAACCCACTTCATTTGCTTCAGAAAAGAGGTGTAAATAATCATAGCCCTACCCTAGTTTAACCAACAAAAGCCATTCTGTAGGAAAATAAATGTGAATAAAATTGATAACCAACTACAACAAATAAGCCTGCCAAGGATCGAAAAAGGAGAATATGTCCACCATGGCTGCAGGTCCAGTCATCCACCCCGCCAAGATGTAGACCTAATTTAGTCCCATTCAAATCTAAACATTGCAAGCCCGGCACCGGAGCCTGCCGGACATGAAAGGTTTCGCCGATCCGAATACATTTTTTTTGTTTCAGCTACAGTTATTGGGGATGGACAGTAGAAGCAAGTCTTTTCCCTTTTTTTTTTAATTAATTTATTATTTTTTTATGCTTGAATGACTGCTCTCATGCCATATGTTAAAGATACATTATCTCCATTAGTTATAGCCACAACTTTCGATCTAACCAACAAATATAGCCATCACCATCTTCCGGAGTAGGACTCGATTTCCAAGCTGATTTGTCAGCAGTCAAATGAACTTCTATCCCATCAATATTGACATAAACTTATGAGGTACAACAGTGCAACATAGGGGAGCAGCTATTAAGCTCAGATTCTTAAACCAAATACGGTGAAAAAGATCTAGACCTTGCCATGGCTGCAAAGAAAGACGGTTGCATAACGATGCCATCCGGTCCTTGCCCTGCCAAGTTACAGATCCAGTCTTTGACAACCCACTTCATTTGTGTCAGAAAATAGTTGTTAATCATCATAGCCTTGGCTGCAAAGAAAGGCTACACCTGCCAACAGTGGTTGTGAGTGTAACGCCCGGTGACCAAACACGACTAAAACGTGAAATTTTTTCCCCAAAAAGTCACCCGGAAACTGACCCTCTGTGACTCTTTTACAAGCTGACAAAAATATATACAGATCCAGACCTTGAGAATATTTTTAAATGAAACTAGACTCAATTACCTTCAAAACGATGGGTGGAGCGACCCGTAACGATTTACGGTTTAAAAGATATGATTTTTCGAACATTGACAAAAATCTACCAAAACAACCTGTGTACCATACGCCCTTATGCCCAAGGTCCGGAAGGGCGTATGATCTGGTACTCAGAATGGGTGAAAAATGCATTTTAGGCAGAAGGCCTTATGCCCAGCATATGGGCGTATGACCTGGTACTCAGAAACTGAGAATATGCAATTTCAGGCAGAAGGCTTTATGCTCAGCCCATGAGGGCGTATGACCTGAACTCAGAAACACATAAAACCCCTTCTAATTTAAGAAGGCCTTATTGCCCAGAAGTGGAAGGCCTTATGCTCCATTCTCAGATTTTTACCAAAACCACAACTTTTAGCAACTTACTCTAATTTCCGAAAAGACGACTTCCAAAACTCAAAACTTAATGAAACTTTCCAGAATTCATTAACACATCATAAACATCATTTCTATTCTATAACATTACCCAATTGACACTTCGGAATGGTACTTTACAAGATGACGGGTTATGCATAAAACACATTTTTTGACCCATTAACACCCCAAACCATGTAAAACCACTTCATTGACTCATCATAACTAACCAACATACATAACTTATCATACCAAACTTGTCCCATGTACCCATAACCCATTCACATACCAAAATGGGTGGAAACCCGCTTATGCCAAACACCCTCTTAAAAACCCATTTCCACTACACACTTTTTATCTAAAGCACTTATCCTCTACATAACCATTTGAACACATACATAACTTGACAATTAAAATATATTGCAAGGGTGATGGTACAAAAGTCTTGACCCATATCTTTCCAAAATGGGTGAGATTGGCTAATTGCCAAACACCCTTCTAAATACCACCATAACCACATACCATAGAGAATTCTTGACATTTACATAAACTTGACCTAAGACCCAACTTGAACAATTACCATATATAACAACAAGATCGTTAAATGACAAAATGACCATATGGATTGAAATATACCCAAAACACGAAAAGACACTTCGGGGCTTCCAACTTCAACACGCTTGGTCCAAAAGAATACGGTCTTCTACTACAACTTCTTCAAGCACAATACTTCTACTACATAATCACTTAAACCTTTTTCTTACCTTTGCTAGATTCTTCGGTACCTATCAAGAAAACATTACAACTAAACATGTAAGCGAAACGCTTAGTAAGTACATGGCATAATAAGCTAAACAACATATGATATAAATCATACCATAACCATAACCAGTCTAACCACTAGTTAAGCTAGCGATATAGGGGCACATACTTCATGCCAACATAGTCGGCCTAAACACGATCAACCCATAAGGTTGAACCTCATCCCATAGTTAGTCCAACGACTAACTAAGCTAAGCCTAGTGATGGATCCATAACTAGGTAACGCACCCTATACCCTATCCTTCACCATTACCATGTAACAAACATGATAAAGCTAACAACATAAACCATTATCATACATAACATATGATAAAGCTAACAACCATGTTATAACCATATACTTACCTTGATTCTCAATCACAATCACACTAACAATAGCACCCCACTTCTTACTTGCTTTCTATATCACAATCATCTCAAATTAGGGACTAATTAACTAACCAATCATGAATTATCAACCTTTAATCATTATGATCAAAAATCATAACATGAACCCTAATTTCATAATTTAGGGAAAGACACTTACTTGATGTAAAAATTACAATTAAGGGTTCTTAAGGCTTATTGAACACTTCAAGATGATGGATTTGAGCTCAATTGCAAACTTTGCTCTTCCATCCTATTTTTTTTCTATAAGTCGACATACACCAATGAGACCAAGAAGAAAAACCTGGACTCTTCTAATATTATCTAGGCCAACAACATATAACTAATTAAATTTTACTCATTTGGCAACATTAGTCCTCCAAGTTTCATTCTTTCTACATTGACCACACATATATTTACCACTTTATTCATAACACATAATACATAACTCATTAAATACATATATAGTACCTTATCGGGATATGGGTGTAACAATTCTCCCCTCCTTAAAATAAGATTTCGTCCTCGAAATCTATTCTTGAAATAAATGAGGATACTTGTTCCTCATCTTCTCTTCCGTCTCCCACCTATTAATCGTGCCCTTACGATTTCTCCATTGCACCTTCACGAAAGGGATCTCTTTATTCCTGAGTTGTCTCACTTTCCTCCCTAATATCGCTTCCGGTTCATCCTCTTGCGAAAGCAATTCCGGATCAATCTTAATATCATCCAAAGTGACAACACTAGTCTCATCCGCTAGACATTTCCTCAAGTAAGACACATGGAAGGTATTATGAATACCTCTCATTTCTTCGGGCAGTTCCAACACATATGCTACCTCGCCAACATGTTTCAAGATTTTAAATGGTCCTATAAATCGCGGACTTAGTTTCCCTTTGTTTTTAAATCTAAAAACGCCTTTCCACGGAGAAACTTTTAACATGAAAAAATCACCTACTTCGAATTCAATCGGTCTTCTTCGATTATCGGCATAGCTTTTCCACCTATCTTGCGCCGCTTTAAATCTTGCCCGAATCATTTCAATCTTTTCTGTTGTCGCCAACACTATATCCGTGCTGGCCAATTCCCTCCTTCCAACTTCCTCCCAACATACGGGCGTCCTACACTTTCTACCATAGAGCATCTCATAGGGTGGCATGCCTATACTAGCATGATAACTATTATTGTAGGCGAATTCAACTAGAGGCAAATGATCATCCCAATTGCCTCCGAAATCAATCATGCAAGCCCGTAGCATATCTTCTAAAGTCTGGATCATTCTCTCGCTTTGTCCATCGGTTTGAGGATGAAAAGTTGTGCTCATATGTAACTTAGTACCAAGTTAGTCTTGAAAACTTTGCCAAAAGTTTGAAGTGAAGCGTCCGTCTCTATCGAAAACTATAGAAATGGGCACTCCATGACGCGCGACTATCTCGTTGACATAAATCTTTGCTAGCTTATGAACAGGCATATTCTCCCTGATCGGGATGAAATGAGCACTCTTTGTCAAGCGATCTACTACCACCCAAATCGTATCGTTCTTCTTTTTTGTTCTCGGCAATTTTGTAATGAAGTCCATAGTAATCTTCTCCCACGTCCAAACCGGAATGTCTAAGGGTTGGACTTTTCCATACGGCTTTTGGTGTTCCGCTTTCACCTTCAAACAAGTTAAACATCTTTCCACATACTTCACACAATCTCTTTTCATACCCGGCCACCAATAGTTTCATTTTTAAATCAAGGTACATTTTCGTAGCTCCCGGATGAATAGAATACTTCAACTTGTGTGCTTCTTCTAGGATCAATTCCTTGATGTCGCTTCGGAAAGGGATATAAACTCTTCCATACCGTGTCTTAATTCCTCGACTATCTTCTTCTAGATGCGAAATGTGAGAGGTAATACGTTCACTTTCTCTATTTTCTTCTTTCAATGCTTCCTCCTGAGCTAACTAGATTTTGTCGAAAAGATCAGAGGTGACAATCATCTGTAATGAGTGAATCCGTGTAACGTCACTTCGGTCCTTGCGACTTAGCGCGTCCGCCACGACATTCGCCTTACCGGGGTGGTAGCGAATTTCACAATCATAATCTTTCAACAAATCTAACCACCTACGTTGCCACATATTCGGATCCTTCTTATCAAGAAAGTACTGAAGGCTTCTATGGTCGGTGTAAATTACGAACTTCACACCATATAGATAATGCCTCCAAATCTTCAAAGCAAAGACTATGGCCGCAAATTCAAGATCATGAGTCGGGTATTTCTCTTCATGCTTCTTTAGTTGTCTTGAAGCATAAGCAATCACTTTACCTCTTTGCATAAGAACACATCCAAGACCGGAGTAAGATGCATCACTATAGACTACCATGTCTTCGGTTCCTTCCGATAACACTAGAATCGGTGCTTCACATAATCTCTTCCGTAAGGTACGAAAAGCTTCTTCTTGTTTCTCACCCCACACAAAAGGAACATTCTTCTTGGTGAGTTCGGTTAACGAAGACGAAATTTTGGAGAAGTCTTGAATGAACCGTCGATAATATCCCGCGAGTCCAAGAAAACTTCGGATTTCACCAACGTTCTTCGGTGCTTGACAATTCATCACGGCTTCCTTTGACGGGTTGTTAGAAATGAAGCTGAGCGATATTTACGTGAATTGGAGTAGACAACTAGTATGCATATAATGCAGGGACTGCTAATGTAATATCTAAATAGTTGTCATAAGTAAAGCCTATAAATACCCCTCAAGTCTCCACTTGAGGGGTGTGAGAGTGTAACCTTGTTTTTAATATCAATACTATCTTTGTTTCATCTCCACCTTCTCTCTACTTTCTCTCTCTAAAACCATGGCTTATTTCCACCAACCTCGACCTCCTGAACCCGATTCTTGATCATATCAATTGGTATCAGAGCTAACCAGGGGCGAATCGTGAGGTTTTGAGGTGAAAAAGTGATTTTTGGGCGTGGTACTGTTCATCAGCTCCATTTGATCGAACGAGCAACTTTGATCGAAGCACATTGATCGAACGAGCTCATTTGATCGAACGAGCAGCTGTATAGTCGAACCAACTTGTTAGTCGAACGTACTTCATTGATCGAACCAAGTTCATCGAAGCAACTATTTAGTCGAAGCAACAAGTTCATCGAAGCACATCACTCAATCGAGCTAGATTGAGTTGATCCAATAACTATTTAGTCGAACGACTAAAATAGTCGAACCACTATTTAGTCGAACGACTAAAGTAGTCGAACAACTATTTAGTCGAACGACTAAAATAGTCGAACCACTATTTAGTCGAACGACTAAAATAGTCGAACAACTACTTAGTCGAACGACTAAAATAGTCGAACCACTATTTAGTCGAACGATTACTTAGTCGAACGACTCATGTGATCGAAGGAGCTAGGGTATGATTGAAGGAGTATCTAGTCGAACGACTCATGTGATCGAACGACTCATCTAGTCGAAGGAGCTTCTGTGATCGAAGGAGCTTCTGTGATCGAAGGAGCTAGGGTGTGGTCGAAGCAAGATCTAGTCGAACGAGCTATATAGTCGAACAAAGGTCATTTTGGTCGAACGAGAATCTAGTCGAACCAGATCTCTCGTCGAACCAAATTCCTTAGTCGAACCAGATTCATAGTCGAGCCAAGTACCTAGTCGAACTATAGGTAATCTAGTCGGACTAGTTTTTGATCTAGTCGAACTAGTTTTTGAACGAACATGTGTCGAAGTCGAAGCAAGGTGATCTAGTTGAACAAGGTTGATCGCACTCGCACCACACCTAAATCACAAATGAAATTATCAGTATACATCCTCAAAACACCACGTATAGCTTAAACGATCCTGATCAAGATCAAGATTCACAATCCAACGACAATGGCTAAATTTTGAATGTTATTAACGGTGACCACAAGGAGGATGATTCATTATTACTTATTTGAAGTTGAAGTGGAATATCACGGGTGCGTGTACTTAGTATCTTGAAGATATCGGGGTGGTTGGATGCATGATTCTTCGAGATCCTTGTTTGGGCACTCATGGGAGCAGTGATTAAGACTTGAGCTATCTAGTTATACCTGATGTAAGGAGTTACGTTGTTGTGCTCACAGTGTATAGCTATCACTTTAAAGGAGTTACGTTGTAGTGCTCAAGTGTCACAAAAAGCTGTGGATAATTCGAGAGAAGTTCATATACAATTAAGGATGGTCGGATGGGTATATGATTCTACCTTTATTGAAATTCTCAGTATTGGTTCTTAGTCACACTATCGTGCAAGTTTAAGTCACAAGTCTGGGTTATTTTACTTTAGTTTCAAGTTCGTCATAGTGGGTTTTCTCTATCAGTAGTCACTACAAACAGCCGTTGTTGTTGATCCAAGAGGTTTGATAAGAGGTTGGTCTGAAGAGAATTGTAGAGAGAATAGTTATCGACATCCACTCATGGGGTATTGATTTATATGTTGCTTCCAGTTGATATGCTTATGTACACATATGTAGGATGAGTCCGAAAGATCGTCATCATCCTGGAGGGAGAAATGTGGGAATGTGTACATCGGGGCTTTTATTGAAGAACTGAAAGCATTCTATGTGAGTTGAAGATGTCGATATGATGCTCCCCAAACAAACCTGTGAAGAAGTTACAGATTATCAGTCTATGATCCATTTTCCGATGTGCAAGAGACTGAAGACAATTTGGGCAAGATTTAAGAGAAACTTCTTCTACAAGCATCAGGGCTATATCAAACGGGTTGTCAATTTGGGAGGGAGCATGTAAAAGAAATGGGCTTACTAATTGGGAGGGAGTAATAACCCAATTAGATCATTACAGTGATCCTGCAAGTAATTCAAGCAAGCTGAGAAAGATACGAGAAAATCAAGAGCTGTGAAGACATCCTCAAAGGAAAATGCTCTACTTCAGCATTGTATTCATCAGTGTTATGTACTTGTTAGGAATCATTGTAACCAATTCACGTATATCTCCAGCTGGAGGGAGATTGTTAGAAATGAAGCTGAGCGATATTTACGTGAATTGGAGTAGACAACTAGTATGCATATAATGCAGGGACTGCTAATGTAATATCTGAATAGTTGTCATAAGTAAAGCCTATAAATACCCCTCAAGTCTTCACTTGAGGGGTGTGAGAGTGTAACCTTGTTTTTAATATCAATACTATCTTTGTTTCATCTCCACCTTCTCTCTACTTTCTCTCTCTAAAACCATGGCTTATTTCCATCAACCTCGACCTCCTGAACCCGATTCTTGATCATATCAATTGGTATCAGAGCTAACCAGGGGCGAATCGTGAGGTTTTGAGGTGAAAAAGTGATTTTTGGGTGTAGTACTGTTCATCAGCTTCATTTGATCGAACGAGCAACTTTGATCGAAGCACATTGATCGAACGAGCTCATTTGATCGAACGAGCAGCTGTATAGTCGAACGTACTTCATTGATCGAACCAAGTTCATCGAAGCAACTATTTAGTCGAAGCAACAAGTTCATCGAAGCACATCACTCAATCGAGCTAGATTGAGTTGATCCAATAACTATTTAGTCGAACGACTAAAATAGTCGAACCACTATTTAGTCGAACGACTAAAGTAGTCGAACAACTATTTAGTCGAACGACTAAAATAGTCGAACCACTATTTAGTCGAACGACTAAAATAGTCGAACAACTACTTAGTCGAACGACTAAAATAGTCGAACCACTATTTAGTCGAACGATTACTTAGTCGAACGACTCATGTGATCGAAGGAGCTAGGGTATGATCGAAGGAGTATCTAGTCGAACGACTCATGTGATCGAACGACTCATCTAGTCGAAGGAGCTTCTGTGATCGAAGGAGCTTCTGTGATCGAAGGAGCTAGGGTGTGGTCGAAGCAAGATCTAGTCGAACGAGCTATATAGTCGAACAAAGGTCATTTTGGTCGAACGAGAATCTAGTCGAACCAGATCTCTCGTCGAACCAGATTCCTTAGTCGAACCAGATTCATAGTCGAGCCAAGTACCTAGTCGAACTAAAGGTAATCTAGTCGGACTAGTTTTTGATCTAGTCGAACTAGTTTTTGAACGAACATGTGTCGAAGTCGAAGCAAGGTGATCTAGTTGAACAAGGTTGATCGCACTCGCACCACACCTAAATCACAAATGAAATTATCATTATACATCCTCAAAACACCACGTATAGCTTAAACGATCCTGATCAAGATCAAGATTCACAATCCAACGACAATGGCTAAATTTTGAATGTTATTAACTGTGACCACAAGGAGGATGATTCATTATTACTTATTTGAAGTTGAAGTGGAATATCACGGGTGCGTGTACTTAGTATCTTGAAGATATCGGGGTGGTTGGATGCATGATTCTTCGAGATCCTTGTTTGGGCACTCATGGGAGCAGTGATTAAGACTTGAGCTATCTAGTTATACCTGATGTAAGGAGTTACGTTGTTGTGCTCACAGTGTATAGCTATCACTTTAAAGGAGTTACGTTGTAGTGCTCAAGTGTCACAAAAAGCTGTGGATAATTCGAGAGAAGTTCATATACAATTAAGGATGGTCGGATGGGTATATGATTCTACCTTTATTGAAATTCTCAGTATTGGTTCTTAGTCACACTATCGTGCAAGTTTAAGTCACAAGTCTGGGTTATTTTACTTTAGTTTCAAGTTCGTCATAGTGGGTTTTCTCTATCAGTAGTCACTACAAACAGCCGTTGTTGTTGATCCAAGAGGTTTGATAAGAGGTTGGTCTGAAGAGAATTGTAGAGAGAATAGTTATCGACATCCACTCATGGGGTATTGATTTATATGTTGCTTCCAGTTGATATGCTTATGTACACATATGTAGGATGAGTCCGAAAGATCGTCATCATCCTGGAGGGAGAAATGTGGGAATGTGTACATCGGGGCTTTTATTGAAGAACTGAAAGCATTCTATGTGAGTTGAAGATGTCGATATGATGCTCCCCAAACAAACCTGTGAAGAAGTTACAGATTATCAGTCTATGATCCATTTTCCGATGTGCAAGAGACTGAAGACAATTTGGGCAAGATTTAAGAGAAACTTCTTCTACAAGCATCAGGGCTATATCAAACGGGTTGTCAATTTGGGAGGGAGCATGTAAAAGAAATGGGCTTACTAATTGGGAGGGAGTAATAACCCAATTAGATCATTACAGTGATCCTGCAAGTAATTCAAGCAAGCTGAGAAAGATACGAGAAAATCAAGAGCTGTGAAGACATCCTCAAAGGAAAATGCTCTACTTCAGCATTGTATTCATCAGTGTTATGTACTTGTTAGGAATCATTGTAACCAATTCACGTATATCTCCAGCTGGAGGGAGATTGTTAGAAATGAAGCTGAGCGATATTTACGTGAATTGGAGTAGACAACTAGTATGCATATAATGCAGGGACTGCTAATGTAATATCTTAATAGTTGTCATAAGTAAAGCCTATAAATACCCCTCAAGTCTCCACTTGAGGGGTGTGAGAGTGTAACCTTGTTTTTAATATCAATACTATCTTTGTTTCATCTCCACCTTCTCTCTACTTTCTCTCTCTAAAACCATGGCTTATTTCCATCAACCTCGACCTCCTGAACCCGATTCTTGATCATATCAATTGGTATCAGAGCTAACCAGGGGCGAATCGTGAGGTTTTGAGGTGAAAAAGTGATTTTTGGGCGTGGTACTGTTCATCAGCTTCATTTGATCGAACGAGCAACTTTGATCGAAGCACATTGATCGAACGAGCTCATTTGATCGAACGAGCAGCTGTATAGTCGAACCAACTTGTTAGTCGAACGTACTTCATTGATCGAACCAAGTTCATCGAAGCAACTATTTAGTCGAAGCAACAAGTTCATCGAAGCACATCACTCAATCGAGCTAGATTGAGTTGATCCAATAACTATTTAGTCGAACGACTAAAATAGTCGAACCACTATTTAGTCGAACGACTAAAGTAGTCGAACAACTATTTAGTCGAACGACTAAAATAGTCGAACCACTATTTAGTCGAACGACTAAAATAGTCGAACAACTACTTAGTCGAACGACTAAAATAGTCGAACCACTATTTAGTCGAACGATTACTTAGTCGAACGACTCATGTGATCGAAGGAGCTAGGGTATGATCGAAGGAGTATCTAGTCGAACAACTCATGTGATCGAACGACTCATCTAGTCGAAGGAGCTTTTGTGATCGAAGGAGCTAGGGTGTGGTCGAAGCAAGATCTAGGCGAATGAACTATATAGTCGAACAAAGGTCATTTTGGTCGAACGAGAATCTAGTCGAACCAGATCTCTCGTCGAACCAAATTCCTTAGTCGAACCAGATTCATAGTCGTGCCAAGTACCTAGTCGAACTAAAGGTAATCTAGTCGGACTAGTTTTTGATCTAGTCGAACTAGTTTTTGAACGAACATGTGTCAAAGTCGAAGCAAGGTGATCTAGTTGAACAAGGTTGATCACACTCGCACCACACCTAAATCACAAATGAAATTATCAGTATACATCCTCAAAACACCACGTATAGCTTAAACGATCCTGATCAAGATCAAGAATCACAATCCAACGACAATGGCTAAATTTTGAATGTTATTAACTGTAACCACAAGGAGGATGATTCATTATTACTTATTTGAAGTTGAAGTGGAATATCACGGGTGCGTGTACTTAGTATCTTGAAGATATCGGGGTGGTTGGATGCATGATTCTTCGAGATCCTTGTTTGGGCACTCATGGGAGCAGTGATTAAGACTTGAGCTATCTAGTTATACCTGATGTAAGGAGTTACGTTGTTGTGCTCACAGTGTATAGCTATCACTTTAAAGGAGTTACGTTGTAGTGCTCAAGTGTCACAAAAAGCTGTGGATAATTCGAGAGAAGTTCATATACAATTAAGGATGGTCGGATGGGTATATGATTCTACCTTTATTGAAATTCTCAGTATTGGTTCTTAGTCACACTATCGTGCAAGTTTAAGTCACAAGTCTTGGTTATTTTACTTCAGTTTCAAGTTCGTCATAGTGGGTTTTCTCTATCAGTAGTCACTACAAACAGCCGTTGTTGTTGATCCAAGAGGTTTGATAAGAGGTTGGTCTGAAGAGAATTGTAGAGAGAATAGTTATCGACATCCACTCATGGGGTATTGATTTATATGTTGCTTCCAGTTGATATGCTTATGTACACATATGTAGGATGAGTCCGAAAGATCGTCATCATCCTGGAGGGAGAAATGTGGGAATGTGTACATCGGGGCTTTTATTGAAGAACTGAAAGCATTCTATGTGAGTTGAAGATGTCGATATGATGCTCCCCAAACAAACCTGTGAAGAAGTTACAGATTATCAGTCTATGATCCATTTTCCGATGTGCAAGAGACTGAAGACAATTTGGGCAAGATTTAAGAGAAACTTCTTCTACAAGCATCAGGGCTATATCAAACGGGTTGTCAATTTGGGAGGGAGCATGTAAAAGAAATGGGCTTACTAATTGGGAGGGAGTAATAACCCAATTAGATCATTACAGTGATCCTGCAAGTAATTCAAGCAAGCTGAGAAAGATACGAGAAAATCAAGAGCTGTGAAGACATCCTCAAAGGAAAATGCTCTACTTCAGCATTGTATTCATCAGTGTTATGTACTTGTTAGGAATCATTGTAACCAATTCACGTATATCTCCAGCTGGAGGGAGATTGTTAGAAATGAAGCTGAGCGATATTTACGTGAATTGGAGTAGACAACTAGTATGCATATAATGTAGGGACTGCTAATGTAATATCTGAATAGTTTTCATAAGTAAAGCCTATAAATACCCCTCAAGTCTTCTCTTGAGGGGTGTGAGAGTGTAACCTTGTTTTTAATATCAATACTATCTTTGTTTCATCTCCACCTTCTCTCTACTTTCTCTCTCTAAAACCATGGCTTATTTCCATCAACCTCGACCTCCTGAACCCGATTCTTGATCATATCAATTGGTATCAGAGCTAACCAGGGGCGAATCGTGAGGTTTTGAGGTGAAAAAGTGATTTTTGGGCGTGGTACTGTTCATCAGCCTCATTTGATCGAACGAGCAACTTTGATCGAAGCACATTGATCGAACGAGCTCATTTGATCGAACGAGCAGCTGTATAGTCGAACCAACTTGTTAGTCGAACGTACTTCATTGATCGAATCAAGTTCATTGAAGCAACTATTTAGTTGAAGCAACAAGTTCATCGAAGCACATCACTCAATCGAGCTAGATTGAGTTGATCCAATAACTATTTAGTTGAACGACTAAAATAGTCAAACCACTATTTAGTCAAATGACTAAAGTAGTCGAACAACTATTTAGTCGAACGACTAAAATAGTCGAACCACTATTTAGTCGAACGACTAAAATAGTCGAACAACTACTTAGTCGAACGACTAAAATAGTCAAACGACTATTTTAGCCGAACCAAGGTTGTTGTCGATGCAAGAAATATAGTCAAACGACTGTAAGTTGATCTAACCAGCACACTTAGTCGAACTACATTTCATCGAAGGAGTTGATCAAAGCAGTTGATCGAAGCAGACTTAATCGAAGGAGGATTCTTCGAACCAAAACATTTGATGGAACGAACCTTTGATCAAACCACAACCTTTGATCGAACCACAAGACTTTGATCGAACCATACTTGATCGAACCACACTTTAGTCGAACCATGTACTCTAGTCGAAGCAAGTATTGATCGAACAAGAACTTCATCGAACAACTTTCTAGTCGAAGCAACTTACTCTAGTCGAACATGTTTGATCTAGTCGAGCCAACTTACTCTTGTCGAACCAAGTGATCTAGTCGAAGTCGTTCTAGTCGAAGCAGTATAGTCGAGTTACTTCTTCAGAAGCTTGTGTTGCATTTGTTGAAGTTTAATTTTTGACATGAACCAACTTTACAGTATTATAAGTTGACAAGAGTGTGGTTTGCAAAAGTTTTGCATGTGATGTGTTTGCTTTTGACAAAAGCTGCTTCATCACAGAAACACGTCAAGATTCTATAATACACGAACTTCATATATCTACAACTGCTTCACACTTCATATAATAATAGAAGGAAGTTGACAAGAATTTGCATTTGACGTGTGTAATAAAGTTGCATGAGACGTGTTTTGCATGTAAGGTGTTTTGCATGTGACGTGTTTGTTCATTAGTGTATACACAAGGACGATTTTATCAAGTGTATTCAGTTAAAGAGATTGGGCTACAAGTAAGTGGGCTGATCATTGGTGTATACACAAGGACGATAGAAGTATCAAGTGTATTCAAGTATCACGTGTTGGCTTTTGGGATTTGGTGTGCAATTTGATATATACGTGTTTGCTTTATATAACTGGCACCACACCAAAATCACAAAAATATTATTGTCATTCATCCTCAAAACATCACATATCGCTTAAACGATCCTGATCAAGATTCACTATCAAATGACAATGGCTAAAGTTTGCAATGAACTGTGACTACGGGGATGATTCGTTATTATTTATTTGGGTTTGAAGTAAGGTTTTATGGATGCGTGTACTTATTTCATCTTCTTTCTTTCTACCCTCCTGCGAAGATGACTTGTTTGGGCATATATTAATGGTGATGAAGACTTGGATATCTAGTTACTTTTGTGATTCTTTCTCTCTATACTCACAAAGTAGTTGAGGATACGTCAAGAGGTTTTGTACTAATACTTTTGTTGAGGGTATAGGGTACACCGTTCTTAGTCACAAGGATCGTACAAGATTAAGTCACAAATCTGGGTGATTTTACTTCATTCTCAAGTTCGTCATGTTGGGTTATCTTCTCATGTGGTTACTACAAAAAGCCGTTGTTTTTTATACAGGAGGTTGATAAAGAGTTAGACATCTTATATGGTATTGTTAGTAGATTGGGTTTATCGACATCTTCTCATAGGCTGATCGGGTTAATGATAAAGTGCTTCCAGTTAATACTTCACGTACACATCATTATGCTGATTTCGATTAATCGTAACCAGCAGGGGAGAGAAATGTGTACATCAAGGACGCACAACAAGTTCACGTGATCGGGCTTAATGATTTATGAAATGATTTGATTTATGTCGGAGATTGGTTGATTCTATGTCTTATCTTCCACTCATCTTATTCTACGTACTTCTACCTTATCCACCTTCACTAATTTCGGGCAACAAAATCAAGATGTGATCAGTGGTTCAACTTGTTACTTTGATGTTATCATTTCATGTGTACGTTTCAGGCTGATTTCTCATATGAAAGATAACTGGGATGCATTTGGTAAAATGAAGATGTTGATACTATGTCCCCCCAAATGAACAATCTTGAAGAAGGTCGAGTCTACAGTTTGTTCTTCATTTTCCGCTGCGTGTGACAAGACTAAAGACGGGATGCATTTAGTGATCAAAAGACTTCTTCAGATTCAGGGCATTTATTAGAAAGGTTGTCAGTTTGGGGGAGAGCACAAGTTAGGGGAGAGTGAAACAGTTTATTTGATCCCTAATTAGATTTGCTCATGTTCTTCTGCAAGTAAAGAAATAAAAGCTGAGAAGATTCTGCAAGCTGAACGATGTAATGAAGTTTGAAGACCATTCTCTGTGCTTATGTGTTTATATTTTACTTGTAGGGAACATTGTAAGCAATTCCCGTATAACATCACTTTGGGGAGAGATTGTTAGCCTTAAAAGTAATGTTATTGTCGGGAATTGCATAGTTATTAAGTATAAGGACTTATCTTGCCAATAGGGCAAAGTTTTGTAAGTTGTAGAGTATAATACCCTCCTAGTTGAGACTAGGAGGTGGAGGGAATTCTTGTATCACTTTGAAGGGGTGTGTGTGATCTCCTCTCTCTCTATAGAAAACACACACACCTTCCCCCATTCTTAATCTAATAAATACCATGTTTAACCTTTATTTTGAGTTCCCCCGACCTCCTGAACACGTATCTTGATCATTACACGGGTCGACCTTAATACCATCGGGATTAATAACGTGACCGAGGAACTGAACTTCTTGCAACCAAAATTCACATTTCGAGAATTTGGCATACAATCTTTCTTTTCTCAACGTTTCAAGGATTTCCCAAAGATGTAGTTCATGTCCTTCCTTGCTCTTAGAATAGATAAGGATATCATCGATGAACACTATGACGAATTTATCCAACATCGGTCTACATACACGATTCATGAGATCCATGAAAACCGCAGGCGCGTTCGTGAGACCAAAGGGCATAACCGTAAACTCGTAATGTCCATAACGGGTCCTAAAAGCCGTCTTAGGAATGTCTTCTTCTCGAACCTTCAACTGATGATAACCCGAACGGAGATCAATCTTTGAAAACCACATTGCACCTTGAAGCTGATCAAATATATCGTCGATTCTTGGTAACGGGTATACATTTTTCACCGTGACTTTGTTCAATTCACGGTAATCAATGCACATCCGCATACTACCGTCTTTCTTTTTAACGAACAGAATCGGAGCTCCCCATGGTGAGCTACTAGGGCGGATAAAACCCTTGTCAAGTAACTTTTGGAGTTAGCTCATTAACTCTTTCATTTCAGATGGCGCAAGACGATAAGGAGTTTTGACAATAGGAGTAGCACCTGGAACAAGGTCAATACGGAACTCAACCTGTCTGTCGGGTGGAATACCCGGCAAATCCTCCGGGAATACATCACGAAATTCATTAACAATCGGCACATCATCGATACTTTTCTTCATAAAACTCGTATCTACCACGTGCGCCATAAAAGCAAGACAACCACGTGATAAATATTTCCTAGCCTTCATTACGGAACATAATTTTAGCTCGCCCTCCCTTTTATCACCGTAAATCATCATTTCTCGACCGCTAGAATTTACAACGCGAACGATCTTCTGTCTACATAGAATGGCAGCATTGTATTTGCCAAGCCAATCCATACCAACGATAATATCAAACTCTCCGAGCATTATAGGAATTAGATCAATCCTAAAAATACTCTCATCGATCTCTATCTCTACATTATGATACACATTAGACACCACAACAACTTTACTATCGGCAATCTCAACTTCTATGAGGGTTGAAAGCTTATCTAGTGGAGTGGACAATTTCTTACTAAAACTATAAGATACAAAGGACACACTTGCGCCCGAATCATACAAAACACGAGCGGGTTTGGAATTAATGAGAATTATACCTGTGACAACATCGGAACCCGACTTTGCTTCTTCGGCACTCATTTGATAAACACGAGCTTTAGGTTTCGGAACATCAACCTTTTCTCCTTTGATTGGAGTAAACGGCTTAGCTTGCCTAGGATTGGCCTTAGGACATTCACTTAGCTTATGTCCTTCTTCATTGCACCCATAACATATCACCAAAGGCTTGGTGCAATTCTTGCTAATATGGCTAGGATCCCCACATTTATAACATCCCTTCATCCCAGATTTACATTCTCCCATATGGTTCTTACCGCACCTATTACACCGAGGTGGTAACTTCCCCGTGTTGTCCTTCCTTGTGAAATCAAACCTGCCTCGTTTACCGAATGTTTTTGGTTGATCTTGCTTCCTTTTTAGTTCCTTCTTTTCCTTACCCTTCATTTTATCCAAGTCTGCTTCTCGAGTACGCGCCCTACCTAGAAGATCCTCCATGGTGGTGCACTTGAAAGGTGATACTATAGTACGAATGTGATCTTTTAGCATCCTTTGAAATTTATCAACTTTAAGCTTCTCGTTGTCAAGATACTCCGGGCAATATTGCACCATATCACAAAAAAATTCCCACAATTCATTCACCGATTCATTAGTTTGCACAAGGTTATGAAATGCTTCTCTTATTTTATCAATTTCTTCCGCAGGAGCATATTCCTTCATAAATACTTCCTTGAATTGTTCCCACGTGCACGCTTCTCTCCAAGCACTACCTTTTTCATTTGCCTTACCTTCCCACCATATTTTAGCCCTTTCACGAAGGTAGTTGGTAGCAAAGTTTACCTTATCCTCCGCCGCACAACAACTAGTGCGGAAAGCCCCTTCTATATAGGTAATCCATCTAGAACTCTTTAACGGGTCAAGAGATCCCGTAAATGTGGGTGGAGCACAAGCGGTGAAGTCACGATAAGTAGATTTCTCCTTCCCTACTCCGGGTCTAGCATTTGAATCACTCACTAACTCCCCACTCTTCTTGAGCTTCTCTATCTCATCTTGAAATATCTTTTGCAAGTTCTCGGTTGTTTTATTAACATAAAAGGGCATAGCTTTCTCGATGGCCCTTCCCACTCTATCCGCCACCAGAGTATCCAATTCTTTCAACTCTGCTCTAGTAAAACTTTTAGGATTAAGATTTTCCGGCATTGGCAATGACGTGTCACTACTAGAATCTCCATCATCATGTGAATCACTATCATGGCGGGAGGAGGTCGCTCTCAACACCTCCTTCTTTCGAATCGCCGCCATCTTTTCTACTATACTGAAATTTAGCAATTCACACTATTAAGCATAATCATATACAATGCCGATGCATGAATGACGTACACATATATATCCTTATACTAAACACCCTAGCTCGTCACCCGTGTATGGTCCAAATGATTTCAATTTCACATATGTACCATATTTTTATCACTACGGTGGCCAAGCGTAGTCATAAAAATATTTAACATATGTGTCCTCGAAATCATTCAAACAATACACAAATAACAAACACTAGTTCTAAACGCACCTACACAAGGCCTAAGTCTAGGAAATCCTAAAGTGAAATCCTAAATCTCTTAGACCAAAGCTCTGATACCAAGTTGTAACGCTTCGTAACCAAACACGACTAAAACGTGAAAATTTTTTAGCAAAAAGTCACCCGAAAACTGACCCTCTGTGACTCTTTTACAAGCTGACAAAAATATATACAGATCCAGACCTTGAGAATATTTTTAAATGAAACTAGACTCAATTACCTTCAAAACGATGGGTGGAGCGACCCGTAACGATTTACGGTTTAAAAGATATGATTTTTCGAACATTGACAAAAATCTACCAAAACAACCTGTGTACCATATGCCCTTATGCCCAAGGTCCGGAAGGGCGTATGATCTGGTACTCAGAATGGGTGAAAAATGCATTTTAGGCAGAAGGCCTTATGCCCAGCCATATGGGCGTATGACCTGGTACTCAGAAACTGAGAATATGCAATTTTAGGCAGAAGGCCTTATGCTCAGCCCATGAGGGTGTATGACCTGAACTCAGAAACACATAAAACCACTTCTAATTGAAGAAGGCCTTATTGCCCAGAAGTGGAAGGCCTTATGCTCCATTCTCAGATTTTTACCAAAACCACAACTTTTAGCAACTTACTCTAATTTCCGGAAAGACGACTTCCAAGACTCAAAACTTAACGAAACTTTCCAGAATTCACTAACACATCATAAACATCATTTCTATTCAATAACATTACCCAATTGACACTTCGGAATGGTACTTTACAAGATGACGGGTTATGCATAAAACACATTTTTTGACCCATTAACACCCCAAACCATGTAAAACCACTTCATTGACTCATCATAACTAACCAACATACATAACTTATCATACCAAACTTTTTCCATGTACCCATGCAACATTCACATACCAAAAAGGGTGGAAACCCGCTTATGCCAAACACCCTCTTAAAAACCCATTTCCACTACACACTTTTTATCCAAAGCACTTATCCTCTACATAACCATTTGAACACATACATAACTTGACAATTAAAATATATTGCAAGGGTGATGGTACAAAGTCTTGACCCATATCTTTCCAAAATGGGTGAGATTGGCTAATTGCCAAACACCCTTCTAAATACCACCATAACCACATACCATAGAGACTTCTTGACATTTACATAAACTTGACCTACGACCCAACTTGAACAATGACCATATATAACAACAAGACCGTTAAATGACAAAATGACCATATGGATTGAAATATACCCAAAACACGAAAAGACACTTCGGGGCTTCCAACTTCAACACGCTTGGTCCAAAAGAATACGGTCTTCTACTACAACTTCTTCAAGCACAATACTTCTACTACATAATCACTTAAACCTTTTCCTTACCTTTGCTAGATTCTTCGGTACCTATCAAGAAAACATTACAACTAAACATGTAAGCGAAACGCTTAGTAAGTACATGGCATAACAAGCTAAACAACATATGATATAAATCATACATAACCATAACTAGTCTAACCACTAGTTAAGCTAGCGATATAGGGGCACATACCTCATGCCAACATAGTCGGCCTAAACACGATCAACCCATAAGGTTGAACCTCATACCATAGTTAGTCCAACGACTAACTAAGCTAAGCCTAGTGATGGATCCATAACTAGGTAACGCACCCTATACCCTATCCTTCACCATTACCATGTAACAAACATGATAAAGCTAACAACATAAACCATTATCATACATAACATATGATAAAGCTAACAACCATGTTATAACCATATACTTACCTTGATTCTCAATCACAATCACAATCACAATCACACTAACAATAGTACGCCACTTCTTACTTGCTTTCTATATCACAATCATCTCAAATTAGGGACTAATTAACTAACCAATCATGAATTATCAACCTTTAATCATTATGATCAAAAATCATAACATGAACCCTAATTTCATAATTTAGGGAAAGACACTTACTTGATGTAAAGATTACAATTAAGGGTTCTTAAGGCTTATTGAACACTTCAAGATGATGGATTTGAGCTCAATTGCAAACTTTGCTCTTCCCTCCTATTTTTTTCTATAAGTCAACATACACCAATGAGACCAAGAAGAAAAACCTGGACTCTTCTAATATTATCTAGGCCAACAACATATAACTAATTAAATTTTACTCATTTGGCAACATTAGTCCTCCAAGTTTCATTCTTTCTACATTGACCACACATATATTTACCACTTTATTCATAACACATAATACATAACTCATTAAATACATATATAGTACCTTATCGGGATATGGGTGTAACAGTGAGTGAGGATGAATCGTCTGGAACACCAAGTTATTAGGCGGGTCACGAATGGAGCGAGTTGGAAAACAATGGGTTAAATGAATCCCGCTAAATGGCCATCAGGTGCTAGTCATGGGCCACCACGGTTCGTATCTAAATAGGTACCCAATTTAAGAAACAAAAAGTAAATCGAGTTTTAAAAGTACGGTTTCAACAGCTACATATGTATCAGTTTTTAGGCTCAGATTTTTAAACCAAACAGGGTGAAAAATAGATAGAAGCCGCCATGGCTGCAAGGAAATACGGTTGCATAATCATGCCATCCGGCATTGCCCCACCAAGTTACGGACACAATATTTCACGACCCATTTCATTTGTGTCAGAAAATAGGTGTTAATCATCATAGCCTTGCCATAGGTGAAGCAACAAAAGGTGCTGTGGAGCAAAACAAATGTGAGCTAAATTGGTAGCCACTTACAACAAATAAGTCTGCTAAGAATCCAAACAATCCCCTTACCTCGTAGACTGATAGTCCATCCTTACAGCAAATATGAACATAACATTACATATATATATTACATTTAGTGGGATCAGCTAACCCGTTTCTTTGTCCCACCAGTTCTGGCCTTAACACATAAGTAGCAATTATGAGGCTCAGATTTTTAAACCAAATACGCTAAAAAAGTTCTAGACAACGCAGTGGCTGCAAAGAAACACAGTTGCATAATGATGTCATCCGGTCCTTGCCCGACCAACATACGGGTCCAATATTTGACAGTACACCCGCTCCGTCCATAACACATAAGTAGTAGTTATTAGGCTCAGTTTTTTAAACCAAATGTTACACCCCGTTCCCGTCCAGACCAAAAATTTAAAACTTTTAAGCGGAAATGACTCGATTTAATGTCCCTTCTGTTATTCTTTTGAGTAATGACAAAAATCTAAAGACATTTAGGACTTTAGATAAATTTTAAATGAAACTAGACTCAATTACCTTCAAAACGATAGGTGGTACGACCCTTAACGACTCACGCGCAGTTCAAAAGATATGATTTTTGGAAAATTACCAAAATCTGAAAAATCATCCCCAACCGGCGGTTGGAAGGCCCAACTGGCGGTTGGGCGCCTCAGAAAGATTTCAACCACACGGTTGGAGTTCCAACCGGCGGTTGGTTACCTCAGAAAGTTTCCAACCGCCCGGCTGGAGTTCCAACCGGCGGTTGGTCATCTCAGAGAAGTCCCAGCCGCCCGGCTGGAGTTCCAACCGGCGGTTGGACGTCTCAGAAAACTCCCAGCCGCCTCGGTTGGGACTCCAGCAGGCGGCTGGGAACCTGCACAACTAAAAAAAACTGTCGTTTGACCTTTTTCCACCATATACCACTTCCATACAACATTAAACTTAGCTGAAACCATTAATTTAACATGTCAAACTTGTTCCATGGGTACATAACCCGTTCACATTCCAAAATGGACAAAACGGCTATATGCCAAACACCCCTTAATGGGTACTATAACCACACAAGTACTAACTTAAACATCCATGACCCAACCTAATTACATGACTTAAACATAACAATTGACAAAGACTTGAAGACACTAAAATGACCCATATTAGACACAAGATTTATACCAAAAAGAGGATAGCACTTGGGGGCTTCCAACTTTCAAAAGCTTGATCCACAAGATGAAATCTTCTACTTACCAAGTCCACAACTACACTTCTAATAGCAAATCATCCTACGCTTTCTCCTTACCCTTACTAGCTTCACCGGTACCTATCAAGAAAACATCACAACTAAACATATAAGCGAAACGCTTAGTAAGTACATGGTATAACAAGCTAAACAACATATACATAAATCATACCATAACCATAACTAGTCTACCACTAGTTAAGCTAGCGATATAGGGGCACATACCTCACGCCAACATAGTCGGCCTAAACACGATCAACCCCTAGGGTTGAACCTCATCCCATAGTTAGCCCAACGACTAACTAAGCTAAGCCTAGTGATGGATCCATAACTAGCTACGTACCCTATACCCTATCCTTCACCATTACCATGTATTCAAACATGCTAAAGCTAACATAATACAACCATTATCATACCAAAAATATGATAAAGCTAACAAGAACATGTTATAACCATATACTTACCTTGATTCAAAATTACCACTTCACTAGCAATGGCTTCCAACTTCCTACTTGCTTCCTATATCATAATCATCTCAAATTAGGTCTAATTAACTAACAAACCATAATTTATCAACCTTAAATCTGTTGGAATTTAAATAACTTGACAATCAAATAAATAAACAAACATCAAAGCACATAATAGCGGAAGCAAGGATCATTAATTTAACATGTATAAAGTATTACCGAATAATAAATAGTTAACGTACCTTTTAGATCCTAGCAAGAACAAGGATCAAATCTTCTCTTTTCTTCACTTGATCAACAAATAGGATTACCGTGAAACCCCTTACCTTTTTGTTTCACAATCCAAGATAGAATAACTAAAGTAAGTTATATCCGAGATCTTGTACACACGTACTATAAAAGCAACCAAAGGTTGATGCTAGTGAATGAACACAATTTATTAAACCAAAACTATTTTGTTTAATAAACCTTGAATCTATTATTCAAGAAGGAAGTAAACAATGATCATTCTTTTACATACTATACAATATATATGTTAAAGATATCATATGATATAACTAATATGCTTATTGTACATCACATATCTAGCATATATTAATGTTACTGTACGATGGAAAGTTGATTTGACTTTGTGCATGTATTAGTTAACTGTTCATGCTAGAACCTCAATTGATAAAACATAAAGTCATCATCATGACTGTACGTTACATACATAATTCATGAAATCGATTGACCTTTAAGGGTTATCAATATCTCGTCCAACTTTTAGGTTATTATAGTGTCGACTTTTTGAAGAGCTAATGAGGGTGTATTTATAGCCTCCAAACTTGTTCTCCAAGTTTGAGTCTAATACATCCTCAAGTTTCAAAACTCGACACTTAACCCCCTCCTTTATTTACTACGTGTCCAAATAATTAAAATATATAACAATTATACATATTAATTATTCCTTTGATCATTCATACGTAAAGTGTGCAATCCCTCAGTCCCGGGTTCGATTCTAGTCATACACGATTTAATATTTTTCCAAAACTCTAACAGCTCCCACTTGGAAATCTATTAAAAGGGTAATGACATTGGTTAGCGTCTAGCAACACGCCAATGCCCCTAGTACAACTCGGGTGGTGGTCTCCTGGAAAAACCACTAGATGATTAATCATCATACTTATCCTTTTGTTTCTAATACTTCATTAATAAAGATATGGATCTTAAGTCATTCTTTATTAATAATTATGTTTCTCGTTGTTTATGATTGAGCAAGATTACCAAATCTTCTGAACTATTCAGGGGAGATCTTGGGCACGGCCATGCAAACATCTTGTCAACCCTACGAGGGGCCCAGCAGTATTAAACTTCAAACAATTTGAAGGAACAAATTCTATCTTGACTACGAGCATAACTCATGCACTTCGCAACGCTTCTGAAAACAATCCGTATAACTACCAGTTACGTATAGCGTTAAATTGAATCACAGAAATGCACTACATGCATGACAGTTATCTGGTATCTCAAGTCTGAGGATAACTATATATACATAAGACTTACTTGATGACAAGATCCATAAAGTAAACTCATGTGGCGGGATAAAGTCCTATACTCAAACAATTTGAATATCATGTGAAATTGGTATAACAACGCATCAATATACTTTCAAGTATATTATACCAATACTCAGATTTACCTTAATTTAATGATATTCCCATATCATTAACTGGCAACGGACAGTTTAGAATATATAAATATATTCAAGGATATAAACATGCAAATATAGGATATATTATTAAGAAAATGATAAACAAACATAACCATTATTTTATTTCATTAAAATAATAACTGTTCAATAACATCCCATTATCCAAACACTAAAATAGATCAATGCATGATAATTCTAATTAATGAATTATGCCTTAAGTCATGTCAAACATACTTGTTGACAAGGCATAAATCAACTAATTTTGATCTATGTGAATTTTGAGAATACTTATTTCAAGAATTCAATTAATGAAGTTTTTGTATGTGTGCTATCAATTATCTTGATAATGCCACATAATATTTCATAAAATACGTGACATCCTCAACCACGAATTTATGACAAGCAAACTATCAAACCTTTTATAGTTTAAAGTATTCTAATTCTTTAATGTAAAATGCAACTATGCTTACAGTTAAGCATAACTAGTACACATGGCCATTAACTAGGATGAAATCCTACCATGACTAGTATTGAGTGTCATCTCAATTTTATCAGCATCATTGTATGCAAACAACAATATGCTCTTTAAAATCCCGTAAACTTTAATATCCAATGTGTAATGTTTGATATCTTCAAATCCTACAAGATTTGTTGGCTATATCAATTACGCAACAATTGTCATATGGGTCATACTTAGAATTTTGGAGCTATTCCAGGATGAGGATGTTAATTCTAAATTCAACTATATCCATTATACCAAGTTATCTAATAACTTTCAATTAGATATTTAATGTTATCAAATCATCTTTCATCAAGCATGATACAACAAACAACATGATGTACATGAAAATCCTTGCGTCAAACATAGAATTTATTCATGTCATATCTTTTCAAAGATATGTATCTATCTAGACTTTCTAATAGTATAATCATGTTCATTAGAATCAATAATTTTACCGCTTATGTTTATAATAAACATATATTCCAAGGTTGTATGTTTATTTTCTAAATCTTCACATGAAGTTTCATTCCAAACTAAGACTTAACATTTAATGCTCACTACTAGAAAAAGGTCTATCCTTGACTCGCATTTTATGACGCACGCTACAAGATGACGCGCAAATAGCAAAGTCATAAAATAAGAGTCATAACGAGTAAATTTTCTATTGGGATGACTCGCTTTAAGAAGCGTCATAACATATGGGTCATAATCACATTTTTGGCTAACTCCCGCCCACTTTTTTTCCCCAAAATCAAATGATTTTCATTGTCCCTCCATACTTATCTCCATACTTATCTAGGTCACCCACTATTGTCACTCTGTAGGGCAGTCGGCAACCTGCCAAAAGTGCCAGTGACCACAAATTTAAACCACTTTTATTCCATTCGAGTCAAGGCCCTACTCCTTAACTCTACTAGCCACCAATCCACAAACACAAAACCCAATACCAACAACCAAACACCCCCTAAAATTACCCATTTTCAATCATGCCATCAGGTGCTAAGAAACGTAAAGCTGCCAAGAAGAAGCAGGTTCATAACCCATCATCAACGTCATCATCATCATCATCTGCAACTAACCTAATTCAAGGTATACCCATTACTTAATTACCCATTTTAATTAATGGGTATGGCCCAATTTGTCATAAAGTTGATTAATTTATGCATAAAGTTGGTCTTTAGTGTTTATACATCTGTCTTGATTGGTTGTCATTTCATTATCTTTATTTAGAAAAGATCGTTTTTTTGATGTGGGGTTTTGCTTAGCTGTAATGGGTTGCCTGCTTTTTAGCTTAATTTGTACAGATGTGTTTCACGTTTAGTGCTTTTGAGTTGTCTTATAAGTTAGAACCACTATTTAGGGTTTATAGATCTTGAACTTGATTTGAAGTTTTAAGTTGGTTAAATTATGGCAGGTGAGAATGATGGTAGGGAGGTTGGTTCTTTAAGTTCGCAAGATCCGTCGATAGAGGTTGAAAAGGTGGAGGATGAGAAGAATTCTAAGGATGAGGGGTCGAATACGAAGAGTTCTAGTTCGAGTTCTAGTGATAGTTCGGATGACGAGTCTCGTGTGGTTGATAAGGAAGTAGTGGTTACTGAATCGGTTCCTGTGGTTGAACCAGAAAGTCTTGCGCCGATTGTTGATGAGCCGGTTAAGGAGGTTGAGCCGTTGGTGGAGGGGGTGGCACATGCGAGTGAGGAGAAAAAGGATTTAGTTGTGGAGGAAATAGTAGCACCGGTGGTAGAGGAAGAGACGATTGTGGTTAGTGAGATTGATTCGAAGGAGGATTGTCCTACTTCCAGTGAAGTTGTTGAGCCGGTTTTGAAAGACAGTGAAGCGGAAAAATTGCCTTTGTCGGATGAGAAGGCTTGTGTGGAGAAGGAGGATGTAGCATCTTCTACACCAGCGAAAGACTCGATTTCTGAAGTTAATGGTGCGAGTGGTGCTAATGAAACCGATACAGTTGAACACTCTGATAGACAGGTATACCGTTTCTTGTTTTTTAATAATGTGTTTTTGTATTTGTGATCTTTATATGTTTCTTGGGAAAACTGTGAAAATCATTAAGCAGAGGTGGGTGGTTGAGTGACCTTTTGGTGTGTAAATTGGTTTATCAGGGATCAATTGCCTTAGGACCGAAGCATTAACTGTTTTTAGTTGTGGAATCACATGAAAGTGACCAATTTGATTGATTTAAACTGAGATGAAAGTAACTCTTTTATAAGTGGGGATTTTTTTAACTGTATGTTTAAGTCGCCTTTATGCTCTCTAATACTGTCGATTTGTACGTCTACTATTTTCTATAACTTGAATATGCACATTTCATGAAGTTATGAACATGTTTGCAGGCTCCAGTAGCTTCAACTTCACTTACAGTGCAAAAAACGACTTCATGGAAGGGTTGCTGTGGATTATTTGACTTGTTTTCAGGATCTGAGAGGTAAATTTAGGTGGGTTATCTTCCCGACCGCCTATAGATGGGTTCTTTCTGAGTATATAATTTGTTGTCATTTGTTAGCTATATCAGTATCAATATTATGCCTTCCATATGGTAGAATACTATTACTGAGAAGCTTGTTCATCTCCCTCATTGCTACTTTGTGAACGACTATAAGCAGGTAAACCTTACTAGGGCAGAAATGTTTTACATATTCATACGGAAATGAGACTTCGTGCCTGTATGTGATTTATATATCAGATATGCTATTGTTTGCATGTTTCGAAACTTGCATCACCATTTCTATGATTGCTCTTTTTGTTTGTTGAAACTTTCAAACCTATTTCCATACTATCCTTTTGACTAATAAGCTACGTCATGTTGCTGCTGCAGATGCCGCTGCACAGGGTGTGCAGCCAGACCAGATCATTTTCACTGACGTTGCTATGAAGAATGAACACATCAGGCGTAGTTCTTTGGCGGATCTTTGCCTTGACATGTATGCTACACAAACTCTTTGTATCTTTGAATGTTGTTAACAACTGCATGTTCTTGTATTATGATGCCTTGATTGATAATAACTTCGTATTCCCATCGATTAGGCCGTTATGCAATGCACATACAACTGGCATTGATGTTCTTTGGGCTGGGTTGCCTATGCTGACCCTCCCCCTTGAGAAAATGGCAACTAGAGTTGCTGGTTCACTCTGTCTAGCCACTGGAGTTGGTGAGGAGATGATTGTCAACAGGTTGGTGGTCCAATCTCTAAATCAAATTGTCAAATAAATTACGATACTTGGGCATTGGCTCTACACTTAAAGACCACCAAGTTGTAGTTTTATTACCAATTTGTTATTTCTTTGTGTATATTCATTCATCACAAATCTGCAAAAATGACCGTCGCTTGACTTTGATATCCTACTTGATTAGTTTAAGGTTCTGCTAAGCTGAGCCATACATCTTGTGATTAACCTTATGTATTTTTCTGTTATGAAGTATGAAGGAGTATGAAGACAGGGCAGTGTATCTAGCTTTAAACCGACCAAAGCTTCAAGAACTCACTAACCGACTTAAGTTATCACGCCTTAGCTGTCCTCTGTTTGATACATCTTGGAGCTTATTTAAGTGCCTTATTTTGGTCTGCAAAAGACCTCAGTGAACCATAGTCTGCCCTGCACCACACCTTAGTGGTCTAATTTAGCTAGTTATCATCAATTTGTTTTTCCCCAGTTTCATCAATTTTGTGTGATTTTTAGTTTCTTAGATAATAGTAGTTATAAGCTGTAATTTGGTACTTAGTAAGTTGACCAGCTTATCTAGCCTTCCTTATTTTTATTTGGATTTTAGGATTTAATCTAAGCAGTTTTCTCAGGCCTTGAACAGACATGTTTTTGCCCTGCCCCTAGTTAGACAGCAGACTGATTGAACAATTGGCATGTCTGCAGTATTCTATTGACGTGTAACGTATTTTGAATTTGTCTATCTTTTCTTTTTTAGATGTGGTTAAAGGGAATGGGAGACTTATTCCTCAAGCGGGGTTAAATCGTGGGTCGAGCAATACGAAAAGGAGCCAAAACCAGCAATGGTTGAACTACTGCTTCAGGAGAGTTGCACGGATGACTCGGGTAGTCTTGTTGTATACTCGGTGGTCGATGTGGAAGCTGTCAAACTAACTTGTGAATTGCTATCGATATGTAATTTTTGTCGTTAATTAACTTGTGACTTATCGTGAATTAGTACTTGAATTAACCTCATTGTTTTGATATATATATATATATATGAAATGCGTTATTTTGATATTTGTGTTTTTAATTTTGTATTATCAGGTTTTTAATTGTTATTTAATAGAAAATTAGGAACTTGAAAAAATTAATTTTTTTAAAAAAAAAATTAGGTTATGACTCGCAAAAAGGAGAGTCATAAAACGTGGGTCATAAAAAAAATTAGGTTATGACACGCAAAAAGGAGAGTCATAAAACGTGGGTCATAAGTGCGCGTCATAGAGGGATGACGCACAAATGCGAGTCATGAAGCTTTATGACGGGTCCATCCTTGACTCGCATTTGCGCGTCATAAAGCCTCTTCTTGACTCGCATTTGGAGTCAAGAATAGCTATTTTTCTAGTAGTGGCTTATGGAATGTTACTCCCTACATGTTATACAACATATATGAAATAAGAAAATAAATACCACACTCCCACTAGCATTTAGGAATATTAAGAGATTATCTTATTTTAATTATAAATCAACACTTGGATTTAATAATCAAACATTAGTATATCTTCTAGATGCATGCATTAATCTATTCATAAATGATTGCACTTTGTATACTTCCAAAGATTATTTGAATTCAAATACTCCTTTTAATTACTTATCGTCCTCGCACAAGTAATTACTCAAGAAAGAGTTTTGATATTCCATTCTTAATTTCATATAAATGAAACTAAGAATGACAATCATAATCTTTATACATTTAATGTCCCTAGAAAGAATATCAATCGCAGTCAATTGCTTAAGTGTGTTTGATAATCTTTTCATACATTAAATATGTATACATAATTTTGTCCATATGATTTCTACACAGGAATTTAAATCTCTAGGATTTTTATTCCTTATAAGAAACTCATCATCATTCTATAGTGTAACTATAGAGTTCAAGATTAATTAAGTTTCAAAAACTAATTATCTTTATGGACTGCATCTAATCATTCATAGTATGAGTAACTTGCCAAATTCAATATTTGCAATTTGTCAACAGGTTTACGATAATCCTGTATCTCATAATTCTCAACATATTATAGAAATATTTGAGATATCCATGCGGATCTATGAATGAGAATTCCATCATCTTGAGATTTAACATTAATATGTTTAATCCTCAGCATGACTTTTGCTAGTGTATGTTTAGAAGATCATGTATCTTGTAATTTTATCTTTTCTAGATAAAACTCCCACTTGCCTTTATCAATTTATAGACTATCCATAAATACTTAGCAAGTAGAGCAACACAAAATTGTTCTCTTTTGGGACATTACAAATACACATTGACAGTTCCTAACATTAGTTTGTTAATAACCTACTCAAAATAGTTTTAACAAATTCATAACTTCAATTTTAAGACTTAATGTGATTCATCACATTCCATAATAAATGGTGTCTTATTAATCTTCTAGATTGGAGTCTAATTGAGTATATACAATGCATACTCAATTTCCTAACCTTGATAATTATTGGAAGAAAGGAAGATATAGTTATCTTTAATCAAACAATGAACGTACCATAACCATTATGTATTTCATTAGGATTAATATTGTAAGACAACCTTACAATATGTAAGATAAATATATTTTGTTTGGTTTATCTATTTACCAACTAAATCAGCTTAATGGTATAATAGAATTTCCAAGCCAATACATGCTATATAACATAAGTACTTTTTGACCAAGTCACTTCATGTCCATGTCTTAACAAGAAGACATAAACTGTTATAATCCCAATTTGCGTTATAAATCATTGAGCAACTCAATGACTTCTTGTATATTTCTTAATTAAAAACATAACAAGCTAACGTCTTACTTTATGATAAGTCTTGTAACAATTAAAAGACTTTATATTTATATCTTTACAATAAAATATAAATATGCATGACTAAAGTAATCATGAACACCACAATATGGTTTCAATAGTATTTCAAGTTAATTTATTACTTCATATATTTATGACATTCCAAGAATACATAAACATTAAAATTTGAAGTAGTATTAGATTACTTCATATATTTATGTCATTTCAGTAATACATAAATATTTAGTTTGAAGTAGTCTCATTATCATATTGACACTTGTTCTAATAAGAATCTAATTTAGAACTTGCAAATTAACATAGTTTCATTACATCAGTAGATCTGCTAGTAATGAAAGTATGTAATCTACCTTGTTATTAATATCTATGTCAAGGTCTCACTTACGCTAGATATTAATTCCAAGTGTTCTATTTATTAGATGTGATTAAAAATCACATTAGAACATTTATTCTCTTACCTTGCAGTCAAGAGAATTCTTTAAATCATATTTCTTTGTGTTGTTGCTTGCACACAATTAAGATTTCTCCCACTTGTGCATGGAACAACATCATGTATCAGATAAACAACATGTCACGCATTTGTTTAATGTGATCAATATGATTGTGTCATAGATATTAGTAGATATAGAACCACTTTGTCTAGTAAGGAAACGTACATGGCTCTCCTTAAACCCACAAGTGTCTACAATTGGAAAGTAATTATCTCAAGACATTCTAGAGATAATTTGGGTTACTACCAAGATAGCAAGCTTGTAGTTCCCACTGAATGACAGATCATTACATTAATATATGTTATTCAGTAATTACAACACAATGTTCCCACTGGATTTGACAACATTATAAGTGTTTCATAACTAGTAAAAGCTAATAGTGTGCTATTTACTTTCCTACATCTTTGAGTAATCCCATACGTAACAATTACTTAGGTATTAAAAGATGTATTCTACTTTGTAAATGATGGACTATCCATCAATTCAATTAACTTGGAAATAATTGGGCATGCAATTTCTTCCTTAATTTGACTACCATCCCCACAATGGTATGTAGCATCTAAAATTGGTCAAAGCAAAACAACTAGACAAAGTGTGCTAGTTTGCCTTTTACCAATTTTGCGGTAACTAGTCTAACTTCTAATTTAATAACTCGTAAAATGTGCAATTTTCTTAACTATTAAAATTTTGCTATGAGTTATTCCTTAGAATTTAGACAATTCTAATTTTCCCATTATACCTTTCTCATTAATGAAAAGTTATATGGTTTAAGTCTCACTCTTCACAAAGAAAGTAGACTTGGTTTATTCTTTTAGTAAGGTTGACTCTAACCAAAACCCTTACGGGTGTAGATCAATTTTACTTCTAAAAGAATTCCCCACGTTTACGATTTTAACGTTGCATTAATACATTAAAAGAATTTACAAATTTCAATTTTAGTATTTTCGATAATAATTTTTCAAGAAAAGAAAATTACCCAGGAAATATAAATATAACCATTTAATTTTCTTGAAAACTAGGATCCAACTTTCCATAGTTCCACCACATCAGTTGATCTGCTAGCAGTGAAAGTACAAAAGATGGTGTCACACCCTGAATTTACCTGTTAATGGCAGCGGAATTGAATACCTTGGTGTGACTTTCATGGCGTCTCATACAATGGATATATTGAACGACCTAAAGTGTCGTTTTGAAAATACACGTTTGATCATAAATAAAATCAGAGTTTACAAAACATAGGTCCCAAATGATGTTGCAAGTTTAAAAACAAAACCATAGTAGATCAAACGGTTACATAAGCGCATGAAAATAAGTGATGCAAGTCGACCCCGCGACTCCAAGATGGTCCAATGCATGCCCACATGATAGCTAATAACCTGAAAATACATTGCTAAAAACGGTCAACATAAAGTTGGTGAGAGTTCATAGGTTTAATAAAATGAAGTTATACGATAGCCACAAGTATAAAGTGTATGACATAAGTCACATAAAAAAAATGATTGTACAATAGCCTTAAGCTCATGACCCCGACGCTGTGACTGAATTCTTTGGAGCCCCTGGGAGTGTTTTGCCAGACACTCAAATGAAAAGACATGAAATGCATCCGCTATCGGTTGTTGGTCAAAGCCAACACGGATGGAGGCGTCACCCTCGATAGATCTATCCACTCACTCTCGCTTAAACATAATTAACGGTTCATGATTATATGGGGACTTTCAATTGGCAACAAGGTAACTTAATCTATGTACAGGAAGTCTGATACTTTGGCTCGTATGGAAAACAGTTGCAATGTATTCTCCCCCGTGGGATTTGAAAACAATAATAAAATGCATACGGGGCTATGAAAACTCACCTGAAGTGATGATACAACAATGCTATGAAATCGGAATACTTGGAATAATTGAAATACTGGAACACTTGGAATACTTGGCAATAACAAGGCGCGAACACTAGCCGCTACCTAAAATGAATGCATGAATACTACTTGAGATCATGAAGCAATGTAGTGCATGTACATGTATATGTAACCTATACCACTCGTCATTTGAAAATACTAGTTATCGTTGATATGTAAAGTTTTTCCAAAACTTAATATAAATATGTTAACTTGCTAACGTAAAACTAGTCGTGTCATAATGTGTGTAAAACGTTAATGTTGGTCTTGGCGTTTTGAAAACATTGAAATGTGATATGGTAGTCGTGTTAATAAGTCTTTGATCGTACGTGTTCCAACGGGTAAGAAATACGGTTCTCCATAGTCGTTACGTGAAAAATATAGTTTCTAGTACGTAAACATTTTCTTATAAAAAGCTGTCAAAATAAAATGGGTATTGTCGATGTTTAAACGCGTGTATCTTGTTCGTTATTAGCTTGTTTTTGACGTTCTTTATATCCGTGGTTTCGTAAAAATAAATGCTAACACATTTTTAGTATCTCAGTTCATCTAGGTTTCGCCAAACGCCGCAAATAAGCCGTCGAATGTTACCAAATAGCATGCAGTTTTTCCGGAAAATAGTTTTTAGTCGTTAAACTTGTAAAAATCATATCTCTTTCGTTATTAACTCGTTTTTATCCCCGTTTTCGGTCACGGCTTCGTCTCGGAATGTATTTTCTAAATCTTTGGCCAAAAATAACCCAAAACTTACTGAGTTTCCCACGTTTTCATTTTAGAGACAGTAGGTTTATATATACTTTAAAAATCAATTTCCTAGTTAGTAACTTGTCCAAAAATCTCACAAACACAATCAATCATCCCATAACCTACCATACACCTTCTTAGGGTGTCATGGGTTCCTAAACATCCTCATCCAAGTTAATCTACCAAGGATCTAAATATATAACACATCTAGGGCTTAAAAGTGGTAAAAGTATAAATAGAGTGGTAAAGGCTAACATATGCTTATAGATCTTGCATAAAAATGATATGAACATGATATTAACTTGGTAAAATTATGAAAATGAGTTTTGTACACTTACTTGAAAGATTAGTGAAGTTTTGATGGTGAAAACCTAAGAAATCCTTGAGTTTGTATTTCAAAACCCTAAAAGGAGTACTAGATGAGCTTGTTTATGTATTGTTCTTGAAAAATTGATGATCCTTGCTTGTGGTTTGATCCTTGGCCGAGCACACCAAGAGGAGAGGAAGAGAGAAATATTTTTTTTTTTGTATACTTGAAGTATTATGTGTGAAAAATGAAGAAAAATGAGGTTAAGTATTATATATATGGGACAATAGGGTAAGTAGCATTAATTGGAGTTGAAAAATCTGAATTTTGGGGCTAAAGGAGGGGGGGGGCTGGCGTGAAACAAGGGGAGGGGGGGGGCCATGTTGGGTGATGATTATTTATAAAGATTATGTAAGATTTGTGTAGTTTTAATTAGTTTTAAGTGTAACCGGGTACCGTGTTTGCTAGAAATAAAATTTAACGGTGTTAATCGGGACTTGACGAAGTCATAAAAATTACAAAAATAGGTTGGGTACAAGTATTGGGTGTTCGGGTAATTATTGTTTAGTTTTTACAAAAACCGTCGTAATTATATTAAACGTACGATATAAATTAAATAAATTTGCAAAATACTGGGTAAATGAATTTTAAAATTTTCTTGATATTAAAATGAGTATAAAAATATGTCGGGACCATCGTGGGGTTTGTCGGACGTGTTAGTCATATTTATTGATCGCGCGTTGACGTTTTAATTAAAAGTAATTATACGTAATACGTCAAATGTAATAAAAATATTAATTTGATAAACCTACGAGTGGAATAGTATGAAAATGTAAATCTGATGATATGCAGACTATTCCTAGTCCGTATGCAGTGTTCTTACTGATGATGCATGAATTTCGCAGTCAAACCAAACCGGTTACGCGAATATGAATGATGAATGATGGACATGAATAGTGAATTGTCGTGGTTAGGAAAGTGACCTGAAATCTCGGGTTGTTACAGTCGCCCCTCCAAAAGGGAATTCAGTCCCTGAATTCAAATGTCGTTGGTTTCGGAAGCAGGCTCGGGAAAAAGATGTGGATACTTGCGTCGCATTTGGTCTTCTCGTTCCCAAGTAAACTCGGGTCCTCTTCGAGAATTCCAGCGAACTTTCACGATAGGAATTCGACTCTGCTTCAATTGCTTGACCTCACGGTCCATGATTTCTACGGGTTCTTCCACAAAATTAAGCTTGTCATCTAGTTGAATTTCTTCGAGTGGAATAACGGACGACTCGTCGGAAAGACACTTCTTGAGGTTTGAAACATGAAATGTGTTATGAACGTTGCTGAGTTCTGACGGAAACTTAGGTGTGTATGCCAACTGACCGGCTCTAACTAGAATCCGAAATGGTCCGATACCGGGAGCTCAGTCTATCGGGTTATCAAAATTTGTATCATGCCTTTCCAAGGCAAGGCTTTCAATCGTAGTTCGTGCTTCTACTTGAATCTAGGAGGTTCGTTGTTCAAGGGTATCAATTCCGTATGATGTGCATCATGCATCGACCTAACTTCCATTGTTTTCTCATTTCTTGTAACTGATTCTTGACTTGTGAAATTTCCTTTGTTGTCTCCCGGTTTAGTTCTAGGTCCGTGGATTTAACTTTCCAAATTCGATATATAAATATGTATATGGTCACTTCGGCCATAGAGTGTCTTAAATGGTGCCTTTATATATTCCCGTGATGGTTATTTTTGCTGATGATGAAATTCGTCAATAATCAAAAGATTATCCTAATCCATACAAAGTTGGTTATGTGGTGTTGAATACATCCTATAGTGCTCAGGGAGTTCTCTTAAGGATTCGTCGGGCTAACGGTGGTAGAGCGTGTATATCCGATTAGAAAAGGAATATCTTAAGGGATTGCTAGAAATCTGAGGGGTATCGTCTATCCTTTCGCCGTTTCTATGTCAAAAAAAATATCCTTCATAATGTAGAGTCTCTCCTAGAGAAGTCAATGGTGCAAATTCAACTTAATGGCTGAGTGAGTGATGAGTGATGTAAGTATCCGGTGAGAGTTTGTTAAAAGGGGTGTTCATGAAAAATTCCATTTGTTTACAAAGCTTTTGAATGAAGATTGTTATTAATAATTTCTGAAAATGTGACTATTTTCTTCACGGCATAATTCCTCCTGAATTATACATAGGTGATCAGGCTATGTATAATTGAGGACCAACGATGCGATGCTTGGTTAAATTGAAACGGTATTACTTTTTCCCAAAAGTTTTTGATGGTGTTCAACGGGTTATTTTGATAAATGATTTTCTAGGCATTTCCTTTGAAAGTAACATGAAAATTGTCTCGCGTAGCTGTAGTAAATACTTGATAAAATGACAGAAATTCCATTTATAGGGTGGTACAAAATGGCTTATTTTGAAAGTTCTGAAAAAGAAAAAAAGAAAAAAATATAGTTCTCCCGTATGGTAGTAAAATAACTTGCATTAAATTTGTTGAATGGTTCATTGGATACATGGATGAATCTTATGAAATGGTATTAGTCTACTAGTCCGTCAATAATGAAATCGGCCTAATCCCTAGTAGGATAAAGGTATATTGTTGCGAAACTATGGAGAATTGAGTAATTGGAATAGGAATGGAATAAACGATGGTTATGATTATCGCGAAGATAACAAAAGATAGGTATTACATTGGATAGGAAAGTGCTTAATACAACTAGGTTACACCAACGTACCTATGGAAAGTACAAAAGAAAGATACAACCCTAGAGGGCTCAACTACGGTTTATTAAAACATGAACTCCTTCTGGTTAAGCATTGTTGTTGTCTTTGATGTTGCTAATGTCCTGACGGTCTCTCTCCCAAACACGCACGCTATTCCTCGAGTTAATTCCTCTTGGTCCCCATGTCCTGATTTCCTTTCGGGCAATTGTTCCTAAAGTGTCCAACTTCTCCACAACCATAACATGTTGGCGGTGGATTCTGATTATTTCCCCCAGGAGCAGCCCTGCATCCCTTAGCCAGATGACCGATCTTCCCACAATTGAAACAAGGTTTAGGGCAATCCCCCGGGTTATGATGTGTTTGGCATTTGTTACACTTTGGTAGAGTACCGGCGTAACCTTTCTTTTCAGTCGGACCCGCAACATAGGCCCGTGCAGTTTCTTGTCTTTTGGGTGGTGGTTGGTTGGCGTTGTTACCTTGGGTGTCATCCCATTTCCTTTTGTTGTTGTTGTTCTGGTAATTGTTGGTGTTATTGTTGTAGTTACGGTTTCGGTTGAAGTTATTGTTGTTGTGGTTGGCGGGTGTCACTTTCTTCAGAACTTGAGCTATGAGTTTTTGAGACATCCTGATTGCCTCATCAAGAGTTTGCGGATCAAAAGAAATCACATCACCACGGATGCTTTCGGGCAATCCACCAATGAAATTCTCTACCAACTTTTCATCATCAGGCACCATAGATGGGCATAGAGCGGCTAACTCTTGGTACCTCCGAATATAAGTCTCAATGTCATTTCCCACGGTTACAAGATCATAGAACTCTACTTCCAACTTCTTCACTTCGGTTCGTGGGCAAAACTTCTTAGTTACCAACTTTTTGAACTCGTCCCATGTGACCTTGTAAGCATTCTCCATCCCTATGGGCTTTGCATAGGAGTTCCACCACGATAAGGCTTGATCACGAAGCGTACTCACGGCAAACTTAACCTTGGAATCATCCGGACAGTTGCATAAGATAAACACGGATTCAGTATGTTCGAACCATCGAACCATGGCAGTAGCCCCTTCAGTACCCTTATACAAAGTAGGATCTCCACTCTTGAAATCCTTGTAAGTACATTTCTTCCCTTTGGTTCCGTTGCTAGCTTCTCCCGATGTCCCTATCCGAGAAGCATCTTCGGCAGCTCTTGCGGCAACAGCGGCTCTTTCAATCTCTAGAGCTTCGGCTACACTATCCCTAACAAGCTTCCGGATAGCAGCCTGAGTCATTTCTGGGGAAGTCGTTGCAGCAGCCTTGGCTTTAGCTTTCCTAGGTGCCATAATTCTGGTACATCACAACAGAATACATCAACAACAATCATACTAGAAATGATTATCGTACAAAATATATACAACCACAACATGTATATATATATCCACCACAAGTGTAAATACAACCACGATATGTACAACCACAACATGTACAACCTCAGCGTGTATAAATACAACCATGAGTACTCGTAATAGCAACGATCATTGTTCACTAGGTATACCACCACAACCATGCGTATATCCTCATAACACATGAATACTACACTTAAAAATTTTGGTCTACATTGACCGGTGTCATAGATAGCACAACCATACTCATATAGTAAAGTCAATACTTGGGGATCTCGTTGTACAACAATCAACATACCACAAGCTTCTTTGAACTACGCCACCCTTCCCGTGGCTGGGATGATAGTAAAAGCGAGTAAAGGTAAAAGATAGGATGATGTCCTGAAGTGAGGTCCGGGGTTGTGCATCGATTCATGTCTGAGATAATGTAGATTCCAATCCATTCCTGAGGAATCTATTAATGTTCCTGTCGAGTCCGTGATCTTGGTGTCATCCACAAGATGTTATCTAATTCATGTCAAGCGAGAATGGGAAAGAAAGAATTGACAATGGTCGTATTGAAAGGCAATGTTAGACTCCCGAATCTCGAAGGTCTCGGTGTCATATCTGATTGGTGGGGTGTTGTTACGATGACCAATGATGAAATCCAACTCCTCGGCTTAGAATGTGATGTAATCAAACTTGGTAATGAAGAGGGAGTTGTGAAGAGTTCTCTTGTGGTGGTGTAATATTGCTCAAAGCATCTTGTTGGTTCATTATGTCATGGAAGTATGAGTCGATTATACCTGAGATAGTATAGAGTCTTTGCGAGGAATGCCACTCTTTGGCGATTTGTTATTGCTCTTGTTTGGTCTGTGGGGCATCCAAACCTTCATGTGTAGTCTCAATTAGTTAGAGATCATCATCTAACGATGAAGAGTAGTAGGTTGTCTAACAGTAAGGGCTCTCGAACTCTCATCAACCTTAATCTATAAGGTGGTGTAGTGTCCTTAGTGGTAGATGGTAATGGTGTATCAAACCATGTACGCTTCTCAAGCGGTAAGTTAAGTATGTGAGTAGAGTCCCTGAAATGTGATGGTATAAATGGGGTTCCATATGATGATGATGAAGTCGATGGTGATAATACTGAAGGAATCACTACCTTCTTTTACGCTATCTTGCGATGTCTAAGCGGTAAAACTGGAGTATGCACTATGGGACGACCAATAGTGGTATGAGTAGCTGATACTGGTGGTAATACATGAGTAGTGAGTGTTCTAATAGTGAGGGAATGAAGATATACTATCTTTCTTGCAATAAACATTCTAATAGGTCCATAAGGACTAAGCATGTACGTCTTATCAAATGGTATACTCTGTATGGGCTGAAGTAATAGGGACGTCCCGATCGTCTTGCGACGTCGGAACATAAGAGTTGGATTCTGCGGAAACCGGAATAGTATGGGATGATGAATCTGTAGGTGCACGAGTAACCAAAGGTGGTGCAATAAGTGAAATCTGAGGAGTAGGTGCAACAATGGGAGTAGTAGAAGACATAGCGTCCTCGATGTAAACATCAGAAAATATAACAATAGTGCGGGAATTGGAAGACATATCTCAGTGGCAACAATACAAAATGAAATGAATAACCCATGTAATGAATCCTCGCAAATAATAATGTGCACTTATGATGTAATGATGAGACGCTACCGTTGGGGTAGTTATAGTCTAGGGTATGAGGACAACCTAGTTCGCTATAACCATTGCTCTGGTACCAATCTGTCACACCCTGAATTTACCTGTTAATGGCAGCGGAATTGAATACCTTGGTGTGACTTTCATGGCGTCTCATACAATGGATATATTGAACGACCTAAAGTGTCGTTTTGAAAATACACGTTTGATCATAAATAAAATCAGAGTTTACAAAACATAGGTCCCAAATGATGTTGCAAGTTTAAAAACAAAACCATAGTAGATCAAACGGTTACATAAGCGCATGAAAATAAGTGATGCAAGTCGACCCCGCGACTCCAAGATGGTCCAATGCATGCCCACATGATAGCTAATAACCTGAAAATACATTGCTAAAAACGGTCAACATAAAGTTGGTGAGAGTTCATAGGTTTAATAAAATGAAGTTATACGATAGCCACAAGTATAAAGTGTATGACATAAGTCACATAAAAAAAATGATTGTACAATAGCCTTAAGCTCATGACCCCGACGCTGTGACTGAATTCTTTGGAGCCCCTGGGAGTGTTTTGCCAGACACTCAAATGAAAAGACATGAAATGCATCCGCTATCGGTTGTTGGTCAAAGCCAACACGGATGGAGGCGTCACCCTCGATAGATCTATCCACTCACTCTCGCTTAAACATAATTAACGGTTCATGATTATATGGGGACTTTCAATTGGCAACAAGGTAACTTAATCTATGTACAGGAAGTCTGATACTTTGGCTCGTATGGAAAACAGTTGCAATGTATTCTCCCCCGTGGGATTTGAAAACAATAATAAAATGTATACGGTGCTATGAAAACTCACCTGAAGTGATGATACAACAATGCTATGAAATCGGAATACTTGGAATAATTGAAATACTGGAACACTTGGAATACTTGGCAATAACAAGGCGCGAACACTAGCCGCTACCTAAAATGAATGCATGAATACTACTTGAGATCATGAAGCAATGTAGTGCATGTACATGTATATGTAACCTATACCACTCGTCATTTGAAAATACTAGTTATCGTTGATATGTAAAGTTTTTCCAAAACTTAATATAAATATGTTAACTTGCTAACGTAAAACTAGTCGTGTCATAATGTGTGTAAAACGTTAATGTTGGTCTTGGCGTTTTGAAAACATTGAAATGTGATATGGTAGTCGTGTTAATAAGTCTTTGATCGTACGTGTTCCAACGGGTAAGAAATACGGTTCTCCATAGTCGTTACGTGAAAAAAATATAGTTTCTAGTACGTAAACATTTTCTTATAAAAAGCTGTCAAAATAAAATGGGTATTGTCGATGTTTAAACGCGTGTATCTTGTTCGTTATTAGCTTGTTTTTGACGTTCTTTATATCCGTGGTTTCGTAAAAATAAATGCTAACACATTTTTAGTATCTCAGTTCATCTAGGTTTCGCCAAACGCCGCAAATAAGCCGTCGAATGTTACCAAATAGCATGCAGTTTTTCCGGAAAATAGTTTTTAGTCGTTAAACTTGTAAAAATCATATCTCTTTCGTTATTAACTCGTTTTTATCCCCGTTTTCGGTCACGGCTTCGTCTCGGAATGTATTTTCTAAATCTTTGGCCAAAAATAACCCAAAACTTACTGAGTTTCCCACGTTTTCATTTTAGAGACAGTAGGTTTATATATACTTTAAAAATCAATTTCCTAGTTAGTAACTTGTCCAAAAATCTCACAAACACAATCAATCATCCCATAACCTACCATACACCTTCTTAGGGTGTCATGGGTTCCTAAACATCCTCATCCAAGTTAATCTACCAAGGATCTAAATATATAACACATCTAGGGCTTAAAAGTGGTAAAAGTATAAATAGAGTGGTAAAGGCTAACATATGCTTATAGATCTTGCATAAAAATGATATGAACATGATATTAACTTGGTAAAATTATGAAAATGAGTTTTGTACACTTACTTGAAAGATTAGTGAAGTTTTGATGGTGAAAACCTAAGAAATCCTTGAGTTTGTATTTCAAAACCCTAAAAGGAGTACTAATAGGACTAGTTTATGTAATGATCTTGCAAAATTGATGATCTTTTCTTGTGGTTTGATCCTTGGCCGAGCACACCAAGAGGAGAGGAAGAGAGAAATATTTTTTTTTTTGTATACTTGAAGTATTATGTGTGAAAAATGAAGAAAATGAGGTTAAGTATTATATATATGGGACAATAGGGTAGGTAGCATTAATTGGAGTTGAAAAATCTGAATTTTGGGGCTAAAGGAGGGGGGGGGCTGGCGTGAAACAAGGGGAGGGGGGGGGCAGGATGTTGGGTGATGATTATTTATAAAGATTATGTAAGATTTGTGTAGTTTTAATTAGTTTTAAGTGTAACCGGGTACCGTGTTTGCTAGAAATAAAATTTAACGGTGTTAATCGGGACTTGACGAAGTCATAAAAATTACAAAAATAGGTTGGGTACAAGTATTGGGTGTTCGGGTAATTATTGTTTAGTTTTTACAAAAACCGTCGTAATTATATTAAACGTACGATATAAATTAAATAAATTTGCAAAATACTGGGTAAATGAATTTTAAAATTTTCTTGATATTAAGATGAGTATAAAAATATGTCGGGACCATCGTGGGGTTTGTCGGACGTGTTAGTCATATTTATTGATCGCGCGTTGACGTTTTAATTAAAAGTAATTATACGTAATACGTCGAATGTAACAAAAATATTAATTTGATAAACCTACGAGTGGTATAGTATGAAAATGGAAATCTGATGATATGCAGACTATTCCTAGTCCGTATGCAATGATCCTACTGATGATGCATAAATTTTGCAGCTAAACCAAACCGGTTACGCCGAAATGAATGATGAATGATGGACATGAATGGTGATTTGTCGAGGTTAGGAAAGTGACCTGAAATTACGGGTTGTGACAGATGGTAACTGTCGTACAATAATCGCGAAACAATTTTCCGACTCCTAAATTTATGGGAATTACATTTGCCAAACAATTTTGCAATGTAAGCATGTTTCTTCCCATCTCATGCTTTAAGTCTCAAGGTCTCACTTATAACTTAATTAAGTCGTCTAATTTAGAAACATGTAAATTCACATAATTTTATTACACTCAGTTGATCTGCTGGCAATAAAAAGATGTAATTTACCTTGTCATCAATATCTGTGTCAAGGTCTCACTTACGCCAGATATTAACTTCAAGTGTCTCTTATAATTAGATAGCATGTGACTTAAATTTTAGGGTATTTATTTTGATGTGACAATCAAAATATGTACGAAGAAGCATGCATACATCTTCGTATCATAAGGTTTTCAAAACAATTTTAATTACCAATTCATAAGCTTAAATCAACAAAATTTTAATCGATGGCATTGAGAAACTTACAACATTGCCTTAAGATGCTTCGTACATATTAATGGTGTACTTGGTAAGTCTAATTTTGACGCACAGGCGAGCGGAGAGACAGAATGGAGTCTCTTTAAGGCCACAATTTAATGCGAAACCAACCTTATACCCACTTTATAGTTTGTCAAAATTAGGTCCGCCGCTTCGACCATTATGTACAGTTGCATCAATCAATTAACAATTTATGATTTAAAGCTCAAAATCATGTAGTAAATTATTAATTGCTAGTCTCGCCTGGGAGCAAATTATCGTGCGAAGCGAACCACTATCGGCACATAAGACTTGGCAATCAAAAATTTACTACAACAGGGTTTCATAGTTATTAGGTCCATTTATTTTTATTCCAAAAAACTACCCTCTTTTTGCTTACAATTCATAAATAATTTAAACAAATAAGAACAAGTAATTTTTAACAAAAATAAATAACCACAAATAACACATATATGATCTTAACTATTAAAACATATAGCCACATGCAAACCTTTTTAATAAATCCTATTAATAATCTATATGTGTAATTTATAAATGTATATTATTAATAAAGCTCCCATTGGTTTTCGAGCGCATTGTACCCAATGGACCACAGACGCCAACAATTGACCGCGTAAGCTTTAATTAATAATACACCACATTGCACATAACTTGATTCATTAATTAATATATTAGGTATTCCCTAATTTTAGATCTATCTAAACATGTAGCAAATAGAACAAACCCTAATCCATGATTTCTTTGCATGAAAAAAATCATGAATTAGACCAGGAACGTAACCCTTTATTTAAATAAACACATAAACATGTCCTAATTAGGGTTACAAAACTAACTTTTTAATAAAAGAGGGTCGAACCCCCTCCCTAATTGTATAGTTCGAATTATTTTTCAAGATCTAGAATTAAAACCCTAAAAAATAATCAACTAATAAAAACATGTAAATCCAAATCAAGATTTGATTTTTATTATGTGTTTCGATAATTACAATTACATGTTAAACGGCTCGTGATGCCACTGTTGGAATTTAAATATCTTGACAATCAAATAAATAAATAAACATCAAAGCACATAATAGCGGAAGCAAGGATCATTAATTTAACACGTATAAAGTAATACCGAATAATAAATAGTTAACGTACCTTTTAGATCCTAGCAAGAACAAGGATCAAATCTTCTCTTTTCTTCACTTGATCAACAAATAGGATTACCGTGAAACCCCTTACCTTTTTGTTTCACAATCCAAGATAGAATAACTAAAGTAAGTTATATCCGAGATCTTGTACACACGTACTATAAAAGCAACCAAAGGTTGATGCTAGTGAATGAACACAATTTATTAAACTAAAACTATTTTGTTTAATAAATCTTGAATCTATAATTCAAGAAGGAAGTAAACAATGATCATAATTTTACATACTATACAATATATATGTTAAAGATTTCATATGATATAACTAATATGCTTATTGTACATCACATATCTAGCATATATTAATGTTACTGTACGATGGAAAGTTGATTTGACTTTGTGCATATATTAGTTAACTGTTCATGCTAGAACCTCAATTGATAAAACATAAAGTCATCATCATGACTGTACGTTACATTCATAAAATCGATTGACCTTTAAGGGTTATCAATATCTCGTCCAACTTTTAGGTTATTATATTGTCGATCGTTTGAAGAGCTAATGAGGGTGTATTTATAGCCTCCAAACTTGTTCTCCAAGTTTAAGTCTAATACATCCTCAAGTTCCAAAACTCGACACTTAGCTCCCTCCTTTATTTACTACGTGTCCAAATAATTAAAATATATAACAATTATACATATTAATTATTCCTTTGATCATTCATACGTAAAGTGTGCAATCCCTCAGTCCCGTGTTCGATTCTAGTCATACACGATTTAATATTTTTCCAAAACTCTAACAAAATCATTATGCTCAATAATCACTTCATGAACCCTAATTTCATAATTTGGGGAATAACACTTACTTGATATAAGGATTACAATTAAAGCTTCCTAATGACTTGTAACTCTTCAAGGATATCAAAATAGCTTGAAAGATAAGAATGAAGTTTTCCCTCCTTTTTCTCTTCATGACCGATCTATAGCTACACACACTCTCACACTCTCAATTTTTCTAGACTTTTCTCATCTAATCTAAGGATTTGATATTTAATAATTCAACTTATCCCAATTGGCAATCTTAGTCCTCCAAGTCTTATTCTTTCTTCATTAACCACACATATATTCACTACTTATCTCATAACACATAATACATAACATATAACATACATATATAGTACCTTATCGGGATATGGGTGTAATAATTCACCCCTCCTTAAAATAAGATTTCGTCCTCGAAATCTATTCTTGAAATAAATGAGGATACTCATTCCTCATCTTCTCCTCCGGCTCCCATCTAATACTTGTACCCTTACGATGCCTCCATTGTACTTTTACTAGCGGAATGATGAAGCGAAAAGTGTACCGCTTTTAGGGGGTCATTTAAGCCCTAAATCGTATTTATTTGATCAAATATTGCCCTAAATCGTTCCTTTTGTCATTTTAGGTACTTTGGAGAAGAAATCTGGAAAAGGAAGCATTTTGGACCTTTTTGGAGCATAAAAGTGAAGAAAACGACAAAGTCTCAAAAATCTGCTGGAAAAGTACCTGTGACGGCGTCAAGCCCCAGTGTGACGCCGTCAACCCTTGATAAGCCAGAGAGGATTTTGGAAGATTAAAGGGGGACGGCGTCAAGAAGGCCATCAAGAAACTCTAACCGTGGCGAGGTGACGGCGTCAGCTCTATAACGTGACGCCGTCAGATCTGATTTTCTATATATATTCTCATAATTTTTAGTCATTAGTGTGCAACTTTGTGAGGAGAAATCCTAAGACGATTTTTCTGCCATTTTTAAGGGTTTTATACCCTTGGATCTCCCATGTTCAATTGAAGATAAGTAATCAATTAATCATTCAATATGTCTATGTGTTGTTTGATTATATCTTGTTCTTGTCTTTTATTTAACATGCTAGGCTAGATTTATCTTGTGTTTGCTTAGATCTAATGAAACCTAACTATTGATTATTGGTTGTTGGTGTGTTATTAATTGTATTGGATGATTGTTTATCGATGTTAGGCTTAAGAAAACTGGCTAACCTCCTATACGGTAACTTGCTTGAACGTCTTAAGAAACATGAACCAATGCGTACTAAGGTTATTATGGTTGTATTTAATGCATGAGCGAATTCTAGTGATCCCATGTTAGGAGCTTCTTAGCCGGATCGACATAGGAGTGAAGTAGGAGCTTGTAGAGTTGGGGAAGTACGTACGCCACCCCACGATTGGTATTAAGGAATACACCCGTCATCCACGCAATTAATACACACTAATCAACCGATAAAAGATAGTTAGGGAGTAAGGAAATCTAAGTAAACACATTTCTCTCCATATAAGTTCCACAACCTTTTTATTTTCAGTTATTTTATTTTATTTGCAATTGTAGTTATTTGGGTTAGTTGACTAGCAACTAATTCCGCCCACTCCATCAAACCCGAGATTTTACTTGCTTTTATAAAAATATAAAAAAATACAAAAAGAATCTTCCCTCACCCTTAGACCTATTAGAGTAGTTTTTCAATCCTAACGACACTATTCCCCTAGAGAACGATCAATCCCCCGGTACTTGCCACTACACTATACTACATCGGTCAGGTACACTGCCTGGTGGGGATTGCAAGCCTCTTGAGATCCCTCGAGAGGTAAAACCTGTTGTAAGGTCGCAAAACCACGCATCAAGTCTTTGGCGCCGCTGCCGGGGAATAGTTATTGTTTAGGTTGAATTTTTATTTTATTAGGTCTACTCACTAGATTCCTTTCTAGTGAGATTTTTATTTTATTTTTCTAGGTTTTCTTTAGTCTATCTTTTTTCTTTGTTTCTTTGTTCGTAACCATTACCATCCGACATCATGGAAGGTGGTAATATCCTTGATCCCAACAACCCACCACCACGACAAAACCAAACTCGTAGAGCACACACTTTAGGAGGATATTCCCTAATTTTGGATGATAACCCCCCTAATCCTAGAATCACTAGGAGCCGTAGCTCGATCAAAACTCTTGCCACACCCTATGTTGAACCCGAAAGGGAAATGCGTAAATTAAGGCAACACCACCAAGCGGCCGAACCATCCACGATCAATTTTGATGATGCCCTCTCCGAGGAAGAATCCAATCCTCACTCTACACCTCCTAGCCCTCAAACCAATCACGATATGGAGGTTCCCGAAAACCCAATCCCTAAATCCCTCAAGGACTACTCTTCTCCCACCCCTCGCGGTTTTTCCAATGCTATTGTTTTTCCTAATGAACACACGAATGGAGTCTTGCGTGCAACCGACATTTGGCTTGCCCAAAGTGTATGCAAGTTTCACGGATTGAAAAGTGATGATCCAATCCAACACATCAAAGACTTCCTGAAAATAGTGGATACCCTCCATACGGACCAGCTGAACTGATGAAGCGAAAAGTGTACCGCTTTTAAGGGGTCATTTAAGCCCTAAATCGTATTTATTTGATCAAATATTGCCCTAAATCGTTCCTTTTGTCATTTTAGGTACTTTTGAGAAGAAATCTGGAAAAGGAAGCATTTTGGACGTTTTTGGAGCATAAAAGTGAAGAAAACGACAAAGTCTCAAAATCGGCTAAAAAGTACCTTTGACGGCGTCAGGAATTTCCCAGACGGCGTCACGGCTTGGCAAGAAAAAGGTGGATATGAAAATTACTCATGATAAGCCAGAGAATTTTGCATAGAAAATCTGACGGCGTCACCCTTTGAAGTGATCAAGGTCGTCACGGCTTAATTTAACGAGGGACGGCGTCAAGCTTATTTCTGACGGCATCAAGCCTTGATAAGCCAGAACGGATTTTGGAGGTCTAAAGAGGGACGACGTCAGGAAGGCCATTCGGAAATCCTAAAAGCGGCGAGGTGACGGCGTCAGGATCCATAACGTGACGCCGTCAGCCCTTAATCTCTATATATAGTTTTGCAATTTTTTGTCATTAGTGTGGAACTTGTGTGGAACTTTGTGGGTGAAAAACCCTAAGACGATTTTAGCAGCTTTTTCAAGGCTTTTTGCCTTGAGATCTTCCATGTTACATTGAAGATAAGTTATCAATTAATCATTCAATATGTCTATGTGTTGTTTGATTCTATCTTGTTCTTGTCTTTTGTTTAACATGCTAGGCTAGGTTTTCTTTGTGTTTGCTTAGATCTAATCAAACCTAGCTATTGATTATTGGTTATTAGTGTGTTATTAGTTGTATTGGATGAATGTTAATCGATGTTATGCTTAAGAAAACTGGCTAACTTCCTATACGGTAACTTGCTTGAACATCTTAAGAAATATGAACCAATGCGTACTAAGGTTTTTATGGTTGTATTTAATGCATGAGCGAATTCTAGTGATCCCATGTTAGGAGCTTCCTAGCTGGCTCGACATAGGAGTGAAGTAGGAGTTCATAGAGTTGGGGAAGTACATACGCCACCCCACGATTGGTATTAAGGAATACACCCGTCATCCACGCAATTAATACACACTAATCAACCGGTAAAAGATAGTTAGGGAGTAAGGAAATCTAAGTAAACACATTTCTCTCCATATAAGTTTTACCACCTTTTCATTTTCTGTTATTTTATTTTATTTGCATTCGTAGTAACTTGGGTTAGTTGACTAGCAACTAATTCCGCCCACTCTTTCAAACCCGAGATTTTACTTGCTTTCATAAAATTATAAAAACATAAAAAGAATCTTCTCTCACCCTTAGACCTATTAGATTAGTTTTTCATACCTAACGAACACTATTCCCTGTGGAGAACGATCAATCCCCCGTACTTACCACTACACTATACTACATCGGTCAGGTACACTGCCTGGTGGGGTTGTAAGCCTCTTGAGATCCCTCGAGAGGTAATACCTGTTGTAAGGTTGCAAAACCACGCATCAAGTTTTTGGCGCCGCTGCCGGGGAATAGTTATTGTTTAGGTTGAATTTTTTATTTTATAGGTCTACTCACTAGATTCCTTTCTAGTGAGATTTTTATTTTCTTTTTCTAGGTTTTCTTTAGTCTATCTTTTTTCTTCGTTTCTTTGTTCGTAACCATTACCATCCGACATCATGGAAGGTGGTAATATCCTGGATCCCAACAACCCACCACAACAACCACCACCTCCTAGAGCCCGTACTTTAGGAGAGTACTCCCGTCCTAGCCACCATGGCTATCGAAACACCATTGAGCTCACTCAAGGAGCCAATGTCACACCCTTGCGATCCGACACCATCCGGTTGGTGCAAAGCGGATGCGCATTCCATGGACTTCGTTCTGAAGATCCTAATCAACATCTCAAGGACTTTCTCAAAATCGTTGATTCTATAGACCTTGATGTTGCCACTCGATAGACGACCCGACTGCGTCTCTTTCAATTCTCTTTGCGGGACCAAGCTAGTCAATGGCTAGAGCGTCAACCCGCAGGTTCCATCACCTCTTGGGATGATCTCACCACTCGTTTCCTTGCTCAGTTTTTCCCACCGGGAAGAACTACCAAGCTAAGGAATGATATCTTGATGTTCCAACAACGTCAAGGCGAAACCCTCTACGAGGCATGGACTCGATTCAAGGACTTACTCCAAAAAGTCCCTCACCATGGCATAGAACTTTGGCTCCAAGTCCAAATCTTTTATGACCATGTAAATCTCTCCACGAGGCAAACCATTGACCAATCGGCCGGTGGTAAGCTACGTGATCTATGTGCGGAACAATCATGGGCTCTCCTAGAGGATCTTGCTCTTTATGACAACGAAAGTTGGAGTGATCCCCGTGATTTGAATAAAACGGTCAAGGCAATATCTTTGCCTTCGAACAATTCAAGCACATCCGACCGTAGGATCATAGAACTTGAAGACCAAGTCAAGTTTCTTATGAAATCCTACGAGGCTCCCAAACCTTCAAGCCAAGTGAACAAAATCACTTCTTCGTGTAAATTATGTAGTGGTCCCCACAACACTCATGATTGCATGGAACTCCCCAAACAGGCTTTCAAAGAATTTGCATCCTCGCGAATCGATAAGGCGGAAGATAAGTGGCTCACTAATAATTATGGACACAAGAATTCCGAAGATAGGTATGAGGCATGGAAGAGTAAGCCAAATTTTAGTTGGAACCAAACTCGAAGCGTATCATTCAATGACTCTACCCCACTCACCTGGTCTGAACATTATCCTCAGCAACATACGCATAAACAACAAAATCGCGAGGAATCACTGCAAAAATTCATTCTCTCTCAAGAAACACAGCTCTCCAAACTTGAGAATCAATTCAGACAACAGCAAGTTGATATGAACAACAAGGTTGATAACCTGTTAAAGGTTATCAATGATCGCCTTGCTGGCAGGTCAACTTGTGAGTTGGCACGAGTTAATGAGATCAAATCTGTCACGGTGACTCACCAAACACCCCCTCCTGTAAAAATCAAGCACCCTAGTAAACTCTTCAAACACATATCACAAAACGGAAAAGAAACTGGAGATACTCATACCCCTTCGAAACCTCTCCACTTCGTGAACACCATTACAACAATACCTGTTCCTAAACCCAATCTGGACCAACAAACAACCAAGAATGTGGACAATGAAATGGAGGGTGAAGTTCCCGAAAAGAACCCCGAGGCGCCCGACGACTATCTAGACTCACCAAAGAACTCGAGTACAAGAGAGGTGAGTGATGAGGAGGGCTCGGAAGAGAAATCCGAAATGCCTCATGGGCTCCCAGGACTGCTAGACCGCCCCCTGGTGGAGGAACTTGAGAGGGGCACAGCAAAGTTGCCTATGGGATTCGGAGAGAGAATAGAGGATGGCGCTCCTAGGGTCTTTAAGATATCTTGCACCACTAGGAAAAAGTTTATAAAAGATGCCTACATAAACCCCAACTCTTCTATGAATGCAATATCCCTCTCTCTATAAAACGAAGCCTTCACCGAACAAGTCAAATATGAAGGGTCTAATATCATCGGGGTAATAAGGAGGGTACCAATTGTGATAGAAAAGTTCCTCTTTCATATCGAGTTAACTGTAATTAATAACATGAACTCTATCATCAGCCCATCCTTAACTGGCCTTGTTCTAGGCAAACCATTCATAAAAGCAACGGGAGTGATACTCGATGAGGATGATAGGAGTGCATTATTTACCGATGGTGTCAGGAAAGTGATTTTTCGGGATGGCTGTGAAGAAGTGTATGAGTATCAACCATCAGCATGTGGCAACACATGGGGGCTATGCGGTAGAAGGCCTGGCCGAATTAAGCGATATGATCCGAATAATCTCAAAATACCTTGCATGATTGGTCACAAGCATTTTTATAATATTTACATCGACACATGTTTACCCAAAAATGTGATGTCCTTGTTTCTTTATAACAACATTTGCAGATGGGGAATGATTCATAAAGGGAAGGACGACATTGGCATAGATGATGATGTACAGGTGTTTGTAGGAAACATGACATTCACTATGAGCTTCGCAATCGTCGATAATATCGAAAAGTACATCGATCCCAGGTTATCACAAGTTGTTTTTGGGGCACCTTTTTGCAAGGCCACAAGCTTGGTTGTGGACGAGCTCAATGGGATCATGACTTTCACCGATGGGATTAGGGAAATCTCATACCAAACGCCTTACAAGATGAGAGAATTCAAGGAGATTGATTATGAAGGGCTCGATGGGTTAAGTTCCCAACTCGTGTTATGTGATGATGATGTGAGAAGGGGATGTAAGGACACTTTTGACCTGTCAAGTGGATTCTTTAAGCATGATAAGGAGCTTAGTTCTAAATACCGAAACAATCCTTTTGATCTCGAGGACCCGAAATACCTTTACTATGAAAGTGATTCTGATAGAGAATCAAAGGAGAATGGCCTAGGAACCATGACCGATGATGGAGTCAAGTAATGTAAGTGACTTTGAGTCTAGCTACAAGACTCGTTAATAAAGAAAAGCGCTTCTTGGGAGGCAACCCAAGTTTTATTTGCTTTGTGTGTTTATTCATTTGTTTGTTTGATTTTATTTGTTTCCGTATGTATGTTTAAATTTTATTATTATTGATTCATGTTCAAAACTAATTTGTGAAAATGCTTTATCTTGTTTTTAACTTCGTCTTAACTACATATAAAGGTATTTTGCAAAAGTTAAGTGTAAGGGAAATCCAAACCGGTTTATTAGAACACAAATGAACATGAATCGTAATAATAATAAATTAACATACATATTCGTATTTGTTTGAGTCAAATGCTTGTATCGAGTCATAATGATGTTTTGCAGGATTTCCAGGAAGTAAGGTATAGTTTTTTTTCCAAAATTTTTCCGGAAACTTAACATGAGAATTCTGTCAGATCATTTCTGACGGCGTCAGGTTTAATTTTCTGAAAATTTTTGAAAGTTTTGTTTTCATAAAAAGTTTTTATTAAATCTATAACTTATAATCTCCAGGAATCTGCAAAATTATCATTCCACAAGCATTATATCCTTATATATAGAGTTTATCCCGCCGATGTTATGCAGGTTTTCGTGTTTGTTTTCTCAGGTTTAACAGGTTATTTTGGACAAGGAAATGTTTGTTGGATCAAGCTTTTGGCGATGCATTAGTCATGGAGCTTCAACATTACTTTGGAAGAAGATCTAACCGTGTTACTTCATTATCCACCGAGCGAATCAGGGGAGTATTTGATTTCATTCTTTTACTTTTTTCTTTTACATCTTGTTATTTGAACATTGGGGACAATGTTCATCTTAAGTGTAAGGGGGGGTAAAAGTACGATTAGAGAATGCTATTACCCTTGATTTTTGTTTGTTTAATAGTACATGTGTAATAAAACTGAGATAAATACCTGTTAGGGCAATTTTAGTGCCAAATTTAAAATTTTTTACAACATATAGCAGTGAAACTTTGATTTTAATAAGCGTCTCATGGATAGGAGTTATATGACTAGCACAAAAAACCGTACCACTAAAAAAAATTTCCACCCCCAAATATGTGAGGTTCGCCCCTAGAATTGGTAGGAAAAGCATTTATGCTATGATGGTGTACCGGTAGCACTTAGATTCTAGAACTTGCGTTAGGACCATTCCGAAGCCACAAGTGAGACTACATTCGTGTAGTTAGATTTACTACATGATAAGAGGCATTAGGATTAACCCATTGTTTTACACCTGTGTTTTTGTTATAATTACTTTGGCTACATTGGTCAAGTAATTCTCCCACAACCTTTGTGTTGTACTCATTTTTAGTACACGATACCCCTAGTACACCCCTCAGAGCCTATCTTTTCGTTTCAACCTTTAAGCATTTTACTTAAAGGAAGAATTTGTTACACCCCACTTAAATGTACACCCAAATCGCCTTAGCCTACCTTGTATGCACTCATTTTTAGTGCATTATTGTTACAACATTTGTTTAAACCCAAGTTAATTATCTAGTTGATTACATGGTTGCTAAGTCGAGTCATATCTTTGTACATATTGTTTTGGGACGATTGGGACTCATGGGTAAAGTACTAGTGTAATAGAGTAATGGGGAAGAACATCATTTATTACCCCCATATGTGCTAAATATTTTAAAAGTACTCCAATTTTTCAATTATCTTAATTCGAGTCATTAGAATAGTTAATTGTAAAGTTATGTAAAAGTTCAAGTGTAAGGGGAATGCAACGCCTCTATGATGTATTATATTGGATGGTAGGGCAAGAGTGTATAAAAAAAAATAAAAAAAAAAAAAAAAAAAAAAAGAGAAAAAGAAAAATAGAAAAAACATACGGACTACCATCCCGTTTTATTTTATGTTTATTTTATGTTTTTGTTATTTTATTTTTTTAGCTTAAGATTGAGTCGAGTCTTGGCTTATCAACATTGTATAGTACATGTAATTGATCAAGATCTTTAACTCGCCACCAGTAAAATATCCTTATCCAACAAAACCGTGTTTATCATATCCCTACACCTAACGTTATAACCCGTTTAAAAGCCCTCTTTGATAGTTTATCTTAGGTGCTTACGCCTAGTGGAGGAGGTTTTTGATCCTTGCCCAAGCCTATGGTAATCTATTTGCTATGACAGGTAGTGAGAGATATTATCCGTTTTCATTTATGAGATTTATTTTGATGACACTTGAGAGATGTGAGTATCTAAACACTACTTGTGAGGTGCTAGTCTATAATCTCCGTGCTTATTATGATTAAAGTGGAACGATTATTTGTTGTAATTACTTTTATATTAGTGTTAAATGACCCCTAACTTGTATTTTGATTAGAATAAAAGCGCATTTGCTTGATGTTGGATCGATATACTCTGACCAAACTAACTTGTAGCTTGTCTACTGTTTAACAACTTTGAATGAATTCAAAACTATTAATAATGAAACACTGATATACTTTGCTAAGTATGCGGAATCTACTTCAACAAAGCTAAGAAGAATTAATAAACGACTTTGAATATTATTAAAACCTTGAACCTGCTTTCTTACACAGATTCACTAACAAACTCTAAACTCTAATACTTCTAATAATCGTATATCACTAATCGCATATATTCGTATCTCTAATGCCAACCTAGGGATCCTTTTATAGGCACAAGGAAAACCCTAGTCGGTTTACAAACTTGAATAACAAGTAATTCTAATTATAACTCTAATCTAATACGAACATTCTAGAATTACACATTAGTCCTTAAACTATTTGCATAGCAGTCCTTTAACGAGCAGCAGTACTTTAATCGAACAGCAGTACTTTGACTTGAGTAGCAGTACTTTGACTTTTAGCAGTACTTAGATATTTCATAGCCCAACAATCCTCCCCTAACTTGAATTCTACTTGCTTGATTTCAAGTTCCTTTGTATGTCTTTAACTTCAACACTTTATCTTCAAGGAAAGGTTGTTTCTTTGAAATCTGACTCGTTGTTGTTTTGTCATCATCAATACAATCAGTATCTTCAATCTTCATCAGCAACAATTCTTTTCAGCATCAGATCTTTTCAGCAACTCAGCATCATATTGGCAATATGTACATCAGATCTTAAAAGTTTCATACTATTCTCATCACTTCCAGGTGTGTTAACTCCTGTGAGAGGTGAATCATTGAAAACTTAATGGATTTTGATGTCTCTTTACCAAAGCCATTAACTCTGGAGTAGCCAATGTTTAGATTTAGGAAAAACCATGGTACATTGATAACCATATGATTTTTAGCAAATCATCAGCTATCAACTGATTTGAGTAGTCTTTACCAAATAGCCGTTTGCTTTTGGACTAGCTAGTTCTTTTAGTACAATCACTACCATGGTGAACTAATTACCATATAATGGTTTTCCACAGCCTTTACCACAAAGCCATTATCTTGTGGGCTAGCCAACTCTTCAATAATATAGATATGGTGAGTTGAAAACCATACAATTTTTAGTAAATTGCCAACTAAAAACGGATTTGATAATCACATCAGAGCCGTACCCTCATGATGAGTCAAACTCTTTCTTGTTTATTAAACATGGTGAGTTGATTACCATTTGTTGTGTAGTACAAGTACTAACACCATGCTGTTGCTTTCAAAACCATTTGTTGCTGTTTAATCTTTGTGCTTCAAAATGTTTTTGCACTTATCAAAAATTACTGATTTTATCAAAAGACTTTACTGGTTTTATGCTGCAAGCAGTACTTTGAGAAAGTACTGTCTGACCAGCAGTACTTTGAAGAAAGTACTTATTTTTCAAAAGATTTATATAATAATTAAACCATACCAGTAGTTATGCATTAATCTTCAGATTCTGTTGTCCACTTGATGAATAATTTTATGACCATCAATGCAACTTCATCTTCTTGTTCCACTTCCATTCCATGCTCTAGCATCCTGATCATCAGATCTCTTGTGAGTGGATATCTCTGTTCTGCTAGCATATGAATCATAGTGCCATCTTCTAACTCCAAAACATGTATTCCAACTGATTCAAAGAATCTCCATCTGTTAATCTCCCAGTTGTCTTGATTTTCCCACAAAGTACTGTCCTTTGTTTCCTCTGTCTCCCAGATTGTTGTGAGATCTCCTAACAATATCAAACCTACTCCTTGTGGTGGAATATGCTCAAAATAAGTTTGTACTTGGAGATATAACTGAAGCATATCATCTCTATCAATCAGATGTAGTATATCCCATAATGAATTGAACACTCTAAAACTTCCATCTTGTTTATGAAAGATCAGATAATCTCCTTCTTTAGATTCTACAACTGAAAAAGTAGATATCTTTGACTTCTTATCAGTATCTTCTTTCAATTTTGGATTTTCAAAGTCAACAACTCTAAGATAATTCCTTAGCTCATCAACTGTGTCTGTTCTTAATTCAACAGCTTCCTTGAACTTCTTTGATGGCTGTTCATCAGTGATTCTTTTCCTCTTTAAGCTTCTTGTAACAGCTCTTTCCTTTCTTTTATCTTCAAGCTCCTTATCTTCAAAAGAAATAATGCTTGCAAGATCTTTTTGAATAGCTTCTCTAACAGCATCATACATATCCTTCATCTCTGTATATGTCAATCTAACTAAACCTGTATATCCTTGACCTTTCAGATAAGTCATCATATCATTCCTTTCTCTAGCTTTACTAATTGGCCTTTTTGATTGAACAATTTTCCTTGATTCTTCAGCATCTATTTCTGCTTGCAATATTCTAGCTGCTTCCTCATTTTTGGCAATCTGAATTTGTCTTAACTGTGCCAATGTCATCTTCTTCTTCTTCTTTTCTACCAAGATCCCTTTGCCTTTATCTTTTGGATCTATCTCTTGTGCAGGTTGAGAAGAAGCATGATGTTGTTGTTCAACCTCATGAATACTGATGCCTCTTTGACTTGACATATTAAGCATGATGTCAGCAATTGTTTCATCATCACTGTTAGTATGAGCTATAACATCTTTTTTCTGAACTGGTTTAGAAGGACCAACTTCCTCTTGAACTTGAATTGAAGGACCAATATCTTCTTCAAAATCTAAAGTTCTAGGTGTAATAGTGAATTGCCTCTCAGTACCTTGTTGAGCAGTACTTTCAGCTTCAGCTCCTTCCAAGTTTATTTCCTCAGTATCACCACTTCTTACTTCAACAGTAGCTTCTTCCAAATTTATTTGCTCTGTTTCATCACTCTTCCTCTCAACAGTATCTTGAGGAATATTTTTAGGTGGTGTCCTCTGAGTGTCATCCATAAATCCAGCATCTTGTTCAAAACCAGCATCTTCATTCAAATTCTCTAAATTCCTCCCCAATTGGAATGAAGATTGCTTCTTAGACTTTTTCTTCTTTGACTTAGAAACCTTCGTAGGTATCCTACCACTCTGCTTCTGAGACTTTACCCATAATCTATGATGTTGAACTAGTGGCCAAACATACCTCTTCAATCTTTGAAACTTAGTCTTTAATTTGACTATCTTAGCAGCTTGAGCCTCACTCTCCTTTTTCAGCCTCTTTAACTCCCTTGTTAAAGCATAATTGTCCAATTCTGCCTCTTCTTCTTCAAATTGCTTAGACATATTTGTGGAAGAATAATCATTAGGAGATGGTGGTTGATTCATACCTTGGTCTGACTCCTCATGAGTAGGAATTTCCATAGGAGCAGTATCTTCCCTAGTAGCAGAATGTGGAGAAGCAGTATGTTGAGAAGCAGTAGGTTGAGGAATACTAACTTCTCTTGAAACTGGAGACTCTTGACTTGCTGATTCAGAATTTGCTTCTTGCTCTTGCTCTTGCTCTGCATCTCTAACGACTTGTGCAACTCCCAATATATGAGCAGTCAAAGGTGTGTTGGTTCCAGAAAACTTGGCACTTTGTTTAGATAGAAAAGTAAACACCTTTGATGGAAGTTTGACAGTGGGTAAAAAACTTTGAGGTTTAGGGACATCCTCAAGTTGATTGTTCAAGAATAACTGAACAAACCTTGGATACATCAATAATGGTGATCCATTAGCAATATGTGTAAGCATACCATCCAGAATGAGTCTTGAAAAATTGAATCTTCGATCGGTAGCCAAACCCACTAATGCAGATGCAATGTTTTGACCAAATTGATCAAAAGAAGTACTTTTGGGACTTAAACAATGAAGTAAGACATGAATGAGGTACTTCCAATGCGAACAAAACAATGGCTTTTGAAAAGTAAGTTTCGTCAGATCGCCTTCATAACCTATATGACTTAAAGTGTCCCAAAGCACTTGTTTTTCAAAACGAACAGCCCCCCCTTCATCATTAAACATCAAAACATCCCTAATCGTGGCCTCAGAAATCTGAATAGTTCGTCCAGCAACCGTAGCCCTAATCAACGAATCATCTTTAATTGTTGCAGTAGCCCAAAATTCTTGCATCCAAGGACCAATAACATCAGGGTCAACTAAAATAGAGTAATTGATGGAAGACCCAGTTAAGAAATCAATGATCGCATGAAAATCAACATTATCCCTTGTCTTGTCCAAGTTAGCGATCATATTGTGTTTGCTAACAGTGAGTCGATTAGCCATGATGAGTGGTAGAGAAGAATTCGCTTTGAGTGTGTGTCTTGTTAAAAAGATTGTGGTGTAAAAGCGAATGAGGGATCTCAAATACGGTAAAAGGCGGGGAAATAGGAGTGAGTTTCTTTAAATAGGATGGAAATAAATCAAACTCTTAATAATAAAGTTACCGTTTGGATTAACTTATTATCTCCGCCGTAAGGAATTAATTAACCGTAGCCCCACAAATTTTTGACCGTTGGAACAGTACGTCCACGTAAGCAGTACGTTGAAGCAGTACGTTGCTGAGGCAGTACTTTAAACAACAAAGCAGTACGTTCCATCTTTTTATCCACAATCTATACTCCAAACTGAAATCAAGAACTTGTAAAAGGTTCATGCTTAAGTTCTAACTAATAGCTTATGTTGTCTCCCCTTAAATACAACATATAGTCTAAGCTAAATGACTAAAAAAAACCAATACTTTCATTAAGAACTGATAGAAAGTATACTAACTAATACTAAAGCCTCCCCTCAAATGTAGCCTAGTAGTTAATCATCCCAATGCTCACAACTAAGTGGTTGAATCTTGAAACATCAAATCCCTTAGTGAGTAGATCAGCTACATTATCATCTGTGTGAACTTTAACCACATTTATAAGCCTGTGCTCATAACAATCCCGAATAAAGTGATGCCTAATCTGAATATGCTTGGTCTTGGAATGATAAACTGGATTCTTCACAATGCAGATGGTACTCTCATTATCAATGTTGATAGGAGTATTTTTGAAATTGAATCCATAATCCAAGAGTTGATTTTGCATCCACAAAACTTGTCCACAACAGCTAGCAGCAGCAACATATTCTGCTTCAGTAGAGGAGGTTGCAGCAATGGTTTGCTTCTTACATTTCCAGGAGACTAATCTTCTACCAAGATATTGACATCCTCCTGAGGTTGATCTTCTATCATAGTTATCCCTTGCATAGTCACTATCTGAAAAGGCTTCCAAGTGAAAAGGTGACTCCTTAGGATACCATAATCCTAACTTTGGTTGATGCTTGAGATATCTAAAAATCCTCTTGACTGCATACATATGGGAAACCTTTGGTGTAACCTGAAATCTTGCACATAAGCAAACAGCAAACATGATGTCAGGTCTTGATGCAGTTAAGTACATAAGACAACCAATCATAGATCTGTAAAGCTTGACATCCACAGCTTGTCCATCTTCATCCTTGCCTAAGGGTTTATTTTTATCAATGGGTGTGGTGGCAGGCCTGAGATTTGGAAGGTCAAATCTTTTAAGTATGTCAGCAACATACTTTTCTTGGTTAATGAAGATTCCATCTCTTGTTTGTCTAACTTGAAGACCCAAAAAGAAAGTTAATTCTCCCATAGAACTCATTTGAAACTCCTTCTGCATAAGATCTTCAAATTCTTTCACCATAGACTTCTTTGTGGCTCCAAATATAATATCATCCACATATACTTGGACTAACATAATGTCTTTCTTATCCCTCTTGATGAACAAAGTCTTATCAATTGCTCCTCTCCTATAACCTTGTTGTAATAGAAAATTTGAGAGTCTCTCATACCAAGCTCTGGGATCTTGATGAAGGCCATACAGTGCCTTGATCACTTTGTAGACTTTGTTTGGATGAGCAGGATCTTCAAAACCAGGAGGTTGTTTAACATAAACTTCCTCAGAAATTGTGCCATAAAGGAAAGCACTTTTCACATCCATTTGGTAGACAGGAAATCCCATGTATGATGCAAAGGCAAGAAATAACCTTATTGCCTCTATCCTTGCAACAGGAGCAAACACTTCATCATAATCCACTCCTTCTTCTTGGCGATATCCTTGTGCAACCAATCTAGCTTTATTTTTGATAACATTCCCTCTTTCATCTCTTTTGATTCTGAAAACCCATCTTGTACCAATGACTCTTTTTCCATCTGGTAAATCACATAATACCCAGACTTCTTGAAGCTTGAATTGTAGAAGCTCCTCTTGCATGGCTTCAACCCAACTTTCATCAGCTAAAGCTTGAGCTACCTTCTTGGGTTCTTCTTGAGATAGAAAGCAAGCAAACAGGCATGTTTGGTGATCCTTGTGATTCATCCTGTTTTGTTTGTAAACAAAGCTAAGTAAAGTAGTATGTTGCTTAGAAAGTCCTTTAACTTTGTTCCTTGTAACCACTCCTGAAGAGGGTGATCCAATAATGTTACTTTGAGGATGAACTTTATGAACTCTCAATGTAGGAGTTGGTGGTACTGGAAGATCAGACTCCAAGTTAGTAAAATCAATGCCTTCATTGGAGAAAAAACCTTCTGGATTAAGCTCATCATCAACTTCTTCTAATCCAGGAATGTTAGCATTAACTAAATCATCATCATCAATATTGGAATCATCAGCATTGTTCCAATTTGATTGCTCTAATACACTAGAAGTACTGCCAAAAGGATCAGCAGTACTTTGATCTAAAGTACTGTGGGCAGTATCTTGAAATTTACCCTGTTTCTTTGCAGCCTCATAAGCCTTCCTTTGTTCATCTTCATAGGATTGTGCTATAGTTTCTTGAAAAAGCATCCTATTAAGTTCATCTTGTATGGCTTGATCTTCATCAGATACTGTATTAGTTGGCTGAGCAGTACTTTGTTCCTCATCAGGAACTTCAGGTTCTTTGTCAGGAACATCTTCTGGTGTAACATTGACTCCATGAACAATGTACTGTGAATCATCTTCTTTGTAATTAGCCTGATTCTCTTCTCTAACAGGAACATAATTCATAGATGGTGTGAACTTGAGATCAAGATCAAACATCCAATCAGGACCTTTACCTTTCTGAGTTTCCTTATCTTCCAAAAATTCAACATGAAGACAATCTTGTACCTTTTTGGTATTCCTGTTATAAACTCTAAATCCTTTGCTATTTGTACAATAACCCAATAAATATCCTTCATCTGACTTACCATCAAATTTTCCCAGAGAGTCAATGGTATTTAGAATAGTCAGAGAGCAGCCAAAAGGTTTTAGAAAACGAATATTTGGTTTCTTTCCCATTAGTAACTCATAAGGTGTCTTCATCTGAGGCTTAGTTACTGAAACTCTATTCAACACATAGCAAGCAGTACTTATGGCTTCAGCCCAAAAGAGAATAGGTAATTAGGAATCTGCAAGCATTGTTCTAGCTGCTTCTATCAAAGTCCTGTTCTTTCTTTCTGCAACACCATTCTGCTGGGGTGTTCTAGCAATGCTAAACTCTCTCTTGATCCCTTTCTTGGCACAGAATTCATCCATATGCTTGTTCTTGAATTCTGTTCCATTGTCACATCTAATACCTCTTACTTTGAGTCTTAATTGATTTTCAAGGGCTACTATCAGGTCATGGATAGCATCAAAGGTTTCATCTTTGAATCCCAAGAAAAAGACCCAACTAAATCTGCTACAATCATCTGTCACAACCAAGCAGTACTTCTTCTTGTTTAAACTTTCTACTGAAACTGGTCCAAACAGATCCATGTGTAGCAACTCCAAAGGTTCTCTAATATCTCTTTCCCCAAGCTTCTTACATGAAGCTTTATGTTGTTTACCCTTCTTGCAAGCCAAACATGAGTGATCAGTCTTGAATGTTTTGGAAGGTAAACCTCTAACTAAATTTCCTTTGACCAGCTTGTTGATGTTCTTAAAATTAACATGACCTAGTCTTCTGTGCCACAGATGTGCTTCTTCCAATGATGCCTTTGCTACTAAACATGTTGCTCTTCCAGCAGAATTGAGACTCTTTAAGTCTAAACTGTATACATCATTGGTTCTTGGTACTCTCAATGTTACTAAGTGATCATCAACAAATTTGAACTCAGGGGAGAGAATGAGACATTCTGTATCAGTGAACAGAATTGGGTACTTCTTGTCACAAATCTGAGATACTGACAATAGATTGAACTTGAGCTCCTTCACATATCTAACATTCTCAAAATCAATACATCCAGCCTTGATTGTTCCTTTGCCAGTGATTCTTCCTCCATCAGGATCATTACCAAATGCAACTCTTCCTCCATAATATGCCTTAAAATCTGACAGGATCTCCTTGTCCCCTGTCATGCTGCCAGAGCAACCACTATCAACAATAATATGATCTTTAAGCTCCTCCTCTGGGTTGCCCTGCACATTAAAGAAAAGGGTTAGTTTCTCTTAGGAACCCAAGCCATTACTGACTTGTGTTCCCCTTGTGGAGTGACATACTTGAATTCCTTCAGTATGTAATCTCCACTGGTTTTAAAGGCATGGTCAATGATTATTTGAGTTGGTCCCATGTCTTGTGTTGTAATATCAACAACACTCCCTGTTTCACCCTTATCTGATGAAAGTACTTCTTGTTCTCCATCAGTACTTTCTTTCTTAACCCAATTTCGTTTGACCTTAGGTTTCTCTGATTGAGGTACTCTGCTTGAGTTGTAAGACCTTTTATATGAATTGAATCTCTTAGGTCTTCTATGTGAAAAAGTGTTAGCAGTACCATGAGTGGGTGAAAACTTATCAGTCCTTGGAGAAGGTACTTCTTGAGACTTATCAGTGTGTGAAGGTACTGGTGATTTGGAAAACATTCTTTTCTGGTGAGGGTACCTATAGTCTTTTGAGAAGTTACTATGGTTGACCCTATTTGAGTGATTCCAAACTGGTCTAGTCTCTCTAGGCTTATGGGTGGTAGATCTATTCTTTGGAAACTGACTTAAGTATTCTGTATGTAAGTCACAGTGCTTAATCAAGTGATCAGGACTATAACATACATAACATAACTTTCTCTCCATATTCCCAAATCCTCTTCTATGATTAAAAGATTTCCTATAGTGAGCAGTATTTTGAAAAGTTTCTCTTGGAGGTACTGCTGAATGTCCAGCAGTACTTTGAAAAGTTTTTGGAGGTACTGCTTGTTTTTGAAAAGCTGTAGGAAACTTTTGATCATTACCCCTTTGAAAATAATTCTTAGGTTTTTCAGAACTAAATTGACCAGTAAGTTTCCTCCTAAACTCTTGGTTGTCTACACCATAACGAGAAACATCTGTCCTAAGAGGTTGAAACTGACCAGTGGGTGGAGGAACTGAGTGGTACTCCTTATCTTTCTTAAACTCAGGAGGTGATTCACTAATTGGTTCCTCATTCCTAGATGTGTTTTCTTCTGAGCTTGTAAGGTCATCATCACTAGGTGGAATCTCTTCCTTAGCACTAGGTGGGGTCTCTTCCTTATCACTAGGTGTGGTCTCATCTGAACTACTATCTTCACCATAACCTAGTCCAGCTCTACTGTTTATGACTCTTTGTTTTTCAACAAATTGAACATGTGATAGACCAGCCTGTTTAATACTACCAAGTTTTTCTAACAAAGTATCTCTTTCCTTAGTAATCTTTTCTAATTCAGACACCTTACATCCTAACTTCCATTCACTTAATTTCAATTGGTAATCTTGTTGCTCATATTTGTCTGCCCAAGCCATTTCATTATTTTCATGTGTTAATATTTTGGCTTCCAGTGATTCTAAAGTTAATTGATAACCAGCTACCTCAGACCTAGCTGTTCTACGATTATCTCTTTCAGTCACATATTCTTTAAGCAACTTTTGATAAACATCATTACACTTAGAGCATACCTCAGAGACATTGGATGAACTTGGTGAAGTGGCTACCATAGCAATCTGAACAGGTTCATCTTCATCCTCCATGCTCCAGTCAAAGCTTCCAAGACCATCTCTTGATTCCAAAGCAGCATATCCAGGTTCCTCATCAAAAGCTGTGCCCCAATCAAACTCTTCCATTGCAACCATAGAATAGGTTACAGGTTCATCATCAAATTCAGCACTCCAGTCAATCTCTGCTAAATTTTCTTGAGCCACCAAAGCTTTTGGTTGTGATTCAGTAATAGGAACCTCCTTTCTTTCAACCTTGGGTTGTTCAATCATCCTGTTTGCCTGATATTTTGCAAACTTGCATTCCCTTGCAAAGTGTCCAAGCTTTTGACAATTGAAACATTCAATCTTGGATTTGTCAAAAGTTATACCTTGTTTGGCTTTGAAATCAATTCCCCTTCCTGTCTTGTTCATGAACTTCTTGATCCTAGCAGTGATCATAGCTACTTGCCATCTTATGTCAATCTCCTCTAAAGCATCTTCTTCAATCTGCAACAAGTCTTCTTGATAGGTAACAGGTAAAGTGGCTTGTTGTGCAAAGAAGGAACATACAATTTCATCAGAATTGGTGTTGTTTGTTGGTGATGGGTTGGGGGTAGTTGTGGTTGTGCAAACATGCTGTGAATCACCAACAGTACTTTGAGAAGGATAAGCAGTACTTTTAGTGGAAGTACTGCTTCTGTTTTCAGAAGATACAAAAGCTATGTTGTGAGTTTTCTGAGAACTGTGACCATTCATCTCTTGCTCGTACACTTTCAAATTGTTATAGAGATCATCAAAGTCCATAGACTCCAATCCAGGTTGTCCTCTAATCATAGTAGCAACCACATGCCAGACAGATGGCAAACTCCTTAAGAACTTCAAATTTGCATCTTCAACAGATACCTCTGCTCCATACAGTTCTAGCATACTAAGTAGATTTTGAAATCTGTCATAGGCAGCATCAAGACTTTCTCTTTCACCAACAGTGAAGGTTTCAAACTGCTGCTTCAATAAGTTTCTATGCATCTTCTTTGAAGCATCATTACCTCCAAATCTTGTCTTGATCGCAGCCCATAATTTCTTTGCATCCTTAGCATCATGGAACTTCAGTAGGTGACCATCAGGAATAGCAGACAGCAGTATGTTGAGAGCCTTATCTTGATTTCTCTTTGTAGCTGCTGGCAAGGTTGGTTGAGGTGGTTTGGGTTGTCCTTCAACTTGTAAAGGTTCATCAAGAACAACATTACCATTGACAATTACATCCCATAGAGCATGGTCAGTAATAGCAAGGTACTGCCTCATCTTCATGCTCCAGAGATCATATTCTCCCTTCTTGATGATAGGAATTCTGAGTGAAGTGATGGATGGGATAGGTGCAGCTTCAGTCGACATTGTTGAGGGTTTGTTGATAAATCGGTTTTAAGGGTTTCTTCTTAATCAGAGTCTCCACACAAGCTCTGATACCACTTGTTGGATCGATATACTCTGACCAAACTAACTTGTAGCTTGTCTACTGTTTAACAACTTTGAATGAATTCAAAACTATTAATAATGAAACACTGATATACTTTGCTAAGTATGCGGAATCTACTTCAACAAAGCTAAGAAGAATTAATAAACGACTTTGAATATTATTAAAACCTTGAACCTGCTTTCTTACACAGATTCACTAACAAACTCTAAACTCTAATACTTCTAATAATCGTATATCACTAATCGCATATATTCGTGTCTCTAATGCCAACCTAGGGATCCTTTTATAGGCACAAGGAAAACCCTAGTCGGTTTACAAACTTGAATAACAAGTAATTCTAATTATAACTCTAATCTAATACGAACATTCTAGAATTACACATTAGTCCTTAAACTATTTGCATAGCAGTCCTTTAACGAGCAGCAGTACTTTAATCGAACAGCAGTACTTTGACTTGAGTAGCAGTACTTTGACTTTTAGCAGTACTTAGATATTTCATAGCCCAACACTTGAGGACAAGCAAATCTCAAGTGTAAGGGTATTTGATGAAGCGAAAAGTGTACCGCTTTTAGGGGGTCATTTAAGCCCTAAATCGTATTTATTTGATCAAATATTGCCCTAAATCGTTCCTTTTGTCATTTTAGGTACTTTTGAGAAGAAATCTGGAAAAGGAAGCATTTTGGACGTTTTTGGAGCATAAAAGTGAAGAAAACGGCAAAGTCTCAAAATCGGCTAAAAAGTAACTTTGAAGGCGTCAGGAACTTCCCCAGACGGCGTCACGGCTTGGCAAGAAAAAGGTGGATATGAAAATTACTCATGATAAGCCAGAGAATTTTGCATGGAAAATCTGACGGCGTCACCCTTTGAAGTGATCAAGGTCGTCACGGCTTAATTTAACGAGGGACGGCGTCAAGCTTATTTCTGACGGCGTCAAGCCTTGATAAGCCAGAACGGATTTTGGAGGTCTAAAGAGGGACGGCATCAGGAAGGCCATCCGGGAACCCTAAAAGCGGCGAGGTGACGGCGTCAGGATCCATAACGTGACGCCGTCAGCCCTTAATCTCTATATATAGTTTTGCAATTTTTTGTCATTAGTGTGGAACTTGTGTGGAACTTTGTGGGTGAAAAACCCTAAGACAATTTTAGCAGCTTTTTCAAGGCTTTTTGCCTTGAGATCTTCCATGTTACATTGAAGATAAGTTATCAATTAATCATTCAATATGTCTATGTGTTGTTTGATTCTATCTTGTTCTTGTCTTTTGTTTAACATGCTAGGCTAGGTTTTCTTTGTGTTTGCTTAGATCTAATGAAACCTAGCTATTGATTATTGGTTATTAGTGTGTTATTAGTTGTATTGGATGAATGTTAATCGATGTTAGGCTTAAGAAAACTGGCTAACTTCCTATACGGTAACTTGCTTGAACGTCTTAAGAAACATGAACCAATGCGTACTAAGGTTTTTATGGTTGTATTTAATGCATGAGCGAATTCTAGTGATCCCATGTTAGGAGCTTCCTAGCCTGCTCGACATAGGAGTGAAGTAGGAGTTCATAGAGTTGGGGAAGTACGTACGCCACCCCACGACTGGTATTAAGGAATACACCCGTCATCCACGCAATTAATACACACTAATCAACCGGTAAAAGATAGTTAGGGAGTAAGGAAATCTAAGTAAACACATTTCTCTCCATATAAGTTTTACCACCTTTTCATTTTCTGTTATTTTATTTTATTTGCATTCGTAGTAACTTGGGTTAGTTGACTAGCAACTAATTCCGCCCACTCTTTCAAACCCGAGATTTTACTTGCTTTCATAAAATTATAAAAACATAAAAAGAATCTTCTCTCACCCTTAGACCTATTAGAGTAGTTTTTCATACCTAACGAACACTATTCCCTGTGGAGAACGATCAATCCCCCGTACTTACCACTACACTATACTACATCGGTCAGGTACACTGCCTGGTAGGGTTGTAAGCCTCTTGAGATCCCTCGAGAGGTAAAACCTGTTGTAAGGTTGCAAAACCACGCATCACGGACGGAGCCACTAGAGATACCTCCCGGCTACGATTCTTTCCCTTCACCCTTTATGAGAAAGCCAAAGATTGGTATAACAAACTCCCCTCCGAGTCCATCTTCACATGGGAACAGCTTATCTCAAAATTCTATGAGAAATTCTTTCCCATAGGAAGAACTTCAATGTTAAGAGACGAAATCTTCCGCTTCCATGTTGGACCAGCTGAACCCATTCACGAATCCTGGATCAGATTCAAAGATCTAATTAGACAAGTCCCTCATCATGGCATTGAACTCTGGCTTCTTGTCCAGATCTTTTATGACAGTGTCCCTAAAAGCGACCAATTTGGCATTAATAATTCGGCGAAAGGAAAAATAGCCAAACTAAGCGCTGAGGAAGGATGGAATAGAATTGAGGAATACGCAAATGATCAAGACGATACCTGGGATGAACCCGATTCGATCATGAGCGTTTCCAAGATCATGAAAGAGCCTCCTTTTGCTAGCCGGTTGAGTAGATTGAATGATCAAGTATCTTATCTAGACAAGTCACAACCAACTAAACGGTTATCAAACCCATACTTGATCTGTGACCAATGTGGTGGCCCGCATGAAGTAGAGGAATGCGGGGATGATACCACCACCGAACAAGTATGCTTGTCAAGCCACGACATCTTCGATGATCCTTCGCTCTTAACTTTCTACCAAAACAATGATTTTACCCCTTGGGGAAATCTTGTGAGAGAAGAGGGAGGAGGAGAATATCCTGACTACAAGGTTAGGAGCACTTTTGAGGATGATCTTGGGCATTTCACGCTTGAAAAGAATCTGCAACTAAAAGGTCTTGACAACCTCATCAATAGTCAACAAAACGACCTGAGGACCAAATTCGCAGAACTCAACGCCACTCTCGACGGCCTTGGCAAACCTCAAACAAATCAAAGAGATCCCTTACTCGCCATCACCACTCTTGCTGGAACAACTACTAAGGATCCACCTTACCCAGCTCAACAATCTAACGTCATGGAACCCGACACCCCTCATGAGGAGGAAGGTAATGTGAACGATGGAAATCCCGAGCAAACCCCTCCGGTAACTCCCTCTCCACCTACTTCAACCAAACAGCCCATTAAAGTCCCATACCCGTCCCGCCTCAAGAATCAAAAGGTCGAAAATGATAATAAAAGATTCTTGTCATATTTGAAGGATTCGGTCATCACCATACCCCTTCTTGATGCATGTTACCATATGCCCAAATATAGTACATACTTCAAGAAGCTGCTAACCAACAGAAAAAAAGGCTCGAGGGTCTTGTAACCTTAGGAGAAGAATGTTCTGTGGTGACTCAACGAGGGCTGCCAAAGAAGGTGGACGATCCAGGTAGTTTCACCTTGCCCTGTTCAATAGAATCTCTTTCAGTCAAGAATGCTTTAGCCGACTTAGGAGCAAGTATCAATCTTATGCCGCATTCCATGTTCCTCAAATTAGGGTATTCTGGATTGAAACCAACCCGTATGAACACATCCAACTAGCCGATAGATCAGTCAAATACCCCTTAGGAATATGTGAGAATGTGCTGGTTAAGGTAGGGAAGTTCAAATTTCCAGTTGACTTCGTCATCTTAGAGATGGAAGAAGATGACCTAGTGCCCATCATTCTGGGGAGGCCATTCCTTGCAACTGCTCGCGCTGTTATTGATGTTCATGACGGCAAACTAACCTTACGAGTGGGGACCGACAGCTTAACCTTCGACATCAAGGACACAATGAATCTTTCTCTTGAAGCAGCTAATCGGCTGTATTTCATCGGAGAAATCAATGAACTATCCGACGAGATTGACAATTGTATAGATGAACAGGTGGAAGCTGGTTGGTTGCGAGATGAAGCTTTCTTACCCATCTTAGAGGAGGAGAAGACTATGGATGTGAACGCAGTCTCCTTCTATCCCTGACAAGAAATCGAACAGCTTGAGCTTCGTAAACCCGAGAACAAACTTAAACCTTCCATCATCGAGCCACCCACGTTAGAACTCAAGGAACTCCCAAACAACTTGGAATATGCTTTCCTCCAAGGAAAAGATCAACTTCCGGTAATCATAAACTCTTCTTTGAAAAGTGAACAAAAGGATAAACTCTTAGGAGTTTTAAAAAATTATAAAGGAGTTATAGCATGGAGTGTAGCCGACATCAAGGGGATTGACTCAACCTTTTGTACGCATAAAATCCTCATGGAGGAGGATTATAAACCTACCGTGCAACCTCAAAGGCGAGTAAACCCCAACATAAAGGAAGTCGTAAAAAAGGAAGTCGTTAAGCTTCTAGATGCGGGGCTAATTTACCCAATCTCAGACAGTCCGTGGGTAAGTCCTGTACAGGTTGTACCAAAAAAAGGAGGAATGACGGTGGTTAAGAACGATAAGGATGAGTTAGTGCCTCAACGAACAGTAACTGGATGGCGTGTGTGCATCGATTATAGGAAGTTGAATGATGCAACCCGAAAGGATCATTTCCCTCTCCCATTTATCGACCAAATGTTGGAAAGGTTAGCGAGGCATGAGTACTACTGCTTCCTAGATGGGTTCTCAGGGTATTTCCAAATCCCTATCGCTCCTGAGGACCAAGAAAAGACTACGTTTACATGCCCTTATGGCACCTTCGCCTACAAGCGAATGCCCTTTGGACTATGTAACGCCCCCGCCACTTTCCAGCGCTGCATGACAGCAATCTTCCATGAGTTAGTGGAAGACAGCATGGAGGTCTTCATGGATGATTTTTCGGTCTTTGGAAACTCTTTTGATCGCTGTCTTGCTAACCTTGAGAAAATGCTCAAACGTTGTGAGGAGACTAACTTGGTACTAAACTGGGAAAAGTGCCACTTTATGGTAAAAGAAGGGATTGTGCTAGGGCACAAAATTTCAGGAAGTGGAATTGAAGTAGACCGGGCAAAAATTGAAGCTATATCCAAACTTCCCTATCCAACAACTGTCAAGGCAATCCGTAGCTTCCTGGGTCATGCTGGCTTCTATAGGAGATTCATTAAAGATTTCTCAAAGATAGCTAGACCAATGACTCAGTTGCTCGTGAAGGATGCCCCGTTCGACTTCTCTCAAGAGTGCAAGGATGCATTCGATCGATTGAAGCAGGAACTTACCCAAGCTCCAATCATGGTCACCCCTAACTGGGAGTTACCCTTTGAAATCATGTGCGATGCTAGCGATTATGCTGTTGGAGCAGTATTAGGCCAAAGGCTTAACAAACACTTTCAGCCAATATACTACGCTAGCAAAACCATGAATCCTGCTCAAGAAAACTACACTACCACTGAAAAGGAATTACTAGCCGTGGTATTTGCTTTTGATAAGTTTCGCCAGTATCTTGTCCTTTCTAAAACGGTTGTTTTTACGGACCATTCAGCTATTCGATATCTTTTCACTAAATAGGATGCTAAACCGCGGTTACTTCGTTGGATCTTACTATTGCAAGAGTTCGATGTAGAGATTCGTGATAAGAAAGGAGCAGAGAATCTTGCGGCTGATCATCTCTCTCGTCTCGAAAACCCCAGCCTCGCTGAATCTGACAAGAGTGAGATTCGGGAGTCATTTCCTGAAGAGCAGCTCATGTCAATAAATGATTCTGAACCATGGTATGCGGATTATGCTAACTACCTGGCAAGTAGAGTCATTCCTGAGCATATGAGCAGGCATGAAAAAAAGAGGTTCTTCAATCAATTAAAGTACTACTTTTGGGATGAACCTTTCTTATTCCGAAGATGTCCGGATCATGTAATCAGGCGTTGTGTTTCGGAAAAGGAGGCTATCAGAATTATGAAAGAGTGTCATGCAGGTCCATCTGGAGGGCATCACGGAATGAACACTATTGCACGAAAGGTCTTCGACGCGGGATTCTATTGGCCTACAATATTTCGTGATGTGAAGGGAATGATACAGACTTGTGACACGTGTCAAAGAGCTGGGAATATCTCTAGGAGGGATGAAGCCCCGCAGAACTATATACAAGTTTGCGAGGTTTTCGATGTTTGGGGAATTGATTTCATGGGACCCTTCCCATCTTCAGGAGGGAATGAATACATCTTAGTGGCCATTGATTATGTTTCGAAATGGGTGGAAGCACAAGCCCTTAGGACTAACGACGCTAGGGTAGTAATTCATTTCTTGAAAAAATTATTCGCTAGGTTCGGAATTTCGAAAGCTCTTATTAGTGACAGGGGAACCCATTTTTGCAATTCGCAAATGGAGAAAGTTATGAAAAGATATGGAGTCTCTCACCGATTCTCCACCGCTTACCATCCTCAAACCAACGGTCAAGTCGAAAACACTAATAGAGCCATAAAGAGAATATTAGAGAAAACGGTCAACCAAAACAGAAAAGATTGGTCTTTTAAGCTCGATGAAGCTTTGTGGGCATTTCGAACCGCTTATAAGACACCAATCGGGACAACCCCGTTCCGTATGGTATATGGCAAGGCATGCCACCTTCCAGTAGAACTGGAACACAAGGCATATTGGGCACTTAAGGCTTGTAATTTGGATTATACGGTTGCGGGAACAAATAGATTCTTATAGCTCCAAGAGCTTGATGAATTGAGATTAGAGGCTTATGAATCTTCCATTACATACAAAGAAAGGGCAAAAAGATGGCATGACCAACGGATTAAGAGACCCAAGGAGTTTTCAGAAGGAGACAAGGTCTTATTATATAATTCTCGCTTAAGGCTATTTCCTGGAAAACTTAAATCTAGATGGTATGGACCTTTTACCGTAAGGAGCTCCTCTAAAACCGGAGCCGTTGTGTTGATTGACGACGAGGATAGAGAATTCACTGTGAATATACAACGAGTCAAGCATTATCAAGAGAATGGTAATGAAATGATCAATGAGGAAGACATAACTTTTGATGAAGAAGTCACGTAATGTACGGTGACTTTGAGTCTAGCTACAAGACTCGTTAATAAAGAAAAGCGCTTCTTGGGAGGCAACCCAAGCTTTATTTGCTTTGTGTGTTTATTTATTTGTTTGTTTGATTTTATTTGCTTCCGTATGTATGTTTAATTTTTATTATTATTGATTCATGTTCGAAACTAAATTGTGAAAATGCTTTATCTTGTTTTTAACTTCGTCTTAACTACATATAAAGGTATTTTGCAAAAGATAAGTGTAAGGGAAATCCAAATCGGTTTATTAGAACAGATGAACATGAATCGTAACAATAATAAATTAACATACATATTAGTAATTGTTTGAGTCAAATGCTTGTATCGAGTCATAATGATATTTTGCAGGATTTCCAGGAAATAAGGATTGAGTTTTTCCAGAAATTTTCCGGAAACTTAACATGAAAAATCTGTCAGATCATTTCTGACGGCGTCAGGTCTTACAACCTGACGGCGTCAGGTTTTAATTTTCTGAAATTTTTGAAAGTTTTGTTTTTCTACCGGAATCATAAAAAGTTTTTATTAAATCTCTAACTTATAAACTCCAGGAATCTGCAACATAATCATTCCACAAGCATTATATCCTTATACAGATTTATCCCGCCGATGTTATGCAGGTTTTCGTGTTTGTTTTCTCAGGTTTAACAGGTTATTTTGGACAAGGAGATGTATATGGAATCTAGCTTTTGGCGCTGCTTTAATCTTGAAGTTTCAACATTACCTTGGAAGAAGATCTAACCATGTTACCTCTTTATCCACCGAGCGAATCAGGGGAGTATTTGATTTCATTCTTTTACCTTATTTACTTTTACATCTTGTTATTTGAACATTGGGGACAATGTTCATCTTAAGTGTAAGGGGGAGGGTAAATGATGATACCTTAGAGAATACAATTGCACTTGATTTTTGTTTGTTTGATGGTAGATGTGTAATAAAACTGAGAGAAATACATGTTAAGGCAATTTTAGTGCCAAATTTAAAATTTTTTACAACATATAGGAGTGAAACTTTGGTCTTAATGAGCGTCTCACGGATAGGAGTTATATGACTAGCACAAAACCATACCACTAAAAAATTTTCCACCCCCAAATATGTGAGGTTCGCCCCTAGAATTGGTAGGAAAAGCATTTATGCTATGATGTGTGTACCGGTAGCACTTAGATTCTAGAACTTGCGTTAGGACCATTCCGAGGCCACAAGTGAGACTACATTCGTGTAGTTAGATTTACTACATGATAAGAGGCATTAGGATTAACCCATTGTTTTACACCTGTGTTTTTGTTATAAATACATTGGCTACATTGGTCAAGTAATTCTCCCACACCCTTTGCGTTGTACTCATTTTTAGTACACGATACCCCTAGTACACCCTCAGAGCCTATCTTTTCGTTTCTAACTTTAAGCATTTTACTTAAAGTAAGAATTTGTTTACACCCCACTTAAATGTACACCCAAATCGCCTTAGCCTACCTTGTATGCACTCAATTTTAGTGCATTATTGTGACAACATTTGTTTAAACCCCAAGTTAATTATCTAATTGATTACATGGTTGCTAAGTCGAGTCATATCCTTGTACATATTGTTTTGGGACGATTGGGACTCATGGGTAAAGTACTAGTGTAATGGAGTAATGGGGAAGAACAACATTATTACCCCCATATGTGCTAAATATTTTAAAAGTACTCCAAGTGTTTCGATTATCTTAATTCGAGTCATTAGAATAGTTAATTGTAAAGTTATGTAAAAGTTCAAGTGTAAGGGGGATACAACCCCCCTGCGATGTATTATTTTGGATGGTAGGGCAAGAGTGTATGCAAAAAAAAAAAAAAAAAAAATAGAAAAAACATACGGACTACCATCCCGTTTCATTTTATGTTTATTTTATCTTTTTGTTATTTTTTTTTCATTAGCTTAAGTCGAGTCTAGTCTTGGCTTAGCAACGCCATATTGTACATGTAATTAATCAAGATCTTTAACTCGCCACCAGTAAAATATCCTTTATCCAACAAAACCGTGTTTATCATATCCCTACACCTAACGTTATAACCCGTTTAAAAGCCCTCTTTGATAGTTTATCTTAGGTGCTTACGCCTAGTGGAGGAGGTTTTTGATCATTTCCCAAGCCTATGGTAATCTATTTGATATGACAGGTAGTGAGAGATATTATTCATTTTCATTTATGAGATATACTTTTATGACACCTGAGAGATGTGAGTATCTAAACACTACTTGTGAGGTGCTAGTCTGTAATCTCCGTGCTTATTATGATTAAAGTGGAATGACTATTTGTTGTAATTACTTTTATATTAGCGTTAAATGACCCCTAACTTGTATTTTGATTAGAATAAAAGCGCATTTGCTTGAGGACAAGCAAATCTCAAGTGTAAGGGTATTTGATGAAGCGAAAAGTGTACCGCTTTTAGGGGGTCATTTAAGCCCTAAATCGTATTTATTTGATCAAATATTGCCCTAAATCGTTTCTTTTGTCATTTTAGATACTTTGGAGAAGAAATCTGGAAAAGGAAGCATTTTGGACCTTTTTGGAGCATAAAAGTGAAGAAAACGACAAAGTCTCAAAAATCTGCTGGAAAAGTACATGTGACGGCGTCAAGCCCCAGTGTGACGCCGTCAACCCTTGATAAGCCAGAGAGGATTTTGGAAGATTAAAGGGGGACGGCGTCAAGAAGGCCATCAAGAAACCCTAACCGCGGCGAGGTGACGGCGTCAGCTCTATAACGTGACGCCGTCAGATCTGATTTTCTATATATATTCTCATAATTTTTAGTCATTAGTGTGCAACTTTGTGAGGAGAAACCCAAAGACGATTTTTCTGCCATTTTTAAGGGTTTTATACCCTTGGATCTCCCATGTTCAATTGAAGATAAGTAATCAATTAATCATTCAATATGTTTATGTGTTGTTTGATTATATCTTGTTCTTGTCTTTTATTTAACATGCTAGGCTAGATTTATCTTGTGTTTGCTTAGATCTAATGAAACCTAACTATTGATTATTGGTTGTTGGTGTGTTATTAATTGTATTGGATGATTGTTTATCGATGTTAGGCTTAAGAAAACTGGCTAACCTCCTATACGGTAACTTGCTTGAACGTCTTAAGAAACATGAACCAATGCGTACTAAGGTTATTATGGTTGTATTTAATGCATGAGCGAATTCTAGTGATCCCATGTTAGGAGCTTCTTAGCCGGCTCGACATAGGAGTGAAGTAGGAGCTTGTAGAGTTGGGGAAGTATGTACGCCACCCCACGATTGGTATTAAGGAATACACCCGTCATCCACGCAATTAATACACACTAATCAACCGATAAAAGATAGTTAGGGAGTAAGGAAATCTAAGTAAACACATTTCTCTCCATATAAGTTCCACAACCTTTTTATTTTCAGTTATTTTATTTTATTTGCAATTGTAGTTATTTGGGTTAGTTGACTAGCAACTAATTCCGCCCACTCCTTCAAACCCGAGATTTTACTTGCTTTTATAAAAATATAAAAAAATACAAAAAGAATCTTCCCTCACCCTTAGACCTATTAGAGTAGTTTTTCAATCCTAACGACACTATTCCCCTAGAGAACGATCAATCCCCCGGTACTTGCCACTACACTATACTACATCGGTCAGGTACACTGCCTGGTGGGGATTGCAAGCCTCTTGAGATCCCTCGAGAGGTAAAACCTGTTGTAAGGTCGCAAAACCACGCATCACGGAATTTCTTTGTTTCGAAGTTGTCTCACTTTCCTTCCTAATATCGCTTTCGGTTCGTCCTTTTGTGAAATCAATTCCGGATCAATCTCGATATCATCCAAAGTGACTACACTAGTCTCATCCGCTAGACATTTCCTCAAATAAGACACATGAAAGGTATTATGAATACCTCTCATTTCTTCGGGTAATTCCAACACATATGCTACCTCGCCCACACGTTTCAAGATTTTAAATGGTCTTATGAACCGCGGACTTAGTTTTCCCTTGTTTTTAAATCTGAAAACGCCTTTCCACGGAGAAACTTTTAACATAACCAAATTAACTACCTCAAATTCGATCGGTCTTATTCGATTATTGGCATAACTTTTCCACCTATCTTGAGCCGCCTTAAGTCTTGCCCGGATCATTTCAATCTTTTCATTCGTCGCCAATACTATATCCGTGCTAGCCAATTCCCTCCTTCCAACTTTTTCCCAACATACTGGCGTCCTACACTTTCTACCATAGAGCATCTCGTAGGGTGGCATGCCTATACTAGCATGATAACTATTATTGTAGGCGAATTCAACTAGAGGCAAATGATCATCTCAATTACCTCCAAAGTCAATCATACAAGCCCGTAGCATATCTTCTAGAGTTTGGATCGTTCTTTCGCTTTATCCATCGGTTTGAGGATGGAAAGTTGTGCCCATGTGTAGCTTCGTACCAAGTTCGTCTTGAAAACTTTGCCAAAAGTTTGAAGTAAAACGTCCGTCCCTATCGGATACTATGGAAATGGGTACTCCATGACGCGCGACTATCTCGTTGACATAAACCTTTGCTAGCTTATGAACAGGCATATTCTCCCTAATCAGGATGAAGTGTGCACTCTTTGACAAGCGATCGACTATAACCCAAATTGTATCATTTTTCTTTTTCGTTCTTGGCAATTTTGTAATGAAGTCCATGGTAATCTTCTCCCACTTCCAAACTGGAATATCTAAGGGTTGAACTTTCCCGTACGGCTTTTGGTGTTCGGCTTTCACCTTTAAGCAAGTTAAACATCTTTCCACGTACTTCACACAATCTCTTTTCATACCCGGCCACCAATAGTTTCTTTTCAAATCAAGGTACATTTTCGTAGCTCCCGGATGAATAGAATACTTTGATTTATGCGCTTCTTCCAAGAGTAATTCCTTAATGTCGCTTCGAAAAGGAATATAAACTCTTCCATACCGTGTCTTAACCCCTCGACTGTCTTCTTCAAGATGAGGTATGTGAGAAACGATACGTTCTTTCTCTCGATTCTCTTCTTTCAACGCTTCCTCTTGAGCTAACTTAATTTTGTCAAAAAGATCGGATGTGACAATCATCCGTAACGAGTGAATCCGAGTAACTTCGCTTCGGCCCTTGCGACTTAGTGCATCCGCCACGACATTCGCCTTACCGGGGTGGTAGCGAATTTCACAATCATAATCCTTCAGCAAGTCTAACCACCTTCGTTGCCTCATATTCGGATCCTTCTTCTCAAGAAAGTACTGAAGGCTTCTATGATCGGTGTAAATTACAAACTTGACACCATACAAATAATGCCTCCAAATCTTCAAAGCAAAAACTACGGCCGCAAATTCAAGATCATGAGTCGGGTATTTCTCCTCGTGCTTCTTCAGTTGTCTCGAGGCGTAAGCAATCACCTTACCCCTTTGCATGAGAACACATCCAAGACTGGAGTAAGATGCATCACTATAAACTACCATGTCTTCGGTTCCTTCCGGTAACACTAGAATCGGTGCTTCACATAACCTCTTTCGTAACGTATGGAAAGCTTCTTCTTGTTTCTCACTCCACACAAAAGGAACATTCTTCTTGGTGAGCTCGGTTAACGAAGATGAAATTTTGGAGAAGTCTTGAATGAACCGTCGATAATATCCCGCGAGTCCTAGAAAACTTCAAATTTCGCCAACGTTTATCGGTGCTTGCCAATTCATCACGGCTTCGACCTTTGACGGGTCAACTTTAATACCATCGGGATTAATAACGTGACCGGGGAACTGAACTTCTTGCAACCAAAATTCACATTTCAAGAATTTGGCATACAATCTTTCTTTTCTCAACGTCCTAAGAATTTCTCGAAGATGCTCTTCATGTTCCTCCTTGCTCTTAGTATAGATAAGGATATCATCGATGAACACTATGACGAATTTATCCAACATCGGTCTGCATACACGGTTCATGAGGTCCATGAAAACTGTCGGCGCGTTCGTGAGACCAAAGGGCATAACCGTAAACTCATAATGTCCATAACGGGTCCTAAAAGCCTTCTTAGGAATGTCTTCTTCTCGAACCTTCAACTGATGATAGCCCGAACGGAGATCGATCTTTGAAAACCACCTTGCACCCTGGAGCTGATAAAAAAGGACGTCAATCCTTGTAAAGGGTACACATTTTTCACCGTGACTTTATTCAACTCACGGTAATCAATGCACATCTGCATACTACCGTCCTTCTTTTTAATGAACAGAATCAGAGCTCCCCATGGCGAGCTACTAGGGCGAATAAAACCCTTGTCGAGTAACTCTTGGAGTTGGCTCATTAACTCCTTCATCTCAGACAGAGCAAGGCGATAAGGAGTTTTGGCAATAGGAGTAGCACCCAGAACAAGATCAATACGGAACTCGACTTGTCTGTCGGGTGGAATACCCGAAAAATCTTCCAGGAATACATCAGGAAATTCATTAACGATCGGAACGTCGTCGATACTTTTCTCCCAAAGACTCGTATCTACCACGTGCACCATAAAGGCAAGGCAACCACGTGATAAATATCTCCTAGCCTTCATTACGGAACATAATTTTAACTCGCCCTCCCTTTTATCACCGTAAATCATCATTTCACGCCCGCTAGGATTTACAACTCGAATGATCTTTTGTCTACATAGAATGGCGGCATTGTGCTTATCAAGCCAATCCATGCCAACAATAATGTCAAACTCTCCGAGCATTATAGGAATTAGGTCAATCCTAAAAACACTCTCATTGATCTCTATCTCTACATTACGATACACATTAGACACCACAACAACTTTACTATTGGCAATTTTAACTTCTAAGGGTGTCGGAAGCTTATCTAACGGAGTAGACAATTCCTTACTAAAACTATAAGATACAAAGGACACACTTGCGCCCGAATCATACAAAACACGAGCGGGTTTGGAATTAACGAGAATTATACCTGTGACAACATCGGAACCCGATTTCGCTTCTTCGGCACTCATCTGATAAACACGAGCTTTAGGTTTCGGAACCTCAACCTTTTCTCCTTTGATCAAATTAGGCGGCTTCGCTTGCCTAGGATTGGCCTTAGGACATTCACTTAACTTGTGTCCTTCTTCATTGCACCCATAACATATCACCAAAGGCTTGGTTTAATTCTTGCTAATGTGGCTTGGATCTCCACATTTGTAACATCCCTTCATCCCTGATCTACATTCTCCCATATGATTCTTACCACATCTATTACACCGAGGTGGTAACTTCCCAATGTTGTCTTTCCTTGTGTAATCAAATTTGCCCCGTTTACCGACTGTTGTTGGTTGATCTTGCTTCCTTTTTAGTTCCTTCTTCTCCTTATTCTTCATTCTATCCAAATCTGCTTCTCGAGTACGTGCTCTGCATAGAAGGTCCTCCATGGTGGTGCACTTGAAAGGTGATACTATAGTGCGAATTTCATCTTTGAGCATCCTTTGAAATTTATCAACTTTAAGCTTCTCGTTGTCAAGATACTCCGGGCAATATTGCACCATATCACAAAACTTTCCCCACAACTCATTCACCGATTCATTAGTTTGCACAAGGGTATGAAAGGCTTCTCTTATTTTGTCAATCTCTTCCGCGGGGGCATATTCTTTCATAAATACTTTCTTAAATTGATCCCATGTGCACGTCTCTCTCCAAGCACTACCTTTTTCATTCGCCTTACCTTCCCACCATATTTTAGCCCGTTCACGAAGATAGTTGGTAGCAAAGTTCACCTTATCCTCCGTCGCACAACGACTAGTGCGGAAAGCCCCTTCTATATCGGTAATCCATCTAAAACTCTTTAACGGGTCAAGTGTTAGACCCGTTTCCCGGAATACAAATAGGCCCCACCCTAGATGAAGTTGACCCGAGCCTAAGTATGTTTGACTAAGGATATGTGGTTGAATCTTTTAAGTGGATGTCTGATGAGGCCTAGATGCGGCGCATCAAGAAAGTTACATGCGGCGTATGGTAGAATGGGAAGTAGAACCGACTTGTTATAGTCCATGCGCCGTATTGGAGAAGGAGATACGGCGTATATAAGATGTGGCGCATCTAAAATATAGATGCGGCGCATCGACCTTAAATAAGCAGAAATGACAGAAATGCCCTCTCAGCTAGTTTATATGTGTTAGGTTCTAGATATCTCCACACAATTCTTGTGTGTTCCTGTGATGTCGAGATAGAGAGAAGAGAGGGAAGATGATGGAGCATTTGGTGATGAGATGATGATGGTTTAGTGGTGATAATTCAAGGGTTAAGCCTATAGCTTGTTTCTTACATAAGGTATGATGTTCATAATGTTTAATTAGAGTTTAATTGGTGATTTAAGGGTTAGGGTTTATGAACCCTAACTTGGGAAGGATTGGGTAAATGGTGTTTTAAGATAATTAAGAGGTAATGATGATTATGTGATGAGTTTATAATGGGTTTAAGTTAGTAAATGATGGGATTTATTCTCATATAATCAATATATGATTATATGATGATTAGAAGTATTTAGAGGTTAGTTATGGTTATATTAGTCATGATTATAGTTAATGATTATGTATTATATGTTATGTATGATTATGTGTCTTAGGGTGTTTATGATGATGGATGATGATGGATGCTTGGATATGCTTAGCTTGGAGATAAGGTAAGTAAAATGATGATGGCATGTATTATATGGATGTCTAACATGTATGAGTTATGTGTGCTTTGTGACTAGTGATAAGGGATTGGATATGTGCTTATGTGCTAGGATGAATATGATCTAGGTGGTGATTTGGTTATGATGGTAAGTTGATGTTAGATGGTTGTGCAAGAATTGGAGAATGGAGTAGCTAAGTAAGTGTTTAGAGATAAGTGGTGCTTACGTGTTTTGATTGAAGTATGATGGTATGTGATTATCATTTTACTTACTAAGCGTTATCGCTTACGGTTTAGATGTTTAACCGTTTTGTAGGTTCATGTGCGGCGGAATGAAAGATTATGTGTGGTAGCTTAAGGATTTGGAAGCGGTTGGAAGATAGTGAGCATTAGGAGCTAGGTAGAACGCCGAGCTCGAGTCAAGATTGTGCCCCCGAGAGTCTCTTTTATGAGTCGTTTATTGTGTGTCAAAGTCGGGTAATGGTTTGGGAGTCTAACGAGTTGTCAAATGTGTTTTAAGTGTTTTTAGTGAATGTTTAAGGGGCATTTGGATTTAAGTGTATTCGTACCCATGTTGGAGTCAAACGGGTCAATTGCCGTGTATTATGGTTTGTTGTGGTTTTGAATGTAAAATGATTGTTTTGGCATAAGTTATAGTGTTGTATTGAGGTTAAAGTGGATTGTAGGGTGTGTTGAGTATATGCAGGCTTTCCTGGTGAGGTTCTGTCTAAATTGGTCGATGCGGCGTATCTAAGATATCTAGATGCGGCGTATCAGAAGTTTAAGGTGATGCGGCGTATCTAAGATATCAGATGCGGCGTATCAGAAGTTTAAGGTGATGCGGAGTATCTAAGATATCAGATGCGGCGTATCTTAAGTTTAGGGTGATGTGGCGTATCACTTCATGTTGATACGGCGCATGGTCTCTCAGCTGTGATACGGCGTATACCTCAAAAGGATACGGCGTATCCTTGGTCTGAAGGATCGTCTGGTTGTGTTATACAATTGATTATGAAATGTTTTGAAAGGTGTTCGAGTATATGTTCTTGCAAGTATTTTAAAGGGTTAAATGTGATAGATTTTGGATATGTAAATGATGAATTTGTATGAGTCCGGTAAAGTCAAGCGTTTTCCGCGTCAAAAGTTCTAAATTTTAGTCAAAACGGGTACGGGGCGTTACAACTTGGTATCAGAGCTTCGGTTTAAGTGAATTAGGTTTCCACTATAGGTTGCCTAGTCTTAAACCACTCGTAGAAGCCTTTAACGTAAGTGTTAGTAATGCGGAAAGTAATAGTTAAGTATAAGATGGATTATGTGTTATGATAGATGAGCTTAAGGATGATAAGTGATGAATGTGTGTTATGTGTTATTGTGAATGTGATAGAAGTCCGTGGAGGACTTGGAGTGTTTGAATAGTTAGTTAGCCTTGCACCTCGTTTGGGGTCGGTGTTTATTTTGTGATTATGTGAAGGTATGATAGAGAAATAGTAATGGGATGCGAGTAGAAATGTTAAGTGGTATTTGAGATGGGTTAGTGATTAGATTAAAGTTATATGATGCCTTAGTTATAAGGTAGGCTATTGTTTGCAGCTAATTGAAGTGTTAAATGTTAAGCATTATCGTTTATGCGATGTTAAGTCTATGGTAAGTCATTATAGGTCTAAGCTTTATGTGGTGTGCTTGAGAGCACGATGGCTTAGAAGTGTATGAGTTGAGATGCATTAGAATGCATGTTATGTGTTGACCTAGTAGTGGTCGATAAAAATTAAAAAGAACACGTCGATATGTGAAATAATTTAAGAAGCAGGGTAAGTACTTGGCAAACATAGATGTTTTGAAAGTGTAATATAAAGTAAGAAATGAATAACGAAGTATGTTAGTAGTCTGATGATTGGAAATACATGAATGAATATATGCTTGGGGCATGAGTTTTTATATGCTAAACCAAATGAGAAGGTAAGGGTGTATGAATAAGATGTGGTGAGGTCATGTATCATATAAAACATGATAACTAAAACATATTAATACCAAATGGGTAGAAATGATGAATGAAATATAGATTCCGCTAGAAGTCAAAAGTAACTTGAAGTATGCTAGAAAGAATTGTAAAACATGAATATAATCAAGTCAAAATATCTGTATCGAAATGTGTATGATGAGACTTATGTGAGTGCGATAGAATAAACCTATGTAAGGTTTATATGCGTAAAAGTTGAAAAGACTAAAATGAAGTAATGGTAAAGGTTGAGAATGTAGTCAACACGGGGTTGACGGGCAATAATAAAAGTGCGTTGTAAGAACACATAGAATGTGTAAACTATAATGGACAAATATTATATAGAACTTGTCTAAAATAAAGATGACACGTAGTGAGTTGCTGACGAATGTAAAAATGGGTTATTAGTTGGGTCGTAGATGTATAAGTAAGTGGATCAACGTAAGGGTAAATAACACAAGATTGTGTATGATAAAAGAATAGTCATAGCAAGACAAGAAGAGAGATGCTAACTGGTATTAGGGATGGAATCAATAAGTAACTTAAGGTGTTAACTTATAAATAATGGATTGTGATGACGAGAAGTGTACTCAATTATAATGTGTAATGATAAGATGAAATTGACACGCTAATTGTTAGGGGTTGTTGACATAAGAAAAACAAATAAGATTTAGTAACAACGCTTTAAGTATGGATCGTGATGATATTGGGTGTACTAACGTATAGTGTGAAGAGACAAGATGAAACTAACGAGTTAATATTAAGGTGTTTGATAACTTGAGGGTTAAAGAATGAGGATAGAAAGAGATGGCATGAATTGTGACCCACATAGGGTCTCATTAAATTTAGGGATTAAGGACTAAAGTTAAATTGGTATAGAGACGGGGTAACGGTAGGGTAAAGTACTTGGGAGTTAAGCGTGAAGGTGAAGTTGCGATTAAACGGGAATGTATATATAACGGACGGAAATTAAATGAACAAGCTTGAGTGTCAGAATGAAACGAGATAAGTTAAGAATGTAAATGGTATACTTAACATGACGTAAAAATTTGTAGGACTGAAGTAAGGTGTGTTGGTAAGATAATGACAAGATAAAAAGAGTACGTCTTAACGCTAATGATCGAATAGGACGAGTCAAGTGTGCAAGCAATAACATAATAATACATTGTGCGGTAACGTAACGAACTTACGTAAATAGAATGCGTGAAAAGAAAGGTAACGCTAATGAAGGTGTTAACGTTATTAATCCATGAAGGGCATATATGTAAATGGCGAGAAAGAATAATATCGCTTAAATACATAAATAAATTAAGAAATGAGATAAGGTATGAGGATAAGAATGCAACGAGCTAAGAATGTAAGAAAGAATGAAATAGAGCGAAATTTCTTAAGTACTAATAGCCATAATGAGATGGGCGTGTATGAGGTTAAGGTATTGCCATGAAATAATTATATTACGGCTAAGGCGATTAGATGTAATCACTATAATGAACGCATGAGTTACAGTTGGTAAAATGTGAGAAGTCTAGATGTAAATCAGTCGAGTGGACTAAATTGTAAAGTAAGAATGTGAAAATGATTAATGAAGGCTAAGAATGCAAGAGGTAAAGTAAAGATGTGAAAATAACTAAAGCGAATTAAGAATGTAAGGAGTATATAAGAGATAAAGGCGTTGTTCTAAAATTTTCATATTACTGCTAAGGCGATTAGCGGTAATTACTATAATAATCGAATGTAATAATGTGTGTGTGGTGCTTATGACTTGGATCCGTTGTTAAGGTGATAAAGTGTGAATGTAATGATCCTTCGGGATGAATGTTAAATGTGGTATCCCTCGGGATGACCAAGTAAAGGAATGTTAAGGAATCCTTCGGGATGAATGTTAAAGATCCTTCGGGATGAAAAGTGTTGCCTTCACCGGCAAGGGTTGCCTACGTCCATGGCATATAAAAGTATCCCCATGATGAATGTGATAATGTGAAGGATCCAAGTCTAAGAAGAATAAAAATAATGTAATAAAAACAATGAGAAAATAATGAAAGTTAAATTGGGAATTAGGAGTAGTGGTGTTATGTCGGGAGTACATAACCACTAATTTATATTTCTTGATTTACATCGATTGGGACGCCTCTTCATGTAAATGAAGAATTATAAACGAGTGGGCTTATGTGTTGCCGACACGGCACGAGTAGGGTTAGAGAAGTAGAAGGCGGGAGTTTAGAGTTAGCTGGGAATTATAAGGACCAAGAATAGGAGGATTAAATTTAGATTGTGTCTTGTAGTGAAATCTTGTAAGGAATCTAGGTTTTGAGTCTTAAGTTAACTGGCGGAATAAAGGAATCGTAATGATGTTTCAAAATGTTGTATACGTAATTATGTTGTGGTGCAAAATGTGAGTATGGAAACAGGTTGTGATGATGTCTAGTGTAATGAGGCGATAATGTTAAAGTATGGCGCTACAAAGCTAATCCCTATAATATATCTATAAGCCTTAGAAGGCAATCAAAATGACATGAATGAATAAGCAGGCTTATGTGTAGCCGATATGACGTGAGCATGGAAAATGAATGGAGAAAATGAAAAGTAAAACGTGTTAGACGTTATAAGAAAAGAAAGATATGAATAAAACTTATGACGACATTAAAGTCTTATGCGGGGCCTTAAGATAGACGCGTGGAATGAGTTGTGTGTTGAATTGATAAGAAATTGGGTAAATTTTCTTAGGATTTGATAAGATAGATTGCTTAGGTGATATGTAAGAAAGAATTTTGTAAGGTGCCGTTTGTATGGTATCTTGTATATTTTAAATCAAGTTGCTGGTTTATTTTGATATATGTTGGTAATATGTGGAATGGGAGATTGGCCGGATTATGATGTTATATTATGTTCAGTGCATTGATGATGGCGTGTTATAGTAATGAAGTTTGACTTATCTAGAGTCAAGTATATAGATGTTCCTGGATGACAAGTAGTCATTATAGGAAATCTTAGAAACGTTGCGATGATAAGTGTTGATTATAGTAGATTACGCGTTGAGATTATGGTGTAGAAGTCTAGAGTTGCAAGATCATTGAGATCGCTGCACTAAATGAACTAAGAGTTAAGGGGCTAAGAATGAGAGGAGTTATGAGATTAAGTGTGGTTAGAAATAGAACGACAGATTTCGGGGACGAAATCTAAATAAGGGGGTAGAATTGTTAGACCCGTTTCCCGGAATACAAATAGGCCCCACCCTAGATGAAGTTGACCCGAGCCTAAGTATGTTTGACTAAGGATATGTGGTTGAATCTTTTAAGTGGATGTCTGATGAGGCCTAGATGCGGCGCATCAAGAAAGTTACATGCGGCGTATGGTAGAATGGGAAGTAGAACCGACTTGTTATAGTCCATGCGCCGTATTGGAGAAGGAGATACGGTGTATATAAGATGCGGCGCATCTAAAATATAGATGCGGCGCATCGACCTTAAGTAAGCAGAAATGACAGAAATGCCCTCTCAGCTAGTTTATATGTGTTAGGTTCTAGATATCTCCACACAATTCTTGTGTGTTCCTGTGATGTCGAGATAGAGAGAAGAGAGGGAAGATGATGGAGCATTTGGTGATGAGATGATGATGGTTTAGTGGTGATAATTCAAGGGTTAAGCCTATAGCTTGTTTCTTACATAAGGTATGATGTTCATAATGTTTAATTAGAGTTTAATTGGTGATTTAAGGGTTAGGGTTTATGAACCCTAACTTGGGAAGGATTGGGTAAATGGTGTTTTAAGATAATTAAGAGGTAATGATGATTATGTGATGAGTTTATAATGGGTTTAAGTTAGTAAATGATGGGATTTATTCTCATATAATCAATATATGATTATATGATGATTAGAAGTATTTAGAGGTTAGTTATGGTTGTTTTAGTCATGATTATAGTTAATGATTATGTATTATATGTTATGTATGATTATGTGTCTTAGGGTGTTTATGATGATGGATGATGATGGATGCTTGGATATGCTTAGCTTGGAGATAAGGTAAGTAAAATGAGGATGACATGTATTATATGGATGTCTAACATGTATGAGTTATGTGTGCTTTGTGACTAGTGATAAGGGATTGGATATGTGCTTATGTGCTAGGATGAATATGATCTAGGTGGTGATTTGGTTATGATGGTAAGTTGATGTTAGATGGTTATGCAAGAATTGGAGAGTGGAGTAGCTAAGTAAGTGTTTAGAGATAAGTGGTGCTTACGTGTTTTGATTGAAGTATGATGGTATGTGATTATCGTTTTACTTACTAAGCGTTATCGCTTACGGTTTAGATGTTTAACCGTTTTGTAGGTTCATGTGCGGCGGAATGAAAGATTATGTGTGGTAGCTTAAGGATTTGGAAGCGGTTGGAAGATAGTGAGCATTAGGAGCTAGGTAGAACGCCGAGCTTGAGTCAAGGTTGTGCCCCCGAGAGTCTCTTTTATGAGTCGTTTATTGTGTGTCAAAGTCGGGTAATGTTTTGGGAGTCTAACGAGTTGTCAAATGTGTTTTAAGTGTTTTTAGTGAATGTTTAAGGGGCGTTTGGATTTAAGTGTATTCGTACCCATGTTGAAGTCAAACGGGTCAATTGCCGTGTATTATGGTTTGTTGTGGTTTTGAATGTAAAATGAGTGTTTTGGCATAAGTTATAGTGTTGTATTGAGGTTAAAGTGGATTGTAGGGTGTGTTGAGTATATGCAGGCTTTCCTGCTGAGGTTCTGTCTAAATTGGTCGATGCGGCGTATCAGAAGTTTAAGGTGATGCGGCGTATCTAAGATATCAGATGCGGCGTATCAGAAGTTTAAGGTGATGCAGCGTATCTAAGATATCATATACGGCGTATCCGAAGTTTAGGGTGATGCGGCGTATCACTTCATGTTGATACGGCGCATGGTCTCTCAGCTGTGATACGGCGTATCCCTCAAAAGGATACGGCGTATCCTTGGTCTGAAGGATCGTCTGGTTGTGTTATACAATTGATTATGAAATGTTTTGAAAGGTGTTCGAGTATATGTTCTTGCAAGTATTTTAAAGGGTTAAATGTGATAGATTTTGGATATGTAAATGATGAATTTGTATGAGTCCGGTAAAGTCAAGCGTTTCCGCGTCAAAAGTTCTAAATTTTAGTCAAAACGGGTACGGGGCGTTACATCAAGAGATCCCGTAAATGTGGGTGGAGCACAAGCGGTGAAGTCACGATAAGTAGATTTTTCCTTCCCTACTCCGGGTCTAGCATTCGAATCATTCACTAACTCCCCACTCTTCTTAAGCTTCTCAATATCCTCTTGAAATATCTTTTGCAAGTTCTCGGTTGTCTTATTTACATAAAAGGGCATAGCCTTCTCAATAGCCCTTCCTACTCTATCCGCCACTAGAGTATCCAATTCTTTCAATTCTGCTCTAGTAAAACTTTTAGGATTAAGATTTTCTGGTAGTGACAATGACGAGTCACTATTAGAATCCCCATCATCATGTGTATCATCATCATGGCGGGAGGAGGTCGTCCTTAACACCTCCTTATTTTGAATCGCCGCCATCTTTTCTACTATACTGAAATTTAGCAATTCACACTATCAAGCATAATCATGCACATATTACATACATATATAGTACTTTATCGGGATATGGGTGTAACACCAAATACATCGAAAAAAATTCTAGACACCGCCGTGGCTGCAAAGAAAGACGGTTGCATAACGATGCCATCCGGTCCTTACCCTGCCAGGTTACAGGTCCAATATTTCACGACACATTTAATTTGTGTCACAAAATAGGTGTTAATCATCATAGCCCTAATGTACGTAAAGCAACAACATTTGTTTTCAATCAAAACAAATGTGAAGAAAACTGGTAGGCACCTAGAACAAATAAGTCTGCTAAGAATCGGAAAAAGAGGATATGACCACCATGGCTGCAAGTCTATTGACCTGACCCGCCAAGATATGGACCAGCTAAACTTTAATCCCCTTACCCCGTAGACTCATAACCCGTTCTAACGAACACAACCATCATTGTTATGCCATCAAACCCATTGACAGCGCAATGAGGTCCACAAAGCTTTGTCAAAAGCTGCTGTTCCACTAACAAAACATTAACCTACAAACCAAACATGGTAAACAGTTAAGACTTTTACAGATGACATAAAATAAACACATGAGCATTAGGTCATAAGGTAACAAAATAACGTAATCCAACCATACCTCCAACAAATGAGTCAAAAACCAATGGTTATCGTATCTGGTTGACAAAAATGATAATACTTTTGACATAACATTTAGCAAACACATTGAAAGTGTTCCATTTCTCTGGACCACTAAAATAAGGTCTGAAGCGCTTAAAATAAGGCCAACCAAACATAATTAACCAAGTGATCCAGTAGAATCCTAAAACAAAACCATAAACCTGAGACTATAAAATTAGCAAAAAGCACAATTAAATAAACGAAAACCGTGAACCAAGTAATAAAAATAACAAAACCCTAAATCTAAGATCCAAAAATTACCAATAGTGAAAACCGTGAACCAAGTAATAACAACAACAAAACCCTAAATCTAAGATCCAAAAATTAACAATAGTTGGAACCCTAAAATAATACCAGTCATCTGCTATCAACAATTAAATCAACCAAGAGCATAAATCTAAGATGAGAACATTACGAATAACAACAACTAAACACAAAAAAGATAATAAGAAAGGGAAACCTACAGCATATGCTTTGACAGTGTATCTGCCGACAATAAGGTAGCCACTTTTTTGATCAAAAATCGCGGAATCCAGATAATATTAGATCCAAAATTGTGGCTATAACTAATGGGATATTGTATAAGTAACAAATGACATAATAACAGCCACAATAGAAATAAAAAATTGGGTTTACTATTGCTTTTCCTGTTCATCCCCTCACAGGCAACTGTAGCTGGCAAAGGGTAGGTCGGAGGAACTTTAATGGCCATCGGGTTTTGGTCGTGGAGCACCGCGTTTCGGATCTAAAAGAAGAAGGGCGGTTGTGAGTGAGGATGAACAGTCCGGATCACCAAGTTATTAGGCGGGTCAGGAATGGAGCGGGTTGGAGAAACAAACGGGTTAAATGAATCCCGCTGAATGTAATATATATATAGGAAATATGTTACACTACTAGTATCTTTCCATCACAGCTTTTTAGTTGAACCAAACAAACACTCTTGAGCAGTTTAGTAAATAAAGTAGAATACATGGACTATTTTTATGTAATAGAGGAATAATGTTACATTACTAGTATCCTTCATGATACACATTCACTCGTTAGAGGTTTTATAGAAGCAATTTGTTTACTATTGAGTTTACTCTAAACTAGACGTATGATATGTTTACACCACGTTACTTTCCTCATATGGGATTAAGTATTGTTGTACTAGTATCCTTCCATCATAGTTTTCCCGCCTCATTGTGACTCATGATGCTTGTTCAATCAGTGTCGTCTTGTCCATCTTGACTTGCAGCTCAGAAGACGCCGAATGGCGTTTTTTTAGAGCTACCTAGTAGATGGGTTCACTGATCACATACGACATTTGAAAGTTGGTATTATGAGATGGTAATGTGTCACTTCTTTAATAGTTAAACAAAACATATACTCCTCAAACATAAGTAGGGTTGAGCATCTGGTCAAAACCGACATGAACTAAACCAAAACTAAATTTGTGGAAGATATGAACCGAGAACTGAACCAAAGTGACTCGGTTAGGTTTGGTTTTGTGTCGGTCCGTTCGGCGATTTTGAATCGAACCGAAACCGAAAATCATAAATATATCAAACTAAAAACCAAAAAAACAAATATGATCAGTTCGGTTCAATTGTGTTTTGGTGGACCCAAATTATACAATAGGGGTGAGCAAAACCGACCGACGACCGAAAACCGACACAAAACGACCGAAACCGACCCCGACCGACACAAACCGAGCTATACTCGGGTCGGGACTCGGTCTGGGATTTTCAGGAATTCGGGACTCGGGTCGGGTCGGGAGTTGGGACAAACCGACAAAATACAAAGAAAACCACACACCCGAATGAGAATTCGGGAATCGAGTCCGGAGTCGGGACAAACCGAGCTACACTCGGGTTGGGACACGGTTAGACAATTTCAGGTTATCGGTTTCGGGATGAGTCGGGCTCGGGTCGGTTTCGGCCCGATGCTAATACAAGGACCGTGGTTGCAATATATGAAAATGAAAGGGATGATGTGTTTGGTCTAGTAAAATTCCACCACGAAGCAACGCATCTTTGTTGTTCTTTTTTATTTTTTATAAATAAATCTCCACAAGACACGCCATTTGACTGACCCCCCAAAAAAATATATATATAACTTTGAAACCCTAAAAAAAAATTTAATTTTGATCTGATCTGATATCCAAAAGAAGAAAAAGAAGATGGATGAAGAGTATGATGTGATTGTGCTTGGAACTGGTTTGAAAGAATGCATCCTTAGTGGTCTCCTTTCCGTTGATGGTCTTAAGGTTGTTGTTCAAATTATTCATCATTTTAATCCATTGATTTAGTTTAATATGTTGTTTGGATTGATTTGATCTGATCATTTAGTTTATTTATAGATAAATTTGGTGATATGGGTTTTGTAGAATGGTTAAAAATTTTGATGGGTTTTTTATTTGGTGTGATAAAGATGTGTTCTTGATATGGGTTTTTAGAAATTTGAGAGTGTAGAATTTGAATTTGGTGATATGGGTTTTGTAGAATGGTTAAAATTTTTGATGGGTTTTTTATTTGGAGTGATAAAGATGTGTTCTTGATGGGTTTATTGGCGTTTTTACGGCTTAGTGTTTTATGGGGTTTTTAGAAATTTGAGAGTGTAGAATTTGAATTTGGTGATATGGGTTTTGTAGAATGATTAAAATTTTTGATGGGTTTTTTATTTGGAGTGATAAAGATGTGTTCTTGATGGGTTTATGGGCTTTTACGGCTTAGTGTTTTATGGGGTTTTTAGAAATTTGAGAGTGTAGAATTTGAATTTGGTGATATGGGTTTTGTAGAATGATTTGAAAGGCTAATGGGTTTTGTTGATTGATTTAGTTTATTATTATAAGTTTTGATTTGATGATTTGTATAGTTAGGAATCATTTTAATTGATTTGATTATCAGATCTGTTAGTGAAGAATAGTATAACTTATTATAAATGTAATTGCTACTTCTACGGTCAAAATTGTTTATCCAAATCGATTATAACAAAATATCGATTTTGACTTGCCTGACTAGACTGTTTCACTTCAAATTGTCCGCCGCCTAGCCTTTTTGTATGACACTCTTATGTTAACAACAGTGAAATGGATTTATGGCGATTACTTAATTTTATCGAGTAAATGATTGGTGCTTTGTGACTTGATTGGTTTATTAGTCAAATCTAACGTTAATTATTATACGATGTTAATTAATCAGATTCAAATCTAAGCTCATTTTTGAAATGTGTTATTAATGTGTTATTGATTACTAACAGACACACTTTAAGTGAACGAAAAGAAAAGGTTGGGGCTGATACTTACAATTTTGACTTGCCCGAATAAAATTGCCATTTCACCTCAGATCGCCCAACAGCGAGTCGGAAAATTTTTGCAACCGGTTATGATGATAACAATGAAATGGTTTATCTATATTTTTGAGTAAATTACGTGTCTACTTCTTTCCATAGTGGTGCTTTGTGACTTGATTGGTTTGCTATTCCAATCTTATGTTAATTATACAATGTTGATACTAAAGGTTGACAGAAACTGAAAGGATCTGAATCTTTGACTAATCAGATTAAAGTTTAGATTCATTTGTCAAATGTATGCGATAGTTATGTTAATGATTCCCGTTATGCTAAATTTAGTAACAAGCTAACATTAGTATGATTAGATATGATGGCTCAAATTTTGTATTAAATATAGTAAGATCATATTTAACTTGATTTTCTACTTCTAATAACATATGTAAAAGCTCACGCTACCAGAATCTGATTATTTGGTATTGCGGAAATCATAATGCATTCTATGCTGGAAGTTTATACACACTTGTATGATGTAGTTTCATTTGTTGTGATGTGCTGATCTAATGGGGGTAACAGATTATGTTGGATTTGCGGCAAATTTTATTATTTTAATCGTTATATATTTTGGATACAAGTTGAAAGTTTTTCGTTTTAGGATGGATTTACAGTCTCTAATACTTTATGTTTGAAATCAGGTTCTGCACATGGACAGGAATGACTACTACGGAGGAGAATCAAGCTCGCTCAATCTTATCCAGGTTTGTGTCGTTAAACGCTTATTACAGTACAAGGTATAAGGTGAAGTTTCATATAGATCTTAGTAACACGAAATGTTGTAAATCTACAGCTCTGGAAGAAATTTAGAGGAAGTGACAAACCTCCAGCTCACTTAGGCTCTAGCAGAGATTACAATGTCGACATGGTCCCTAAGGTATCTCGCTAATTATAATAAGTTTCTTCTAGTTCCTTTATTAGGTTTTGTTCATTAATCTTGTCTAACATGATATTTTTTGTATTGCAAGTTCATAATGGCAAATGGTGCTCTAGTACGTGTTCTTATTCACACCGATGTCACAAAATATCTCTACTTCAAAGCAGTGGATGGCAGTTTTGTCTATAATAAAGGAAAGGTATGTTGTGTCTATTAAGCGACTGATGTTTTTTACATGGTTTTAAAGTATAGGTTCTATCGTTGTATTTAGTTATTAATGTGTTTTTAAATTTGTAGGTGCACAAAGTTCCTGCTACTGATATGGAGGCGCTTAAGTCTCCTCTCATGGGCATTTTTGAGAAGCGTCGTGCTCGCAAGTTCTTCATATATGTTCAGGACTATAACGAGAGTGAACCCAAAACACACGAGGGGATGGATCTGACACGAGTGACAACTAGAGAGCTTATTGCGTATGCTTCTCTTCATTTTACCGTCAACTTTTCCATTTATTGAATTGTTAAAAATACTTCTATAATATTATTTTGCAGTACGTAGTGTTTGAGTAGTATGAAAGTATCAGCAGAACATGAACCCCCAATCACTGGAATAATTGATTACCTTTAAAGACCATAGGAAACACAAAATGCTTCTTAAGGGACAAGTCTCAAAAAATAAGTTGAGAACAAAGAAACTTCAGGCCCGTATAGGCAGAAAATAACTTAATAGCACCCAAGCATTGTAGTATACGAATTGCAATGTATATGTTAATTTTTTTCAAACATATCATTTTGTCTCCATAATATAGATAGGAGTAAAAAATCAGTTTTTCGATTATACTGGCCAAATACACATATTGGGATTGCACCAGCTCACCGGTAACGGAGATGATATATGTGAATTCTCATCACTTGTATACGAGATTAGCGAAAATTGTTTTTTGTTGCTTGTAGCTTGTTAAACAATAAACAAGAGCATTGGGCCATTGTTCTAATAAAGTGTTATACACTTTCCTTCTCAAGCTCCACTAATACTATCTTATTTTCGCAGTAAATACGGTCTTGATGACAATACTGTGGATTTCATTGGCCACGCACTAGCTTTGCACAGAGATGATCGCTACTTGAACGAACCTGCACTAGATACAGTGAAGAGAATGAAGGTGTAAACATGTTTTCAGTTTGTGCTATTTTTCGTTCCCTTATTTGCTAAAATTGATGATAACTAACTTCTTTCTATTGTAATTTCTGCACTAGCTTTATGCTGAGTCACTTGCACGTTTCCAAGGAGGGTCACCATACATTTATCCTCTGTATGGTCTAGGCGAGCTTCCTCAGGTACAAACTTTTTTAACATAGGTTTTAACGTTATCTTGCTCTCGCACTTCAACCTTTATGTTTGTTTGTTTCACATTTTCTTTTCTTATAAAAGTAAGAACCTAAATATCAAGTCACCCAGTCTACAAGTAAGAGGCGGAGGTTTAATGTATTACTTGAACATATTCTGCAGGCATTTGCCCGGCTCAGTGCTGTTTATGGTGGAACCTATATGTTAAACAAACCTGAGTGCAAGGTATCCCATATTATCCCTTCTATCAATTTCGTTTTCTGAGTCCCAGTTCTAAAACAAGTACGGGGAATTAATCTTTACTATTGACAGGTTGAGTTTGATGAAGAAGGCAAGGTTTGTGGTGTCACCTCAGAGGGTGAAACAGCTAAGTGCAAGAAAGTTGTTTGTGATCCTTCCTATTTGCCTAACAAGGTAAACATCTTTTGGTATATATTAATGAGGAAGTTGTTTATAAGCTATAGAAAGCAATACTATATGTTAGGAAAGAAAGTGATAAATTGCTTACTTGTGAACTCTCAGTAGGCTAATTTTTCTAGTAGTTCTAACCAGTGTGTAACTGTCTATTATGTATGAGTAAAATATATAAGAACTTCGGTAGCATGGTAGCAAAGTCTTTCTACATGGACCACTGATAGTTAATTATTTATCTTGATATAATTATGCTTTTGCATATCTACAAGATACACTGAACCATAAAGGAGCTCTCGATTAGGTTCACAGTTCAACATGTGTCCCATCAGGAATCAATACAAACGTAGTTAAAAGTGACGAACTGCACAAAACAAGCAGATATTGCTTATGAATGATCAAGAACGCTACCATGTAGTAGAGGATCACTCATTATTATCCAGCTTTTAGAAGAGAGCTATATAAGCATGATGTAGATTCCACCAACCTACTAGGATGTGAATTTTTAGAGTAAGTTACATGTAGTTGTTAGTAACAAATTCATGGTCTAATGTCTCCTGCATCGGTGAGCTATGTGGGTATTAAAGAATTCACATTTCAAAATTTAAAAGCTGAAGTTTATCGAGTAGAGTGATGATGAGATTGCTTTAGAGCGCTTCTGATGACACTTTGGCTGGTATTATGTTGCTTCACCTACGAATCATTATTGTAGTCCCAAGAAATGGATTTTTAAATAGCTGTTCAACTTCATATGTATCTGCCTGCAGAAAAGTGTTTTATAGTCTCTGAGGATGGCACTCTTGAGCAATGCTAGTTGCTCGCTTATGCAATTTATTTAATCGTGGTTTATGACAGGTGAGGAAGGTGGGAAAGGTCGCCAGAGCAATTTGCATTATGAGCCACCCCATTCCAAATACCAATGAATCACCGTCGGTGCAGGTTATTCTTCCACAGAAACAATTGGGTCGCAGATCAGACATGTGAGTTTTTAGATAATATAAAGGTTTTGTTTAAAATCCAATAGCTTAGTTTTGGTCCATGCTGTTTGATATGTTAGAACTCAGAAGTATGCTTTTGGCCTTTTTGGTACCCTGGAAATTGTGATGTTTATACCAGGCTAGTGATTATTGCTGCTGGTAGTGCTTTTTCTGACAATACAGTCTAGTTATTACACCTGTGACACTTGGCGGCTTACCCGTTGTAGACATAGATGCATTGATTAACACTGAAGAAATTGAACCATCTTATAACTGTTGATAAACGTTTCCACTTATAAACTCTCATTTTGTTATCAGCTTTATTTTATTACTCGCTGTCTTGTGACTATAAACATTAAAGGTTGCAAAATCGGAAGGTTGGTAATTGGTACAGTTTTAGTGCAAGTCAAAGCAGATAACTGGAACACTTATTGAAATTAATGCTTTCGATAGGAATGCAAAACTTGCTGTACAATAAATAATTAAATATATATTTTTTTATTTTTAATAAACGAATTTAGGAGGTTGTAGGCAATAAAACTAAACGCCCGAAAACTTTAAACCATTTGACATGTTGGAACCAGTTTACCTATTTTCTTCACCTTGGCCTTGTTTTTCTTGTGCACCCATTTGAAATGTTAAAAATTAGACATTTAGAAATAGAACAGTTAGTTAGCTAAAATATGAGATTTTGCTTTCCAAATATTAACACGATAACTTCCATTATGAAGGTATCTCTTCTGCTGTTCATACTCTCACAATGTTGCTCCAAAAGGAAAGTACATTGCGTTTGTATCCACAGAGGCAGAAAGTGATCAACCTGAAATCGAATTGAAGCCAGGGCTTGATCTTCTAGGGCCCGTCGATGAAATCTTTTATGACACTTATGATAGATTTGAACCATGCAACGAGCCATCTCTTGATAATTGCTTTATCTCCACTGTGAGTATTACTAACCCATCATATTGATCAGGTAACCGCTTTATATTTTTTATTGTGGTTTTGTAATTCTTCTCATGTTTCAACAGAGCTATGATGCCACAACTCACTTCGAGTCAACTGTTAGTGATGTGCTCAACATGTACTCGATGATAACCGGAAAGGTATGAGTTCAATTCCTACTTTGCCAACCAATTTGTTTCTTTTAATATCTCAATTTTTGCATCTCTAACTTCACTGTAAGGCACTTAGTTTTCTTTCAAGTACTTGTCAGACTTTCGTTCAGTACAATATAGAATCTCGAGCATATATAGCAAGTTGAGTGGGTCATTATGGGTAACGGGTCAAAATAGGTTTTTTTAGAGCCAGATCTAAACGACTCAATTGGATTGATCTGCTAAAATTTTGCTTTGTGTATTGAGCTGTATCAATAATCAAGATATTAAATATGATGTTTTAATCATTTTGAGTAATTCAATATACGATAGAAGGTTTTAAACATGTGGCTGATCATGAGCTACTCAAATTGATTGACCACTTTCCTTTCAGCTAATTTTCTAAAATTTACTCGTTTGAGCTGTTAGCATTAAAAGTTAATGGGTCGAAACTGCTACTTCTGTTGTCGAGGATGCTAACAAATTTTTTCGTTTGTAGGTTCTTGACCTGAATGTAGACCTAAGTGCCGCAAGTGCTGCTGAAGAGTAGAAACTTTGGAGGTGTGTTGTTTTCCCGCTTCTTGAAGGCTTAACAATGCCGTGTGGTTGAAAGAACTTTACTTGGAATTTTAAGTTTCTATTCTCCTAGATACGTGACATACGCTCAAATGTGTAAGGAGGTTGTTGTCTGTGTACTTTTGTGTAAAATATGACTTGGGTGTGTGTTCTCACATCCTTGGTGGTGTCACTGTGTGAATCGTTTTTAATTTTATCCTCTTGATTTCTGAACGAAGTTTACATATATCAGTTTACACTACTCAAATTACCCGAACATGATTTTGAAGCATATCGAACGGAGGGTTTTGGGTTTGAATTTGGAAAATCATGATTTTGAAGCATTTTGATTACAGTTAAAATTGCAACTCAAATACAAATTTCTTTAAGTTCTGGATGTTTCTTATGCTATCACTTGAGAATTTTCTCGAAAATCTTTGTATGTTTGTCAAATGATAACTCTATGGTTGCCGCGACTATTGATGAGTCTTAGTAGTGATTTTGATGGTGTACTTGTCTAGAGTAACTCCAAGCAAAATTATGCATATCATCAAAGAAATATACTTGGTTATTTTATACATGAAATCTGATATATAATTGTCAAAGTGTAGAGGCATAATACATTGTCATTATCATAATGGAAGTTTCTTATGCTATCACTATTCAGTGATTTAAACTCATTCAGCAGACTTATACCAACTTGTATCAAGTTATGTTTCTGATAAACATACTTCCACGATATATACTACAAACAATTATTTCTTGCAAAATGCATTTCTGATACAATTACAAAAAACGTTTCTCATACATAATCTGAATGTTTACATTCATCACTATCATCAAATCTGATGCCTAGCTTTTTTGCCAACATTTTCTTCCCAAATAATTAAATCAAGTACATATTCTTCAAAACCACAATCATCTTTAAATTTACAATTTTAAAATTCTTGATATTTGTATCCATCATCATTCACCACAAGCATTTTTACTATTATCAAATAATAAGATAGCTTCTTCTTACAACTGATTATACAACAAAGCACAAGGAAGGGAAAAATCAAATAAGATTGTTTCTTTGTTGTAACTGTCTTTAGCCAAGTTTCTTGAGGATCAGGAACTGCATGACTCACCGAACACGCCCCGATGCAGCATTTTAGCACGGACTGAAGAGAAAAAACTTGTGAGAGCAAACAAATCAGAAGATCAAGATGGACAAGACCAATCTTGAAAAATTGATTAAATCAAAAGTAGAATTAACACCATTTTGTACAACGATATTATCCTCTTTTTTACAATATCATTTTCTAATAACCGTACGTGTGTTTTCTGATTTGCGTTATAGTGAATCGATTAATTTAATACTAGATGATAAGAGGTATTTAAATAAGAAGAAAGATTTAAGATCATTTGAGGACTAAACTTTTTTTACATACAAAGTTATTAATCTCCATCCTTCATCTTTATTTGATTTAATGGATGAGATTAATCTCAACAATTTAAAAAACCCACTTTCATTATTATTTTTTTTCAAATATTAATATCTTTCAAACCGTTAATCGTTAAGCGAAAAAAAATATACTGTTGCGACGAGCATTTAATTATCTTTCTATAGATAGGCACTTCGATATACTTTCGACAAAATTATTTTTTTAGTGTTTTTCACGTTTTTTTTTACATTTTTTTCGTTTTTTTTCCGTTACTGAAATATGCATGAAAATATCATATGTGATTTAACACTAATATCACATGTGATTTTTCATGCAAATTTCAACAATGAAAAAAAAGGAAAAAATGAGAAAAAAGTGAGAAAAACGAATTTTTTTTGTCGAAAGTATATCAAAGTGCGAGTCTATAGAAAGATAATTAAATGCTCGTCGCGATGGTGTAATTATTTTCGCTTAACGATTAACGGTTTAAGAGATATTTAAATTATAAAAAATATGTGGAATATTAAAATATTTTTAATATGAACAATTGATTTTATTTTAAATGAATGGTAGGGATGAGTCACTTGGTATGTAAGATACGTTTGGTATGTAAAACAACTTCCCTCTAAATAACAAGAGATACTAAAAATATAAATTGTTATACTTTCTGTAATAGAAATATACACGTGGTTGATAAAATTTACTAATAAAGTTTTGATCGGATTGATCTCGACCGTTGAATGTAGTTGGAGAAGGTTTATAACACATGTGTAAACTCTTAGTTGTATCATCTATGTAAACCCTAAGAACAAAGGGTACCATAACATGTTAACACCATGTTTTTTGTAACATGTCAGCGCCACATCATTTCAACACCAAATAACATAACACCAAAAAATAACCCGTTATCACAACACCAAATAACATCACTTTTTGGGACACACTTTTTTTAAAAAACTACAATTACAAATTCTATCCTTTCATTAAACAATAATTGGGATAAACACTATTATGCTATCAACTTTTCAGTTAGTGGTTAAATTTTAGGCCCAATCTTCTATTAAATTAAATTTTGGATTAAAGGAGATAGGCCCAAAAAAGTCCAATACTATTCAATAATTTTCAGACTATAAAATACTAGTTACCCTAATATGTTGTAACACTATTAGGCGACCTTAACGCTTGCAACCTCGGAGTGGAAAACGCCTGTTAACGCCGTCTGCCGCTTGGCTTATGGCTTTTGATTTCTTTCAGTCGATCGAGCTCTTCTTCTCCTGTGGACTAGACTACTTTCATAATAAGGTTAGACATTCGTTTTGTTTAGATGATTTATTATGTAGTTAACATCACTCACTCTCTATTGCGAAATATTAGGGTATTTGTCATTCTTGTTTGTTTTACTCTCCATCACATTCATCAGACATTGTATGAGAAAATTTAGTGAAGTAACTTACTATAAATAGCGATTGTGTAGTAGTTACTGTGATACGTTATTGTAATGTTTATTGCGGTATTCAATATGTTTAACTTGTTATAATAATGATTTCGTTACTTTTGATACAAAAAGTACTTAAATGTGTTTTTTTATTTTATGCTTGCACGGAAGGAATTTTGGATGATTTTTAGCGTGCAGATGTTAATTGATAAGTGTGATGTGCTGTTCTTATGTTTATGATTATAATTTTGTTATATTTTATGAGTAGATTAGCTATGATATGATGTTTTTGTCTTGTTTTTTCCGCGTGTATACAAGGAAATTAAGATGTGTTTAAGTGTGATTGTAGCATTAGTGATGTTGATTGATTGCTGTGATTGTTCCCCGTCTGTCGTGTATGTTTTTGCTAGCTGTGTGAGGTGTGTTTTTCATTAGCTTATGCTTGTACGGAGGGAATCTTACATTTGAGTGATCGTGAAATTCGTGATTGGGTAGATGCTAATTGACTAGTGTTATAATTTTTGACAAGTTCTCTCCATCATGTAAGATGTGCTTTCTTTTATTTTTCCTTTTATAGAAGGATTTTAGGATGATTTTAGCTGATAACTGTTACTATAGTTTATCTGAATTTGTAACTGTGTGACCTATTCATTCTAATCAGCCCCTTTTGACGACAGGAGCATACATCACACTTTTCGTGATGGTTTTTTTGTTTTCTATTAACATTGCCACGTTGGGAATCTCCTGACAGAGGCCCTCCACATCCTTCACACCAAAGCGCCTGTAGTACTCCTTCAGTGATGTCTCATACTTTTGGTGCTGGTAAACTATCTCAAAAATAGACGATGGAATTCCTATACAAAAACCTTCAAGAAACTTTTCAAGGTCATCTATTTTAACATCTACACTTGTCAATTGAAACTTCAAAGGCACAGTGTATGATGGTGGAGGATCATCAAGAGCAAATTGAAACATGTCAAGAATTATTGATTTATCAGCAGCCTCCGGCCTTTTAGATGCGACGTCTTTGAATTTGATTGTTGCGGCCTCGCATCCCTCCCTCTGTTTACTTGAAAACTGACCAGCATCCCCGTAACCACATAACGTAATACTTGGGTTTCCCAGATGGTTTTTCAGGGCCTGTGTGATATTAGCAGCTGCCTGAGCGTTAGAGAGACCATCAGGAGCACTTGTGTTTTCTAGGTCCCAGCATACTACAACACGAATACGTAATGAGGATTGCGACATCTGCAAAAGTTGTGATTTGAGTTAAACCGTGGTTTCAGTTGTTGGATTTCGTGAGAGTGACAAGCAAAATTTGTTGATGACTACAAAGGATTAGGATTCGTGGTGTTTGACGGTGGAAACTTGTTGAAGGAGGGAAGATGGTGAAGCGGCTGATAGGATATATATAGAAGATGTAATTGTAGGTGTTACGTTGTTACCCTAAAGGGCCTATTATGGGCTTAAGCATGAAAATGAAGATTTTGGACATTGGGCCTATAGAATGATCAGAGGACTTATGAATCCATTCATTTGATGTGTAATAAGTAATGATGGTTAGCAGGCCAAAAAATAAAATAAAATTGGGGAGCCCAAAAGCATTCAACCAATCAAATGCCACCAATTTGATGCTATTTAATATATATAGTAATTAAGTATTATAATATTCGAATTGGTCGACATGCCTGCGCTCCATAGTATATATATAGAACAAGGAAGATGGCGCCCGCCGCGTTGCGGCGGGACTTTTTGACATTCGTTTTTGTTGTTATACGATATTGCGGACCAAGATATATGCTGTGACACCATTACATTGCAGCAACTTTATTGCAAGAAGTTAGTATATCTAATTGCATACCAAGATATGTGCATCTGAAGGTTGTTTGTGCATGAGATGGTCATGCAAAGAAGAACATAATGTTGTGTTTGTTGGTACAATTGCGCAAAAAGCAAAATAACCTCTAAAACAACACATATGCATTAAAAACATAGAACCCCAGATAAAGGCCTAACAAAGTCATTTCCTCTCTCGGGCATCTCACCTCTCCAAGTTGGTTGTTGTCGCAAGAATCCTCTCGGTCGCATCAACTTACAATGGCTTGTTGTTACATATAATCTAAAGACAGTCCTGTATAGCAAAGAGGAAGAAAAATGAACCCGAAATGCGTCGTTTTTGGACTGCCCTAAATGACGTTGTATGCAACGGTAATTGATAGTATGTATAATTATACCCACAATGTAGCAAACCAATGAGATAGGAACTAATGAATTTACTTACCTTCAACTGTAGGCAGTCGTCGGTTACTATTACCACTGGTATTGCCGTATTTGTTTTCTGCTCTTCCATTAGTAACTGTAATAACATGACGTAGCAAAAAGTTAGTTCATTAAGTAGCCGAACGATATTGCTTAAAAATACTACAGTAACAACCATGTTACTCACATTTACATATCAGAAAGTTAGTTCATTAAGTAGCCGAATGACCTTGCGAAGTTGCTGGTGTGCGTCTATTGTTTTCATGTAAACTGGACCAACTTACTTTTACGTGTGTTTTATCATACATACATAATTTAAGAGCATTGTGAGGTGGAGGCATTCATGTTATAAGTCCAAAAATAAGCTTTAACAAATACCCTCCAAGCATGTCATTGGCCGTTCATCGTGTTATAGCATACAGTTTTTCTATAGTGCACCATTAAATCCATAATCTAAGTCCCCTTTTTTGCCTTCCAAATAAGTTTTAAAAAAGTTAAGTGTGAAACTCAAATATTAAAGCAAGAAGTAATTAAGATATGTGTCTTACATCATTAGTTCTTTAATGACATTAAAATAAACACCAATAACTATATACCTGCACATTTAGCTCGGCGTTCACCAAATAGATTCACGCCATGATGTCACTACAAGAAAAAGTGTGTTTAGTGACTATAGGTCCGTCACTAATTACAATTAGAGACCAAAAGCAGTTTCGTCACTAAATAGTGACCAAAACGTCGGCACTGATCGGATGGGGTAAATACAACTTCAAACCAATCGGTGACCAAATATGTGGTCACTATTTTGGTTGATTAGTGACCAAAAAGTGGTCACTATCCACAATTTGCCAACCACCACAAAATGCTCGGTTTCTTCGTACCCACTTTTAGCAAAACAAAAAACTAAAATTTTTAGCTTCTTAACATAACGCAAATTAATCCAAACAAAAAAGAGAATATAATCAATACCCATTACATACCAACAATTGCATCCATTTGTCTACAATAAAGAAATACAACATTGAACATGAATAAACACTACTACAAAAAGGAGTTTCGAGACCTGTTGTACACGTAAACAAGACCGGTTTTCGATATGGTCTCTATGAGGGGGGGTCTCCATGTGAAAATCAAATGAGACCGGTTTTCAAACCGGACTCTATTTTGATTTCAAGACCGGTTTGAGGATAAAAACACGTCCATAAAATGAAAAGAAGACCGGTTTTTGTCACTAAAATATGCTTTTAAATACTAATAGGGACCGGTTTGCATGGTAAAAACCTGTCTATTTGCTTATTTTTTTATTAAAAAAGAGACCGTTTGGAATTGCTTATTGAAACTACTAGTAGCACTTTCAATAAACAATCCCAAACAGCCGATCAATAACCAATCCCAAACAGCCACTAAAAATCATGCATTTGGAGTAATATTGAGTTCGAGCCAACCAAAAAACTTTATTAATAAGTACACAAGTTAACTTCACCTCAAAATGAAATGTATCGTATCAATGTGTAAACTTTTAGCTAAGCAACAACTAAAACAAGTTACAGCTAAAAATCTACCGAAACTTGTAAACACTCATTTAACCACTTGTAGCCATTGATCTAAATCTATAACATGCTCTCGATTCCTTTAGTTGCACGAACAATATCCTCAAACAACTTCCTCGATAATATACTTGTTAGGCAAATAGGAAGGATCACAAACAACTTTCTTGCACTTAGCTGTTTCACCCTCTGAGGTGACACCACAAACCTTGCCTTCTTCATCAAACTCAACCTCGCAATTGTAAAGATTAATTCCCCGTACTTGTTTTAGAACTGGGACTCAGAAAACAAAATCGATAGAAGGGATAATACGGGATACCTTGCACTCAGGTTTGTTCAACATATAGGTTCCACCATAAACAGCACTGAGTCGGGCAAATGCCTGCAGAATATGTTCAAGTAATACATTAAACCTCCGCCTCTTATATTTAGGTTCTTACTTTTATAAGAAAAGAAAATGTGAAACAAACAAACAAAAAGGTTGAAGTGCGAGAGCAAGATAACGTTAAAACCTATGTTAAAAAAGTTTGTACCTGAGGAAGCTCGCCTAGACCATACAGAGGATAAATGTATGGTGACCCTCCTTGGAAACGTGCAAGTGACTCAGCATAAAGCTAGTGCAGAAATTACAATAGAACGAAGTTAGTTATCATCAATTTTAGCAAATAAGGGAACGAAAAACAGCACAAACTGAAAACATGTTTACACCTTCATTCTCTTCACTGTATCTAGTGCAGGTTCGTTCAAGTAGCGATCATCTCTGTGCAAAGCTAATGCGTGGCCAATGAAATCCACAGTATTGTCATCAAGACCGTATTTACTGCGAAAATAATATCGTGTTAGACGTACTAGAGCACCATTTGCCATTATGAACTTGCAATACGAAAAATATCATGTTAGACAATATTAATGAATAAAACCTTATAAAGGAACTAGAAGAAACTTATTATAATTAGCGAGATACCTTAGGGACCATGTCGACATTGTAATCTCTGCTAGAGCCTAAGTGAGCTGGAGGTTTGTCACTTCCTCTAAATTTCTTCCAGAGCTGTAGGTTTACAACAGTTCGTGTTACTAAGATCTATATGAAACTTCACCTTATACCTTGTACTGTAATAAGCGTTTAACGACACAAACCTGGATAAGATTGAGTGAGCTTGATTCTCCTCCGTAGTAGTCATTCCTGTCCATGTGCAGAACCTGATTTACAAAACATAAAGTATTAGAGACTGTAAATCTATATGTCCTATAACGGAAAAACTTTCAACTTGTATCCAAAATATATAACGATTAAAATTTGTTGCAAATCCAACATAATCTGTCACCCCCATTAGATCAGAACAACACAACTAAAGGAACTACATCTTACAAGTTCCGTATAAACATCCAACATAGCCAGCCATGGTGTACATTTACTTTCATTAAGTCGTTAAGAATGCAAATTCCTTTCTACAATGTGTTACGATTTCCACAATAGTGTAATACCAATGTAGAAAATCAAGTAAAATATTAATCATACTAAAAATTTAAAATCCAAAAATAATATCTAATCTTACTAATGTTAGGTTGTTGCAATTTGAAATGAATCGGTCAAAAACGGCCAATAGAAGGTATCATCAGCCCCTACTGTTGTTGTTGTTTTTTTTTTTCCTTATTGTTGTTTTTGTTTTTTTTTTCTTTTTTAATTCTTGTTCACTCGATTTATGTTTTTGTGTTTAAAATTTATACTCGAAACAAAATATAATAAAATTCTTGTATAAATCATCTCAGATCTTAAGATGATGAATCTAAACAATGAGTAACATCTAATAAATTATCAAAATTAGTCAATAACATCGCTCCTATAAATAAACTAGTAGTAGTAATCTACAATAACTAAATGATCAATCCAAACAACCATATTACGACTTATAAAGTAACCTATTAAACTAAATCAATCGATTAAAATGATGAATAATTTGAACAACAACCTTAAGACCGTCAACGGAAAGGAGACCATTAAGGATGCACTCTTTCAAACCATTAAGCGCCTCCATATCAGTAGCAGGAACTTTGTGCACCTATGCAGTTAAAAACACATTAATAACTACATACAACGATAGAACCTATACTTTAAAACCATATAAAAAACATCAGTCGCTTAATAGACACAACATACCTTTCCTTTATTATAGACAAAACTGCCATCCACTGCTTTGAAGTAGAGATATTATAGACAAACCCACAAGAACACCAAGATAAACAAGTCACTAACACACAACACAAAGCTACTAAATCTTAAACCTCTTTGACTGTAAGAAGAACCGAACAGACTAAAGACTCAAGGTTTAATTAAACCAATAACTACAAAGTACAAACACACCAGATTGTTTCTTAAAAACATAAAAACAAAATTAAGCATTTCATCAAACACTTTATGTGCAAGCTTGAATCACATGAATCTGCTACCTAACTAACTCTAAGTTTCTCACATAACCTCTATTCCTTATGAGACAAACACTACTAAAGTAAGCTAGCTTTAACCTATAAAACCTAAAAGTCAAAAAATCAATTAACTGATCTAACACAGGAAGTAGAAAACAAACAAATAAGTTTAAAAAAAAAATACATGATAATTACAAAAATGACAAATTTCGTTCAAGTTTTACAAACCTTTGATATAAATATGCCGATAAACAAGAGTGATGGGCAGTGGCACAAGTGGCGGTGGCAGAGCTGTGCCATAGTGGTATGACTGCTGTGAGTGTGGGTGTTAAAGAAAAGAGATAGATAAAGGAACATGTCTGCTGAAAATTCATTGAAAATATTTGAAAAGAGATAGATAAAGGTTGACTTTGAAATTCAATGAAAATATTTGAAAAGAATAAAAGGGGAAAAAGTCCCGCTGAAAATTTGGGGAATCAAGACCAGTTTTTTTGCTTAAAACATGTCTGCTTGTAAACAATAGATAGAGGCCGGGTTTCAAAATTAAAAACCGGTCCACATTAGGCCTAAAAGAGACGTGTTTTTTATTTAAAAACCGGTCTCGAGTTGTTGTTTATATCAAAACCGGGTTTTTTATTTAATACCGGTCTTGATATTTTTGGGCAGACGAAAAACATTAATTGAGACCGTTTTTTCTTAGAAAGGGTCTTAATGAAGGGGTCTCTAAACCCAATTATGTAGTAGTGAAAGACTAAAAACAAGATTATCAAGACAACCTTCTTATAACACAATCTTTGAATCTATTGTTACGTATCAAAGAACCCGAACCTCAATTTATTGCATCGTCTACCAATAACGCTCCTACACCCCACACAACAATGAAAACTTCGACCTTTGGACATTGGTATTACTGTAAAATGTTAGCTAGCGAGGCACGGGATGTCCATCAAACAGTATCACTGGTTTCTGATAATGGAAGTTCTGCGAGAGTAAAATGGAGTTAAATTTGTGAGGAAATCAATGCTTGATAGCGTTAGCATTTTAATAAAGCTGCTTACTGGGCTTGTTGGAGGATAGTTATGCATAAAGAATAGCCAATATAACGACAAGAACAGCAATCTGCATAAAAATCATATCATGGTGTAATAATTACGGACAGGTTTTTGGTTGAGCAACATTAAAAATATAGAAAGTTCACTTCTCACCAAAAGTGTACCATAGCTTGGCTCGTCGGAAGTTATGTACGAATTCCTGGGAAATACGGAACACGAAATGTTTAACTTTACATAGCAAAATCCCTACATCCCAAATTTATCAAGAAAAGCTAGTACTAGTGTTTGACATACCTTTTGTTAAGGGTGCCCGAAGCCCTGCAAATTTTTTGGGTAGCTTCTAGCCTGGTAATCGTTGTATGGGCGTTAGGATCCTTTAAGTTAACCTGATAAATGCATTCAAAACCAAATAATTTCTTGACACACGGAGACATTTTAGCAGATTGATCAATACAGTTTGTAGCATAAAGTTAATGTTCCAATTGCCATAATCTGATGAAATATCACCCGAATTAAATACATAGTTGTCAAAAGCGAAAGCGATTGCAAAGCGCAAAGACCCAAAATATCGCCTAGGCGAGAAGCGCATAAAAAGCGCGGGCTCGAAAAAAAAAAGCGCACTTAAGTAAAAAAACACCAAATGCCATTTACATAAACAATAATGCATTTAACCAAAAAGTTTAATATATAAAATGCATTCAACTAAAGATGTATGTCTTGAAGATGTAGGTATTGAAGATGATGAGGTCTTGAAGATGATGGATGAGATCTTGCTATCGTCAAATGTCATCCTCTTCTTCCTCGCTATCTTCATCAATTTGGTGTCCCTTTCCCATATAGCTTCCACCACTCGGCTGTATAAGTATAAATCATAAAATTAGACCAATAACCTATTGTCATTTGTCACATAAAATAAAAGAAAAAAAATACAAGCAAGTTGTCTTACCAGGAGATATTTTCCCATGTGCCCTATTTGCAACATCTAATCGAAAGAACCCTTCCAGCCAGGGTCATTGGATTTAGGACGTAGAGAAACATTACCATCTTGATTCATTGTTCCTAACAAATGATAATGAAGAAACTTTCAGTTAAAGAAATGATATATTGATGAAGAAAATTTCATTTAAATAAAGAATATTTAGAAGAAAACTTTTACCTGGAAGTTGAATGATGAATATAGTTTGATGAAGAGATATTGATGATATAGTTTGATGAAGAGATATTGATGATATATAGAGATATTGATGATGAATATAGTTTGATGAAGAGATATTGATGATATAGTTTGATGAAGAGATATTGATGATATATAGGAGTAAATTATTAGGGTTTTTGGTACATCGAATCTCGTCTGACATGCATTAAAAGGCTGTAGGGAACGAAGGGTTTAAATTGGAAACTCCACATGTCGCTTTAAATGCTTGTGGGCCTGAGCCTACTGTTTAGAGCGTTGGGGGCCCGCTTCGCTCACGCTTCTCGCTTAAGCGCGTGAAGCGCACGCTTTTGACAATCTGATGAAATATCACTGAATTAAATACAAATGTCCACATAGAAGACTTGTTTACGTAGTTAATCATTTGACAATTATCAAATTACTTTCTGTGAGACTAGGGTCATAGGCATGCCTGTGGTATAGCACAAAATTTGAAGATTTCTGGATCACGTAAGTCGGACATATACTTTAAACAATCTTCAGTATGTACTAAAGCGTCTGTCACCATCTCATTCAAACACTGAACTGCCTTCCGTGAATTCTCTTTTTGTTTAAAGTCCTAAAGCACATATCGTTAAGAACTCATTATACAGAAGTTCCAACTCCAAAATCATTAATTAGAGCATTTTGTCTTGTGATTCCACCACGACTGCTATTAGAGGTGGCTAATTGGGTGGGTCAGGTAACTGTCAAAACGGGTAAATTTTGGATTTTGTAAAAATAAGTTATAATATTTGGTTTTCTGAATGGGTAAAATCATCAGGATGTCAATTTTCAGTGCAATATAATATTGTGAATAAACTGATTTATGAGGTTTTATGCATTAAAAACAATTTGGGAGACTTTCTACCCATTTTACTAGTTTCTTTATAATAATCTTTTTTAGCTTTTACCCATAACCGGAATCAACCCACTCATAAGTAAATGGGTCAAAATTTCCATCTCATGCTTCTACAGATGGTGCTCACAAGCGTAAATTTTGAATCTGGTTACATTCTGTTGTAGGAAAAGCAAATGATGAAAATGCTAAACCTCTAGTTTGTTAACATATTTACTCCAAATCTGACGAGGCCAAAACATACGTGACCATGGCATTTCATCTATATCCTCAAGATAATCTCTAATGATATTTGTTTTCTGCAAGATAATCAGACTTCCAACTGTTATAAATATACATGCTCAATTTGGTAATCAAGTGACCAGAAGATTACCTGGAGAAATAAGCCCATTGAATTTGAGACAGGATCAGGAAACATATCTTCTTTGCCTGAGGCATGAAAGAGTTTTGACAGTCCTATTCCAACAAGTCCTGCTACATAATGGCAATACTCATCATAGTCTTTAACTGTGTCAACCTGCAAACCCCAGATAAACACACTTCTTTACCGGAGGAAAACTACATGCATGCGGATGCACTCACAGAGGGCAAGAAGCTCAATCTTTTTTCTAATCTTTTAGACGATATAGACAAGTCAATTAAAGAAAAAACCGCATTCGGAGCCTCGTGTTAAATAGAATTTTTGTTTATTTAGTGTCGAAGTATCTTGTTTCTATAGTTAACAAATACTTGAAGTACTAACAGTATGTACCTCTTTGCATATAAATTTTGCCATTCCTGCACCCATTTTCATGGTAATATCCTCGATTGCCTCCTGATAACTGCAGAATAGTTGAAGACTTTTGGCTCAGGATGAAAATGCAAGATACTACAAACAATAGTTATATATATGTAAATGTGACCTTCCATTAAGCTCTAAAAAAGCAGTAGAAACATGATGGAACTGGTCCATGAGAATCTTGTATTCCTTTGTACCACCTTTTAATAAAAGAAACGACTAGGTTCAGCAAGCAAATCATATATACTGAATGATGCAAAATTAGAGTTAGGAGATATATCCAGTACTCACACTCAAAGTGTGCCGGGGTACATGTCAGCTAAACAAGCCGAAATGAATGCTGATAATCGTTTCACAATTATACTCACCCACCAAACTTAGTAATGTGTGCTTCTGTCGGGATATCCCCTAGTTTTCAAAACCATCAGTTTATATTCCTCTTAAAATTGAGGATACTATTACCATAACCGTTACTATATCTACACTTCCCATCATTACTAACAAACAAAAGAGTGTTTGCAAAAAAATACATTTATATTGGTAGAGTCTGCAGCTCAGACTAAAAACATACATACCCTCTGTAAATGTACATGTCTAAGATAAGACTTATTATTGATTCTTATAATTGTTAATATTTTGAGGAAAATTTACATCTGATAGCTAGTAGGGGTTGGTTAGTCGTTTCTTGTTCAATTCCAACTACAGCGACGACTGATCTATGTCTAACCGTATCCTCAATAGCCAATAAAGCATATAAACAACATATTTGTAGTGTAAAGTAAATGTATAGGTAGAACAATGCAGGTTAATAACAGTTCATACTTCATAGCATGTAACTCCAAATTGCAGTCATTGGCCTTATTCACCGCATACACATCATCCATATGTAGGTGATTGTGAACATCGAGTTAATTATCATTCACATATACAGACACTACATATTGCAACACTTGAACTGATTTTAACCGTCATCGTAGAACATTCACAAATTTATATAGAGGGAAACTAGCATAAACATCTACGTTTAGCGTCATGAAAGATACCACGACAGTTAAATGTCCGATTTCAAGAGATTAAACACAATAATCATAGACCATACAAAGCACACTCAAAGCTTTGCTTTACATAAAACTTGATATGAAGATGATATTGATCGTCGAGATTAATTACCTTTCAAAATTACAAAAGTCAGCAGCTATCTAAACATTCATAAGTAAAGCTGATATATGAGTTGCAGTCACGTCGGCGCATGGCTTGGGGAGTGAGGTGACGTGTGGGATGGAGAGGATGTGGCGGTGGCGCGTGGAGTTTTTGTTGCGAATACTTACAATTATTTTTCTGGGTTCGGGTCAAAACGGATAATTTAATGCAGACCCAAACGGGTCATTTTTATGTAGGTTGTGCGGGTTGGCCCACAAAACTGTTCCACTTATGAAATTTTAAGAATAACTGGTGTGTCACTTCTTAAAAAAAGTAAAGAGCTTAATACTTCCCAATAAGAAAGCAAGATGATCCACAGCTTCATTCATAAAACTAGTGAACTAATTCTTCACATACATTTAATTTAGTTTTTTTTTTACTTGATATTTAATACTATAGTAACATATTATACACTTATACAACCCCTCACACACATGTGCATATCTATTAAAAAGGAAGAAAAGCTTAACGACCAAGCATTAGAAGACAAAAGAAGGGAAGTTCCTGGTACAGCCCTGTCCTCAAAGGGTGATAATCAGACAGTGCCCCTCTTGGACCATCATTTTCCCTTTAATTTCAAGCCCCACCTAGTTAAAAATAATTGAAATGGTTTTCTTTAATATCATCTGCAGATTTTGTTAAATTGCATCATCATCAAGCCATCATTGATACTAACAATAATCATTCCCGCGTATATATCGCATATGCTGATTTACTGCACTCGGTCAATTTTGCATCATCAGCATGCTATGAAGGGTATAATGTTGATGATGATACAAATGCTGTTGTCAGTTTAAACGATCCTTTTGAAAAAGAGCCAGTTGATGGTAAGCTAATGGGTTCTTGCTATGGGTTGATCTACCATGTATGATATAATGATTGTATACTCTTGTGGAACCCGACTACTCAACAGAAGCGACTAATACCTGACTACTCGTCAACTTCATTTTCTGATGGCACTAGATTTTACGGGCTTCGATATGATCTTATAAATGATGAGTACAAAATGGTACGAGCGTGTCATTCTATTTCTAGCAAGTCTATTAGTTCTGAGGTGTTTGATCTTAAAAAGCGATTCTTGGAGAATGGTTCAAGTTTCTCATATGGACATCAATAGTCCTGATGAAATCGGGATTTTGTCCAATGGTGCAGTTCATTGGCTAGTTAGGCATAGTGATGATTCCGACAAACATGATACCATTCTTTCTTTTGACATAAAAGACGAAATTTTTATAGAAACCACTCTGCCAAATGTACCAAATGTTACTCGCATTGAGCTTATTGGATTTACAGGTTTAGGTGTTTCGAAAGGTTGCTTGTATGCAGTTTATGGTGGTTATGAAGGTGTAGATGCGGATGTTTGGGTGATGAAAGAATATGGTGTTGTAGACTCGTGGAGTAAGATTATTAGACTAAATTGGGCTGAATTTGGTTGCGATTATGGAATATCCCCTGTGTGCTTTATACATGAAGATGATGTTGTTGTTGATATTGATGCATGGGATATTTATAGATATAATGTATATGAAAAAACTATGAAGAGGTTTAAGAAATGTACTACTGATTGGCATACTATGCTTCTGTATATTGAGACTTTGGTTTCACCTTATGGCTAGCAGGAGCTTATTATAATAAGCTATAAATGATCATTTTACATGTAAATCACTAAACGGTCAATCACAACTTCAATTTAGCCCATTTCCTTACAGCTAACTAATTGTCCGATCCTAATTATTCCACATTCATAACACATTGCATATCATTTAGCATTAAAAAAAACATCAATAAAACACTAAAAAGTTCCCAAAAAACAAAGACATTTCATCAAACACCTTTGGTGCAGCAATTACAACTACACTACTTACACTCGTAAATCAACTGTCTATCCTAACTATGCTACTTACACTCAACAAATCAAAACCTAACATCTCAACTAACGGAGATCCGGCTTTCAATTTTAAGTATCGGGTCGGAAGATTGTTTGAAAATTGTATTTGGATCTAAAAAAGTTATTAGGCGTATATGGACTTGTAAGTATTTGACAATATACTATTTAAAGGATAGCATTACACCAATTTTTTTGTTGTATTTTTACATTTATTTATACTTATCTTGCCATAATAAAATGTTTCAAAATGTATCTAAATTCACTTTTACACAACTGATTTTAGTCGGTTATTATTATTAATTTGTTAAATAAGTGGCTAATAATCTCATCTATATTATGAATTAAATATATTCGACATGTAGTTCGGTGAATAATTAGTGACCATCTAGCTCGTCACTATTGATTTACGAATGACCAAAAATCAGTGACGAAGGATTATGTGGTCACTAAATGGCCTAAATAGTGACCAAAATAAAAGTCGTCACTAAACTCATTTTTTCTTGTAGTGTGTGAAGCACCAACGCGCGGCCATCTGAATAACTGTAAAAGGCTATGATTATAGCAAGCCCATTATATGAGTGGCTTCGACACGTAAAGTTGAGTTGTGAGTAAACGATATACCTTTATGCCGCCGACCGTTGTCAAGAACCACTTTATCAACAAAATCAGAGTATCAATGGTTTCCTTGTAAATCGCCCATATCCTTGCTGTCAAAACCATATAAATCAGATCACATTAGCATCCTTATTACCTAAAATCAGCAAGTGCGTAAAATTTTCTCAAAAACATAACAAAGGTAGAATTTATATCTAAAAATTTAAAACTGAAACAAAATGATTTAGTTCCCCCTAATATCTGTTAAACCTTCACGCCGATGACCATCTCGGCCGCCTCACCTCCACCACCACACATCACCAGTTCAACCATAGCCTAACCCACCATTCGAAAAACAATGATTGCAAACTATTTTAAAATAACTCATACCTTTTAATCTCGGATGTATATGATAATCTTTCGTTGCTAGTAAAAAGTCTGTTGTTGTTCATAAAGGGTTCCTGGCAACGAAAATCATTAAGAGCAAAATTAAAATTGAAACAATCAATGAAACATAGAAGTAAATACAAACCAATTTTAGAGATTAAGAATAACTGTTAGCACCTTTTTCCCGATGGAGTCGACCCGATCCATAAATCAGCTGCGAAACTGTTACATCAAAAACAATAACAATTTTGCATGAGATTCTGGAAAGTGTGAAGAGCTGCTGACATTATTTGTGTACTTAAAAGAAACGGGCCTGGTAGAATTTCACTGGACCAAAAATGAGCCCAGTAAAGTTTAAAAGTAAAACAATGATGGACGAATATTTTATGTATCTTCGCTCGAGGTCTATCCGCTAGCCAATAACATCGGTGCGCTATAATATATATAGATAATAAGTATTTTTAAATACAATGACAAATTTCACCTTTTTCACTCTTGTGTTTTATTCTTCACACAACCAAGAGAAAGAAGATAACTTTTTTTTTCTTTCCCACCAAATATTTATGTTTTCTATTTCTAATAATTATGACATTGTATAGTATAATATTATTTTATTATATATATTGTACAAGTATTTTTGGTTTTATCTAACTTTCATCTTTTGCATTTTTTTTAAAGTATTGTTATATCCTTCTACAATATTCTCCTACTTATCCACCTACCCATATATAAAATTGACAAATGAAATCCACTTTTTCTCTTTCTTCATCACATCTAGGGGTGGAAACGAGCCGAGCCACTCGTGAAAAGCTCGAGATCGGATCGATAAAAAGCTCGTACGAGCCGAGCCTAAACGAGCTCGAGCCCGAGTTCGAGCCTAAGATTGGGCTCGTTTAATAATCGAGCCCGAGCTTTATATATAAAGCTCGATTAGGCTCGCGAGCCTAAACGAGCCCTAAAACTATATTCGTGTGTGTATATATATATATATATATATATATATATATATATATATATATATTATATATATATATTATATATAGGTTTGGGTTAAAATAAAAAGGGAGTTATAATAAAAAGTGTAGGAAGCCCCCACAGCCTGCCAGGTGTCCCAAAAAGTCCTCCCGCTTTTTCATAACTGCAGGGGTATTTTCGTCAATTTACAAAACCCTATATAATTCCTTTTTTTACATCTCTCACACAGTCCCAATCTTCTTCCCCAACTTCCCAATCGTCTTCCCCACCTTCCAATCGTCTCCCCACCTTCACCGCCGTCTTCCCCACCGTGTTCCACCGTTTTCCTCACCGTGTTCCACAGTCTTCACCACCGCCTTCCACCAATTGATCCACCGCCTTCACCACCGCTTTTTTGAAGATGTGTATTCAATCATCAACCAGTGAATCCTCAGTTTCTTTTAATAATCAATGTAGTTCATCCTCAGTTTCTGATAGTAAGCTTTTTATTCAAGCTTTATTGCTTTTTAACTGTTGTTTTTTTGTTTTTTTGATTGCTACTTATAAGTATTTGATGCAGTATATTTATGTCTATGATGCAATATATATTAGAGTGTAGTGTTTTGTTTTTTAATTTTTTGATTTTTAGTTTCAAAGTTTGTATATCAGTCATTAAATTATTCATTTATTGTAATAAGTTAGGGTAATATTTTGATGCACTAGTTCTAATGTTTTTGATTTTTTTAGTTTTGTTAATCATAGTTTATAGGTACATATTTTTGATCTGGTTTTAATTTTCAGCATTTTGATTTTTTATAATTGTGATGCGCTAGAAATAATTCTATGATGCACTTATTGATTTTATTGTACCTTTTGAAATTTATTTTTATATCTTTGATATTATTATGCAGTGGATTTAAGAGTATGATGTACTAGTAGATAGGTTTTTAAACTCCAAAATACATCCACGTGGTTAACCAAATTTCGCACCATACATCTAAACTTTTTTTTTGCTCCTTATACATCCCTCCGTTAGTAAAAGTTAACCTATATACATCCCTCCGTTAAAATAAGGACAAACGGCGCAAACCATTTCTCCGTTATCTCCTAACGAGATAGAAAATGTTTGCACCGTTAGTCCTATGGGTTAAGTCTATTTGCATCGTTAGTCCTTTGTTACGTTTTCGTCCGCTTTTTTACGTTTTCGTCTGCTTTTTTACGTTTTCGACCAATTTTTTACGTTTTCGTCTGTTTTTTTACGTTTCGTCCGATTTTTTATATTTTCGTCTGTTTTTTTTACGTTTTCGTCTGTTTTTTTTACGTTTTCGTCCGGTTTTTTTTTCGTTTTCATCCGATTTTTTTCGTTTTCCGTCTATTTTTTTACGTTTTCGTCTGTTTTTTTACGTTTTCGTCCTATTTTTTACGTTTTCGTCCGATTTTTTACATTTTCGTCTTTTTTTACGTTTTCGTCTGATTTTTTACATTTTCGTCTGTTTTTTTACGTTTTGATCCATTTTTTTACGTTTTCGTCCGCTTTTTTACGTTTTCGTTTGTTTTTTTACGTTTTCGTCCGATTTTTAATTTTTTGTCTGTTTTTTTATGTTTTTGTCTGATTTTTTTCGTTTTTGTCCGTTTTTTTCATTTTCGTCCATTTTTTACGTTTTTTTTATGTTTTCGTCCATTTTTTTACGTTTTCGTCTTTTTTTTACATAAAAATACATGAAAACATAAAAAAAACAGACGAAAATGTAAAAAATCTGATGGAAACGTAAAAAATCGGACGAAAACGTAAAAAAACAGACGACAACGTAAAAAATGGACGAAAATGAAAAAAATCAGACGAAAACGTAAAAAAACAGACGACAACGTAAAAAATGGACGAAAATGAAAAAAATGAGACGAAAACGTAAAAAAACAGACGAAAACGTAAAAAATAGGACGAAAACGTAAAAAAGCGGACGAAAACGTAAAAAAGCGGACGAAAACGTAAAAAATGGATGAAAACGTAAAAAATAGACGAAAATGTAAAAAATCAGACGAAAATGTAAAAAATCGGACGAAAACGTAAAAAAATGGACGAAAACGTTGGGAGGCAACCCAAGCTTTATTTGCTTTGTGTGTTTATTTATTTGTTTGTTTGATTTTATTTGTTTCCGTATGTATGTTTAATTTTTATTATTATTGATTCATGTTCGAAACTAAATTGTGAAAATGCTTTATCTTGTTTTTAACTTCGTCTTAACTACATATAAAGGTATTTTGCAAAAGTTAAGTGTAAGGGAAATCCAAATCGGTTTATTAGAACAAATGAACATGAATCGTAATAATATTAAATTAACATACATATTAGTAATTGTTTGAGTCAAATGCTTGTATCGAGTCATAATGATGTTTTGCAGGAATTCCAGGAAGTAAGGTATAGGTTTTTTCCAGAAATTTTCCGGAAACTTAACATGAGAATTCTGTCAGATCATTTCTGACGGCGTCAGGTTTTAATTTTCTGAAATTTTTGAAAGTTTTGTTTTCATAAAAAGTTTTTATTAAATCTCTAACTTATAAACTCCAGGAATCTGCAAAATAATCATTCCACAAGCATTATATCCTTATATAGAATTTATCCCGCCGATGTTATGCAGGTTTTCGTGTTTGTTTTCTCAGGTTTAACAGGTTATTTTGGACAAGGAGATGTATGTGGAATCAAGCTTTTGGCGATGCATTAGTCTTGGAGCTTCTACATTCTCTTGGAAGAAGATCTAACCATGTTACCTCTTTATCCACCGAACGAATCAGGGGAGTATTTGATTTCATTCTTTTACCTTATTTACTTTTACATCTTGTTATTTGAACATTGAGGACAATGTTCATGTTAAGTGTAAGGGGGGGGGGGGGGGGTAAAGTACGATACTTTAGAGAATACAAGTGCACTTGATTTTTGTTTGTTTAATGGTAGATGTGTAATAAAACTGAGAGAAATACCTGTTAAGGCAATTTTAGTGCCAAATTTAAAATTTTTTACAACATATAGGAGTGAAACTTTGATCTTAATGAGCGTCTCACGGATAGGAGTTATATGACTAGCACAAAAACCGTACCACTAAAAATTTTTCCACCCCAAATATGTGAGGTTCGCCCCTAGAATTGGTAGGAAAAGCATTTATGCTATGATGTGTGTACCGGTAGCACTTAGATTCTAGAACTTGCGTTAGGACCATTCCGAGGCCACAAGTGAGACTACATTCGTGTAGTTAGATTTACTACATGATAAGAGGCATTAGGATTAACCCATTGTTTTACACCTGTGTTTTTGTTATAATTACGTTGGCTACATTGGTCAAGTAATTCTCCCACACCCTTTGCGTTGTACTCATTTTTAGTGCACGATACCCCTAGTACACCCCTCAGAGCCTATCTTTTCGTTTCGACCTTTAAGCATTTTACTTAAAGGAAGAATTTGTTACACCCCACTTAAATGTACACCCAAATCGCCTTAGCCTACCTTGTATGCACTCATTTTTAGTGCATTATTGTGACAACATTTGTTTAAACCCCAAGTTAATTATCTAATTGATTACATGGTTGCTAAGTTGAGTCATATCCTTGTACATATTGTTTTGGGACGATTGGGACTCATGGGTAAAGTACTAGTGTAACGGAGTAATGGGGAAGAAGAACATTATTACCCCCATACGTGCTAAATATTTTAAAAGTACTCCAAGTGTTTCGATTATCTTAATTCGAGTCATTAGAATAGTTATTTGTAAAGTTATGTAAAAGTTCAAGTGTAAGGGGAATGCAACGCCCCTATGATGTATTATTTTGGATGGTAGGGCAAGAGTGTATGAAAAAAAAAAAAAAATCAAGAAAAATACAAAAAAATGAGATAAAGAAAAGTAGAAAAAACATACGGACTACCATCCCGTTTCATTTTATGTTTATTTTATGTTTTTGTTATTTTGATTTTAGCTTAAGTCAAGTCTAGTCTTGGCTTAGCAACACCATATTGTACATGTAATTAATCAAGATCTTTAACTCGCCACCAGTAAAATATCCCTTATCCAACAAATCCGTGTTTATCATATCCCTACACCTAACGTTATAACCCGTTTAAAAGCCCTCTTTGATAGTTTATCTTAGGTGCTTACGCCTAGTGGAGGAGGTTTTCGATCCTTTCCCAAGCCTATGGTAATCTATTTGCTATGACAGGTAGTGAGAGATATTATCCGTTTTTATTTATGAGATATACTTTTATGACACCTGAGAGATGTGAGTATCTAAACACTACTTGTGAGGTGCTAGTTTGTAATCTCCGTGCTTATTATGATTAAAGTGGAACGACTATTTGTTGTAATTACTTTTATATTAGCGTTAAATGACCCCTAACTTGTATTTTGATTAGAATAAAAGCGCATTTGCTTGAGGACAAGCAAATCTCAAGTGTAAGGGTATTTGATGAAGCGAAAAGTGTACCGCTTTTAGGGGGTCATTTAAGCCCTAAATCGTATTTATTTGATCAAATATTGCCCTAAATCGTTCCTTTTGTCATTTTAGGTACTTTGGAGAGAAAATCTGGAAAAGGAAGCATTTTGGACGTTTTTTGAGCATAAAAGTGAAGAAAACGACAAAGTCTCCAAAGCTGCTGGAAAAGTACACTTGACGGCGTCAAGGATTGCTCCTGACGGCGTCATGGCTTGGCAAAAGAGGTGGATATGAAAAATACACATGATAAGCCAGGGAATTTTACAAAGGAAGTCTGACGGCGTCACCCTTTAAGGTGATCAAGGCCATCACGGTTTATGTTAAAGAGAGACAGCGTCAAGCTTTATTCTGACGGCGTCAAGCCTTGATAAGCCAGGGAGGATTTTGGAGGACTAAAGAGGGACGGCGTCAGGAAGACCATCCGGGAACCCTAGACACGGCGAGGTGACGGCGTCAAGATCTATAACGTGACGCCGTCAGCTACTAAGTTCTATATATAGTTTTACAATTTTTTGTCATTAGTGTGCAACTTTGTGAGGAGAAACCCTAAGACGAATTTCTGCCATTTTTAAGGGTTTTTATACCCTTGGATCTCCCATGTTTAATTGAAGATAAGTAATCATTTAATCATTCAATATGTCTATGTGTTGTTTGATTATATCTTGTTCTTGTCTTTTAATTAACATGCTAGGCTAGATTTATCTTGTGTTTGCTTAGATCTAATGAAACCTAACTATTGATTATTGGTTGTTAGTGTGTTATTTATTGTATTGGATGATTGTTTACCGATGTTAGGCTTAAGAAAACTGGCTAACCTCCTATACGGTAACTTGCTTGAACGTCTTAAGAAACATGAACCAATGCGTACTAAGGTTTTTATGGTTGTATTTAATGCATGAGCGAATTCTAGTGATCCCATGTTAGGAGCTTCTTAGCCGGCTCGACATAGGAGTGAAGTAGGAGCTTATAGAGTTGGGGAAGTACGTACGCCACCCCACGATTGGTATTAAGGAATACACCCGTCATCCACGCAATTAATACACACTAATCAACCGGTAAAAGATAGTTAGGGAGTAAGGAAATCTAAGTAAACACATTTCTCCCCATATAAGTTTCACGACCTTTTCATTTTCAGTTATTTTATTTTATTTGCATTTGTAGTTATTTGGGTTAGTTGACTAGCAACTAATTCCGCCCACTCATTCAAACCCGAGATTTTACTTGCTTTTAAAAAAAATATAAAAAATACAAAAAGAATCTTCCCTCACCCTTAGACTTATTAGAATAGTTTTTCAATCCTAACGACACTATTCCCATAGAGAACGATCAATCCCCCGGTACTTGCCATTTCACTATACTACATCGGTCAGGTACACTGCCTGGTGGGGATTGCAAGCCTCTTGAGATCCCTCGAGAGGTAAAACCTGTTGTAAGGTCGCAAAACCACGCATCAACCTTCGATTCCTATTCCCTCTCCGATGAGGGAAATGGAACGAGAAACCAGGGTGACAAAAGACCCGGTACTTCCCTCTAACAATGGAAGTGCTAAATACGTCCAACCTACGGTTGTCCAAAATTCTACACCCACAATTGCTCCTAAACCGTCAAGAATAGATTCTACTCTTTCACGATTTACGGCTAAAAGTTTGTCAAGCAAACTTAGTGAGCAAAGAACAGCTAGAACTTATTCCAATATCCTCAATGCTGCTCCTATCAGTGCAATTGATGACAGTGATGATGATGAAAATACCAATTTCATCAAAGCTATCACCACTCGTAGTGGTGCTGCTTATGAGGGACCCTCTGGTCCTATTCCTCCTCCGTTGTATGAAATGGAAAAAGAGACGGAGGTTACAACGGACAAAGTGCAAATTCCAAACCCACAAAGTACAGCACAAGTCCATCCTCCGGTTGTCCCGAAAAAGAAATCCAAACCAGGAGTTGTCTTTGAATCTGTTGAGACTCCTGAAGTTGCAGCCCCTAAATCCAAACCTTATATTCCTTACCCATCTCACTTAAATGAGCAAAAGCTCCGTGAAAAGGCTAGTCAACAAATGGATATATTCTTTCAAATCTTTAAAGAATTACATTTTGACATAAGTTTTGCGGATGCTATCATTCTGATGCCCAAGTTTGCATCAACAATCAAACACTTGTTAAGCAACAAGGAAAAACTGATTGAAATGGCTAAAACTCCTATGAATGAAAACTGCTCAGCAGTTATCTTAAAGAAGCTTCCTGTAAAGCTTGGAGATCCTGGAAAATTTCTTATACCTTGTGTATTTCCAGGAATGGTTGAATGCTATGCCTTGGCTGATCTTGGTGCAAGCATCAACCTGATGCCTTATTCAGTATGGAAGAAACTTTCTCTTCCTGAACTTACCTCTACCTGCATGACTCTTGAGCTTGCAGATCGTACTATATCACTTCCTCTCGGCATTGCCGAGGATGTGTTTGTGAAAGTAGGGAAGTTCCATTTTCCAGCTGACTTCGTGGTTGTTGAATTCGACGCAGATCAAAAGGTTCCTCTCATTCTTGGAAGAGGATTCCTAAAAACGGGCCATGCTCTTATTGATGTATTTGAGCATGAGATCACATTGCGTGTGGGTAATGAAGCTGTTACCTTTAACCATGATCAAACTTCGAGGTACTCCTCAAATTATGATTCTGAATCAGTTAACCGAATCGATATCATTGATATTGCTTCAAAGGAGTACTCTCAAGAAAGTCTTGGTTATTTTCATAATTCTGTGAGTGGGGATCCCACCACATCTTCTCAACTTATCATAGCCGACTCTTCCCCTTCTCTCACTTCGTTTGAGGGAAGTGACTTCTTTCTGGAAGAGGTCGAGGCTTTTCTTGCTCTAGATAGTTCACTTCCGCATGAGGTTGATGATAACTATCTTGATCCTGAGGGGGACATTCTTTTTCTAGAAAGTTTGTTAAACGAAGATTCATCTTCCCCTTTTCCACCAAAACAACTTCATAATGAGGAAATCAAGTCGGTTGAGAAAACTGATAAATTTCCTGAGATCAAGTTTAAGGACTTGCCTCCTCCACTTGAATATGCAATTCTTGAGGAGGAAGTTCTTATCTTAATTGCTATTCAGATCTCTCTTCTTCCCTTCACCTACCCGGTGATTTCCCCTATCCTTCACTCATTCGGGAGTGAGGATATTACCTTTGACCCCGGAATTTTCCATCTAACATTGGTTTAAAGCCAGTATTTATCTCATCGGTGTGGAACTTTCACATACTTCAATGTTTGTCCAAACATCTTGAATGAAAGTCCGATGGAGATTGTCTCTTCCACATGTTGCTTCCCCATGAACCAATGAATGCGGGGTCGAGTCAAGCTAAGTGACTCGGTGAACAAAAACATTAGCAAAACATGGGTTTTCACCCATGTCTCTGTCTTCTTTCTCTGTTCTACCACCTAAGTGTGGGGGAGTGCCCCTGCTGTTTTATATATATATATATATATATGTGTATATATAAAATAATGGCTATTAGTATTACCTTTTTACGTTCTAAGTGTCGGCATAATAGCCGGTACTTTGAATATTGAGGGCAATATTCAGTTCTAAGTGTGGGGGGGGGGGAATTCTAGCAAATTTAATCATATGTACCATCTAGTACCCCCATTTTGGCCAAAATTTTAAAATTTTTTTTCTCACTTAGAACGCAATAAATGGTTATCAGTCCGCCATGTCTAACCCACATAAGGATTGGCTAATCCGAGAGCAAACGGCTCTTGGTAAAGATGTCTCAAATCCGTTTATGGCTTACAATTTGCCAAAAATTGTATGGTATTCAACTCCCCATATCTTTATAAGTGAAGAGTTGGCTAGCCCGCAAGGTTATGGCTTGTGGTAAAGGCATTGGAAAACCATATTTGGTAATCAGCTCACCAAGAAAATAACTGTATTTTATCTAAGAGTTGGCTAGTCCAGAAGCAAACGGCTTTTGGTAAAGACAAATCAAATCCGTTGACAGCTGATGGTTTGCTCAAAATCATTTGGTTATTAATGTACAAAAGTATCATACTAAAACATTGGCTACTCCAGAAGTAATGGCTTTTGGTAAAGAGACATAAAATCCATTAAATTTTCATAAAAGATTGCTAGGGACTAGCAATAGTTTAGTGTGGGGGATTGATGAGTGTCTAAATACTCATCATTTTATTCCCATTTAAACTACAAAAAACAGCCAAAAACACTTTGAAAAGTCACATAATGCTACAAATATCCATAGAATGTGTTTTTATATGATTCAGGTACAAAAGGATTGAAAACATGTGAAAAACAAGCAAAGTTTACAAAATTGGCAGTTTCAGTCCCTGAAGTTTCATAAATTGGCAGAAATAGTCCCTGGTATTCAAAAGTGGAAAACTTACATCTATGGTCCTTGTACTATTCATCTATGGCAAGAATGACCCTTCTTATAACTTTGAATAAGTTACATTTCCACCCCTCAAAAATCCAAAAATTACACTAAAGGTCCTTGGGCTTAAAACCTATACAAACCAAACCGGACCCTATTACTACCCTTAACCCAAAATAACTAAACCCAGTTACCAACCAAGCCCAATTTCCCCAAGCCCAATCATAAACCCGATCCAACCCACCCTTTTAGTTAACCCAGAGTTTGACTTCGGTCAAACTCTTCTTCTTCAATACCACTATCCCGCCAAAAACCATACCACTACCACCTACCGTATCTTCCTGACACCACCCACCTCCTCCTATCCCACTCACCTAACAAACCAAAAGCAATTAATGCTTCTTCCCCAATTTTCAAGATTATCAGAGATAGTGGATTTTTCCACTATCTCCTTTTTGGCGCCAAAATGCCATTTGTATGGCTAGGATGAAATCAGTGGATCCAATGGTCACGAATTCAAGTGGGAAATGCTCAGAAACAAGTGGGGAGTCCAAAAGATCACTATATGAAGAGGAAGAAGCAAGGAAGAACAATATCATAGAATCATAGTTTTCATGGTCATTTTTACTTAAACGTTTTTACTGCTTAACTTTATTACATTGTCATTTACAGCTTTCAAGTGTTTTATTACTCATTCACAAGTGTAATAAACCTTATTTACAGTACCAATTTCAATCTATCTTTACATTTCCAATTTATGCTTAAACGTACCCTTAATTTCCAAGTCATTTACTTATTGTTGATTGTAGTTGTTTAGTGGACTCTTTTTAGCTCACATAAGCTCCTGACAAAGCTTATCTAGCTTTTAGAACCTTAAAACAAGTTATAATCATTAAAAACAAAAATACAAAAAGAACTCAAGAAAATCAATGAAAAATACAAAAATGAGTGTTCATGAAGAAAACTGCATGGAGCAAGGTTAATTTTGGATTGCCTTTGGTTTAGTGGCTTATTGGTAAGCTTATAGGTGTGTTCTTTGGCCTTGGTTCTTGGTTTTGCTCTGGAAAGCATTTTGTAAGCTAATTTATAAATTTTTGCATTTTACTGTATAAGTAAGTATTGTGCTTTAATCTTTGTGCTTTTATGTTCCTGTGGTATTGTTAAGTGATAATATTGATTAAAAAAGGTTGCTTGTTCATCGAATTAACTTGTTGCTAAAAATTGAAATTACACAGTTTAAATAGCATATTTGACAAATCTGTGGTTTATGCTTGTGTTGTTGATGTTTTATGCTCATATGATCTTGTGTGTTCATCTTGTAACCTTTGGAATCAGTGTTGTGGTCTAACTCTATCATTTGCTTTGAAAATCTCATTTCAGTCCTCATAAAGGAATGTTTGGTTCTGTGTAACTCACTAAGACTTAGTGAGTTTCTTTGGTTGTTTGTGGTTATTATCAGTTACTTAGGTAATATTAGATTCATACAAGTCATTAAACTTGCACTTAGAACACAGAAAGTCAAAATGACCCTTTGATCTCATTTCAGTTAACATTGTTAAAGTTTAAGGATCATTTATCTTGCATATCAGTGAAAATCTTGTTGTGTTAGCTTAATCTAAACATAATATATCTTAATATAACATAATTAGTAAGTAGATTAATCTTAAAGCTCATAAAAGTCAACCTTGCAAAAACAGAAAAAAGTCCTAAACATTACATCTGCACTAATAGTTTGCTTTTCTCAGCTTTTTCTAGTGATTGTAACTGCTTAATCAGTTAACCCCTTTGCATGATTTTTTGTTTCTATCAGTAGCTTGCTAGTTAAACTTAATATGTTTTAGCTTAAATCTGCAATTGTAGCTTATTTGCTAGCTTAATTCTTGTCTGCAAGTTAGCCATCTGAACTGATCTGAGTCTGCAACCTCCCCTGTGCACAGGCCAATAAGCTTATTTCATAAGCTTGTGATTTGTTCATTAGTGAGGTTTAGCTTGTGATTATTGTTGTTTTTAGAAGCCCTTCTGGCTAGCTTGCTATTTAAAGTGCTTATTGTCTATTAACTGCTTATTTGGATTGCTTATTGTGCTTAACCATGTTTATCCAAATCACTCACTACACTGAGCAATCAGTGTAGTTGAGTCAATTTCATAAGCTAATCAAAAGCTCATCAGTAAGCTTAAGCTTGTGTGCTTTGGCTTTTTCTAAAGCTAATCCACCAGTCTCAAAGGTTTAAAGCTTGTTTTTCATTTTCAAGCTTATTTAATAAGCCTGCTTGTGGCTTTTTGTTTGTCCCATATCCTTGGGTATACTGAGTAATCAGTATATACAAGCTTTTTCATAAGCTCCTCAAAAGTTCACCAGTGGATCCCACAGGGTGAGCTTGGACTTTTTGGAAAGCTAACCAACCCATCTTGCTACTCCAATCTTCACTTTGTGCTTTATAGCTTATTTCATAAGCTTATTTTGCCTCTAAAGTCAGCAGCAGGTTGTTGCTCTAGCAGTACCTTTCTTACACTAGCAGTACCTTGCTTATTTGCTTATTCCAAGCTTATCAGTATTATTCATTGTACCATCTAGCTTATTTCTAGTCCCTTTAACTTATTTTCACCTTATTTTACCTTTGTTTCCTTTTGTATAGCTTATTGGATAGCTTGTTTGAGCTTAATATCCATTTTGAGCCAAAAAGCCCAAGTTGTTAAGCTCATAAGCTCTAAATCTGCTTATTTTTAAGTTTTAAAAATATTTTCTTTATTAAAGTTTGTTATTATCAGTAGTTAAATAGATTTGTAAAAGAAAAACCAAGAAAATCAAAACATAAAAATAGTGATAGCTTCTATTTAAGCCATTTGGCTTATTTTTAAGCTTTTTCCTTAAGAACTTATCATTTTTATAATTTTTATGGGTTCCTGTACTTGCATAATATTTTTTAGAAAAAGTTTCATATTTATTAGAGTTCATTTAGTATTTATTATAATTTAAATTAGTTTTTAATAATTATTAAATAGTAATTAATTAATATTAAATAGATAAACACTCAAATAAATATTTTTATTTTTCCTAAAATTTTCTTTTATCATTTGGAATCTAAAAATATAATTTTCACATCCGTGGGATTTATATTGGTCAGAATTCACGTTTTATTTTGTACGTTTACGTAATTTTTATTTAAATGTACGTTTTTAAGTTTTAAACGTTTCTAAGTCATTTACTTTCACGTAATCGTTCTTATAGTTTGTTTAAGTTATTTTCTTTTAAAATTCCTTAGTTTAATCACTCACACCCTTTTCCTATTCAATTTCACCCGATCACAAATTCGTTCTATTACAGTTTACACACCTCGTTGGGACTTAACGACCCGGGGGAATCACTAAACTCCTTTGGTAAATTGTATTGTGTCCTTAAGTTGTTTGACTCTTGTTGACCATTTACCTGGTCAATATTAGTTGACCGTTTGGGACCGATCACCTTTCATTCTTGACGTTTCTGGTGAGCTATGAAATTCCGCTTCTTGTTTTGACATATAAATGGGACTATTGCAAGCTAATATATTTATTCGATATTGGCAGTTTGATGTGTTATATTACTACTACCCAAGGCGGCTGGGACAAGTTCTGTTCGTTGATGCTCCTTTTGTATTTCAACCAATCTGGCAGCTCGCCAAGCCCCTTGTTAAGTCATATGCTTCTCTGGTAAAAATTTTCTACTCTGTTTCTGTTTTCCTCCATACAATCTGGTCACTAAAAAGCATTTAAAATGCGTGGGTTACATACCCAGTCAAATTTTCACAATGGGTTTGGGTAAAAAACGTGTAACTTATGTACGGGTCGAATTGAGTCAGGGTTGACGTGAAATGCTTTCGTCCAATATGATTACAACAATTACATTACTTCAATAGAAAGATGCCACTGGTGGTATTTATCCTTGTTTGAGTAGTCGCCATTTAAGCTAAAGTTGTTTTACCTGTCAGAGATATAATGTAACTCGAATCGACACATTTATATGCGTGTTGAAGTTTCCACCTTTACAATTTTGTCACAAAATAGCCTTATCACCTAGTTATGTATTCAATAGGATACTCATTCTATGTGTTTATGCATCTAAATCATTTGAAGGTAAGGTTTTGGTCAGCGGATGATGTGAGAAAGGAGTATTTTACAGAATCGACACTTCCTGCAAGCTTTAAGCACTGACCTGAACATATTCCAACCTCTCAACTTATATATAAAGATCATTCTAGAGAATACTGTGATAATATGTTAGAGGGAATAACATGTTTTTTGAGCAAGAATGCTTGCATAAAGCTTGTGTTGTTACTTGACTCATCTTGCCAATGTTAATTTCTGTTTGTGGATCATTATAAAGATATAAATGACTAATGTGACACAAAAACACATCACATGCACATAAAATATGAGATTGATTGAATTCTTTTTGACAGGTCATAAGTAAACTGGAATGGAGGACGGTTGCTTATCATGAATCAGGCCGTGCTGTCGCTGGTTGGTTTTTGGAGCATGCAGAACCGTTGCTTAAATTGACAATTGTTCCTCGAGGCACAACTGCACTTGGTTTTGCACAGTATGTCCCTAATGAGAACCTATTGATGACCAAAGAGCAGCTTTTGATTTGACTTGCATGCTATCAGCTTTTTGATTTGACTTGCAGCTTATGTAACACAAGAAGATGACGGTTTTATATTTTTTTTACTAATTTATTAGTTGTAAATTGATTATGGTAACACTCGAGTGTGTTGCATCTTTGTTTATTAATATATGTCCCACAAGTTGATCGAGTCGAAAGTGCATTCAGGAGATAAATTTAGGTTTTGTAATCTAATGGGTTAAATTAAAGCTGGGGCATTTAAGAAAAGATGGGGGCATTTAAGATGGTATGAAAACAAAGATTACTATAATACCCTTAAACTAAATATCTAATTAATTAATATTAATATCTAATTAATTAGTATTATTTATTTTGATCTCATCTATCAAGATTGATCCAACGGTCCACATGTGTACCTATTTTATCTATTTTAAGCTTGTACACCACATGAACGCAAATATATATATATATATATATATATATATATATATATATATATATATATATATATATATATATATATATATATATATATATATATATATATCTACATATTATATATAACAGGATGCGTATGACGTCATCAAATGCAGGATTGATGAATAAGCGCTGGATTGATGAGTAATCATGCTCTTATTCCACCTAAGCAGTCCACCTAAGCAAGATTTGACCGAATAAAATTCGTATGTTGACTTTTAATTCTGAAATTTTAAAAAAGTCTCTAAAGATTCGAACTTGGGTTGTTTACATGTCTTAAGTATATATCAATGTTACCATTAGACCAAATTATTTTTTGTGTTATAGCTACGAAAAAAAATAACTATAATCTTCTTTTTTGATGGCCATGCGGAATATTTGGAAAGATATATGTATTTTCTAAACATGTATCCCGTTTTATTTTTCAAAATATGCTTAATTTGTAGAAGATATGATTTTAAAGATAAGTTTACAATGTATTTTGTATAAATATTTTATTCCTATATTTAAGATCATATACCTACTTTTACACTATATGTGGATAAAATATAAAGTTTCTTCTCAAGCCAATCCTATGAGAATAATACGTATACTCCTTCAGAAGGTTTTGTTTTTTATATATAATTTAAGCAATGTGTTGTTATAATTTTATTGTTATTATATAATTAATATAATGTTTACATGGACAATCATATATATAGCAAACACGTATTTGTTTGGTTGCTATATTGTTGTTGATGTTTTTGTAGAAGCAATCCAATGCAAGAGGGTCTCATAAGAATTCATAAGGTAACCACTGTGTTGTTAATGAATGTGTTGTTGTGATTTTATTGTTGTTGTTGTATAATTAATGTAATGTTTTCATGGACAATCATATATGTTTTATATTGTTGTTGTTGTACTTAAGCTAATGTTTACATGGACAATCATATGTATAACACACATCTATTTGTTTGGTTGTTATATTCTTATTGATGTTGTTCTTTAAGCAATCCAATGGAAGCAGGTCTCATAAGAATAGTACGGGTACTCCTTTAAAAGGTAATCATTGTTGTATAGTCAATCACGTTGTTGTATTTTAATTGTTGTTATTGTATAATTAATCTAATGTTTACATGGACAAATGACATACCAATCTAAATGCAGAATCATTTTGTACTGTTGGATAAACGTCATATTAAAGTATCGGCAGTTTATATTAGTAAAGGTTAGTACTGCTATCAATATATTTGTACTGTTAGATAGACGTTGGTACTGGGTCGAAATTTACATCTTTATTAAAATATCCGTTGAGGACTTATGTTTATATTATTATTAATATTTGTTTAAAAGGGACTATTTTTTGTATATTTTGACTTTTAATATATTTTGTTCACCTTTTTTGAATGGAAAAACATACTTATTTTACTTGACGGTGCTCCAATACAAGCCCTAATAATTATTTCATAAAATTCCAATTCACATTCTTCATCTCACTTTATAATCCAAAATACTTTAATTCCAGCAGTCAAATCAACAATTTACCAGCAGTCATGGTTACTTTAACCTTTGCCAACAAACACAACATGGTAGCTTATTTGGAAAAGGCAGAGGATGACACCAAATACCATCAGATAATCGACTTTTTAAATGCTTCTCACATAAGGTATTCTCTAACATTAAATCCTACTATATATGTTCCCCAAATCAAAGAGTTTTGGCAGAGTTCCACTGTCAAAACATTTGAAGATGGTCATACTGAATTAGTTGCAACAGTTGATGGTAAATGTATCACTCTTACTGAATCATCAATCAGGCGGCATCTCCGATTGGGTGATTCAAATGGTATTAGTTCTATGCCAAACACTGAAATTTTTGAAAATTTAACTAAAATGGGTTACAATATAGAATCAGAAGCTTTAACCTTCCAAAAAGGGGCTTTTGCCCCACAATGGAGGTTTTTAATTCACACCATCCTTCACTGCCTCAGCCCTAAGAAAACCTCATGGGAACAGTTCAGTAGCAATATCGCGACCGCTCTCATCTGTTTGGCCACTAACAGAACTTTCAATTTTTCTAAACTTATCTTTCAAGCCATGCTTAAAAATGTTTATATCAAATCAAAATTTTTGATGTATCCCAGGTTCGTACAAAGTATTTTGAACAAATCTAAACATCAACTTCTTCATCATAAAAATGTTTATCCCACTCCCAAGCTTTCCCAAAAAGTTTTCAGTAATATGAAGATGCCCTCAAAATGGTATAATGAGGAAGAGGTCCCTTTATTTGATTCCATGTTACAAGTAGACGGTGAAGGATCATCATGCCAAGTTGCGCCCCATCACACACTAGATAGGTCTGTATCCAGAGAGGGCTCTGTTGTTCCTCAGCATCAAGACCCTGTGACTCTCCATGTAGCAGATGAGTCTGGCGTTGTCATTAAAAAAAGGGATGCTTCTACTGTCGCGAGTTTAGAAAATGGGCAGGACAAAACCAATGTACATAATAAAGAATCTGTGACAACACCTCCAGTACCAAGTTCATGTGAACCCAGTACTATTGGTGGAATCGCAAGCCGACGCGATATATTTGTTGGCTCAGGAAGTCAGCACATGGTGGATCATGAATCTGTGTCTCATGATGCACCTGTTTATGAAGGTAATACATCAGGAAGTATTGAGGGCAGCCAAACACTTAAGGAATTGATGGAAACATGTACAAATTTGTCTCAGAAGGTTACTGCATTGGAGTCTGATCTCAATTCTAAGGATTCAAAAATGGAAACGGTGGAAGCTGAACTCACTTCTCACAAAAAGCTTTTCAGCAATGTGTATACAAAGCTGGTGCGTAAAATAAAAAATTTGGAAAAATAGGTCAAGACACTTAAAAGAAAAGGGTCGGCTAACATGGTATCATCTTTTGAATCATCTTCTTCAGCAAGTTCATTGGATGGTGAAGATGCAGGTAAAGATGTGGGTTCTTCCAAACATGGAGGGAAAATTGCTCAGATTGACCAAAATCCATCTGTTTTTATTGTTCAAGAGCAGTATGAGACTCAGGAGAGGCAAGAACATCAGATGGATTATGATACTGCAGATATTGATGGAAGTATTGGTGGATTTGGTGATGGTGATGATGAGACAGAACATGATGTTGGCGTTGTTGAGGGTGCTGCTATCCTGCATAGTTTAATGGATGCTGGGTATAAAGGTTCTGCCAGTGCATTTTATACAAGGACACCACGAAAATCAAATGCATACAAGGGAAAAGGAATAATGGCTGAGCAAGAACCATCAAGGAAATTGTCAACGAAGGAAAGAGCACCAATAGAATTGGATGATTATTTGGTTCAGAATGGGAATCAAACAAATATTGATGAAGAAAGTATTAGTCGTCGAAATGGTGTTGACAGTACAAAGTTAAAAGTGCAAGATGTTTGTATGGAAAGTAGTGCTGTTAATGCTTTTGAAATTAAAAGGGTAGAAAAAGGAAAGACATCCATGACAGTAGATGAACCTGAGCAGGAACCTGAGAAAAAAAATGAAGTTAACCCAAAAACACATGTTCAAATTGACTTGGATGAACAATTAGCAATGAAAGCAAGTGGAAATGAAGTTGCAAGTTCTACGGGAAATCCGAAATTGCAAGTGAGGAGAGTATCTTCAGATACTATTGTGACAGAACAAGATAAAATACAACAACTAATTGATTCTGATATGGTTGTGAGGAAGAAGAGTATAGAACTTTTAGCGGATGAACGCATAGCTGATGGGAAAAAGTCAGACATGCTTGAAGATTTTATTAACTTAAAGAGTTATGCAGAATCTTATAACCAGATAACACAGACTATTGGTAAGAATAAAGGTCAAAAGAGAAATAAAAACCCAACAAAGGAACAAGTCATCAGAGAGATGAAGACGTATGTTATGAATGAAGCTGGGTTGACGGCAGTTCAGTTGAAGGGAAAATCAGATTTAGAAATTCAATCTCTGTATTACAATGCATACAAAACTGTTCGAACGAAAATTCCTATGGACCAACATGAAAGATCACCAAAAAGGCTCAAGGCTGCTAAGAAAGCACAACATGTGAATGTGGACACATCTACGGAGAGAGTAAAAGTATCGCAAGAGAAGATGAGCAAAATGTTAGCTAAGGTGCCAGAAATTCTACATGTTGAACCACTCCAATCTAGACATCCAATAATTGACTGGGATATTTACATGGACAGATTTGGGTCAGCTTGGAAGGTTACTAGATTTGGTGGAGAGACAGCAGTGTACAAGAATTTTGACAATTTGCTGAGAGCCTTTGATAGAGAAGATCTGGATGCTTTATGGAGGTTAGTTCAAAATAAGCTTAAAATAAAGAAGAAATGTGATGCGAAAGAGCAAGAACTTTGGGTTGAATTAAAGAGATTATACGAACCAGATCCTTCGGATGATCGTTGGTATTTTCCTTTCTTTGAGCTATCAACTGTATGGGAGTTCTATGGTACGTGCAATGTTCATCGTCTGTCGGCACAAGACGGAATCGATATATTCATGTTAGCTGAACTAGAATATCCATTAAGTTATGAAGTACTTGCAATGATGATTTCTTTACAGCTCAAGTATGAAGAAAATTCTGAAGTAGTCCAAAATCTAATACACAGGATATATGATCAGTTTGAAAGGAAGAGACACGATGCCTGAAGAAGAAAAGAAGTGAATTGTTTGGAAATATCCCATGAACATCAAAACTTGAGTTTAATTCCAGCCATGTGGGTAATGGGTGTGATTAATTACACCAATTTGGAACAGTTTGTAGAAAAATACCATTTTCCGCTACCAAACCCCTTCATTGTGCATTATGTAACATGTAACAACTCCTTTTGGCTATATGTATTTATTGTGTATGAAACGATATCTAATTTTGTTGTTGTGTTAGGGGCTTTTGTTATTTTTCAATTGGTGAGCACATATTATATGATGGATCTAATTAAAAGATGGTTGCTATTTCGTTTTTGTTTGTATAACATTTCATTATGTATAATTTTTTTGTATATACTTATTTAATTTTAAGTTTATAAATCGTTAATTTTATCATGTTTTCTCTGGTGCTTTAAAGAAATTGAACATCGACCTTGAATATGAAGGCAAATTTTTTTTATTTGTAATGGTGAAACTATACGTTTACCAACAACAACCAAACATTTATTGATAGGTTTCATGTTTACACCCATTACAAACTTCCCTGTCATCTAAACACACACTTAGCTAGACCCACAACTTTCAGTACCACTATTTTCTTTCATTTCCTTCACTTCCTTTAGAAATTTAAACACAGCTTCAAGATTCTTAATCCTTGATTCCAAATCAGAAGCCTTTGACAACCCGATGTCGGCAGCCTCTTCCATGTCCTTCTTAACACCCAAACGATCTTCAGAAGCCTTTGACAACCCGATGTCGGCAGCCTCTTCCATGTCCTTCTTAACACCCAAACGATCTTCATTGCAGCGATCCTCTTTCTTGAACCCACTATACAAAGCCTTCCCCTTATCATTTTGTGACATAGCTACCGAATTTGGGATTTTGGTTGAATGTGTGTTGCTGTTTATTTAGGGTGAATTGAAGTAAAATGGAAACAATATTACGGTACAGCTTTTGGGTTAGCTTTAAATAGATTATAATAGTTATGAATGTGGTTGGACTATTATACCCCTAAGAATACAACACACGACTTTTTGTTGACCCCAACATTGTAAAGGACGAGGCTATTACACTATAGGAAATATTAGCATGAAAACCCGTTTAAAATGTTACTTGACGGTGCTCCAATACAAGCCCTAATAATTATTTCATAAAATTCCAATTCACATTCTTCATCTCACTTTATAATCCAAAATACTTTAATTCCAGCAGTCAAATCAACAATTTACCAGCAGTCATGGTTACTTTAACCTTTGCCAACAAACACAACATGGTAGCTTATTTGGAAAAGGCAGAGGATGACACCAAATACCATCAGATAATCGACTTTTTAAATGCTTCTCACATAAGGTATTCTCTAACATTAAATCCTACTATATATGTTCCCCAAATCAAAGAGTTTTGGCAGAGTTCCACTGTCAAAACATTTGAAGATGGTCATACTGAATTAGTTGCAACAGTTGATGGTAAATGTATCACTCTTACTGAATCATCAATCAGGCGGCATCTCCGATTGGGTGATTCAAATGGTATTAGTTCTATGCCAAACACTGAAATTTTTGAAAATTTAACTAAAATGGGTTACAATATAGAATCAGAAGCTTTAACCTTCCAAAAAGGGGCTTTTGCCCCACAATGGAGGTTTTTAATTCACACCATCCTTCACTGCCTCAGCCCTAAGAAAACCTCATGGGAACAGTTCAGTAGCAATATCGCGACCGCTCTCATCTGTTTGGCCACTAACAGAACTTTCAATTTTTCTAAACTTATCTTTCAAGCCATGCTTAAAAATGTTTATATCAAATCAAAATTTTTGATGTATCCCAGGTTCGTACAAAGTATTTTGAACAAATCTAAACATCAACTTCTTCATCACAAAAATGTTTATCCCACTCCCAAGCTTTCCCAAAAAGTTTTCAGTAATATGAAGATGCCCTCAAAATGGTATAATGAGGAAGAGGTCCCTTTATTTGATTCCATGTTACAAGTAGACGGTGAAGGATCATCATGCCAAGTTGCGCCCCATCACACACTAGATAGGTCTGTATCCAGAGAGGGCTCTGTTGTTCCTCAGCATCAAGACCCTGTGACTCTCCATGTAGCAGATGAGTCTGGCGTTGTCATTAAAAAAAGGGATGCTTCTACTGTCGCGAGTTTAGAAAATGGGCAGGACAAAACCAATGTACATAATAAAGAATCTGTGACAACACCTCCAGTACCAAGTTCATGTGAACCCAGTACTATTGGTGGAATCGCAAGCCGACGCGATATATTTGTTGGCTCAGGAAGTCAGCACATGGTGGATCATGAATCTGTGTCTCATGATGCACCTGTTTATGAAGGTAATACATCAGGAAGTATTGAGGGCAGCCAAACACTTAAGGAATTGATGGAAACATGTACAAATTTGTCTCAGAAGGTTACTGCATTGGAGTCTGATCTCAATTCTAAGGATTCAAAAATGGAAACGGTGGAAGCTGAACTCACTTCTCACAAAAAGCTTTTCAGCAATGTGTATACAAAGCTGGTGCGTAAAATAAAAAATTTGGAAAAATAGGTCAAGACACTTAAAAGAAAAGGGTCGGCTAACATGGTATCATCTTTTGAATCATCTTCTTCAGCAAGTTCATTGGATGGTGAAGATGCAGGTAAAGATGTGGGTTCTTCCAAACATGGAGGGAAAATTGCTCAGATTGACCAAAATCCATCTGTTTTTATTGTTCAAGAGCAGTATGAGACTCAGGAGAGGCAAGAACATCAGATGGATTATGATACTGCAGATATTGATGGAAGTATTGGTGGATTTGGTGATGGTGATGATGAGACAGAACATGATGTTGGCGTTGTTGAGGGTGCTGCTATCCTGCATAGTTTAATGGATGCTGGGTATAAAGGTTCTGCCAGTGCATTTTATACAAGGACACCACGAAAATCAAATGCATACAAGGGAAAAGGAATAATGGCTGAGCAAGAACCATCAAGGAAATTGTCAACGAAGGAAAGAGCACCAATAGAATTGGATGATTATTTGGTTCAGAATGGGAATCAAACAAATATTGATGAAGAAAGTATTAGTCGTCGAAATGGTGTTGACAGTACAAAGTTAAAAGTGCAAGATGTTTGTATGGAAAGTAGTGCTGTTGATGCTTTTGAAATTAAAAGGGTAGAAAAAGGAAAGGCATCCATGACAGTAGATGAACCTGAGCAGGAACCTGAGAAAAAAAATGAAGTTAACCCAAAAACACATGTTCAAATTGACTTGGATGAACAATTAGCAATGAAAGCAAGTGGAAATGAAGTTGCAAGTTCTACGGGAAATCCGAAATTGCAAGTGAGGAGAGTATCTTCAGATACTATTGTGACAGAACAAGATAAAATACAACAACTAATTGATTCTGATATGGTTGTGAGGAAGAAGAGTATAGAACTTTTAGCGGATGAACGCATAGCTGATGGGAAAAAGTCAGACATGCTTGAAGATTTTATTAACTTAAAGAGTTATGCAGAATCTTATAACCAGATATGTAACAACCGTGAATTTTCTAGGTTCTTGCGTGACGATTAATTTAGGCACTACTCCGACTCTGGCACTAGGAAACCTAATAAGTCGAGTTTAAACGAGAAACGATCACACTTTATTTTATAAACGTATTTAGTATCAAAATCGATGGAAAAACATTTTTAAGACGAACGGTGACGATTAAAAATTTAATCGGTGATGTTTAATATTTTTCGGGAATAAAAATAAGTAGTCTTGAGAGAGAATAATAAAAATTACTCCGCGAGTCCCTACACCGACTCCTCAAAGGAAAATTTTAAAACAACACAAGGACCTCCTATTGCAATATCCGGTATTTACTTAGAACCCTAACCCTATTATATTTATATATTTCATTTTCATCATCTCCTACCTCACAAACCCTCTCTCTCCTTTCTCTAATACTGCCGCCGCCGGCACCTCACCAACCACCACCACCGCCGACCTACTCACCACACCGCCACCACCATATTACTTTACTCTTTCCCCTCTTTCTTTTGGTGTGCTCCACGCGCCACCAAACCCTCCCCATCTCTATTTTAAAGCGACACCGCCGCTACCTAACATCACCACCACCATCCTCACACTCAAAAACCTTAGATCAATTGAAGAAAACGGTAAGAAACGCGTTTTTTACGCGTGGGTTGACTCGTTCACGAGTCAAACTCGCGAGTTTTGATTCTTTTTCGGGTTAAACAAACGGGTTTATAATGTTTTGAACAAAAAGAAAGCTTTGGTATCGATTGTGTCGTGTGTGTGTGTCGTGTTTGTGGTGTTGTCGTGAAGCCGAGAGCATAAGCTCTCGGTATGAGCTGATTCATGAGCTTATGGGTACTTGTGGTTAATATCTTGATCTCTATTAATTTTTTTGTCTTGTTGTTGTCGAGTTTCTGTGATACCGAGAGCCTTAGCTCCCGGGTTAGGCTCATTTCGTAGGCTCTTAGTTCTTGTGGTCATGATGTTGTTGACGAAATCGTGAAACCGAGACCATTGGGTCCGATTGGTTGTTATGTCGCGTCGAGAAACATGAGCCGAGACCATAGTCTCGGCAATACTTGCGGTTGTGGTTAAAAACCATTTTTGATGATTGTTATTCTCTTTTGCTACTCTTGTTATTATTATTGTTGTTGTGTTGATTGAGAATATGGGAATCGATTGTGTGATGATTATTAGTTGACGGAGATTAGATTAGACGTGTGTCGTAGACGACCACGAGTGGTTGAAGTGGATTGCGGTTATGAGATTTAATTTGTTGTATATATTGATTTAATATGGATTGATATAATAAGCCGAGAGGTCATGACTCGGACTTGTGACTCGAAACAAATAATAACTCAAGATAAAAATAAAAATGAACTCGAAACATACGCATAAATATATATATGCAACAACGATAATCATGTAAGCGTTTTCAAATAAATAATAACAAGTATATTATACTTGTTAGGTTTATTAAAAACAAAACTAAAATTTATTTTTATAAATCACTAGTTTATTAACAACATAACTAAAGGTTTATTTTTAAGAGTTATTAAATGTTTCGAGGGCACGCAAGACAAGAGGTATTGTTAGAGTAGTATTGAGGATATTATAGGATTAATGTTAAGTTGACGAAGCGGATAAGTATCCGACCATTCGTTCAAGTAACATATTAAGTCTTAAGGTTTTATCACTAAATTTCAGGTTGTCGTAGAGATTGTTTTGGAGTATTTCTTCAAATTTGTCGTGTTGCTATATGAAGTTTACTTTGAGTCGTTTACGTCGTGGTTGTTTTTCTTGGCGTGTGTTCACTTGAGTCATGTCGTGTCATCACACACACCCGTCGATACCAAACGCTAGTAACTAATATGAGAAATAGATTTTGGAATTTAAAATGAAATCTACTCGGGATAGTTAACTTTTGGAACTTTTACTTTTGGAGATTATGTTAAGGCGGGTTTACTTTATTAGGTTGTGCCGAGTCCATTGTGCCGAGACGTCCTTAATTTCTGTTGTGCTGTGCTACTGTTTGGTTTATTGTGCGGTTCTACTTCATGATATTGTGATATTGCGTTGCTAGGACTAAGGTGAGTTCTCGTAGCCCCTTTTTCATTATATTTTTCCTTGGGGGAAAATGGTACTTAAATGATATTTTAACTGTTTTCATGCTGTGATTCTACTGTTTTCATGATTTTGGACAATATGTGCGTTTGATTGCAATATGTGCCCTTTTGTGTGAATCAAATTGTGCGAACAATATCTAGGTGATTATCATTGTGTGGATTTATTTTGTTGTTTATCACTAAAAACGTTAAGTCCTGTAATAACTCCTAACTTAATTTCATGACAGTTCTTGTTTGATGAGTTGTGAAATTAAGTTAGATCCAAGTTGTTACATAGCTTAATGTTTTGAATGATGGACACGGTGTTACTAGGAAGTGGGTTCTTATGGTGTGGTTTGTACTGTGTGAATTCAATTGTGTGACTTGGCTTGACGTGTGCAACCGATTAGTGATGCATCGACAGTATAACTTTGGGGAAAGGCACCCAGTATATCATTTTGGGAATATGGCACCCAGTGTATCATTTTGGCATTTTGGGAATATAGCACCCAGACTATGTGTGGATCAATTATGCATGTTTGCCATCTGTGATAGTTTGTGGTCTTACTATGTGCTCATATTCGTATATCTTGCTCACTATTGTCCTACGCTACTATTCACAGCATCGTGGGTCAACTTTTAAACCTACGAGCTCACCAACTTTGTGTTGACGTTTTCTAGTACCATTTTCAGGTGTTACCGAAGTTGTTTAGAAGGTTGAGTATTGACTGGCTTAGCAAGACTTAAGACAAGACCCTCCCGGGTTATATCTCGTGGAGTTGCATTTGATATTTCCTAATGACGTTGTTTAACTTTGAGACTTATGTTTATCTTGGATCTTTATACTCATCCCTGTTGTGGGAGTTTGCGACTATTATCTGTCTTATGTTATACATTTAGTATTTCTCTATTGTGACACCTTGTGTTCTTGACTATGAGGTCATACCCCGTGAATGCCATTCCGCTGCGCCATTTTTGGGGTGTGACAGATTGGTATCAGAGACCAAGGTTATAGAGAATTAGGTGGTTTAACCTAGACTATAACCTAAGAATCCTCATATAGCTTGCATTATAGGAACTATGTGTGTGATTTTGCGTATAGTATGACACGAAGTGATGATGATAAGTAAATGCATCATGATGCTATCCTAAAAACGCCTGGCCAACGTTTTTACGATAACATGATGCGGCATGGACTTATCAAATTCATGGAGTGTCAGATAGGAAGTTGAGTGTAGTAGTACGACATGTATACCGACCTATCCTACCTATCTCCTATTTAACGTATATCAATGTCCTACCTTGAGAATCACGCCTCCAAGAAGGTCGACTCGAGTTAACCGAGGCATTCCACCATCGAGGGGTGGAAGGACTGGTGGACGAGGAGGTAGGGCAGGAGGTCGCGGCACGAGAAGCGACGATGCCAGCAATGAGACTCATGATGTTGCTACCATTGTCGCCCAACAGCTAAGGGAGCTGCTACCCACTATCATCACCCAAGTTGGCGACCATATCAGCAACCAAGGGAACAACGTGAGTGGGAATGATCAAGCGAACAACGACGGTGGAAGTGATCACGTCAATGATGGGAACCATAACAACGGTAACAAGGGATGTACTTACAATGAAATTTACCGCGTGCAAACCGTTGGACTTTGATGGCAATGGAGGTGCGATAGCTTATACTCGATGGGTCGAGAAGATGGAGTCAGTGATTGACATCAGTGAGTGTACGAGCCAAAATAAGGTGAAGTATGCTGCATGTTCATTGATTGGGAAAGCATTGACTTGGTGGAATACACAAATTAAGGCTAAGGGCAGAGAAGCTGCCATAGGGATGAGTTGGAATGAATTTAAGACGTTGTTAAAAGAAGAGTATTGTCCAGACAATGAGATGCAGAAACTGGAACACGAGTCCTACCACCATACCATGGTAGGAGCTGACCATACGGCTTATACGGATCGATTCCATGAGCTTGCTAGACTGGTACCTCACATGGTCACTTCTGAATCAAAGAGAATTGAGAGGTACATCTATGGTTTGGTCCCTGAGATTCGTGGGATGGTGAAAGCGACTGAGCCCCCTACCCTTCAGAGCACGATACTGAAATCTGCAACCTTAACGAATGAAATGGTTAGAAATGGGACATGGTCCAAGAGTGGTGATAAGAGGAAGACCGTGAGTGAGCCAAGTAAGCAAGGAGATGCAAATGGTGACGACAAGAAGGCGAAATGGGGAAAAGGATTTGTGGCAACGAGCTCGAGCCGTAAGGGATATGAAGGTCCCCACCCTAAGTGTGCCAAATGTAACTACCACCACTTGGAGACTAAACCCTGCCTAGTGTGTTTCAACTGCAATCAGACTGGTCACATTGCAAGGGATTGTCGAGCAGCAGCCATGCAGGCGACTCCGATTAATGTCATTTACCCAAGGACATGTTATGAGTGCGGGAGCCTGGATCATTTCCGAAACACGTGTCCTAAGCTGAATAGCGCACAAGGGCAAGTGCAGAATAACCAGAATCAGGTCTTATTGACTAATGGAACAAACACATATAATGAAAACAATGGCAACCCAGCTCGTGGGCGAGTATTCGTGATGAACGTTGATGAAGGATGCCAGAACCCGAACCTCGTGACGGGTATGTTCTCCTTAAACGGATATTAGACTATCATACTGTTTGACTCCGACGTCGATTATAGATTTGTTTCCACTTAGTTCATGCCTCTGTTAAAGGCGAAACCTAGTGTCCTAACTCTTAGTTACGAGATTGATATAGTGTATGACCAAAAAGGCAGAAACCGATAAGTTGGTTCAAACCTTCACCACCTGGTAGTAAGATCTTGGAGCGCGGAAATGCCACCCGTTCATTTTTGAGCAACCCCAAAAACTTTAACTAAAATTTTCTTTTTCTTTAAAAATAAAAATAAAAATAAAATAAAGTAAGCTTTTTAACAACTTTTAACTTAATTTCATGTCAGTTCTTGTTTGATGAGATGTGAGATTAAGTTTAAAGTTGCTACTTAGCTTAAAATTTTCAAATGATTTTGCTCAAGAATGGACGAGGCATTTCATGAAGCCTAATCACTCGATAGTTACTGTAAAACCGCCTGTTTCAGTGCGCCTAGTAGGACGAGCAGAAACCCCGAGATACCTTGTGTGCTTAAGACTTTCGTGAAGTACTTCGTAAAGACCTGACATAATTCACCTCTCATTGATGAATTGAGCTTCTTATAAACTTAACTCCCGGAGCGGAACAAATTTCATGATACGTGATATTTCTCGAGGAAAGATTTCGAACACAAATATTATTAGTTGAGAGTGCACGAGACTGATAACTCTAAAACTGCGTTGAGAACGATATACAGGAAACTCGAGTTACAGGATAAGTCTTGTAGTTTGATTAATGCCTCCGTAGTATTCAATGATAAGAAATCCAATTAGAGCGACATACATGAGGAGCGCCTTACCTATTATATCGAATCGTGAAAGACAGTCCACGTCGCGATTATGGTTGACACTATAGGACGCATTAAGAACACAGTTAGATTGGAGTACGACCTTCCATTCCTAGACCGATGATCAGGGTAAGCATACTATTCGACTTTAGGAGATATACTTAGAGCATGCACTGTCGATTTTGGAGGAAACAGGAATACCCATCTCTCTTAGTTGAAGCTTCTCAACCTTCTAAATCTAAGCTTTGTAGGTTTATTGATTTGTTTATTTGAAAGCGATCCAATAATTGAGCCAATACTTCAAAAATGTTGAGTTCTTTTCTTACAACTTGATATTTAACTTAATCCCATGACAGTTCTTGTTTGATGAGTTGTGGAGTTAAGTTAGGTTCAAGTTGTTCTGTAGTTTAAGGTTAGGTCCAACTTGATTTTAGCCTAATCTCATGACAGTTCTTGTTTGATGAGTTGTGAGATTAAGCTGAAATCAAGTTGTTACTGGGCTTAAATTTGTGATTTAGCTTAACCTCATGACAGTTCTTGTTTGATGAGTTGTGGGATTAAGCTAGATTTCAGTTGAGGCTCAACTCAAACTACCGAAAAGATGCCTAAGGTTTTTGACGGCTTTGCTCAAGGACGGGAAAGCTTGCCCTACTATGTGATTATTATGTGGTTTTATTTGTGTGACTTCTAGAGGTTAGGAAGTATTGATAGTACCAATTGGGAAGTAGCACCCGGTACTATTTGGATTGACACCCACACCCTTACCTTCTGTGTGCAACCAAATCGAAGGGTGAATACTATCCGAGCAAGTTCAGACCCTTAGTCAACTAAATTTTGAGGAAAAAATTCTGTTAACGGGGGTAGACTGTAACAACCGTGAATTTTCTAGGTTCTTGCGTGACGATTAATTTAGGCACTACTCCGACTCTGGCACTAGGAAACCTAATAAGTCGAGTTTAAACGAGAAACGATCACACTTTATTTTATAAACGTATTTAGTATCAAAATCGATGGAAAAACATTTTTAAGACGAACGGTGACGATTAAAAATTTAATCGGTGATGTTTAATATTTTTCGGGAATAAAAATAAGTAGTCTTGAGAGAGAATAATAAAAATTACTCCGCGAGTCCCTACACCGACTCCTCAAAGGAAAATTTTAAAACAACACAAGGACCTCCTATTGCAATATCCGGTATTTACTTAGAACCCTAACCCTATTAATATTTATATATTTCATTTTCATCATCTCCTACCTCACAAACCCTCTCTCTCCTTTCTCTAATACTGCCGCCGCCGGCACCTCACCAACCACCACCACCGCCGACCTACTCACCACACCGCCACCACCATATTACTTTACTCTTTCCCCTCTTTCTTTTGGTGTGCTCCACGCGCCACCAAACCCTCCCCATCTCTATTTTAAAGCGACACCGCCGCTACCTAACATCACCACCACCATCCTCACACTCAAAAACCTTAGATCAATTGAAGAAAACGGTAAGAAACGCGTTTTTACGCGTGGGTTGACTCGTTCACGAGTCAAACTCGCGAGTTTTGATTCTTTTTCGGGTTAAACAAACGGGTTTATAATGTTTTGAACAAAAAGAAAGCTTTGGTATCGATTGTGTCGTGTGTGTGTGTCGTGTTTGTGGTGTTGTCGTGAAGCCGAGAGCATAAGCTCTCGGTATGAGCTGATTCATGAGCTTATGGGTACTTGTGGTTAATATCTTGATCTCTATTAATTTTTTTGTCTTGTTGTTGTCGAGTTTCTGTGATACCGAGAGCCTTAGCTCCCGGGTTAGGCTCATTTCGTAGGCTCTTAGTTCTTGTGGTCATGATGTTGTTGACGAAATCGTGAAACCGAGACCATTGGGTCCGATTGGTTGTTATGTCGCGTCGAGAAACATGAGCCGAGACCATAGTCTCGGCAATACTTGCGGTTGTGGTTAAAAACCATTTTTGATGATTGTTATTCTCTTTTGCTACTCTTGTTATTATTATTGTTGTTGTGTTGATTGAGAATATGGGAATCGATTGTGTGACGATTATTAGTTGACGGAGATTAGATTAGACGTGTGTCGTAGACGACCACGAGTGGTTGAAGTGGATTGCGGTTATGAGATTTAATTTGTTGTATATATTGATTTAATATGGATTGATATAATAAGCCGAGAGGTCATGACTCGGACTTGTGACTCGAAACAAATAATAACTCAAGATAAAAATAAAAATGAACTCGAAACATACGCATAAATATATATATGCAACAACGATAATCATGTAAGCGTTTTCAAATAAATAATAACAAGTATATTATACTTGTTAGGTTTATTAAAAACAAAACTAAAATTTATTTTTATAAATCACTAGTTTATTAACAACATAACTAAAGGTTTATTTTTAAGAGTTATTAAATGTTTCGAGGGCACGCAAGACAAGAGGTATTGTTAGAGTAGTATTGAGGATATTATAGGATTAATGTTAAGTTGACGAAGCGGATAAGTATCCGACCATTCGTTCAAGTAACATATTAAGTCTTAAGGTTTTATCACTAAATTTCAGGTTGTCGTAGAGATTGTTTTGGAGTATTTCTTCAAATTTGTCGTGTTGCTATATGAAGTTTACTTTGAGTCGTTTACGTCGTGGTTGTTTTTCTTGGCGTGTGTTCACTTGAGTCATGTCGTGTCATCACACACACCCGTCGATACCAAACGCTAGTAACTAATATGAGAAATAGATTTTGGAATTTAAAATGAAATCTACTCGGGATAGTTAACTTTTGGAACTTTTACTTTTGGAGATTATGTTAAGGCGGGTTTACTTTATTAGGTTGTGCCGAGTCCATTGTGCCGAGACGTCCTTAATTTCTGTTGTGTTGTGCTACTGTTTGGTTTATTGTGCGGTTCTACTTCATGATATTGTGATATTGCGTTGCTAGGACTAAGGTGAGTTCTCGTAGCCCCTTTTTCATTATATTTTTCCTTGGGGGAAAATGGTACTTAAATGATATTTTAACTGTTTTCATGCTGTGATTCTACTGTTTTCATGATTTTGGACAATATGTGCGTTTGATTGCAATATGTGCCCTTTTGTGTGAATCAAATTGTGCGAACAATATCTAGGTGATTATCATTGTGTGGATTTATTTTGTTGTTTATCACTAAAAACGTTAAGTCCTGTAATAACTCCTAACTTAATTTCATGACAGTTCTTGTTTGATGAGTTGTGAAATTAAGTTAGATCCAAGTTGTTACATAGCTTAATGTTTTGAATGATGGACACGGTGTTACTAGGAAGTGGGTTCTTATGGTGTGGTTTGTACTGTGTGAATTCAATTGTGTGACTTGGCTTGACGTGTGCAACCGATTAGTGATGCATCGACAGTATAACTTTGGGGAAAGGCACCCAGTATATCATTTTGGGAATATGGCACCCAGTGTATCATTTTGGCATTTTGGGAATATAGCACCCAGACTATGTGTGGATCAATTATGCATGTTTGCCATCTGTGATAGTTTGTGGTCTTACTATGTGCTCATATTCGTATATCTTGCTCACTATTGTCCTACGCTACTATTCACAGCATCGTGGGTCAACTTTTAAACCTACGAGCTCACCAACTTTGTGTTGACGTTTTCTAGTACCATTTTCAGGTGTTACTGAAGTTGTTTAGAAGGTTGAGTATTGACTGGCTTAGCAAGACTTAAGACAAGACCCTCCCGGGTTATATCTCGTGGAGTTGCATTTGATATTTCCTAATGACGTTGTTTAACTTTGAGACTTATGTTTATCTTGGATCTTTATACTCATCCCTGTTGTGGGAGTTTGCGACTATTATCTGTCTTATGTTATACATTTAGTATTTCTCTATTGTGACACCTTGTGTTCTTGACTATGAGGTCATACCCCGTGAATGCCATTCCGCTGCGCCATTTTTGGGGTGTGACAAGATAACACAGACTATTGGTAAGAATAAAGGTCAAAAGAGAAATAAAAACCCAACAAAGGAACAAGTCATCAGAGAGATGAAGACGTATGTTATGAATGAAGCTGGGTTGACGGCAGTTCAGTTGAAGGGAAAATCAGATTTAGAAATTCAATCTCTGTATTACAATGCATACAAAACTGTTCGAACGAAAATTCCTATGGACCAACATGAAAGATCACCAAAAAGGCTCAAGGCTGCTAAGAAAGCACAACATGTGAATGTGGACACATCTACGGAGAGAGTAAAAGTATCGCAAGAGAAGATGAGCAAAATGTTAGCTAAGGTGCCAGAAATTCTACATGTTGAACCACTCCAATCTAGACATCCAATAATTGACTGGGATATTTACATGGACAGATTTGGGTCAGCTTGGAAGGTTACTAGATTTGGTGGAGAGACAGCAGTGTACAAGAATTTTGACAATTTGCTGAGAGCCTTTGATAGAGAAGATCTGGATGCTTTATGGAGGTTAGTTCAAAATAAGCTTAAAATAAAGAAGAAATGTGATGCGAAAGAGCAAGAACTTTGGGTTGAATTAAAGAGATTATACGAACCAGATCCTTCGGATGATCGTTGGTATTTTCCTTTCTTTGAGCTATCAACTGTATGGGAGTTCTATGGTACGTGCAATGTTCATCGTCTGTCGGCACAAGACGGAATCGATATATTCATGTTAGCTGAACTAGAATATCCATTAAGTTATGAAGTACTTGCAATGATGATTTCTTTACAGCTCAAGTATGAAGAAAATTCTGAAGTAGTCCAAAATCTAATACACAGGATATATGATCAGTTTGAAAGGAAGAGACACGATGCCTGAAGAAGAAAAGAAGTGAATTGTTTGGAAATATCCCATGAACATCAAAACTTGAGTTTAATTCCAGCCATGTGGGTAATGGGTGTGATTAATTACACCAATTTGGAACAGTTTGTAGAAAAATACCATTTTCCGCTACCAAACCCCTTCATTGTGCATTATGTAACATGTAACAACTCCTTTTGGCTATATGTATTTATTGTGTATGAAACGATATCTAATTTTGTTGTTGTGTTAGGGGCTTTTGTTATTTTTCAATTGGTGAGCACATATTATATGATGGATCTAATTAAAAGATGGTTGCTATTTCGTTTTTGTTTGTATAACATTTCATTATGTATAATTTTTTTGTATATACTTATTTAATTTTAAGTTTATAAATCGTTAATTTTATCATGTTTTCTCTGGTGCTTTAAAGAAATTGAACATCGACCTTGAATATGAAGGCAAATTTTTTTTATTTGTAATGGTGAAACTATACGTTTACCAACAACAACCAAACATTTATTGATAGGTTTCATGTTTACACCCATTACAAACTTCCCTGTCATCTAAACACACACTTAGCTAGACCCACAACTTTCAGTACCACTATTTTCTTTCATTTCCTTCACTTCCTTTAGAAATTTAAACACAGCTTCAAGATTCTTAATCCTTGATTCCAAATCAGAAGCCTTTGACAACCCGATGTCGGCAGCCTCTTCCATGTCCTTCTTAACACCCAAACGATCTTCAGAAGCCTTTGACAACCCGATGTCGGCAGCCTCTTCCATGTCCTTCTTAACACCCAAACGATCTTCATTGCAGCGATCCTCTTTCTTGAACCCACTATACAAAGCCTTCCCCTTATCATTTTGTGACATAGCTACCGAATTTGGGATTTTGGTTGAATGTGTGTTGCTGTTTATTTAGGGTGAATTGAAGTAAAATGGAAACAATATTACGGTACAGCTTTTGGGTTAGCTTTAAATAGATTATAATAGTTATGAATGTGGTTGGACTATTATACCCCTAAGAATACAACACACGACTTTTTGTTGACCCCAACATTGTAAAGGACGAGGCTATTACACTATAGGAAATATTAGCATGAAAACCCGTTTAAAATGTTATAGAAAACATTACCATTGTAAAGAATGATTAAAGCGGGTACACACGCCAACCCGTTTAAAATGTTATAGAAAATACTAAAAAGAGTAAACAAACATTTGTAGTTAGATACTCTGTATACACAGATACGTTTGAATTCATATATATTATATTTTTAATATTATGTTATTTCTAAAGTTATTTAATTTTATTTCCATAGCGTGTTTGCACAAAAGGATAATGTTATTCGGAAATTAGAAGGGGACACAATAGAATTGTATTGCTGAGTTGTCGCCATGCTTCTGATATTTTTTGTATTTTAATTTTGTACTGCTACGCAGCCGTTTTTGTACTGATTTTATAACCAATTCATAAAGGTTATATTATAACGTAGTCCATTGTTTTTACACATAATCAACTCTAACAACATTTTTAAATGTTTAGACACGAACTATAGTGGTTTTTAATTTAAAATTTCATAACAGATAAAAATATAATTCAAGCAAAAATCATTCTATATTTTGTACTGCTACGCAGCCGTTTATTTTGTACTGCTACGCAGCCATTTTGGTACTGATTTTATAACCAATTCATAAAGGTTATATTATAACGTAGTCCATTGTTTTTACACATAATCAACTCTAACAACATTTTTAAATGTTTAGACACTAACTATAGTGGTTTTTAATTTAAAATTTCATAACAGATAAAAATATAATTCAAGCAAAAATCAGTCTATATATTTACAATATTGGAAGATATCAAATTTTTAAATATTTCATCCAATATTAATGATAATGGTAAAAGTTTATTAATTTAAATAAACAAAATACTTATCATAATTACAAAAGAAGTTAAAGGATAATCATTATATTCCCAACTTGACTCTACACGTATACACTTTCCAATGCAAACTACGGCTAAACTGTTCATATGTCATATCGGTTATATTTTTTTGTATAAACACCATTTGATGATCATATTTGTCATTTTATTTAAACCAAAAAAAAAAAAAAAAAACAAAAAATCTTAAACTGAAGGTACTGTTGACCAAAAAAAATGTCATTAACTATAAGAATATAATGATTAAAATGTTAGCATGAAAACCCGTTTAAAATGTTATAAAAAATACTAAAAAGAGTAAACAAACATTTGTAGTTAGATACTCTATATACACAGATACGTTTGAATTCATATATATTATATTTTTAATATTATGTTATTTCTAAAGTTATTTAATTTTATTTCCATAACGTGTTTGCACAAAAGGATAATGTTATTCGGAAATTAGAAGGGGACACAATAGAATTGTACTGCTGAGTTGTCGCCATGTTTCTGATATTTTTTGTATTTTAATTTTGTACTGCTACGCAGCCGTTTTGGTACTGATTTTATAACCAATTCATAAAGGTTATATTATAACGTAGTCCATTGTTTTTACACATAATCAACTCTAACAACATTTTTAAATGTTTAGACACGAACTATTGTGGTTTTTAATTTAAAATTTCATAACAGATAAAAATATAATTCAAGCAAAAATCATTCTATATATTTACAATATTGGAAGATATCAAATTTTTAAATATTTCATCCAATATTAATGATAATGGTAAAAGTTTATTAATTTAAATAAACAAAATACTTATTATAATTACAAAAGAAGTTAAAGGATAATCATTATATTCCCAACTTGACTCTACACGTATACACTTTCCAATGCAAACTACGGCTAAACTGTTCATATGTCATATCGGTTATAATTTTTTGTATAAACACCATTTGATGATCATAGTTGTCATTTTATTTAAACCAAAAAAAAAAAAAAAAAAAAAATCTTAAACTGAAGGTACTGTTGACCAAAAAAATGTCATTAACTAACAAAAGAACCCTAAAAATTGCAGACATTGAAGACCACAAACAAGACCAACCAAAGTATGTTAAAATTTTTATACTATGTGTTACCCTATATATTTAGTAACTGAATGTCTTTGATTTTTTTTGTAGCAAGCAGCCCAAACGGGAAGGACACGAGGTGCTGTCCAGTGAAAACAAATCACTTGCAGAAATATTTGAATCAGAAGAATCATCTGAAGGTACTTTGTTAACATGATGAAATTAATGTTAAAAACGATATGGTATATAACTATTGTGTTTGACTTATATTTATTCATTTATTAGAAGTTGAGGATTCTGAAAATGATGACGAAACACAGAGAGTAAGTTCTGTTTATGATTGGTTGATTTCTGAACAATTAGCCAAGAGAATGACAAAATGGCAACGTAAAGAGGAACGAGATGAGCAGGTGAAAAAAGAAAGACAAAATGCTAAGAAAATTTTAGAAGAAGGTGATGGTTTTGAGAATGCAGAAGGCATAAATGAAGAAATTGATGTCGATCGAGACGAAGTCGACATTGACCCTGAAGACTTTGAAACTTTCACTTATGATGACTTGCATTTGGCATACTCTTTTGCTTCAACACCCTAAATTAAGTTAGTAGTTGGATTTTGTTTATATTGGCATGCCACATGTTAGGCACTTTTGAAACTTTTGAATGTTAAGAAACTTTAATGTTATGCTACATATGCTAGGAACCTTTTGAATAGATGTTATGTATAATAGTACTGGTGAATTTTATAAATACTTTATGTGTGTTAGATGAATTTTTGTTTCGGGATTGATGTTTAAGAATATGATGTAAACACATAAGGCGTTAATAATCTTTGACCCGACAATTGATTCCGCTAAAGAATGTGGACTAACTCATGTGTCAAATGAGTAGCTTATTATCCCACATCAGTTAGTCAAAATAATTGGTTATACTTTATAAGGCACATGATCCATTAGTTGCGTGTGTATGATTAAGTATCATGTTGTATACACCATGTTTGAAACCTGATGTATGTATATACATGTACTCGGGTTTATAAACATTGTGTTATGCAACATTATATGAATTTATATTTTTTCGTATGAAGGGGTAAAAAAAATAAAAAGGAAAAAAATAAATATATATATTAACCACAAAGTCGGTTTGAGACAATAAAACATGCAGCCCAACTCTCCATATATTCCATCCCCTCATAATTATTTGACTAAATATCCTTCTTCATTAAGCTTATATCAAATCTTGGAAAATCAACAACTCTTTAAAAAATCTTCGGGTAAGCATAATATTTAATTTTTAATAATTTGTAAATCTGATTAAGGTTTATAATCGTAACTTACAATTCAATCGTTGTGGTGGCGATTATATGATAACAAACCCTCACAATGTTTTACCTGCTACTCATACTTTGTGTTTTTTAATATTATTATCACAGTCAATACATGTTTTATGTTGCAAAGCCGTACCATGTAACATATTGGTTATGATTCATACGTGCACTACATCTATATGTGTTTAGGGATTTATGTTTGAGGTACGTTAACACCAAATTTTACCTCCGTCATAATTGACACATTTTTCTTTTAGATGTGAATTAAACCTATATTAAACCTATATACATAATTGATGTTGTTAGTATTGATATTAACAGTACCACCGATAGGTACTGTTAGTGAATTTTTAAAAATACGTGATTCATATCAGTTAACATATATGGTTTTTAGATTTTCTTATAATTCAAATACATATCAAACTATCCTATACATCTATTGTCACACTGCTTAACAACGCAATCACAATATTATTGCAGACCCGATAATGCATCACATTTGCAGATGGTACCATCACAATGCTCATGTAAATGAACAAATCAAATAATGTTAAGTATATGTTTTGGGAAAAATGAAAGTAAACATCTTAACATATGTTTTTTTATTTTTTGGAAGTAGGATACTTGCATCTTAACTTTATGAACCTTGGTATTTTCATTTTTTGGCAGTAGGATACTTGCATCTTACAATTTATCGAAAATTAAGCATACTTGATTGTTATTATTTATCACCATTACAGACAACCAGTGTTCAAAATCAGATTCCATCCTAACCTGATAAATATTTTAGTTTAGCGATTCAACATACATCAAACACAGCCACCAACGGAACAGGACCGTTAAACAACTGACCTTCAAAAGCCGGATCGACTGTTGTTCCAACCATCTGGAATCTAATCATTTTGTTCATTGGAAATTGGAAATCTTCGGCCAAGGTACTCCAATTTGTCCTAAAGTTCATGTGATCGTTTCTCCATGGCCTATCAGCATGACGTTCAAGTTTCATGGTTACACGGCGTTCACTTTCCATCCTCATTAGAAGCGCATGACCAAATTGTTGCAGATTGTTGTCAGAAACAAAATTGCTTGGTATGGTCTGAAAGCAATTACAACAACTTGATAACTTCAACTCTTTTACTATTAAATATTTATTAAAAATTACGAAAATACATAATGTATATAAAGAGACAACCCTTACCATTCTTCCGGAATCGATCACAAACGGGAAAAGCCTTCGGTAGAAAGTATTCTCTTCAGACAAATGCACTGCATGTTGGAACCAATTACAGACGTGGACCAACCTTGCATCTAATGAATACCATCCACAAAGTAAACATTACATATTCGCAAACAAATACAACTGATTCACCTCAAATAAACATGTAACATTGAATATATTTTTTAAAAGAACGTATTACTACCTGACTCATTTGCATCATGCCCTTGAACAAATGCAAGACGTGTGGGGTAATGATGTTCATGTATAAGCTGAAAACCATCATTATCAAACCTCATCAACGCCAACCGCATACCAGTCTTTTTGGTCAATACAACTCGCTCACCAACCATTAGATTTGCTCGCTGAACAACCGTATTCCAGTGAACATTAAACTGGAAACCCACACTATCCAAAGTCCCAGGAATAACCCTCTGCTTTGCACCCACGTTTATCTCAGAACCGGAAAATTCAATCAAAAAATCATCACGTTCAATGCCTTGAAGGAACTCCACAGGAAACCACTAATAAAACAAAATTTAAAAATATTGAAACAAGGTTTATAAATTCCATGAATTTTACATATATACAATTATATCATAACTTTACCGGTGATGAACTTTGATCGGCCCCAACTTCAGCAATGCACCTAACCAGTCTGTTTCGTGTGTGAATTATCCCATAACCACCGATTTCCAATCCATCTGCATCATATGCTGTAACAAAAAAGGTGTCAGCAGCCTCCTTTATGAAATGCAAAGTCCTAATATTCAAATAGCCGCTCAGCTCTATAAAATTATCCCACCCTGCACCAGATATGCTCCATTCTTCAGTACCTCTTCTCCGGCAAATAAAAACTTTCCTTTTAACCCGATTATTATTAATCAGGTACACATAGTCATTATTGTTGTAGTAGTTAATATGATAGTAATCAGGCAGTACCTATGGTTTTACAAAAACCAAAACAAACACATTCATCAGGCAGTACCTACGGTTTTACAAAAACAAAATAACACGTATAAGAAGATTATTATGGGAATATAATTCCATAAATACCTACCAATGTTCCCATATTTTCCACATGATTATAATCCGTGATGAATTGTGTGGTCATTGTTCTGCGACCATTAAAAAAACACAAAACATTTAGCAAAGAATAAAACTCGGACAAATCTTTCAAATACACACTCAGATACAGTTGTAATAACAAACACCACTACAACATGCTTAAAATAACGACCAAACAAAACATCTGCATCTCGCAAACATCACTTAAAGTCAAACTGTTTGTACATGCCCTAACAACAGCCACAATGAATACAAATAAACTACCCCAACTAATCAACAAACAATCACAAACCAAACAAAAAAAAATCATTTTCATTTAAAGTCAAACTGTTTGTACATGCCCGCATATATGTTTCCAAACATCAAGAGAGAAACACACCACGGATGATTAAATATAGACAATGTTTAACAACCATAAACATTCAGTTTGAACTACTTTCCCAAAAGCTACGACCCATAAACATTGACATACTCTAAAACAAACTTAAACTAAGATTTACATAACCCAAGTGACTTTCCCACAAAATATACCAAACCGAAAGTCAAACCAAAAGACCATATCTTCGAAGCTACAGACATATACTACATCAAATTTCCATTAACACCAGCTTCTCCAAGAAAGAGAATAAATCACGGAGTCGGGCATGTCTTTTCGCGACACCTAAGAGCAACCCAGCAACTTCAGCCAAATCTTGCGTCTGCATCTTCATCATGTCATTGCTGGAATGCAAAGATGAGTCTGAGCCACAAAGGAGCTGAAGTTCATTTATCATTTGATCCCTATCATCAACTCGCGCACTAATCTGTGAAGCCTTAGACATCAAATCTTCCTCATCCTTAAAAGTAACATCAATTTCACGCCTATAATGGACAATCATCATGTCCTTAACAAGTCTTGAATTAGCAATTTTTGCTAACTGATCCAGAATAACCAGACGAGTTTTCATTCCTAAGCTTAACACCTGTGTTACTATGACCTGAAAGCCCTAACAAATAAACCTTTATTATCTTCTTACCATTCTAAACTATTTTTTCCTAACTGATCAATAAGAAACAGTATAACAAACAGGTTTCATCAACATCTACCCAAATGATTACTCAAGTTAATTACGGAGTATAAGTTGATAAATATCTACCCAAATGATTACTCAAGTTAATTCTAAACTATTTACCAGCTGTATCTTCTAACATTAAGTTGATAAACAATAATACATAAAATGAACAGGATATTAACAATCATACGATTCAGGGTTTCGTCTTTTCAATAAGAAAAACGGTTACAAGAGGTTAAGAAAACATGAACATAAATATTAGATCAAGATTCAATACCTAACCTTTTGTTGATCCGGCCACAGATATTTTGATCGGTAAACACTTGGTGTTTTCGAGAATGTAATGATTCGGTGTGAAGAAACGCTATGAGTAAGATGAAAAGACAATGTAGCAAGTCTATGGGAATAGCCTATTAATGAGTAGTATGTTACACAACTTGCATGTTCCTCAAATATGTTTCTCTTAATAATTCACAAACGAAAGGTCATGCAAAAAAAAAAATTAAATAAATAAAAAATCAACAGGATTATTTACATCAAAATATATTTGGTCTATTAAATTTAACAATAATTGTTAATCACTTGAAAGTGAAAAGACAATGTTTAGGCTAACTTAACCTTTGAATAGTAATCAATGCCTTGAAATTTATTTATTATAAAGTATGGAGGTGTTATAAGAACCCTCCCTACGCATGGGTCCCACCTATTTCCATCCCATAAAGTATATACATATCAATATATATTAAACCGTGTTAAGATGTTTTCAGGTTATAAAAATGTTGTTTACTATGTTAACATATAAGTGGCTATTGTGCTTTCGTACAATATTGCTAACATAATTTAAAACTGATCAAAACCATCTAATATATAATATATATTTTTCTTTCGCAATTGAAAAGACCATGTAAAGCCTAACCTAACCTTCTTTTGAATAATAATGACTAGCTTGAAATCTATTCATTATAAAATATTATACCTATAAATATACAACAATTCATGTTTAGAAATATACAACAAGTTTAGAAATATACAACAAATCATGTTTAGAGATTATTAAAATGTAAAATGCATTTTCGTACAAAATTATTAAGATGTACAATATAGTTGTCCATATTCTATTGTGCTTCTATATAAGTAGTTATATTTTATTGTCTTCTATGTAACGTAATAAAAGCTTAATTTAAAATTGATCAAAACTATCCATATTCTATTGTGTTTATATATAAGTATTTATATTTTATTGTGTTCCATGTAACGAACTTAAAGCATAATTTAAAATTGATCAAAACAAATCAATCTAAAATTAAAAGTCATGCCCGCCCATTGGGCGGGCTTTGAAGTCTAGTGTATATATATATATATATATATATATATATATATATATATATATATATATATATATAACAAGAGCTTAAAAAATAAACGAGCTCGAGCCTAGTGTGATTAACGAGCTTTCGAGCTTTATTTCATTCAACATGTTATATAAGTTAGTCGAGCCCGAGCCGAGCTCGAGCTCAAAATATGAGGCTCGAAACGAGCTCGAGCTTTATATATATAAACGAGCCGAGCTCGAGCTCTGGCAGGATCGGGCTTGCCGTTTCCACCCCTAACCTCATCCAATCACTTTTGAAAATGCACCAATTATATTAGTAGGATACTAGGATGATATGTAGGAGGAATTTGTAGGAAGACATATCATTGTCCTTTTTTTTTTTTTTTTTTTTTTTTTTTTTTTATAGATACACGTTTATTAAGTTTTTAATTGAGTCTTATTTTTTGCTTAAAATTTAATAGAAAATGATTTAGGAAGAAAAATAAAATGAATTGAGTAATAAAAAGTAAGGTTGTTTGACCATTAGGATGATGTTATAGCTTTATACCAGTAATTTGTAAATAATTTGGTGGTTTATATAAAAAAAGAAAGAATAAAAGTATGCACTAGTCTAGATTATAGGACAAGCGATAAAGAAACTCGAAAATGCTTAAAAAATAAAACTTAGCACGAACATGTATTACTTGCTGTTTCCCCTAACAAGAAATCAAGTACTTGTCACTGGTTGCGATGATAAATACATCGCATTGTTGGTTTACAACATTTAATAAGGGCATATCATTATCCTTTCGTCCATGGTAGCAGAAAACTCAAGACCGGCTCTGTCTAATAGTATTAATTTAGATATTACATAATGGGCCTGTTTGATAAGGGCTTTTTGAGGAGCTGTTAACTTTTTGTTAAAAAAATAATCCCATTTAAAATAAGTAGTTCTGTTTGAATACATTAACTTCAAGTTTTTATTTCAAACAAATAGCTCTTAAATGAAAAGCTGGTTCATGAAGCTTTTTAAACATCTTGGAGCTGTTAAAACTTTAAATTACTGATATACCCTGCAAACATTTGTTTACAATTATAAATATGTTTTTTTATGTCATTTTATATCTTATAATTACATTTAACAGCTAACTTACCAAACACTTTTATTGAAAAAAAGATACAGCTTGTAGCTCATTTTAACAACTTTATAGTTTACAGCTTACAGCTTAAAGTTAACAGCTTACAGCATACAACTTACAACTAGTTTTTGCCAAACATACCAAATAATGTATTGCTAATGAATATATCAACATGAATCTAAAAACTGTTGTGTTAACATCCTCTTTTCAAACTTTGTGTTATCTGCAAAAAGATTTTTTTTTTTTTTTTTTTTTTTTAATAAAACAATCATTTTTTTCCAACTTTCAAGACTATGATTAAGCTTTACACATTTATAATAACAAACTCATTTGATATAGTTATAAAGGGTTTCCATTTCTTACGAATATTTATATGATTAAATGCGTTTGAATTTATCTGCTTATAAAAATCGTGAGTCTTACTACTTACGTAGGTTTGAAATTAAATAAAGTAAGTTTAACAATTGTCACTAAACAATAATATATAAAAAAATATTTTGAGATATAACGAAATTACGGAGCCATGTATACGAGGTAGAGTTATAAGTAAGACAACTATATTCTTATAAGATGGTGTTTGAATTTGTTATAACGAGGAAGAACGCCCCCGCCGCGTTGCGGCAGGGTTTTTTTGCCGCAGTTTTTCACTACACTTTTGTACTCCAAATACAAACTTCATTCATAACTTTCGTATAATCAGTATATATCGATAGTACATATAAATAATGTAAAAAAATGTCTAACTACCAAAACAGTAGGAAAATCCGACAATAGATGCTAGATAAAAACCTTGACCTGCTGCAACCGAATTGATGCAGATAATGTTTCGGCTTGCTAAAATCCGAAACACACAGCTATTTGAGGCTCCAAACCGAACACATTTCAACCTTCAAACCGACGTATTTAAGCCCCTGAAGCCTTGCATCTCAGAACTCAGTTCAGCTCCCAAATGCGAAGCTCAAACACTCGTTCCAACACTCAAAAGGCACCCATTTCAGCCCCTAGTTGAGCTCTAAAAATCATCTTTGACCTGTCGCAGAATAAAGAAACAGAATTAAGGATATATGAAGTAGCGCACATATCACCTCATTGCTTAATGGAATGCTAAAAAGAGCGCCTACTCGTATGGGATGAAAAGAGAAAGGAATTCCAGAAATGATGAATTGTACATAAAAAAAATATTGAATTCTAGAAATGAAAAGACCATAACAGATATGTAATCAAACAACAAACTTTTCAGCCATTTCATTGTCAAGTACATACGAAACGTAGTGTAATTATCTGAATCAAACACTTCTTGTATGATTCACCATTAAAGATATATTGGGGTATTTCACATACCTTGTTTCAGTGTATGACATTCCTGATCCGATCTTCCTGTAAGTTCAACTACAATGTGCTCAGATTGTTGAATGTAAAAAAGTGTCCTCCAACACATCCAAAGTAAACGCATCCTGCCTAGAAACCATACAATAACATTGACTCAAACAAAGCATTTATCAAAAACCTATAATCAACATTTTGAAAAATAATTCCACTAAATCAAACACGCTCAATGCAATTGTTTATAAATTCATAAACTCTAGCACAATAGTAACTTGATCATCATTACAATCATAGTAGGAAACTAAGGGGTGCCTGTCTAAGCTTACTTTTGGGGCTTAAGCTTATGTTCATAAATTAGTTTACGGCTTACCAAAATAAAAAAACAGCAGATTAATCAACACCCAATTTTTACTTCGCACCACAATTTCAAAAACCCCCGTATATTTTTTCTATAAAAAAACTAAAAACGAACCTCACACCAAACGTATATTTTTTCAAAAACCCCCGTATATCTTATCAGTATGCTATTTAAGCATTTCAAGTAGAGAAGTGATCAGTGCTTCCAATTTGATTCACAAATTTCGGCCGCCACCCGGTCCTTCCCTTCACAATCTCACCACCAGGAGCACCATCACTACCAGCCTCAAACAGGAGCACATGTTGGCAATCAACATGGTCGGAATCAGTTATTCCACCATTGGCATTACCACCACCTAATATTGAGGTGAGTGACTTCAGCACACTATCCTTCCTACATTCCCGGCGATACTCAAGAGTCAAGCTAGCAAGCTCATACTTCTCCACAACTTGTTGTGGAGCACTCTGCAGAAATAACCCCAAATTTTATGACCGAATTATCATATTTGTACGAATATTTATAGTCAAAAACTGGAAATCTAATGTAACGGGTGACTGTATTTGTATTGTCAAATAGAGATGCTTTACCTCCAGGATCCATCCAATGTACTTGACATTGTTAACATGTTGGTTAACATCCAAGTCACTCCACCTTGGCTACACATTGTTCTAAAAAAATAAAAATTAATACCAAACTTTTGAAAGTGAACATGGTATAAAGTCTTGATTACTTGCTAGAAAGGTTAATTTTGACTCACAGTTAAACCATTGCGAGCATAATCAGCAGTGGTCTCATCAACTTTTGGCAATTTCCTGCCGTCATCATCGACGACCGGAGGTCCATCTACAAAGTAATGTTCTATCTCATCCCGGACTTCGTTAACCCAGTTACTGTAAGATATAACATATCAACTGTTACTCCATAATCCATATAAACCACTGATCACATAACCATGTTTCCAAAACCGTAAAAAGATTATATGTTTATTAGAAAAACCAATCTAAATCACTTGCTATAATCGATTAAGAGAAACAGTATTCCTCAAAAACTTGCAAGTATTATTAATTTATGTTAATTATTCTATATTTGATAATAAAATGATATTTTATAACTTTGTGCCAATTCAAGTTTACTTTTAAAATGCAAAATTCGTTTATATGAGCTTTGACACAATTACCTTTTAATTTTTAAACATAACTAAAATCAACTGATGACCTTGTTGAGACTGTTGTAGGGCTGCTGCAGCCTGATGTTGTTGCGTGTAATTGTCTGGTTGCTGACGAATAGTATTTGGCGGCATCTGCATCATGTAGATATTAAGTAAGTAAAAGATAACGAACAATTACCAAAATTAACACATACCCATATAAAAATACATAAAAAAAAACCGTAAAAAGATTATAATTAAGCTGAAACAAACATCCCATAGCAATTCCAAATCAACATTTATGCTTTATATCTAACCTAACATCCAATTATTTTTATTTTATTTTATTATTATTATTTTTTTACTACAATTTTAACAACAAAATTACAACAAAACAGAAACATAAGGCATAAGCACTCAAAACATTCAAAGACAGCGAAATATCATAAACCGACCTCAGAAATCTTGCAAAATACAATTAATTATTGTAAACCAACAATAATCTAATGAAGAACAAAAACCCATAAATCAGAATATTTAACTTACCTGTTATTGCAAGTGGGTTTGCAAATTTAGGGCGCCATACGCCCACCTTGGCCGCAACGACAAACCCCATGTAGCTACCCTGCCAAGATACGCAACGTGACAAAAAACGATAAACCAAAAACGGTACACGTCAAGCGGCATCAACCCCGCGCCGTGATCTAATTGGACACAAATTATCTATATATATTAAAACAGGAATTCGGTGCTAACAGTAATTTACCTCCAACATGAAATACGATATTGGTCACCAAAGCTTAGTATCTTCAAGCAATCCCAGTCATGAATTGGAGCCGAAAACTGCAACTAAACAAAAAAATATATATATATAATCAATAAAAATATAAACTCTTTATAAAAACATTAGCTCTCAATCAAGAAGACAGCCGCATACACACTTTTAAAAATGAAGAACGAATTTGTGGAAGGATTCAGAAGGTCGGCAAGCGGTGGAATTTGTGGATATGGTCAACCTTATCTGAAGTTTATAATTATCTTAGAAAAAACGGGCTGCATTTGGGCTTTGGCAGGCTAACATAGCGGGCTAACATTTTAATATATTTTAGTCGATGAACAGTAAAAAATTATAAAAAAGTACTACCGACGTTGCATTATTGTATATAGAGAGAATGTGGAAATAAGACTTATTGTGATTTTGAGATAGAGATTAGATACAGTGTGTCTTGTAAAGATGACTTGAAATGTAGATGTGAGTAGAAAGAGGATGAGAGAGTATTATCTTTTTATTTTATTTCTATATTTTATTTAACCAAAAGCATAGTGTTAGAATGCATATGTGAAATAAGCATACATGCAGCCATGAAAGATTATGTAGGACACACATGGTGATTTTACTGCATCCCGATTACTGCATCACGGTTACTGCATCACAATTATGATTTTACTGCATCCCGGTTACTGCATCACGGTTATAGTAAATGACTATTGAAAGTAAAAACGCTATACAATATAAGCTGTTTATTGATCTCGGTAATTGTCAATATATCTACTACATATAAAACTGTTAATGTAACTTTTTTTTCCCCTAGTTCTTTCACGAGAGCTTGTTAAATTGCTTTTTTTTTTTTTTTTTATCACTTGATGAAATCAGTAACTGTTTTGCACATCACATTAATTATCTAAATCATAGCTAGCTAAAACGGTAAGTTTTAAAAGTAATTGCATAAATGATTATTTTAATGAAACATATACATTGAGCCCACTTAACAAGATTAGAGCATTGCTTCAGTTGGCTAGCAAGGTTGTAATGACGTACGAAGCCACGAAAAATCTATCAAAACTCATTAAAAAAAGCATTTTATTTTATTGTATTACAAAATTGACACATATATTTTTGTAAAAAACTAAAAGAAAATATGATAAAAAAAATTATATTTTTTGTTAATACTATTTAATTTCATCAAGGAAATAAAAAAAAAAAAAAAAAAAAAAAAAAAAAAAAAAAAAAAAAAACCAGTAAACAAATCCAAGAGGCCCAGTAGGTTGGGCTATGTTTATGAGCTAGAAACGGGCCTTGTGGATATTGGAGCTTTAAGCTTCAGCACCAAACCAAGCAATCAAGCATGAAAAAAAAAATGGATCTAGTTTTTTTGTCAGAGTGAGCTTTTTTACTTACATCGTCTTATTGGGTTAATCCCGAGACGGTTTTCAACCCTTGGCCACCCCTAAATGTACATTTAGCAAGGTTTGAACTTTTGACTTCTTGTGAGAAAACCAAAGAACTTGCCACAATTTAAAAAGAATGTTTAATAAAACATAATGACAAAATACTTCATGAAGTCATTATTAAAACTTATTGAGTTATTTATGCAATATGGTTGAAATACATTTTATTCAGCGATTACAAAGAATTCAGATATGTGTATACGATGGATTGGTAACTAAAGAAGCAACATAAACTTAACGAAAATGAGGAGTAGTCAATATGAGTACTAGATTGTAAACTCGTTACACCAAAATTTCTCACTTGTTCGGCTCATAAAATGTTATAAAAACCATTACCTGCATAAAATGTTATTAAAAAAAAAATAACGCAAACAAAAAAGCAAAAAATCCCGCAGCAACGCACGGGCAACTTACACGCCACACATACGACAAAACACATATAACATAAAAAATAGATGCAAAAAAACGCAGTAACGCGCGGGTGCTCATACTCGTTCCATTTTAATTTGAATCTAATTCAAATAAAAACGTTTGTTTTTACAAATGTTTGAATGAACGTGTTAAAGGTATCATTTTATACCATTTGAATATCTTTGAGGTGGCAAAACGGGCGGGCCGGCGGGCACGAGCCACGGTTCAAACAGGCACATGTTATACGAATCGCTTTAGAAGAGACCCAAAACGACGAAATAAATTCCTCAAACGTAACACCCCATTTATATTTAAAAAGTTAAATATATTATATTTAAAAAAAATTATTGTAATGTTCTCCAATATATGTGCCCGTTAGTGCTCATTTAACATTTTAAATAGGCAATATATGCCCATTTATAAAAAGGGAGAGGCTAAATGTGCCCAAATCTTTTACAAATTTGACCAAATTAGCCAATTTTTATTTATTTATTTTGGGACCACCTCTAATAAAACTGAAACATGGTCTTATTTATTTTGGGACCACCTTGCATAGGTTAGCTTCCAACAGAGCGGCTATAGAGCAGTGTGTGACGCAGATGCAATCAGATCTAGCAGACACCCGTTCTTACACGATATCTATACGGAGAGGGGGACATACCTTAGCTTGGGAGGCTCATCTTGCACAGCGTAGAGCCGACACGTTGGAGAACATCATGCGAGATATACAGGTGGAGCATCAGATGGAGATACGCAGACTCCGAGACCAGATCTCAGAGCTTACGAGGCATACGGATGGACCTAATCATTAGACATAGTTAGCATTTTGTATAGTTTGAGGCATTGTAGCCTGCCGCATGTGGCAATTAATAAAGACTCTTGTATCGTTTTGTTGTATAACTCAACTGATCAAGTTATTAATGTTATAATGTTGGTAGTAATGTACTATATATCTGTTGACTCATGTATTATGGTTGTTCGTATGTATTGTAATTGTATCCAGACATGTCGTGATGTTGCTTGTTACTATTATGATTCTCTAATCTTGTAGATACTGTAAAAACTCAGACACATAAAGAATAGAAACTCAAAATAAAATTGAGGAATGTAGAGAAAGTTGTTGAACTTCAGTTTTTGTGATTAAATCGTTTGTTCCTTAGCAATCCCATATCCATAAATTGACTAGTTGCTTACGATGACATCCAAAGGCATCGTAATTTTTGAAATATTCAATTTAATCACAATTTCACACCATAATTACATTGTTCATGTACGCATTCTTCAAATACTCAACTATTCTATCCAAATTCTAAATCTGTATTCTTGTGACATTAATAGAAAATGGAACATATCGGACACGAAACTACCAACCATACCGCAACACTAACGCCTGAGGATGTCCAGAGAATGCTTGATGCCGGCATCGCCACAGCACGCGAGGCCGATGCTGCAACCCGCTCGAGCAATAACATAGGAGCAACGACTGAAAGTGAGGCATCTACACAGCGTAAATGCACTTACAAGGAATTCATGAGTTGCCAGCCAACCATCTACAAGGGCATAGAAGGAGTGACTGAGTTAGCACAGTGGTTTGAATGCATTGAAACAGTATTCATGAGAAGCAACTGCGCGGAAAACAACAAAGTCACTTTTGCTACTGGAACCTTAAGAGCAGATGCGCTATCTTGGTGGAATGCTACTGTCAAAACAATGGGCGCTGAAGCAGCATTTCAAATCTCCTGGACTGAATTGAAGGATAAGATGTTGAGGAAGTACTGTCCTCGGACAGAGGTTAGGAAATTGGAAGACGAATTTCGCCAACTAGTGGTGAAGAATAATGACCTGAAGACGTACAACCGGAAATTTCAAGAGTTAGCTCTGCTATGCCCATCCATGGTGCCAGACTTGGAGAAGTTGCTAGAACACTATGTGGAAGGACTGCCCCAAAGTATCGAGGGTGATGTCACCGCATCCAACCCAAAAACACTCGAAGCCGCAATGACGTTTGCTCAGCGAATGTTGGATCGAGTGCTTAAACGGGGTTCTACCTCCACCACCAATGAGCACAAGAGAAGTTATGATAACCGTGGAAACAACAACCATAGCAACAGCAACAGGAACAGCAACAACAACAACCACTACAATAACAACAGAAGCTACCACAACAATGACCGAAACAACCGCAACAAGGATCACCAGCAGAGCCGCAATGACCGTCATCACCAACAAAACCGCCGCCAAGAAGCCGCCAGGGCTTATGTGGCCGCGCCTACTGAAGGGAAAATGTATGCTGGGACAAAACCCCAGTGTAACCGGTGCAGGATGCATCATATCGGACCCTGTACCGCAATCTGCGGCAACTGCCGAAGAGTAGGTCACGTGACCAAAGACTGCAGGGCCACAGGGGCAAATGCACACCCAGTAGCAATGAAGTGCCACGGTTGTGGTGAAATGGGACATTACAAGAGTAACTGCCCGAAGAACACCAACAATGTTGCCCGCGGAAGAGCCTACATACTTGGAGATGGAAACGCGCCGCAAAATCCCAATGTCACTACGGGTACTTTCTTACTGAATCAACATAGTGCTAAAATATTATTTGATTCTGGAGCCGATGGAAGCTTTGTATCTACTTCATTTGCTTTATTGCTTAATATTGCACCCGTAGAATTAGATACCTCGTACATAATCGAAATAGCCGACGGAAAATTACTAAGCACCAACACCGTACTCGAAAACTGCACCTTAACACTCCAAGACAAACCTTTCCAAATTGATCTCATGCCCATCTAACTTGGAAGCTTTGACGCAATTGGGGGCATGGATTGGTTATCCAAACATCGTGCTAGGATCATCTGCGACGAAAAAGTCATCCAAATTCCCTTCGACAATGAAATGCTCACCGTTCGTTGTGACCATTATAAAACCCAACTCAATATCATCTCGTACATCAAGACGATAAAATACATAAACAAAGGATGTCACGCATTTTGGTCCAAGTAACGGAAGATAAATCGAAAGAAAAAGAGAAACGATTAGAAGAAGTACCAGTCGTAAATGAATTTGCAGAAGTATTCCCTGAAGACTTGCCAGGTGTTCCACCAATCCGGCAAGTAGAGTTTCGAATCGATTTAGTGCCTGGAGCAGCACCCGTTGCAAAAGCACCTTATCGATTAGCCCCCTCCGAAATGAAGGAACTATCTGCGCAGTTGAAAGAACTGTCAGATAAAGGATTCATCCAACCCAGCTCATCACCTTGGGGAGCACCAGTCCTGTTTGTCAAAAAGAAAGACGAAAAATTCCGAATGTGTATTGATTATAGAGAGTTGAACAAACTCACGGTGAAAAATCGATACCCATTACCACGGATTGACGATATGTTTGACCAACTGCAAGGATCCAGTGTTTATTCAAAGATCGACCTGAGATCGGGATACCATCAATTAAGAGTTAGAGAAGAAGACATACCCAAAACAGCTTTTCGAACACGGTACGGGCATTATGAATTTCGAGTAATGCCATTTGGTCTTACCAATGCACCAGCAGTGTTCATGGATCTAATGAACCGAGTATGCAAGCCATATTTGGACAAGTTCGTGATCGTGTTTATCGATGACATTTTGATCTACTCACGCAACGAACAAGAGCATGCTAAACACTTGAGAACCATTCTAGAGTTACTCAAGACAGAGAAACTGTATGCAAAATTTTCCAAATGTGACTTTTGGATCTCCACCGTTCAATTCTTAGGCCACATCATCAACAGTCAAGGTATTCACGTTGACCCCGCCAAGATCGAAGCAGTTAAAGGTTGGGCTTCGCCCACCACTCCAACTGAAATTCGACAATTTTTAGGACTCGCTGGTTACTATCGAAGGTTTATAGAGGGTTTTTCCAAAATCGCAAAACCTTTGACAGAACTCACCCAGAAAAACAAGAAATATAACTGGGGAGAGAAACAGGAATCAGCATTCCAACTTCTCAAGCAAAAACTCTGTGAAGCACCAATTTTAACACTACCTGACGGAAGTGACGACTTTGTAGTATATTGCGACGCATCTCATTACGGCTTAGGTGCAGTGTTAATGCAAAGGAACAAAGTCATAGCTTACGCTTCTCGACAGCTCAAGAAAAATGAGGAAAATTATATCACTCATGATCTAGAACTAGGAGCAGTAGTATTCACTCTTAAAATGTGGAGACATTACCTATACGGTACAAAGTGCACGGTATTCACCGATCACAAAAGTCTTCAACACATACTGGATCAGAAGGAGCTGAACATGAGACAACGCCGATGGTTGGAACTACTCAACGACTACGATTGTGAAATTCGCTACCACCCCGGTAAAGCGAATGTCGTGGCCGACGCATTAAGCAGGAAGGAAAGAATCAAACCCCTTAGAGTCCGATCGTTAGGAATGACAATTTGTTCACCGCTCCCATCTCAAATTCTTATAGCCCAATAGGAAGCTCTTCAGGAAGAGAACCGACCTCACGAAAGGATTGATGGCATGCAGGAAAGTGAAAACGGATTCGTGAGAAGAGCCGATGGAATGTTATGCTTCAAGAAAAGATGCTGGATTCCTCTCTACGGAGGTATTCGAGATCTTATCATGCATGAATCTCACAAGTCTAAATATTCCATCCATCCCGGATCCAACAAGATGTACCAAGATCTCAAGCAACTTTACTGGTGGCCAAACATGAAAGCCGACATCGCGACGTATGTTGGGAAATGTTTGACTTGTTCAAGAGTCAAGGCTGAAAGCCAGAAACCATTAGGACTACTTGTACAACCTGAGATACCAGTTTGGAAATGGGAAAGAATCACTATGGATTTTATTACCAAGTTACCAAGAACGTCGACCGGATTAGACACAATTTGGGTTATCGTCGACCGTTTGACCAAATCTGCTCATTTTCTGCCTATCAAAGAAACTGACGAGTTGGACACACTCGCTCAGTTGTACTTCAAAGAAATCATAATCCGACATGGAGTCCCAATCTCTATCATTTCAGATAGGGACAGCCGATTCACTTCAGGATTTTGGCAATCCCTACAGAAAGCTCTCGGTACTCGATTGGACATGAGCACCGCCTATCATCCCCAGACTGATGGACAAAGTGAAAGGACAATCCAAACCTTGGAAGATATGCTTAGAGCATGTGTACTTGACTTCAGAAAAGGTTGGGACAAACACTTACCATTGGTTGAGTTCTCTTACAACAATAGTTACCACGCTAGCTTAAAGGCCGCGCCTTTTGAAGCACTTTACGGGAGAAAGTGCAGATCACCTGTCTGCTGGACGGAAGTTGGGGACATGCAACTTACCGGACCAGAACTAATCCGCGACACGACAGAGAAGATATTCAAAATCAAACATCGTCTCCAAGCCGCTCGTAACAGACAGAAGAGTTATGCGGATGTGAGGCGAAAACCCATGGAATTTGAAGTTGGAGATAGAGTTATGCTAAAAGTTTCGCCCCGGAAGGGAATGATACGCTTCGGAAAGCGTGGAAAACTCAACCCAAGATACATTGGACCTTTTAAAATCCTCGAAAGGATTGGTCCCGTTGCTTATAGGTTAGAGCTTCCAAAAGAACTCAGTAGGGTTGTTGGGAATTTTGGAAGTTCCTGCTGATAGAGATCTACTGACAGGTTCCTGCTGAAGCTATAGATGGTTTCTGCTGATGACATGGTTTCTGCTGAAGGCTTATTTCTACGGATATAGTGAATCCGTATCTTTATTATTAGTTTGTTAGGATATGCATGAACTATTTTAGGTAGTGATATGCATTGATATTTTTATTTATTATTGTATTAGGGTTCCTTGTGTATAAAAGGAACTGGAGGCTTTAGTATTATGTACGCTTCTTGAGAGAAAAACACAACTCCAGGAAAACATTTTTAGAAAAACAATAGAGATCCATAGAGGATCATTGTTCTTGTTATTAGAAAACCTTGTTAAGAAACTTTGATTGTGTTCTTGTTCTTATTCCGCTGTGCAACAATCATTGTCTCTATAATCCTAGAAGAGTTAGATCTTGGATTCTACAATTGGTATCAAAGCGGGGGCTCTTGATATCTAGGGTTAATTCAAGGTTTTATTGTCGAATAAAGAAGGTACGTTTGATTCTTAATTTGGTTTTTACGATATCGACTTTTCTGTGAAGAAATAATTAATTAAGGGTTGATATCTCGTACTAATTAATTGGTGATTGGTAATCGATTCACGAATCTGATTGGCTGCTTCAAACATGTTGGCGGCTTGTGCATAACCTCATACCATTTATGATTCTCAATATCAATTGTTGTTGATAAGATTGGGTGCGATTTGATTGGTCAGAAGGATATAGTGGGTCGGTGCATTTTTTAAGATTGTTGGAGATGTGGGACTGATTCTTAGATTCATAATTGTTAATCTCGTTCCTAATTTATGATTGTGGGTCTATGGTGAATTAATTAGTCCATTGGTGGTGCTATAAATCGTTAAGGAATAATCTTTCCTGGTTGTCACTTGGCGCTTGGGAAAAGAAACCTCGTACTGTTGTTTTCTAAGTGGGTCAAGGTACGAGTATTTAATTGGTTTGTTGTGATCCTCGTGTGCTGTCGATATCTGCTGTTGGTCAAGGGTTGTTGATTCTAGTAATATTTAATTGGTTGTGGGGAAGTTAACGTTTTATTATTCTGCGTGAATTGATTGGTGAGCAGACTTTCTTAGCCATTAAATTAACTTTTGGCGGGAAAAATGGGAAAGTGGTAAACCCATTATCTCTGACTGTTGGGGAGAAGGAAGATACATTAAATGCATTTGGGAGTGTTAGGTAGCGTGTATGGAGGGGGGATGAGGTGGTGAGACAGCTGTGGAAAATGGTGAGGTGGTGGTGATGACTGGTTTTGTTTAGGCGGCAAGTGGAAGGGAATGGGCTGGTGATGTTTTGGGCCAAGGGATTGGACTGGATTGGGGTTTATGTAATATAAAGGATTCGTTTGGTTTTGTAGTAGTATAGCCCAAGGACCAAACTTGTAACTTCTGAAACTTGAGGGACCTGATGTGACAAGCTTCCAATTTTCCTTCAAGGGACCATACCTGCCAAGTTAGATAAACCAAAGGACCTTTATTGTTTTTATTACAATTTAAAACACCCGGGGACCTTTTATGACATTTTTCAAAGTTGAGGGGGTGAAATTGTAATTTTCCCAAAAGTTATCAAAATGTTCCAAATTGTAAGTTATGAATAGTACAAGGGTATATTTTTATAAATTTCACTTTTTAAATACCCAGGGACTAATTTTGCCAATTTTGTAACTTGAGGGGTAAAAGTTGCTATTTTGTGTAAACTTTCATCCAGGGATTATTAGTGAACATATTTGATATCCCAAGGACTAAAGTTGACTTTTTACTCATTTTAAACTTTCAGGGATTAGTTTTGGCCAAATTATGAAACTTCAGGGACTGAAAATGACAATTGTGTAAACTTTGTGTGTTTTTCACTTGTTTTTCACTTGTTTTTCAATCTTTTGTACCTGAATCACATAAAAACACATTTTCATGATATTTGTACCATTTTGTGAGTCATTTGTGTGTTTTTGGTCGTTTTGTGGGTTTAATCAATACTAAATATATGTGTATTTAGACACATATCAAATCCCCCACACTAAACTATTGCTAGTCCCTAGCAATCTTTTATGTAAAACTTAATGGATTTCAACTCTTTACCAAAAGCCATTACTTCTGGAGTAGCCAAATGTTTCAGTTCAAGTAAGAACTATGGTACACTGATAACCATATGATTTTCAGCAAATCATCAGCTGTAAACGGATTTGATTTGTCTTTACCAAAAGCCGTTTGCTTCTGGACTAGCCAACTCTTAGATAAATTATTACTATTATCTTTGGTGAGCTGATTACCAATCATGGTTTTTCCACTGCCTTTACCACAAGCCATAACCTTGCGGGCTAGCCAACTCTTCACTTTTTAGGATATGGTGAGTTGAATACCATACAATTTTTGGCAAATTGCAAGCCATAAACGGATTTGAGATATCTTTACCAAGAGCCGTTTGCTCCTGGATTAGCCAATCCTTATGTGTGTTAGACATGGTGGACTGATTACCATTTGTTGTGTTTAGTACATAGTACTTCCACCAAAAAATTTTTTTTTTTTAAAATTTGGCCATTTTGGGGGAAAAATGGACTAAAATGGTACATATATGATCAAAAATTCGCCAGAATTTCCCCCCCACACTTAGAACTGAATATTGTCCTCAATATTCAAAGTCCTGGCTATTATGCCGAATCCTTGAACGTAAAAAGATAACATTACTGGCCAAGTGTGGAAAACACAACAATTATTCTCTTTTTTAATATTCACAATTTTCATTCATTTTTTAGATCTATATACAACATGTGGGGCATCTCCCCCACACTAAGGTGGAACATGGGTGAAAACCCATATGGTGCTACTGTTTTTGATTACCGAGTCGCTAGCTTGACTCGACCTCGAATTAAATTGTTTATGAGGAAGCTACTGTTTTTGATAACCGAGTCGCTAGCTTGACTCGGCCCCGAATTAAATGGTTCATGGGGAAAAGACTGGATGAGAAATTGGAGTGGGGTCTACTCACAGAATTATGAATAATAAGGAAGGAGATTATTTTTGGTTTTTGATTTTTGAATATAAACAGAAAAGGGAAAATGTTTTTTGATTTTTATCTTTTATATATATACAAAGGAAAAGAAAAATATTTTTGTATTTTATTTTGTTTTTGAAATTGAAATATGATATTATATATAATATATATACAAGGGATAGAAATTTCAACACTCGTTATACGCAGCACACCTCCCCGGCAACGGCGCCAAATTTTGATTGCTCCCGAACAGTCATCTTTATATTAGTCAACCACTTGTGAATGGTCAACCATAAAAGTCAAACTAATCTAGGACCAAATGCAATTTAAATCCATGGGAGTACAGAATTATATCCCCGGGTCGTTAAGTCCCAACGAGGTGTGAACACTGTAATAGAACGAATTTGTGTTGAAATTATTGAGTATATAAAAATGTGGGAATCTGACTGACTAACACTGGAATGTGAATAGTAATAGCTCTGTCACAGCTACATTAATAAAAACGTGCAATTAGAAACCCTAAAAATGTGAAAGACTTACAAACGTACGTTTAACTTAATTTAAACGTAAACGTACAAAAACAAAACGATTTATAACTATAGTAGGGATTTGCATGCCTAAGGGGCTTAAATGCAAATTAAATAAAAATAAAATATTTAACTATATTTACAAACTTATTAAAATGTTAAGAAAACCTAAAAAACCTAAAACATATACGTTTACGTAACAATTACGTAACCGTACCAAAATAAAAAGTGAATTCGGTCCAATACAACTCCCACAAATGTGAAAATCATATTTTTGGAATCCTAAAAAGATAAGAAAATTATTAGAAAATTAAAATGAATTTTTACACTACTTAATTAATTATTATAAATTAAAAATGAATTAAATGTATTTAATAATGAATTAAATAATAAGAAAATCTAAAATTAACCTAAATAAATGAAATAAAGAATCTGAAAAATCTAAAATATTATAAAACAATTTTTGAAACTGAAAATATATTTATTACACAATTATTCTATTTATTATTAATTATTTATTATTATTAATTACTAAAAACTATTAATGATTTATTAAAAGTATTAAATGAATAAAGAAAAATCTGAAACTTTTTACATAATTATTAAATAAATAAAGGAATCTAGGAAAAATATAAAAACACTATGTTCTTAATGAAAATAAGCAAATAAGCAATAAGCTTCTTAAATAGAAGCTATCACTTAGCTTTATGTGGTTCTTTTTGGAATTTTCTTTTTCTGGATTATATAAATACTAATTATAAACAAGTTTAAAGAAGACAAAAGTTTACAAACTAAGAAATAAGCAAATCAAGAGCTTATAAGTCCAACAGTTAAGCTTTTGGCTTGACTGTTGGAACTCAAGCTCAAAATAAGCTTGAAATAAGCTATAAACAGGAAACAAAAGAAAAAGGAAGATGAAAACATGCCCAAGGGACAAGTATAAACAGATTTGGTGCACTGGATTGCTCAAATACACCATATGCAAGCTTATGGTTTAGACAGTCAAGCATAAGCTTGACTTGGATGGAATTGAGGCTTGTGACAGCCTAGCATAAGCTCCACAATTGAATATAAAGGAAAAATAATATTTATACACATATTATGGACAAATATAAACAAGCTTATGTGCTGAGATTCACTCAATAAGCTCAAATAAGCTAATAAGCAATTCTCAGACACACAGCAATCCAAACAGGCCTGCAACCTTTTTGTAATGCAATTTAAGCTGACGGGATAAGCTCAAAATAGCAAAATGAAAGTTGAAGTTGCAAGAGTGTCTGGTTGGCTTTCCAAAAAGCCCAAGCTCAACCATTTTTGTCCACTGATGAGCTTGTGAGGGGCTTATGAAAAAGCTATAATTCCCCTGATCCATCAGTGTACATTGATAGAATGGGACAAACAAAAAGCTGAGTGCAGCCCTAGCAAATAAGCTAGGGCATGGAATTAAAACACTGGGACTTGTAGTCTAGTGGATAAGCTCCTAAAAGAAACTAATATCACAAGCTAAGTCCCATGGATGAGCTTTTTGTTAGCTTATGAAGTATGCTAGGTTACTGAGTCTCATTGTGTACTCAGAAAATGATGATAAGTTAAAAGCTAATGCAGCCCTAGTAAATGGGCTACAAGGGGGAATTTAAGAGCTGGATCATATGGATGGGTGGATGAGCTTCTTATAGAACTAAACCACACAAGCTATGGATCACTAATGAGCTTTTAAGAGCTTATGGTAATGGTGCAAGTTCTCTGAGGGAACTGTTATGAATGGGCAAACACAAGCTCTTATTGACTTATCTAATTAGCTCATAAATGCTCAACCTACACTGAACTTTTGAGTATGAATGATTAGCCTCATAAGAGACCAAAATCCACAAGCTCAAGCTCAGTGGGGAGGCTGTTTAGAGCTTATGAAAACAACTCAACCTTAACTGTTTGCTTCAGTTAAGAGAGTTAAATGGGACAAAATAAGAAGTAGGAATAAGCTATCTAAATAAGCTACAACTGAAAAACAAGCATAAACATAACAAATAAGCTACAAGAGCAACACAAATATGCCAAATACCCAGGCTAGGATCAATTCCACAAGCTTATGCAAGCTTGTGGTCTTGACAGCCCTAGCCTTGGTGCAGGGCAAAAATAGATACAAATAAGCACATGAAAAAGCACTTAAACATGGAAAATACAAATAAGAAAAAATATTCTAAGCAAGATGAGCAACAGAAATTTAAAACCCTAAAAGCATAAAGCATGAAACTAAATAACAAAAGCACAATGAAATTCCTAAGTTTATTCTAAAACTGAAAATATGAAAATTGACTTTTTACTAAAAACTAAAAGTTTGACTTAAGTGAATTTAGAACTTAAACTACTGATTGATTATGTAATATTAAGCTATAAGAGCATGATATTAACAAAGATAAACAACTTATAAACAGATATGTAGGGTTTTAGGATCTAACATCATCACAGTTAACACATAAATAGGATCAAGTGTCATTTTGACTTTTTCACATGTAAAACTGTTAGATTAAGGTTTCTCTGAGTTAGTTAGGCCACATGTGTAGTAAATCAAACAAGAACAACCACCAACACAGCCTTAAACACAGAATCATCATTAAATCCAAACAATCCTTAAAATGGACTGAACTGAGGTTTTCATAGCATAGGGCTGTGTAAACAAATTCTATCCAATCCAGAGATCATAATGTGTCAAATTAGATCTTTTTAAGCACAAACAAGTAGTCACACAGGTTCATGCCTAGGAATGCCAAGAACATGCATATGGACAGTCAAAATGGAATTTCAAACCACAACTCAATCCAAAACATAACAATCTAATATTAAGCTACATAATCATTAACAAACAGCAAATAAACACAAAAAGATGAAAATCAAAGCATAAAAAGGACTGAAACAGTAAATAGCAAAAATGGATAAAAATGAGCTTACAACTGAAATCCTGCTTGAAACTGAGAACCAAGGATCAGAAACCACTCCTAGCTTGTTGTCAACAAGCTAGAAACCAGAAAAGCCATCCAGATTAGCTTCTACCCCCCCCCCCCCCCAAGAACTGCTTATTGGACCACAGGTTGACTTTCATTGACTTTTTCTTGATTTTTTAGTATTTTCTGAATTTTAAATTCTAAAACTGAATTAATGGATTCTACAAGCTTTAAAGCTTTTGTCAGGAGCTTATATGGCTTAAAGAGTCCACTAAATACTAACATTAACATGAAATTAAATTACTTGGCAAATTAAAGGCATTGAAGTAAAAAACTTGAAACTGAAATTAACTGAAATTAAACTGGAAATTAAGGTTCATTACACTAATTTAAGGTAAATAACAACATTAAAACATTAAAAGACTTGTAATTTAAAGAAAGCATTTTAAAACTATACTACACGACCAATGGCTAATCCAAAAGTGCCTTTTCTCTTGCCTCTCTTCTCTTCTTTATAGTCATTTGAGTTCCACTTGGTCTTCTGGTCAAATCCCACTTCAATTCTTGGCCATTTATTGAGCAGAGATGATCTTAGCCATTAAATTAACTTTTGGCGGGAAAACAGGATAAGTGGTAAATCCACTATCTCTGACTGTTGGGGAGAAGGAAGATGCATTAAATGCATTTGGGAGTGTTAGGTAGCGTGTATGGAGGGGGGATGAGGTGGTGAGACAGCTGTGGAAAATGGTGAGGTGGTGGTGATGACTGGTTTTGTTTAGGCGGCAAGTTGAAGGGATAAGAGTTTGACCGAAGTCAAACTCTTATATTTAGCAAAGGTGAGTGGGTCGGGTTGTTTTTAAAGGGAATGGGCTAGTGATGTTTTGGGCCAAGGGATTGGACTGGATTGGGGTTTATGTAATATAAAGGATTCGTTTGGTTTTGTAGTAGTATAGCCCAAGGACCAAACTTGTAACTTCTGAAACTTGAGGGACCTGATGTGACAAGCTTCCAATTTTCCTTCAAGGGACCATACCTGCCAAGTTAGATAAACCAAAGGACCTTTATTGTTTTTATTACAATTTAAAACACCCGGGGACCTTTTATGACATTTTTCAAAGTTGAGGGGGTGAAATTGTAATTTTCCCAAAAGTTATCAAAAGGTTCCAAATTGTAAGTTATGAATAGTACAAGGGTATATTTTTATAAATTTCACTTTTTAAATACCCAGGGACTAATTTTGCCAATTTTGTAACTTGAGGGGTAAAAGTTGCTATTTTGTGTAAACTTTCATCCAGGGATTATTAGTGAACATATTTGATATCCCAAGGACTAAAGTTGACTTTTTACTCATTTTAAACTTTCAGGGATTAGTTTTGCCAAATTATGAAACTTCAGGGACTGAAAATGACAATTGTGTAAACTTTGTGTGTTTTTCACTTGTTTTTCAATCTTTTGTACCTGAATCACATAAAAACACATTTTCATGATATTTGTACCATTTTGTGAGTCATTTGTGTGTTTTTGGTCGTTTTGTGGGTTTAATCAATACTAAATATATGTGTATTTAGACACATATCAATTGGTCAGCAGACTTTCTCTGTTTGTCACTGTGTGATAGTAGCATATTAAATTGTTATTGTCGCTTTGTGGTGGTGTACCTTATTCTGATAGTCGTGGGTCTGAATTGAAGTATTGGTAATTGGATTAATTCTGATTGCTTTGGTGATTTCACTTGTTTCTGCTACTCGTTCGTAAAATGGCAGAATTTGATAATAAAAGTGAGGATGTAATGTTTCCTTATTTGATGGATTATGAGTACGAGGTATGGGCTAAGAAGATGGAACACTGGCTCACGAATAATGATATGAATACCTGGAAGCTGATTCAAAATGGCAACAGCTTGAAAAGGATTGGAACAGATAGAGATGGAAAATACTTTATTCTCCCTCCAACAACTGCTGATGAAACACTAGCAGTCCACAGAGAGTCAAAGGCAAGAACCACCTTGCTTAAATCTATTCCTGCTGATCATGTAGCAGATTTTCATTATATGGATGATGCAAGTAAGATATGGAATGCAATCAAAGCAAGGTATGGTGGAAAGGCTGAATCCAAGAAGATGAGAAAGGAAGCTTGCACTATATCCAAGACTGAAGAATTTGCACTGATGGGACTCTCTTCTCAGGTACATAATTGTGTTTTTGGTTGTAGTGAAAGATATAATGAACTTAAGGAGGCTTATGATGAATTGAAACCTAAATATAATGAATGTTATGTAGAGGTTGAGGCTTACAAACAGGCTTTAAAAACTGTAGGGTATTCACAATGCAAGAAACACTTGTTTGAGGCTTAGATTTAGATCAAATGACAAAGAACTAGAGAGAGAAAGTGGGAACTTCTAGAGAGAGAAAGACTATGTGTATATTAGATTCAAATGAAGTGAAGTTCCAACCCTTCCCTTGCAAGGGAAGGGGTATTTATACTTACTACATAATATGCCCCTAGCGGACTGTAGAGTGAGCTGACAGAGGGTAAAGACCCGACCCACTCCACAATACTAATAATAATAACTAAGCTACTAATAATATTACTGATAATCCTACGAGCTATAATGAACTAATAATTACTCGGGGTGACCGAGTCTTCAGCTGAATATTCATATTCCTAACAATCTCCCCCTAAGGGAGGTCACCCCAGAAGTAAAGTTCTGAATTTCAGCACTTCTTCCTTGGATCTTGACATCATAGCTCGTAACCATTGATTCTTCAATATCATAGATCGTTGTGCAAACATCCGTGATCTTAAGATGACTTCTCTTTAGTTCTTGGATGAACTTTGAGTAATCTTTGAAAGTATCATCCCACTTGAGTCTCCAAGTCATCTTTCAGTAGTAGGTCTCCATGTGATGAAATATACTTAGAGCCGACATGCTCACACGATATGGTGTCATGATCTTCAGCATCAGAGTTACCAGAAGCTGTGTTGAAGGTCTTTTAGGTTGATCATGACTTCTTTGATGATGATGTGGTGTGAGCATGTGGTGATGGATTGGCATCTTTTCTGCAACCAGCTACAACAGCAACCAGCTACAGCATTCCACTGCTACACCCGCCAGAAGTTCCTGCATACGACAGTTAGCAACAAATCAATCGGTACTTACAAGTTCGGACTTTGAGATTGTTAACAGCATAGTGTGAAAACTCTCTCTAATCCTTACCAAGACCGTTCCTAATCGAAAACCCACAGAGGGCCTTTTAAGATTTTACCGTAGTAAATCAACGATTAGGTGAGTCGCTGGAGATCACTCCACGACTGTAGACCGGTTGAAACCGCCGCGAGCACTACGCGTAATCCACGAGAAATTACCGAAGTGACCTGCTTTCAGGGCTGCTTGATGTTGACCCTGGCAGGAATTTCCATTCAATCATTGAGAATTACATTTGTGAATTCCCTCATGAATGTTCTGGCAGATTGCTAAGATCTGCGTAGGACTCATAAGTTTACCACTGGTGTCCTTAATGTTGAACAACCAGTGTATAAATAATTCGTGTCCCTATGAGATCTTATTATGCATCTCGTGGCTCTAGACTCTAAAGTGCGTTTTGATTTAGTGAGCGGAGGCTGGAGAGGACTGCCACCTTTTCAATATCATCTAACTCGGAGTGAGAGAGACGATAGAAATGTATTGAACTCCGTGACAATTGAAACAAGAGTCCTTTGAGGGACCTTGAGTGGCTAGGGAGGGTTGTGCAGCGTATCACTGGGTCCATGATACTTTGTCTTCAATGCCAGCAATCAACTAAGTGATTCTGACAGCATATGTATTGACCCGGTTTCTGCCTAAGTTGTAAGGAGGGCTTCTTTCTTTTCACCCTTTATCTTTACAATTCTTTTTCATTCTTCAACCCCTTCAGTGCTTACCGAGACTTCATAACTAGCACCTTGTTGGGTTTATTCCAGTACTAGCTCCATTTCAGTCGGCACTTTTCCCTTATTCACTTTTCTCCTTTTTAATCATACCTAAGGACTTCTACACTAACTAGTGGATTGTCCCTGGGTAGATCCCTCCGGCTCTGGCGGGATCGTGGGAACTTGTACCTAACCTTACCATCCTTATAACTCCATTATATGAAATACAATGGACAGTCTTTGGTGTTCTTCCACAATTGCCAAACCAAATCTTTGAAAAATCTCTCAAAGTGTTCATGATTTCGAAACACATTTTTGCAAACACTTGAGAGTTTTATGTTTTTCAAATGCTCCCCCTCAACATGTGCTCGAGTGATAGTTTTATAAATTTGCACATATTAGGTAGAGCTCGCACTTTATGAATTGATCCACTTTCAGTGAACATAACCGATTCGAGACACGCTTACATCACTAGTTAGACTAGCTTGAAATTATTACCCGGCCTGGTCAAGTCCACAGAAAGTTTCTCGAAATGGTACTCTCTACTCAGATACATCTTTTTCGAGACACGCTTACATCACTGGTTAGACCAGCTTGAAATTATTACCCGGCCAAGACGTATCCTTTCGATTGATGACAATTCAAGTTTCGTCAATTCATTGGTGAAGTCTGAGCCTTGCTCACGTGAGATGCCAAATCCTTTGTTTTGTTAAAACCATTTGCTCCCCCTCAATATGTGCATCGATATAAGAAAGATTTTAGCACATATGGAAGAGCTTGCATTTATGACCAAAACATTTTTGCTCCCCCTCAATATGCGCCTTGATATACAAAATGGTTTAGCACATACGGGAGAGCTTACATTAACATCCAAATCATCACTTTTTATCATAACTTCCTATTTAAATCACATTCTCTCCCCCGATCAAAAATTTCAAACCATTTGAGATTTGTGATCCCAAGTAATTTAAATAAGTTTAGAAATTTTGGGAGAAAATGTGGTCAGGTTTAAATGTATTCTGATTTTGAAGCATACTATGCTTCCCTTGAAACACCGAGAGAGTGTCACTGCTGATGTTGCACAAATTTGGCAAGGTGTCGAAAATTTGAACAAATATGCTCCCCCTCAATTAATGACCCGTTTTCCATTAAAAGAGCTGTAGTCATTCAATTGAGCGACGGGTATTTGTGAAAATTTAATTCAATTTACCACCTTGTATAACATCAAGACTCTCTAGAAGAATCAAACAGCATAAAGAGTCTGATGAAAAGAAGACTTCTCTTCTTATACACGACAAGACGCACTGAAACGTAAATCAAGTCGGGGAAACATGGATATAAAGTAATCCATGCCCAGGTGAACATCACCCGGTTGGAGGAACAGCTATCTTTTTGGCGACATGCTTTCCCCATTGTACAGCGCGGGTTGCAGTATGAAGTAACTGCAAGCCATTAAGACATGTTTTAACTGATTAGTATAACTTCTGCTCGAGCTTCATTTAAGAATCCGTGCCATTGTTGAATGACATTTCTATATCCGTAAATGTTATCGATAAACAGAAGACATGCCTAGGTAGGACTATTTTTGGTATTTTCTGATTTTTCGATTTTTATGGTTTTTATAGGTTTTATATTTTTGTATTTTTTCTTTTTGATTTAAGATATATACAACTATGTACAAGGATATAAGAAGACAATCCTTTACTCCTGTAACACCTAAAATCTGAAAAACATGTTAAAATTACCAAATTACCCCTGCAAGTTTAAAAATTTAATTAAAAGCTTATAAAGTACCGAATCGATCCCAAACTTCGGGTAATGAACAAGATATGATACAAAATAATTTTGAAAACTTCGATTAATATTTATACAAGTTGTGAGATGACCAAAATACCCTTGTGTATGCAAAAAATTTAAATACATAATTATTATTAATTAAAAACCTTTTTAAACATAAAAGTAATTAAGGAAAATACATTTAATTTGGTAAATTAATTCTTGGGCCATTGAAGGCCGGTTATTTGGCCCCATGCCCTCCCCAATATTCGGTCTAACCTAACTTATGTCACCCCATAAATTTATTTCACCTCTAAAACCCTAAAAACAAATAAGCCGCCTCCCTCAAAAATCACCCACACCACATCCGAATTTTCTGAAGCAATGAGATAATTTTCTGGAGTTCTTCATAGTGCCAAGAAGGTGGGAAAAATAGCCACAAGGTTCTAGGGTCGATCGTTTGGCTGTGGTGATTTAATTGGGTCGAAAAAGTGCAACCGAACCAAAGAAATTCAAAGCGTGTGAATCCATTGATCTAAAATATTTCTGGTATTTTTCTATCTCTCTCTTAATCACATATAACATGGGAAAAAATACTTAAATCGAACCATGCATTGTATTTTGGCCGAATAGAAATTAATGGGTTTATAAACCCTAAAATCGAATTAAATCTAAAAATATTGTATGCGAATTTTCTGGGTCAGGTTATTATTTTTCGTGGCTTCTATGATGATCATATAACATGAGAAAAATGGTAGTTCGAATTGTTGAGGCCTAAAAACATGTATGTCGAATTTAAGATAAAACCGGATTTAAGAAATAAAAAGAGAAATTGTGGAAAAATTATTATACCAATCGATCTAGGGTTTTTGGTGGATGAAATCTGGAAATAAAAGTGATATAATGATGATACAATGATTTCCTAATGATTGGGATTGCTAGGGTTTGATTTTGGTAAGGTTTTATGCATACCGATTTGAAAATAATAAGTTAAGGGGTGTTTTGTAATTATTAAAACTTGTGGGATATTTTTGTAATATTGTATGGACCTGGGAGAATGTGTAAAAATTATAACATGAGGGTCTTATTTGTAATTTTGGCAAGATATGGATTTAATTTGTAATATTAATGTCGAATTGAAAATAAATAAAAATGAGGGACTAAATATGTAATTTCTAGAAACTTGGTGCTGTTTTGAGTAATAAATTATATTCAGGGGGTTATGTGTAATTTTGATAATTTAATGGCTTAATATGTAAATGTTAATAATTAAAGGTTGAAATTGTAATTTAAAGGACTAAATATGTAACTTTGATAACTAGAGGGACCTATTGTGTAAATTATGGAAACTTGAAAGAGAATTCGTGTAACATGCTAAAATAAGTACTCATGGTGTAAAATTGGTAAATAAAGGGTTTAATATGAAATTATAGTAAATTATATAATTCGAATTTGTAATTTAAAAAGTATAAGGACCAAATGTGTAAATTACCAAAACTTTGAGGGCTGTTTGTAACATAATTATATTGAAGGTTAATTTCTATAATTTGAAGAAATAAAGGGACTTGATGTGTAATATGAATATTGTAAAGGTTAGATTGTAAATTATGTAAGTATAAGATTAATTTGTAAATTAATAAAGTAAAGGGATGTAATTCGTAAATATTGGAAACTTGAAGGCTAAATGTGTAATTCTGGAAAGTATAAGTGTTTGAATGGTAAAATGATGATAATTTTAAGGTGGACCTTAAACCTTGGCAAATTTACACTTATAACCCTGAACTATGAAAACTTGTCATAATTAACCCTGAACTTGTGTAACTTGTTAAAATGAATGTTACTTCCATAATAAGCTAATTAAAGACTTGACTTGAATTATATCACTTGAATCTTGCTAAATGTGGTAACTTACTAATTATGGAAACCTGCTAAAAATAGAAAGTTACTAAAAATAGAAGTTACTTATAATGGGAAGATAACTGAAACCCTTTCGTATTTCTGTCTTCAACTCCTTTAGGTTCAAGGAGAGAGTGATCTTGATCCCTGTCAGCTACTCTTTTGTTGTGCTTGCTATTTGAATAAGGTACAGATATTCTGCTTCTTTAATAAGAGGCCTTCATTCTCTTATTATGGTTCATATTAGGGTTCCCTATACCATTGCTATGTTCCCTTCATTCATGAACTCCGATCTTTTGAACCATCATGATATTGAACCTTTTATGATTATGAACCTTTCATTCATGAACCTTTAATTATGAACCCTTGACCATGAACCTTTGCTTATGAACCTTTGCTTATGAACCATGATTATGAACCTATGATTATGAACTTATGAAACAAGACATTGACTTATGCAAGTAAACTAAATACATGATTCACGATACTTGACCTTGACCCTCAGTTTGATACTACGAGCCACTCACTAGGCATGAGGGTTTCATGTCCATGTCAGTCGATGCACCGATGGCATGACTCTAGGGCAGGAGAGTGATGACCTGTCCCGTCCCTGCACGTTTATGTTTATGATTCATGTTTATGTAGAGGCAGATTATGGCCACCGGGGGCGTATGGATGCATCCTAGATTTGTTCATGTTCATGTTATGTTATGTTATTCATGGTGACTGATGGTGTGTGCGATACACGTCTTTCACACTCCGGGAGCTAGCTACTCCAACCCATGATTGAGGACACCCCTCATATTTACAGGATACCCATGATTGAGGACACCCCTCATATTCACAGGATACTAAGAGGTCTCCCCTCTGCATGTTTACGATTATGATTATGATTATGATTCATGTTATGTTATGGGCTCGTAGTGGATTTCTGACTTCCTTTACCATGTACCCTTTTACCTTTCCTTATGATACCATGTACTCTTACCTTTCATCTTGATACCATGTATTCATGCTTCCACACTCATTTACTCATGTAAATTATACATTATACTACTGCTTGTTACGTTATATCTGTTCACTGAGCTCTAGTAGCTCAGCCGCGTTTCTTTTCCCGCGGCAGGTTTTAGTTGGAAGCTGGGTAAGAGTGAAGAGACTTTGGACCTAGAAGACTTTGAGTAGAAGCCATTAGAAGAGATGTACTTATGGATTTGATAGGCAGCTTTTATTTTCCTTTGTAACTCTTTGTATTGCAAGATTTCATTTGTAACCTTTGAGAACCATTGTATTACTATTGATTGTATGCTTTGTTTGATCTGATATGGAGCCATTTGTGTGATACTTCTACCCTTGCTGGGTTGGGGTGTTACAAGGATATAAGAAGACAATCCTTTACTCCTCCTTTTCTTCCTGAAGACACTTGAGGGTTTCAGGAGTCATGCTTTTCATGCCAAGGCGTGGGAGAATAAACTGAAACCTTTCTCTTGGGAGGGCCTTGGTGAAGATGTCAGCTAACTGAAACTCTGTCCTCACGAAGTATAGTTCCACAATTCCTTTTTCCACTTGTTCCCTGATGAAGTGATGCCTGATGTCGATGTGTTTAGACCTGGAGTGCTGAACATTGTTACAACAAAGAGCAATGGCGCTTTTGTTGTCACAATATAGGGGAATTTTGTTGTATGAGAATCCATAGTCCGAAAGTTGTGATCGCATCCAAAGGATTTGTGCACAACAAGCAGACATGGCAATGTACTCAACTTCAGTAGATGATATGGAAGTACTCATCTGCTTCTTAGAAGACCAACTAACCAACTTTTCCCCTAAAAACTGAGCTCCTCCTGAAGTACTTCGACGAGTGTCTTGACATCCCGCATGATCAGCATCCGCGTAAGCCGTTAACTCCATTGCAGTGTCCTTAGGATACCAGAGACCCATATGAACCGTGCCTTGAAGATATCGGAAGATCCTTTTCACTGCTTCAACATGCTTCTTGGTTGGTCTGGATTGATACCGAGCACACATACACACAGCAAACAGAAGATCTGGTCTGCTAGCCGTGAAGTACATCAAAGATCCAATCATGCTTCGATACTTTGTTATATCTACTGGAATCCCTGAAGGATCTTCATCCAGCTTCGTTCTATCAACCATGGGAGTGTCAACAGGTTCACTTGAATAGAATCCAAACTTTTTCAAGATCTCGTTGGCGTATTTGGATTGATTAATGAATATGCCTCCGGGACTTTGAGAAACTTGTAATCCTAAGAAGAATGACATTTGTCCCATCATGGACATTTGGAACTTGGAATTCATCTCCTTTGAAAAACTATCACATTCACTAGGATCTGTTGAAGCAAAGATGATATCATCTACATATATCTGAACTAGTAGTAGATGGTTTCTTGACTTCCTGGTGAATAGTGTGGGATCAACAACACCCTTGGAGAATCTGTTCACTAGGAGGAACTTGGACAATGTATCGTACCATGCCCTTGGCGCCTGTTTTAACCCATAAAGAGCCTTCTTCAAGCGGTAAACATGAGTAGGATGTTCAGCATCCATGAATCCTTCTGGTTGACTCACATAAACTTCTTCCTTTAAATCACCATTCAAGAATGCCGTTTTGACATCCATCTGGTAGACTATCATATTTCGACTAGCAGCATTTGCAAGGAAGATTCTTATAGCTTCAATTCTAGCAACAGGAGCAAACGATTCTTCAAAATCAATGCCCTCTTCTTGTCTGAACCCTTTAGCAACTAGTCGTGCCTTGTTCTTTAAGACATCACCATACTCATCAAGCTTCACTTTGAAGATCCACTTTAAAGCAATGATCATTGCAAGCTCTGGAGGAGGCACTAATTCCCATACTTCAAGTTGATCAAATTCATGGATTTCATCCTGCATAGCCTGGAACCAGCAATTTTTAGTCATTGCTTCTTTGGCATCTTTTGGTTCGACTTTGGACAGTACAGAATTGAAGAAGCACCATAGTGCATCAGTGGCTAGTTGATTACGTGTGGATACTGGACGTGAGGGATTGCCTATGATGTTGTCGATTGGATGATCACTGGTCCATTTCCTGAGATGGTCGTGAGGTTGAGGGTTATGAACAGACGTAGCAGTGCTGTGTTCTTCAAGTGAGGATGTGTCTGATGAATGTTCAGGAGCAAATATGTTTTCAAAGGGAACCTCATCAACAGGAGCAAAAGGATTAACTTCCAAAGAATGATTATCTGAAGATTGTTGCATTACTGGAGAAGATTGAGCGTTTGATGATGAAGGCGATTGACTGGCAGCTGGAGCATTGTGACTGACTGATACTGAAGCTGTAGGGCCTTCTGAACCTTGTGGGGCTTGAACCTCAGCCATAGGAAGTATAGCAGGTTCACTCGGGATGGTTCCATTCGTTGGCTCAAAGTATTCATCAAACATAGGATCGAATAACTTCTTAAACTCCTCACATGTAGGTGGCACATAAGAATCTGCAGGCGTGGAATTCTGTACAAGTCCTGAACTAATGGGTCCAGGTGACAAAAGGTTAAGATCAGGTCCAAAACTAATTTGTCCTGAAGCAGGTTGCTCACTCAGCTCATCGAACGTAACATGAATGGTTTCCATGATTTTACGGGTTCTCTTATTGTAGATTCGATACCCTTTACTGTCTGGTGCGTATCCAACAAAAATACCTACATCTGCTTTAGCTCTTAACTTTCCCAAGTCTTGACTATCGTTAGTTGGATAGCAAAGTGCACCAAACACACGGAGAAAAGAGAGATCTGGTTTCTTGTTATGAATTAACTCGAAGGGAGTCTTCTCATGAACAGGATGAATTAGGGATCGGTTTTGAGTGTAACATGCTGTTGCAATAGCCTCTGCCCAGAGAAACATCGGTGCCTTTGAAAATATAAGCATAGTTCTTGCAGCTTCCACCAGAGTACGGTTCCTTCGTTCCACCACTCCGTTCTGCTGAGGAGTGCGAGGGATACTTTTCTGATGTGTGATGCCAATACTTTCATAGAAATTACGGAGTTGTTGGTTAACAAACTCAGTACCATTATCAGTGCGGATGATTCTGACAGTTTTATCGAGCCTTACTTGCAGCTGTTTTATCAGTTTAATGATAACCTCTGGAGTTTCGTCCTTGGTTCTCAAAAACTTTACCCATGTGAACCGAGAATAATCATCTACTATCACCAGAACGTACTTCTTTCCACTTATGGTTTGTATTCTCATTGGACCGCACAAGTCCATGTGGAGGGTATGAAGAACTTCCAAGTTGGTGTTGATGGTTTTAGGCTTGTGGGTTTGTTTCTTGCTTTTACCCAGTTGACATGCAGAGCAGAGATGATCTTTCTCATATTTCAGTCTGGGCATCCCTCTAACAAGATCTTTACGGGAAAGATTGTTTATGGTACCGAAGTTCAAGTGGTTCAAACGACGATGCCACAGCCATGATTTTGTTTTAGAGGCTTTAGAAAGCAAGCATATGGGAGAGGACTTCAACATTTCTTCAATCGATATGGTGTATAGATTGGTGCCCCGACTGCCCTTGAGGAGATCTATACCATCCAATTCTCTGACGAAACATGTATGCTTTCTGAAACCCACTTCCAGATCTGAATCACAAAATTGACCCACAGAAAACAGATTGTGCCCTAGTCCTTCCACATAATATACCCTTGAGATTACACTGTCACCAAACACATAATCTCCATAACCCATAATAGCACCAAAGTGGTCGTTCCCAAATCTAACTGTCCCGATAAACTTTTTCACGAAGTTCTTGAGCCGCGAGCGATCCCCAGTCATATGTTTTGAGCAGCCTGAGTCCAAATACCACAGGACGATTTGTACGACCTGCATTTGAAACCAGACAACAATGGATAACTGAAAAATGTGGATCCCCAAGTGCAATTGGGGTCCGTTTGGTCAGCACACACATATTCTGGAACCACAGATTTCACAGATGCTACTGTCTTTACTGAGGAGACAGAACTAGAGGCAGGACAAGACTTAGATGGAAGGCATTGTGATACTAAAGACAAGATTCTACCAGTTGGTCTCCATTCCTTATTCTTCACAATTTTATGCATATTCATTTTAGGTAATGGTCTCTGTTTTCCTAAATTGAATTTCCTTCCAGTGGGTCTCCATTCCTTAACTTTCACAATTTTATGCTTATTCATTTTAGGAAACGTGCACTGTTTTCCTAAATTGAATTTCCTTCCAGTGGGTCTCCATTGATAGCCTATGCTAGCAAATGTTTTTCCTGTTGCTTTCCAAACTTTCTTGCATGTTTCAGTTATCCTACCATTCTTAACATGGGGTGATGCAGAAGACATCAAGAAAGACACAACACAATCATCATGATTAGCAGAAATTAAACAATTGTCGCATGTTTTACAGATAGCATTAGAATTCGAATTAATTACGGTACTTTTGATACTAGAATCAACACGATTCATCCTACTCATTGCAAACTTATTGGTCCTAGGTTGGGCTTCTACATTCTTCAAGTGATCATTCTTAGCTGACGCAATCCTATCCTTTCTTGCATTTTCTCTAGACCTTGACTCGCTAGCTTGGGTGTCACTTTTTACTCCTGTAGAAGCATCGAAGGAAACATTAGTTTGTTTTTTCTGTCACATGCCTTCCTGATAATGATGTGTTGGGTTCTGATGTTTTTGGTGGTAGATCAAAGGCTACATGCTTGTTCTCAACAGTAGATGATGATGCAACAAATCTATCTCTATGGCTGCTAAACTTAGGAATTGAGCCTATGGCATATTCTAAGTTTTCCTGAATCCTTTTCGTGAGTTTGCAGGCATAGACAACTGCCCTATCAAGTGGCTTATCAGTCCTATCCTCTTCAACTACCTCACGAAGTGTGTCAAGGCCCTCTCTAAGATGATCGAGATATGTTTGATGGGCAAAGCTGTTATTTCTAAGCTTAAATGGAATACGCCCAACATCAACATCATACTTTTTACAATCAGTATCCTTTGGTGCATCACAATTACAAGTGGTGCATGGCATTTTACCTTTCACCTGAGCCTTAAGATTCTCAATTTCATTTGTCAAAGAGGTTATTTGATCATTGTGATTGCTTCTTGTAACTTTAATAGAATCATATAACTCTTTGAAGTGTTGTTTAACCTTTGAATTTTCTTCTCGATAACACTCATTTTCATAATGTAACTTATTTATGGTGTTTTGATATTGAAAATTCTGAGAATCTGAAGACGAAGGTTTATTGGTGCCATACACTTCACACTTGTTGGATTTCAATTGGGCAATTTGGGCCCTCAGCAGTCGAATCGTGTTCGTGTGAGCTTGAATTGTCTCATCTCGTTTGCTTAATTCAAAATAAGTATCAAATTCGGGAGCATCCAAGGATGCCTTGTCATTTGATATTTTATGTTTTTCATTTAAATGTTGATGTTTCAATTGCAAATTAAGATACTCAACTTCTAATTTTGAAAAACGTTTAACCATATTATCATGGTCATCATTTTGAATTTTTTCAAGCAATTTTAAATTCTCCCCCTCAAGCTCAACAACACGATTCTGGGTGACATTTAACGCAATAGCATACTCATTAAATTGACAAGCAGACAATGCAGAATCAGTGACAGTGTAAAATACATCTTGTGCAATACATTTAGCAATCAAGTTGTCGTTAGTAATGAGTATGTTTTTTCTTTCAATCTCTCGACTCTTAAGTTCTATTGCATATTCATTCACCTCATTTTCCATATCTTTAAACACTACTTCCATTTCTTTTATTTCGGCTTTAAGGGCAGTTTGCAATCCTTCAAAGTGTTCTTTAAGTAGTTTAAAGAATGACATGACCTCAGTTAAGTAACACCTTTTAGCATGTTCAAAACACCTTTCCCCCTCAGTAATACCGGAGGGTGTGATTCTCTTCTTGCATGTTTTATCGAAATCAGCAAACAGTTGCCAAAGCACATATAAGCTAATAAAGGTTTTACATTCAGTGGGAAGAGATAAAGGCACCAAATTCCTAGGTGTATTGGGAGGATACACCGTTATGGACGCAACTTTTCTAATGAGGGGGGTGTTGGCCTTAAGTTTTTCTAACTTAAGTTTTTCATTATCTTGTTGCCAGAATATCTGTTCAGGTGTTAACTTCTTTTGAGGAGCAAACACAGTCAAACGATTTTCCTCACCATAGTCATGGGGTTTGATTATTATTCGTCTGACTACGCACTTGGGATCCCTCATTTTCTCATTCATTCTTTCCTTTGTTCTCTCACTCATCTCCTCCTCCTCTTTAGTGTAGAGAAGCTCAGGCGGGTCATGAATAGGCATAAGCATCACATTACCATCATATAGGGCTGGTTGAATGATGCGTGGTTTTGTAACCTTACAACAGGTTTTACCTCTCGAGGGATCTCAAGAGGCTTACAACCCCACCAGGCAGTGTACCTGACCGATATAGTATAGTGTAGTGGTAAGTACGGGGGATTGATCGTTCTCCACAGGGAATAGTGTTCGTTAGGTATGAAAGGCTACTCTAATTAGGTCTAAGGGTTGAGGAAGATTCTTTTTTATGTTTTTATATTTTTATGAAAGCAAGTAAAATCTCGGTTTTGAAGGAGTGGGCGGAATTAGTTGCTAGTCAACTAACCCAAATTACTACGAATGCAAATAAAATAAATAACTGAAAATAAAATGTGGTGAGAAACTTATGTGTAGAGAAATGTGTTTACTTAGATTTCCTTACTCCCTAACTATCTTTTACCGGTTAATTAGTGTGTATTAGTTGCGTGGATGACGGGTGTATTCCTTAATACCATTCGTGGGGTGGCGTACTTACTTCCCCAAACTCTACAAGCTCCTACTTCACTCCTATGTCGAGCCGGCTAGGAAGCTCCTAACATGGGATCACTAGAATTCGCTTGTGCATTAAATACAACCATAAAAACCTTTAGTACGCATTTGGTTCATGTTTCTTAAGACGTTCAAGCAAGTTACCGAATAGGAAGTTAGCCAGTTTTCTTAAGCCTAACATAGATAAACAATCATCCAATACAACTAATAACACACTAACAACCAATAATCAATAGCTAGGTTTCATTAGATCTAAGCAAACACAAGATAAAATTAGCCTAACATGTTAAACAAAAGACAAGAATAAGATAGAATCAAACAACACATAGACATATTGAATGATTAATTGATAACTTATCTTTCAATGAAACATGGAAGATCTCAAGGCAAAAAGCCCTGAAAAAGTAGCTAAAATCGTCTTAGGGTTTTATCCCAAAATTCCACACACTAAGCTCTCCCTAATAACAAAAAATTAGAAAACTATATATAGATTTTTGGATCTGACGGCGTCACCTTATGGAGTGTGACGCCGTCACCTCGCCGCTTTTAGGGTTCCCGGGTGACCTTCTTGACGCCGTCCCTCTTTAGCTCTTCCAAAACCATTCTGGCTTATCAAGGCTTGACGCCCTCACCTCTTGAACGTGACGCCGTCCCCTTGTGATTTAAGCCGTGACGCCCTCGATCAAGTTAAAGCGTGACGCCGTCAGAATTCACATGCTATTTTCACTGGCCTGTCATGAGTAAATTTCACGTCCAACTTTTCTTGCCAAGGCATGACGCCGTCCAGAGTAAAGTCTGACGCCGTCAAGAGTAACTTTTAGCCGATTCTTGAGACTTTGCCGTTTTCTTCACTTTAATGCTCCAAAAACGTCCAAAATGCCTCCTTTTCCAGATTTCTCTTCAAAAGTACCTAAAATGACAAAAGGAACGATTTAGGGCAATATTTGATCAAATAAATACGATTTAAGGCTTAAATGACCCCTTAAAAGCGGTACACTTTTCGCTTCATCAAATACCCTTACACTTGAGATTTGCTTGTCCTCAAGCAAATGCGCTTTTATTCTAATCAAAATACAAGTTAGGGGTCATTTAATGCTAATATAAAAGTTATTACAACAAATATTCGTTCCACTTTAATCATAATAAGCACGGAGATTACAAACTAGCACCTCACAAGTAGTGTTTAGATACTCACATCTCTCAAGTGTCATCAAAATAAATCTCATAAATGAAAAACGGATAATATCTCTCACTACCTGTCATAGCAAATAGATTACCATAGGCTTGGGAAAGGATCGAAAACCTCCTCCACTAGGCGTAAGCACCTAAGATAAACTATCAAAGAGGGCTTTTAAATGGGTTATAACGTTAGGTGTAGGGAAAAGGAAAACACGGTTTTGTTGGATAAGGGATATTTTACTGGTGGCTAGTTAAAGATCTTGATCAATTACATGTACTATACAATGTTGCTAAGCCAAGACTAGACTCGATCTTAAGCTAGAAACGAAATAACAAAATAACAAAAACATAAAATAAACATAAAATGAAACGGGATGGTAGTCCGTATGTTTTTTCTATTTTTCATTTTCTCATTTTTTTGTATTTTTCTTGATTTTTTTTTTTTTTTTTTTTTTTTTTTTTTTTTTTTTTTTTTTTTTTTTTTTTGCATACACTTTTGCCCTACCATCCAAAATAATACATCATAGGGGCGTTGCATCCCCCTTACACTTAAACTTTTACATAACTTTACAAATAACTATTCTAATGACTCGAATTAAGATAATTGAAAAACTTGGAGTACTTTTAAAACATTTAGCACATATGGGGGTAATAAATGATGTTCTTCCCCATTACTCCATTATACTAGTACTTTACCCATGAGTCCCAATCGTCCCAAAACAATATGTACAAGGATATGACTCGACTTAGCAACCATGTAATCAACTAGATAATTAACTTGGGTTTAAACAAATGTTGTAACAATAATGCACTAAAGATGAGTGCATACAAGGTAGGCTAAGGCGATTTGGGTGTACATTTTAGTGGGGTGTAACAAATTCTTCCTTTAAGTAAAATGCTTAAAGGTCGAAACGAAAAGATAGGCTCTGAGGGGTGTACTAGGGGTATCGTGTACTATAAATGAGTACAACGCAAAGGGTGTGGGAGAATTACTTGACCAATGTAGCCAATGTAATTATAACAAAAACACAGGTGTAAAACAATGGGTTAATCCTAATGCCTCTTATCATGTAGTAAATCTAACTACACGAATGTAGTCTCACTTGTGGCCTTGGAATGGTCCTAACGCAAGTTCTAGAATCTAAGTGCTACCGGTACACACATCATAGCATAAATGCTTTTCCTACCAATTCTAGGGGCGAACCTCACATATTTGGGGTGGAAAATTTTTTAGTGGTACGGTTTTTTGTGCTAGTCATATAACTCCTATCCGTGAGACGCTCATTAAGATCAAAGTTTCACTCCTAAATGTTGTAAAAAATTTTAAATTTAGCACTAAAATTACCTTAACAAGTATTTCTATCAGTTTTATTACACATCTACTATTAAACAAACAAAAATCAAGCGTAATTGTATTCTCTAAAGTATCGTACTTTTACCCCCTTACACTTAAGATGAACATTGTCCCCAATGTTCAAATAACAAGATGTAAAAGCAAAAAGTAAAAGAATGAAATCAAATACTCCCCTGATTCGCTCGGTGGATAATGAAATTACACGGTTAAATCTTCCTCCAAAGTAATGTAGAAGCTCCAAGACTAATGCATCGCCATAAGCTTGATTCCACATACATTTCCTTGTCCAAAATAACCTGTTAAACCTGAGAAAACAAACACGAAAACCTGCATAACATCGGCGGGATAAAATCTATATATAAGGATATAATGCTTGTGGAATGATAATTTTGCAGATTCCTGGAGATTATAAGTTGGAGATTTAATAAAAACTTTTTATGAAAACAAAACTTTCAAAAATTTCTGGAAATTAAATCTGACGCCGTCAGGTTATAACCCCTGACGCCGTCAGAAATGACCTGACAAAAATTTTCATTTTAAGTTTCCGGAAAATTTCTGGAAAAACCTTTACCTTACTTCCTGGAAATCCTGCAAAACATCATTATGACTCGATACAAGCATTTGACTCAAACACACACTAATATGTATGCTAATTTATTATTATTACGATTCATGTTCATTTGTGTTCTAATAAACCGATTTAGATTTCCCTTACACTTAACTTTTGCAAAATACCTTTATATGTAGTTAAGACGAAGTTAAAAACAACATAAAGCATTTTCACAATTTAGTTTTTAACATGAATCAATAATAATAAAACTTAAACACACATACGGAAACAAATAAAATCAAACAAACAAATAAATAAACACACAAAGCAAATAAAAGCTTGGGTTGCCTCCCAAGAAGCGCTTGTTTTTGTTCGAGTCACGAGCCTGACTCTACCCTTATTTAACGGATAAAGGAGAGGTTTTCCCTACACTTAGGGTTAAGTGCGGGTGATAGTAGCGATACACACCGACTCGGTATGAGTATGCCACGTGAGGAAAGAGTGGTGGATGAATTATATGCTCAAAGATGTGGGATCCAATCATCATAACCTTACTTAGTTCAATTGGGTCAATGGGTGAATTGAAGTTTTCTCCTAGAAAGGGATCATCTTCTATCAACTTCAAGAGACTCCAAGTTAAGAATCCACTTTGACCTAATAAACCCGGTTTAAACCCATAATGTTTCTTGTGATCAATCATAAATGGGTGATGTAAGTATGTAAGGTCATGGTTCACTCCTATGTTAGCTTCCTCTCTACAAGGCCTAGAGTCTACTACCTTAATCTTAAAACTACCCGGACTATATGGTTTGATGGGTGGGTCGGGACCTAATTCAATTCCTAAGTTCACATCTAAAGATGGAAGATTAGGTAACGGTTTTGGTTGAGGCTCCGGTTCATCAAAAATAGGAAATCCCCTAGAACTAAGAGTAAGGTTGTGATCACTATAAGCATTCAAACCTATATCCTCTAGTTGTGTTTGGTTCAAAGGTTCTACCTCCATCGGGATTCCTAAAGTCTCTTCTACTTCTTCCGGGTAAGTCACGGGTGGTGTGGGTGCCTCAAATGATGGTAGGACTTGTGGGGTATTTAGTGGGCTTATGTTACTTCCCTCATCATTCCTTGTGTCAAGATCACCTATATCCTTATCATGTGTTTTAGTAGGATCTAACCCTAACATTTTCCCAAGTATCTCAAGTGCTTCTCTAGGCATCTCAACTTCTATGTCCGAATCATAAGGATCATCCTCAATATTCTGACTGCTATATTCAAACTGCCTAAAAGATTCATCATGTGTTTCTTGAGATTCGACATCATCAATCACAAAACCTAGGTCTTTTTGATCAATGTGATCATGTTCGGCTAAATCCTCCATCACATCAAGGTCACCTATGTGTTTGTTTTGTACTATGGCATTACATGACAACCACTTAGGTATCTCAACACTAATGTATTCATCCCCAAACAAACTTGTTTCATGATCCAGGAAATTTATATTCAATTGACTTGTACTAACGTTTGTTGGGTTGTCTACCCTATAATAATATTGGGCACAATCTTCTATGGCATCCCATGCTTCTTCAGCACTTAATTCCCTAAAGTCCCCATTGGCAAAATCTTCAATGCGCATTTGGTCATATTGGCCAACACGATAGTAAAAGGTTCGGGTTAGGGATGCTAAAGCGAAACTATGATGAGGGAATTTTCGGAGTAAATTTCTAAAACGAGTCCATGCATCATATATGGGTTCATCTCGATATTGTTTGAAATTCGAGATGTCAATAGGGTAGAATGGCCTTTGTGGTTGGTGGTATGGTGGATTCGCGTACTCCATAATGGTGAACGGAAGAGTCAATAGAAATTACGAACAAACACACAAAGAAAAAGATAGACTAAAGAAAATCTAGAAAAGTAAAATAAAAATCTCACTAGAAAGGAATCTAGTGAGTAGACCTAATAGAAATAAAAATTCAACCTAAACAATAACTATTCCCCGGCAGCGGCGCCAAAAACTTGATGCGTGGTTTTGTAACCTTACAACAGGTTTTACCTCTCGAGGGATCTCAAGAGGCTTACAACCCCACCAGGCAGTGTACCTGACCGATATAGTATAGTGTAGTGGTAAGTACGGGGGATTGATCGTTCTCCACAGGGAATAGTGTTCGTTAGGTATGAAAGGCTACTCTAAGTAGGTCTAAGGGTTGAGGAAGATTCTTTTTTATGTTTTTATATTTTTATGAAAGCAAGTAAAATCTCGGTTTTGAAGGAGTGGGCGGAATTAGTTGCTAGTCAACTAACCCAAATTACTACGAATGCAAATAAAATAAATAACTGAAAATAAAATGTGGTGAGAAACTTATGTGTAGAGAAATGTGTTTACTTAGATTTCCTTACTCCCTAACTATCTTTTACCGGTTAATTAGTGTGTATTAGTTGCGTGGATGACGGGTGTATTCCTTAATACCATTCGTGGGGTGGCGTACTTACTTCCCCAAACTCTACAAGCTCCTACTTCACTCCTATGTCGAGCCGGCTAGGAAGCTCCTAACATGGGATCACTAGAATTCGCTTGTGCATTAAATACAACCATAAAAACCTTTAGTACGCATTTGGTTCATGTTTCTTAAGACGTTCAAGCAAGTTACCGAATAGGAAGTTAGCCAGTTTTCTTAAGCCTAACATAGATAAACAATCATCCAATACAACTAATAACACACTAACAACCAATAATCAATAGCTAGGTTTCATTAGATCTAAGCAAACACAAGATAAAATTAGCCTAACATGTTAAACAAAAGACAAGAATAAGATAGAATCAAACAACACATAGACATGTTGAATGATTAATTGATAACTTATCTTTCAATGAAACATGGAAGATCTCAAGGCAAAAAGCCCTGAAAAAGTAGCTAAAATCGTCTTAGGGTTTTATCCCAAAATTCCACACACTAAGCTCTCCCTAATAACAAAAAATTAGAAAACTATATATAGATTTTTGGATCTGACGGCGTCACCTTATGGAGTGTGACGCCGTCACCTCGCCGCTTTTAGGGTTCCCGGGTGACCTTCTTGACGCCGTCCCTCTTTAGCTCTTCCAAAACCATTCTGGCTTATCAAGGCTTGACGCCCTCACCTCTTGAACGTGACGCCGTCCCCTTGTGATTTAAGCCGTGACGCCCTCGATCAAGTTAAAGCGTGACGCCGTCAGAATTCACATGCTATTTTCACTGGCCCGTCATGAGTAAATTTCACGTCCAACTTTTCTTGCCAAGGCATGACGCCGTCCAGAGTAAAGTATGACGCCGTCAAGAGTAACTTTTAGCCGATTCTTGAGACTTTGCCGTTTTCTTCACTTTAATGCTCCAAAAACGTCCAAAATGCCTCCTTTTCCAGATTTCTCTTCAAAAGTACCTAAAATGACAAAAGGAACGATTTAGGGCAATATTTGATCAAATAAATACGATTTAAGGCTTAAATGACCCCTTAAAAGCGGTACACTTTTCGCTTCATCACATTACCATCATATAGAGCTGGTTGAACTACTTTCATGTCCCTAAGGATGGTTGACTTGGGTTCACCTATCATGATTTTACTATGCTTATCACTCAACTTTCTGTGCTTATGAATCATTTGAGCAGTTTGTATGGTTTGATTTTGTGTGTACAACTTATCTTCAAGCTTATTTTTTAATGTCTTGAGTCTAGAGAAATCATTTAAAAGTGTTGTTTCTTTTTGTTTGAATTCTTGCTTAAGTGTAGTTACACACTTTTGTGCTTCCTGTTTCTGTTTGACAGACTGTTCTAGCTGACTTTTCAAAGAACTCAACTCTAATTTTAATGTTTCTTCTCTCACTCTAGACTCTTTAATAAGTGTACTCATTTTACCTTCTAATTTCTGCTCACGTTCATTAAGCTCAAACTTAGCACGCTGTTCGTACATAGCTACTTGTTCTTTATAGATGTTTAGTCTAGTGATCAAGTTATCATCAGGGACAGGCAATTGGTTCTCATGGTGCTCACATGCATTATCTATATTACACGCATTATCTAAGGCACATACATTACTTATAACACAAACATCATTATTGACAAAAGATTCACCATTTGGTACATCAGGCGAGTTGTTGTGATTCAAATACTGTTCATATGAAATAATATTGCTATTTTCCATGTCAACATTACTTGAGTCAGAAACATCTGCCTGATGTACTTCTTCGGGATTCTTTTGTCCCTCGACTATATTATATGTGTCATAAATTTTTAGTACCTCAGATATCACGGATGCATTAGAAGGACCAGCTTGACGGGGAGATGAGACCAGGGAAGACAAGTTAGCCATGAAGATTGTTTGAGCCGTAGGTTCATCATCTACATCAGAGTCAAATGCATCACAGTCATCTGCCTTGAAGATGTTAGGATCATTAAGTGCTAGATCCTGAACAGGTTTCTCATCCACATCTTCATCAAAAGTATTTCCTCCATCTCCTGCCAAGAACAATAACTCTTCCTCATCCAATACAGCTCCATTCTCTTGAGCTTGCATTAACAGCATCTTGTCTTTGAAGTAATCTGAGTTCTGAGGACGTTTAGGTTGATTGCAGTTTCTAGCAATGTGTCCAAGCCCCCCACAATTATAACACTTGATCTGTTTCCCTTGACCCTGATTGGCATTCCCTGCTCTATTCTGCACATAACCTCGACCCATGTTTCTACCAGCTCTCCCTTGCACATTCTGAACCACAATTTTCCCATCCTCCACCATTGCTAGATTGCGTGGGTTGGATGAATTCCTTAACTGATTGTTGGTCTGAGGGAGTGATGCTTGAAACTGTTGAACCAGTAATGATACTTGATTGGTGAGGTTGTCAATCATTTTGTCGGTCTGAGAGTAGCCTGAGTCAAGTTGAGAACTCATAGCAGGTACTTGTGAGTGAAGTTGATGATAGCTTGGGTTGGAAGATGATTGGATTGTCGGTTGAACATTTTTCATGAACGCCAGTGGATCATTTGTAGTTGAAGGATTAAACTTTTCTCTTAGCACCCGATCATAGACAGCATGCTTCTCATGTTGTTTGCAGGTAAGCATACAGCTGTTCATAGTTGGTATCCCTTAAACCTTTGTTGAGTTTGACAGCAGTAACAAATCTGTCCCATTCAGGAGTCATGTTGTTCACAAACTTTGAGTTTAGTTGGATATTGGGCATAGTCATTCTGATCATCCTCATATCATTCACCAACTTATGAAATCTCACATAGTAGTCTGTGATATTCTCTCCTAGGTTCATTTTGAAATGCTCGAACTCATCATACAGCTGTGACTCACGATCTTCCTTTGTGAGTTCTGACCCTGCCAACAACATTTTAACGTTGTCCCACAAAGCTTTGGCTTCAGTGTTGAAATTGATGAGCTTGTATACATCCTTTGGAAGACCTTGAATGACTATGTTTGAGGCTCTAATGTCGGCATCATACCTCTTCTTTTCTTCTTCATTAAGATCATTGTAGTTTCTAGGTCTGTCTATGCCCCAAGTCACAGTCCCATCTTCACCAGTTGTAACAACATCTCTGGTGGTACCCATCTGATATGGTCCATCGTCAATTGACTTAAGAATGTTAACTCCATTATCTTTTCCCAAGCAGTAAAGTCTTATCCGTTGTGCCCAAGACTCATAATCCGTCCTATCTAGCATAGGTGGACGAGTGTCAGATCCTGCTGCTTGAATATCTTCTGATGATGTGTTTGATGTGGTAGCCATAGTAACTACGGGATTTTACAGATCTTGTGATTTAACCGAGAAATCGAATCTTTCGCGGGAATTTCTAAAATCACCAAGACACAAACCGCCTAGACAAATAGCACTCTTGAGGATACAAACCGCCTAGACAAACCGCGTAGACACAAACCGAGTTCACACTGCAGAGACAAACCGCGTAGACACAAACCGAGTTCACGCTGGAGAGACAAACCGCGTTGATACAAACCGCATACACACGTCAGAGACAAACCGCGTAGACACAAACCGAGTTCACGCTGCTGAGACAAACCGTGTAGACACAAACCGAGTTCACGCTGAAGATACAAACCGCGTTGACACAAACCGAGTTCACACTGCAGAGACAAACCGCGTTGACACAAACCGAGTTCACACTGCAGAGACAAACCGCGTAGACACAAACCGCGTATGCGCCTTAGAGACAAACCGCGTTGGCACAAACTTCCAAACACGTCGCTTTCAATGCTGTTTGTCCTTTTGCCTAAACTAGTAATAGGACAAGCCGCATTCTCGATGGGACACAAACCGCGTTCAAGAACACGTCCAAAGTACACAAACCGCACCCAAGAACACTTGGATAAAAACCACTCGAATCACCCAAAAATACCACACAAACCTTAAATCTGTGAATCCAAGCACCAAATACTACTCTTATACTATTCCTAAGCTAGAAAGTACAAGGTATAACAACTTTTAATCACTAAACAAAGCACAAAATGAAATTAATGTAACTTAACAAATCGAACCAAAAAGCCTCAAAAACTAAACAAATCCGTGAATACCAACTCTCATGGACCTAACCATGGCTCTTGATACCAATTGTAGGGTATTCACAATGCAAGAAACACTTGTTTGAGGCTTAGATTTAGATCGAATGACAAAGAACTAGAGAGAGAAAGTGGGAACTTCTAGAGAGAGAAAGAACTATGTGTATATTAGATTAGAATGAAGTGAAGTTCCAACCCTTCCCTTGCAAGGGAAGGGGTATTTATACTTACTACATAATATGCCCCTAGCGGGCTGTAGAGTGAGCTGACAGAGGGTAAAGACCCGACCCACTCCACAATACTAATAATAATAACTAAGCTACTAATAATATTACTGATAATCCTACGAGCTATAATGAACTAATAATTACTCGGGGTGACCGAGTCTTCAGCTGAATATTCATATTCCTAACAAAAACTTTAGAAAAACAAAAAATTTGGTTTCAAAAGAATCAGCTTGCTTATGATGAAAAGATAAGGGTGTTAGAAAGTGATTTAGAATGTACTAGAATTGATTTAAAGCGTACTGAGAAAGAAAAAGCTGAGGTAGTGTTAGAAAAACAGGAAGTGCAGACTAAACTAGACAATAGCTTGGCTAGGTTTGATAAATGGAAAGAATCATCTAAAAATCTAAACAGGTTAGTTAATAGTTCTATGTCTGTAAAAACTAAACTTGGTTTAGGGTTTGGTGACTACATAGGGCAAGATCAAGTCTATGACCCTAATGAGTATAGTGTTTTTGACCCTGAACCTGTAGACTATCAAATTCCTGTTAAGTTTGTTAAGGAAGGAAAATTACATGCTGTGCCTGGACCTATTAGAGGTGAGTTTATGCCTAGCTCTCCTCAAAAAGACTTTGATGGATCACACCATCTATATGGCAAAAGGTCAAGTGACTTGCCAGACCCTGATTGTAAGTCTACTGACTATGCCTCATGTGATTCAAGTGACAAGTCTTCCAAGGTCAATGTCTCTGCCCCCAGTGTTTTTAATGTTAAAAGCTCAGAGTCCATCTCAACTGAGTCTATCTCCTTTACTTCTACTTCTAGTGTTTCCACATCCAAGAGTAAAGTTGAGATTGAATCCAAAGTTAGGGCACCCAAACAAGAACCCATTTTTGTTCAAGATTTACCTAGTTTCACTTGTAATAAATCTGATAAGAATACATACAATTCTAGGACTTCTTGTAATAAGAATGGTTGTTTTAATAAAAAGGCTGGTAATGTTAAGAAGAAAACTTGTTTTGTGTGTGGTAGTAAGTCTCATCTCATTAAGGATTGTGATTTTCATGAGAAGAGAATGGGTGTGTGTGCTTACCAAAAAAGATCTAGACCAATGTGGACCAATGTTAATGATATTCCCCCATATGTTCCACAAGCAACACATAAAACCAGCAGACCCAATCCTGCTGATAAGCCAGTTTCTGCAGGTAGATCTTTTCCAGCTCATTGGAAAAGACATGTTGCTGGACCATTCTACATACCTACTAGCACTTACTTTCAGAATGGTTTTTGGCCTAGTTATTATGACCCAAGGTATATGGGGGGAACAAGATGGGATACTGGTGTTAAGCCCTCAACAGGTTGTTCTTGGACAAATAAAAGGAAAGGTTCATTCTGGGTACCCAAGAACAATAGTCCTTGTCAGGTGCACTGATTGAGGGGAGGCATAAGCCTAAGGGGAGGCTTATTGTTGTATATTTTGTGCTAACTAACATTTTTCTTAGTTTGTTTTGTGTTCACTAACTAAAATAATGCAATTGTTGAATCTGTTGCTTCCTATTATTAAGTGAGTGGTTGCTGGTGTTGATAATTATATTGGCCCATTGAATATTTTTGGTCAATTATTGGGGATGGAGCAGGTGTCAGTATGTGGTTTATCACTTTGATGGGTCAGTGTGTGATAATATATTTAGATATTCTCATGCTTGTTCCATCATGGGTACAATAAATATCATAGTGGATGTGTGATTATTTATGCTGGGTTGTCATCTAGTGTATTTAATGGGTATTTTCAAACAGCTCATGTGTTTGCCGCTCATTAAAGTTAGGATCATGGATGAAAAGTGATATCACGTGGGTATTCTTGATTTGTGTTTGGTCAATGAATTGAATGGGTTGGTGAGAATTTAATATTCTCATTCTGCTTGAGAATTAAATTGGTTAGTCAAGGATATATATTGTCACTTGCTATTCTATTAATTGATTGGTGATGAAGTATTTGTCGATTGTTGTTGATGTTTTAATGGGGATGATTGGACGTTGGCTTATATATGGGGCTATCTCTATTATTCGGTGGTCAAAGGTCTATGTGGGTCTGATCCAACATCTGGAGTCCACTTGTGGTTAAGGTTGTCGTATTCCTCATGTGCTCAATATGATTTCATCATAAGATTGATTTGAATATGATATGTGGGACTGGTCTGCTGATGTCAGTACTTGTCGTCTGGGTGGATGTTTTATTCTTGTGGAATTGGACACGATTCTCATGCTGGTCAATATGAAATGCTGCTGTTAATGCTATTTTGATTCTGCTGCATTAATTTCATTGCTGCTGCTCTCACATGGATTCTGCTGGTAGTACTTCCATTTCTGCTGGCAGTGTTCCCATTACTGCTGATAGTGCTTCGGTTTCTGCTGTCAGTGTTCCCGTTTCTGCTGATGGCACCATTTCTGCTGATTGCTTATGGTACTGCATTAATTCGGATTCTGCTGCTTGCGATTAAAAAAAATTATTATTTTCTCTTTTTCATTTTCTTTCTTTATTTTCTTTGTGTTTCGTTTATTTTCTATTTCTTAGTTAAAAAAAAAAAAAAAAAAAAAAAAAAAAAATCTTCTATCTTTGTGTACTAACTTTTCTGCAGGTTTGTTGTATAACTCTGTTGATGGTTATCAACTCACCAGATGTGACTTGTGTCCATCAAAGAGTTGGCTAGTCCAAAGGGTACAACTTTGGTAAAGACACATCAAATCTGTTGATAGCTGTAATAGCTTGCTCAAAGCTATAGGGTCCTTCAACTCACCCATGATTCAGTTCTGAGAGTTGAAATGGTTCTCAATTCACCATGGATGTAACCCTTTATGGGATCCAAAGAATTGGCTAGTCCACAAAAGTATGGTTTGTGGTAAAGACATTTGGTATCCATATTTGGTATTCAATTCACCAAGGTTCAGTTGAAACCAAAGGATTGGCTAGTCCTGAGCAAACGGCTACAGGTAAAGACATCTCAAATCCGTTTATAGCTGATGATTTGCTAAAAATCATATGGTTATCAGTGTACCATAGTTTTCGAACTTAAACATTTGGCTACTCCAGCAGTGATGGCTATTGGTAAAGAGACATCAAATCCATTATTTTCAATGATTCACCTCTCACAGGAGTTTACACACCTGGATGTGATGAGAATAGTCTGAAACTAAACTGTTTTGATGTACATTATGTCATTTGTTGCTGCAAAGACCTGAAGTTTAAAGTTTTGCCATTCATAGAGATGTGGTTCATTTGATTCTTTGCTGCTGATGTTCGAATTCAATCCTCTTTTTCTGAAGTATTAAAGATCTATCAAGAATCTTGAACTTAACCATGTCAAATTCAAGATTAGGGGAGGATTGTTGGGAATTTTGGAAGTTCCTGCTGATAGAGATCTACTGACAGGTTCCTGCTGAAGCTGTAGATGGTTTCTGCTGATGTCATGGTTTCTGCTGAAGGCTTATTTCTACGGATATAGTGAATCCGTATCTTTATTATTAGTTTGTTAGGATATGCATGAACTATTTTAGGTAGTGATATGCATTGATATTTTTATTTATTATTGTATTAGGGTTCCTTGTGTATAAAAGGAACTGTAGGTTTTAGTATTAGAGACGCTTCTAGAGAGAAAAACACGAGTCCAGGAAAACATTTTTAGAAAAAGAATAGAGATCCATAGAGGATCATTGTTCTTGTTTTATTAGAAAACCTTGTTAAGAAACTTTGATTGTGTTCTTGTTCTTAATTCCGCTGTGCAACAATCATTATCTCTATAATCCTAGAAGAGCTAGATCTTGGATTCTACAAGGGTACACCTTACATTCCACGTATCACAACTAAAGAAATGTCTGTCGGATGAAACTCTCATCATTCCGCTGAAAGAGATTAAAATGGACGACAAACTTGTGTTCACAGAGGAACCCGTAGAGATAATGGATAGAGAGGTAAAGCGACTTAAGCAAAACCGTATTCCCATTGTAAAAGTTAAATGGAACTCTAAGAGAGGACCAACATACACATGGGAACGCGAAGACCAAATCCGTGAAAAATATCCACACCTATTCTCGTAAACCACTCTCGTTAGCTATCTTAGACTTGAATTCCGGGACGGAATTCAGAATGACGGGGGAGTACTGTAGGATTCTACGAAAAACCCTTGTAATTAATCTCAATAAATTATGATGATCTTGTATTACCGTTTAATCAACCCCATTTTTGCGGGGAAATTTAAACTTTCTCTTATTGTTATTATTATCACGTTACGTTCTAACGATATATATATTAAATAACGACACGAACTCGAGACACAATTCGATCACAACACCACTTTTCCCGAATGACATCAAATGTCAATACTTGCATTTCCCTAAACTCATTTTAAACAAAATACATTTAACTATAATCAATTACACTAATTACACCTAATATAATTATTTCACTAATCCTAAACCACAAACCAACCGGGCCCTTATACTTCAGCCCACCACACCAGCCAAACAATCCAACCCATCTCACTTTATATTTCTTTTCTTTGTTTCCTTATAGACCCGATCGCAAACACCCTCCACAAACGCCTCGTATCTTAGTAATATCGACAGTTACCTATCTATATTTTTACATCATCATGATCACCACCTATCAAACTCTCTTGGTGCAAATTCCCAGCCATGAATGTCGCATATTACCACAGTGACTGAGGCTATATTGTTCGTCCCATAATCGACACATACGTATAGAAATAAAGGCCAAAACTAAACCATTTCGCACCCCACTTGTTCCTGCGTTTATCTAATAACATTCTTAACATATTGTGATGTTTAAAAGAAGGATATGACTGCAGCAGAAACCCGTAGCTCGCTAGTCTCATTTTAGTGCCATATTTAAATACAACCGAGTATATATGTATACTACAAGAAGTAAGATACAACGTACCTACCTCCAATATATTTCCACAATCTACTAATGTCAGTGAATGAGTATAGGTGTCCTCTTATTCACTAGTCATCCACAGTAGAGGCAAATGATTAGCTTGAGAGTCAATAGGTCAATGAAACGTGGGATATTTTTGCTATAAGATAGCCCATCCTATCTCACTCAACCCTACCCACATTTCACTATCTTTCACCTCACCAATGCCCTACCAAATCTAGCAACCTTTCTGTCTCTCACTAGGAAGCAAAACGAGTAGAAGAGAATACGTATAGAAACGTATTCGAAGCAGTGGACTGCCTTTCTTCACTTGTGTTTTCATTCGGACCTTACTGCCTCTTCACCACCTTTTCTAAGGTGTGGTATGTGCCTCATGACTCCTTCTCCATCTCATCTTTACACGTTACACCATAAGTTCATGCATAGCACATAAATATAGTTCAAACGTATCATGTTTCATTTGTTCTTGTCACGTTAAAACAAGGTAAAAAGGGGTTCCATGTGATGAACACAGCACCATTAGAACACCACAAGACCACTATGTTTGAAACATCATAGCATTGCATGACATGCATACATTCGAACGTATGTATCATATGTTGTATATACACTGTCACGTTAAAAACATGACAATAAGTTGCATATAAACGAATATCACACATATATAATGACATAAGATCATCTTTACTTCACGTTAAGATGTCATGCATTACACTTCTTTGGTAGTTCCATTCGAACGAGTACATTCATATACACTACATGCATATTAAAAGATTAAAAAAAAAAAAAAAAAAAAAAAAAAACATGCAAGAGATCGAACAAGTCCTTGTGTGACCTTAACGACCATCTTTTCCCTCACCTTTCAACACCTCAGGTCGCAAAGCATAATATCACAACCCACGTATAACCTATGAACGAAGCATATCAAAATGTAACTAAGACTTTTAACAATAACCCTTATCATGTCGCCTAGAAAACTTAAGTATATATATATCGTGAAATCGCCACACAACCATATATTTTCTCCACACGAGTCGTTTAACCACCTAGCTAGCCACATTTTTCGTTCACATCATAAACACTGAAACCCACAACTCGACGTTTTAAATCGGGCAAAGTATTTCGAAGAAAAACTTGTTCAACCAACTTAAAATTTTTTAACGCATGGGCTTTGACCCAAAAAGCTGTTTCGATAAGCTACCAATAAGCTGACCATGTGGCACTTTAAGAATAAGCCTTTAACATAAAAATGAGCCATTTTGATAACTCAAACTTTCCCCAAAGCCCATGGATAAAAAATACATAACAGGCCACTAAAATAGCTCGTTAAGGCCCATTTAATGCAAGAATAAGCGAATAGACAAATAAACAGTTGAAATAAGTTAAAAATCACTTTAATAAGACTTAGGAAAAATCGCCACACTTTTCCTTACCTTTTTGTGAATTTTGGACTAAAAATGTAACGCAATCCAACTAGGAGGACCAAAACTGCCAAATCGAGAAACAAGTGGACTGAAGCTGTGAAAACAGTTTGTATAGGACTTAAAATGACTAATGATTTAACTCCAAGCCTTATATGGACATATGGACAAGCTTTGGACTATATTTGGACTTTGGACTTAACGAAGGACTAACGACGTAACGCAAGCACCATCAGGGTAAAAAGTGTAGAATCTGGAAAGGAACAAGGACCAACTGTTATAACTTGACATTCTTATTTCATTTTCCATTATTCATCACATTTTCACTTCATATGCATTTTACACATTTTATTTGCATATTATTTAACTTTCGATACTTAGTAACACTGGAAACATTTCGAGTTAACATTTCATAGCATTTCATTCATAATTTGAAGAAATAACACTATGGGAGCACTTGACACAAAAATCAAGATAATTATATATGTAACATCATTTTTGAACTCAAGCAATTGAGCGTAACACACTCACTTTCAACGATCTAATCGTTGCTCATCATTCGTTATTCATCATTCATCATCTATTTCACGCACACCACTAGAATATAGCCAGATTCTCAGACATTTATATTTATCAGGTTCCGTATTGAAGTTATTATCATAATCACCCCTGAGTTTACTTTCACCATCACCAGTAACGCTTAAGGTGAGTCATGGCCTCACTTTTTAAATCATTTATATTTTTAAACTCTGTGAGGGGGATAAATGCTATAAACAGATCACAAGTATTTTTTATGTATGCTACCTGACTTGATATATGCCTAAGTTACCTTATTGCCATAAGACCCTTTATCATGAGCCATTAATCACTTAATGTGAACGCGAATATAATGAATAGATCTATTAGAGGCTGACGACCTATCCCACTAATACTTTGACGGAATGCTTTTTGCTAGTCGTATTAGTCGCGATACATTATATTTGAGAAAAATAGGAATTGGCAAATCACCTATTACACGAGGGCAAAACCTTCATCATTAATTTGATGAACACCTCCGTTTATACGGTACTTTGTTAACGTTTGCGTGTCATGAGACTTAGGGCAATATATAACGGAACTAACGGCCGTTAGCTCAGGGACGAATGGTGCAATTTCTGGGTTTAAATTCGAGGGTATTCTAGTCATATCACCTTTTTTTAACTAGTCAAACACCCGGTCAACGAAATTTGGACTAAACCCGTTACGGGTCAGACAAAATAGGACATGATCCGTTACAAATGAAACTATTGGACCAAAATCGTTATACTCGGTAAACCACGAGGACCAAAAATATAGTTAACTCTTTTAAGTATTTAACTTTGTTTTATTAAATTGTAGTAACGTATTTAAAAATGTTGTTCAAATATTTTCATATATAATAAATTTAATTTTATTAAAAAATATATAAAAAAAAGCCCGAGTCTAGGCCGGGCTGACCCGGTCCGGACCGTTAGAGCCGAAATAGGCGCGGGCTTCGTCCTGGTTTTTTAGCCGGTCGAAGCCCGCTATACAAAAAGTGCCCCTTTGATTTAGTTGAGCAGAAGAAACCCTTATCATCATCATGATCCTTTTCCGGAGAAAAGAGACTTATTATTTTGCTGCATCTTGCCGCCTCATCGAGTATGCTTTTTGATGATATATTTTTTATTTTATTTTTAATATGTATGGTTTTTGCTAATATTGGTATGTATGTATGTATATGATGATAGGACGCCTGTGTACGGGGTTGTACACGATACCTTGACGCATACTTTGATTCATTTACGCGGTGTCGAAAAGAATCTCAAATATTGGCACTCTGTCAAAGACATTAAGGTACGTTCATGCTTCTGTTTTTATTTCATATTGGTTGGTTAGGTGACTTGTTTTTGTTATTATTATTTTTTTATCAGGGCGAAGGAGTAGTAAAATTCTTATATGAATTAAGACGTTCTCTGGCTACCTTTTTATCAAAGGTGAGTCAGCCTGCTTGCTTCTTTCTATTTTTACACTATTAACAATATGATTTTATAAAATAACTTGAATAATCGAGAACCCATTAATAATATACTAAGCTAGCTTTTTTAGAATATTATGACACAAAACAAGCTTCTATAGAGAATTATATTTAGTACGTAAATATTAACACAATATTTTATGTTATATAGATGTATGTATGTTATGTATATGTTTCGGGGCAAACCCGATAAAAATCCCTGTTAAGGCCCCAAAACCCTTCCCGAAACCCGATAAGCATGCCCCGCCCCAATAATTTCGGGTTTCGGGTTTTTTTGACATCCCTAACCCTAATATAAGCAAGTAAGCATAAAGACTTTTCTTCATCAAAAAACTGCTTTAGTAAAAACTGCAATACGCGCACATGACATAAAACACACAATGCCAAACACCCCTAAAATGAGCAACATAAATAAAAATAGATAATGTCATAGTGATAAGGCAGCCCAAAGGTCTAGGAAGACACTTGGAACAAACCTCATTGGATGAACATCTTGGGATGACCGGAATCCGAAAACGACCACGGGATAGTGGTTAGGCAGCTTACATCAGAGCCAAAACGGCTTGACACTTCTCGACTAGCCTAAGTGTATATTTTGTAATTATGCAACTTTAGCAGGCAGGCACTGAGACCAATACAAACAAACCATATCTAATAAAAACACAATAACATATGCACATAACATAAAAAGTATAAAAAAAATATCAAACCTGGGCACCTTCAACAGTACCGCATTCACCAAAAAGACTCTTAAGATCATCAACACTATAAGTCCAAGGAAGATTAAGTACAAAAAGCCTCTTATTATGCACAATTTCTTTCTTCCATCTTCAACTGTTGCAGCTTCTAATGATAGAAAGAAGAGATTGTTGGCTTTTTAAGTGTTGTTGCCATTGTTGTTTACAAGTAGTAGAAGACTTGAACAAGATAAACACGAACTATATAAAGATATACGGAGTTTTTTTTTTTTTGTTATTGGATTTTGGCCTTGAATAAAAATGAAATCTTTTATAGATATTTGATGACAAAGTTTGTCTTAGGCTACCCGCAATGGGTATTTGGCAATTGTTTGACCAGACCGACCAGGACCGGACGGGTCCGAAAACCGGTTTGGTCAGACCGACCAGCCAGGTACGGGTCAGTCTGGTTCGATCCTCGGTCCGGTCCAACAAAGCATAATAGCCGGTTGTCTGTGATACCGAACTGGACCTGACAGAGGACCGAAAATGAGGAAAAGGGTGTTCGGTTCGGTCCTGTCCACGGTCCATAATGCTCGGCCCTCGTCCAAACCACCGAACCCATTGCACTCTTTCTTTTTGTTTGTTGGGTATGTTTGTATAAAGTATGGTATTTTTATGTGTTTGGTTAGATGGTCACCACTATGCCTGTTTGGTGGGGTGTGCTTAATGATGATGTGGCACTGACGTGGAGGTCGTTGGTTTGATGACCATTACATCTAGTCTAAAGCTTTAAATTCTTCAATTTTTCTTTATGAACATAATTTTGACATAATGAAATCGACAATGATGACAAAAATAAAACAATAATTGTTCCTGTTAATGATGATTCAGTAAATTGATCAATTCATTTGTATGTGCCTATGCAAAAACAAGGACATCCGGTCTTACTTGCTTACCTCTCTTTCTCCTTTTCTTTTCTTTTACTCTTGAAGCAACGTTGAATCATTTCTCATCTATTGTTACTCATTAGGTCTATGCTGAGAATGATAAATTCAGGGAGCGTTGGTATGCACGATGGGAGAAGTCAAAGTCATTGGCTTTATATATAGACAATATAAATGCTCATTTTTTAGAATTGGAAAAATCAATTGAAGAGTTATGTCCGGTAAGTACCCTTTATATCATACCCCAACACATTCAACTTATAAATAGATGAAAGAAAATCTAATAATACAAGTTAGTTTGGGTGTTTAATTGATAAGTTACTCGCACTTGAATCTGCAGACTCGGTCTTTATCGTTTAAGAAACCGGGAGATGAAAACGAGGTCCTTGTATCAAGGTGGTGGTCAGATGATAACTTTAGAAATGCAGTCGACTTGCTATCTTCAAATTTAAACAAACTGGATGACTACGTATCTTTCTTGGTAAGTGTTTTCTTATCCGCTGTTTAAATACCTGTCAGTATAATATCCCTTTTGCCAAAATACTGAATTTTACGAGCTATTATCCATATATTTGCATGCTAGAGGATCTATTAAAATCGTGTCATATTGTATGTTGCCAAGCCAAAAGTTATTAAGTTAGTAATACTTATGTTTTACAGAATATTTGTGGTCATTTGGGAGATGTTTTAGTAACAGTTGATTAGTAACCATACATGCACAAGTGTTGTAAATGGCAAAAAGATAAATTGATCATGTTGTTTGGGAGGCAATCTTTGCCCGGGCTTCCAAAACGGGTGCGTATGGGCTGTAAAACAATTGGTTTTGGGTTGATATGGACTTAACCATTTGGGAGATGTTTTCATAATTCTTTACTTTTTCTTGTTTAAGCCGTTAATTTTTTTGAAGCAACGATACTGTAGACAGTCTTGTGCTTGTATATGATTCTATTAGTTAGATTTTTTTAATGATAGTTTTGTTTAGTTGTTTGGTGTTTTTGAATAAACTGCCTGTTTAGAGCTGCACCCATCAAGACCCGAGCCCGTTTGACCCGAATTCTAATTTAGCCTGTTATGACCCGATCCGAACCCGCCTGACCTGCCGGTTTTGCCACCTATAAGAAACATTGGTCATCGATTGCGTTGCCCTTTAGTCTTATAATGAACGTGCGAGGGGTCAAATAATCAAACGGAGAGATGCTAAGTACATTAGTTATAAGAAAACTAGCATCGTGTCTTCTGTCGTGTTGCTTTGCTACTGTTGCTAACTCGGTGGTTTAATTAGCTTCTACTATACCGCTGTTTTGCTAACTTGCTACTTTTTTTGATACTGTTGTTTTGTCTAGGTTGTCAAATACCGTAAGCCAAGTAAAACGTCTCGACGCTGGATGTACTACACTTTTGGTGCTGTAGGAGTTTCAGTATTTTCACTATGGTTTCTACGTCATAGTAGACTGTCAGGCGTCATCTACAATTTGGTTCTCGAGTCAAAAGAATCAGTAACTGGGTTATTTATTGACCAAGTAAAGCAACTGGTAAGACTTCAGATGCTACCTGCTTTAGCACCACACAGAATCGGTACTATTTACCACCGATGTCTAAATCTTTTTAAATGTTTTTATTTTGTATTAAACCATTTCAAACACATTTTTTGAGAGAGGTTTTCTGTATAAGAAATAAAACTATGCCATTGGATGAATATAACTTATCTTCTGAAGTCATTCCTTTGTGCAGATAAGCATGCATGCACATCCTTCTTATTCTCATTCCTTTTTTATGCATAACTCGTTGATAATGTCATATCAATCCATCTCAACTTATAACTATTAGAGATTATCATTTGCAGACATTGGTAAATAGGCACAAGGAATTGATGAAACTTAAAGAAGTGAAATCGAATCGTGATTTCAGGTTAGTTGGTATTTTAGAACTGATAATGCAAATTACTTTTTCTTTTCGTTTCTGATGTACAATCTGTCAAATAATTGTAGTCATTAAGTTGCTATTTTATAGGCTATCAATAAAGATTATAATAAGTGGTAGTTTATAAACCATACATTATCACTTTTTTTTATAATCAGAATGATTTTATTCAATTGATATTGATGCAGTTTTGAGAAGGAGCTTAAGTATCCAACCCAAAATCTTAGTGGCGAAGATTCTGCTCGACCAGTGCTTAGCCAAGTAATACACTACCAATCTCACTCTCGTTTGCTGGTCAATATATTTTATCTAGGCTATTTTCAATAAAGAGCAGCGCAATTTTGGTCTATAGCTATTATTGATAAAGAGCAGCGCAATTTATGGCAAATGTCACTAAAAAGCAATGTACTTTAAGTCTTTAGTCCGTTTTGGTAGTTATAATTTTTCGAATATCCAATTTGGTTATTAACGTTTACGTTGAAACACTTTTGTACTTGGATATGGGTTTTGATAAGAGTTTAACGCTAGGTTTTTATTGGGTTCAACACTTTAGGGTTTCTTGTTATATCTAAATTTAATCATTTGAAAATATTTATTTTTCTAAACATATACTTCTTGAATGTGTTTCACTTTTTAAACCGAACTTTTTCTTGCTGTATTTAAGAGACCAAATCAATGTGTGCTTTAATTGAAACCGATTCGATAGCCCACCAAGGCTACCAAATCGGATAAAAATAAATTATAATTACTCCAAGGAACCAAAGCATAAAGTACGGTTGCTATGTAGTGAAGTTCGCCTTAATAACAGTAGCTCTCTAAAGAAAACAAAAAAAATGCAGTTTCAGCTATTCTATCGGTTCATCCGGTTAGAATTATGAAAATTTCATAAAAAAAAATTGGGTCAAAAAAATGTATTATTACGGATACTGATCAAAAGCCAAAGTAACGTAGTGAAATTTGCCCGTCATACCATGTCACATGTGAATATTCATTTGTTTTAATTTTTTTTTCCAACGACAGATTCAGAAGCTTAAACTTGGCGTTGATACGTGAGTTAAAATAAGCATTTCATTAGTTAACTCATTTTCTAAAATAAGCTTATTACTAATAGGGCTTAAACTTGCCAATACATTTTTTAACAGGGCAAGGGAATTGCTTGAGCTGAACCACCAGATATTGATGGCCAGTGAGAGAATCTTTGTCACCCTTGCTGCTATACCAGCAATTGTTTTCTCCCTCGGCGGGCTCATGATATCATGTGTGTTGGTCAAACAGGTAGGTTCAGTTTACATCTTTCAGCTTGCTAGTGTGACTGAACAATGGTGATATGTCAAATTTTTTAAATTTGTCATTGATTCTTAAATAGGCTCCATTTTTATTAATGAAAGTAGTTTTAATGCTCACTTCTGGATTCTAGTTTAACCACTATATTTTGAGTTTGTGAAAGTGAGTGTTGTTCATCTAAAACTGATTTTGATTTCCATGGGATTGCTGGGTTCACCAAGCTCTTGTTCCTTGAAAGGCTTACATTTCACTCTTTGCTAGTTTCAGTCACATTAAAGAGAATTTCAACTTACTTAGTAAGGGTCTATATATATTTTACTTTTTTTTTACATGAAATAAAAGGTTACCAATCGGTATGTCTTTCGGCTACACTTGGGAAGCAGAAATAAGTTCTTTCTGTAATGGCGACTGAGTTTCATATATGTAAATGCATAACTGTATCCAAAAACTTGTATAATTGGCTATACAAGATGTAATTTTTTTGTGATAGTTCTTATCTTGAGGTAAACTGATAGTAGCTTATCTGGTACATTTCCTGATTATCATATGGTTCCTGTTGATATAAATAATGCCTAAACAAGTTATTAATATTTTTCGATATCTCTTCGTTTTGATAATCACAAAATGTAAAATCATTAAACGAAAAATTATAACGTAAACAAGTATTTAGTTGTAAACATCTATTTTAACAATTCAATCACTTAAGGTATGAATAAACAAATGCTTAATGCATTATATGATCAAAGGAACATTTTCTTAATCACTAGATTTTTTATAAAATGTCAAAAACATTTTATATCTTTTAGAAAAACATTTTTGGTAATAAATAAAAAGGTTTAATCCATTATAAATTTATGAATTCAAATTTTCAACCAAAAATGGCAAAAATGTTCCAGAAAAACCTTCCCCACAAAAAGACAAAACTGGGCAACGGTCTTGAGGGGCGGCCCCCTTAATTATACAAGGCGGCCCCCTTAATTTTAAGGGGACCGCCCCGCTCCTCCAGCTGTCCAGTTTTTGCCTATAAATACTGGTTTTCCCCTGGACTTTTTCTCACCTTTTGCACCCCAAACCTTCTGTTCTAAATCTTCTCTAATCCTTGTAAATCCTTTCTAAAATCCTTTGATCATATTCTCTTAAGCATTGGTTTCTAAGTGATCCAAGCTTCCACCATCAAAGTGCAAAAGAAGAATACTCCTTCAACTAGAGAAGAAGTATTGTAGTTCAATTCATATCATTTTGTAGTTGTGTAAAGTAAAGTGTTGTATAGTTGTGATAAGTAGATCTAAGTGTAAGTAAGTAGTTGTGTTGTAAAGAAGTAGTGTAGAAGTTGTGAAGTCGTGGTCTAGAAGTTGTAAAGCCGTTGTGTAGAAGGTGTGAAGCCGTCGTGAAGAAGTCGTGAAGCCGTCGTGAAGTAGTAGTGAATAAGTCGTGAAGAAGTCGTGTAGAAGTTGTGAGATTGGTTCTAGCTACGATTAGAACCCGACATCTAGCTTTGTGTCGTTAAGCCGGTGTAAGCCAAAGTTGTGTAAGGTTTTCTCCGCCATAAGGGAGTTTGTTGATATAGTGAAGAGAACTCTCGAGTAGGTGACTCGGGGAGTGGAGTAGGGCAAGGAAGGTGTCCTTGTAGCCGAACCACTATAAATCCTTGTGTTGTGGTTTGATCTTTCCATCCCTATCTTTCATTTCATTTCATTTACTTTACTTGCATTACTTATTTACATTTGTCTATATTTGTTCATATTGTTTATGAGTTGAAGTCACATAAGATCGAATCGAAGTTTTCAAAAGTAAACAAAAGTTTTCACAATAAAATTTAAAAGAAGTAAAACTATTCAACCCCCCCTTCTAGTTTTCCACAATATGGTTCCTGTGTCTCAGGTACTAGGCGAAGGGAGAAGTGCTCGAGCTTAAATAAGACTTTTAGTAAAGGAGGTCGAGGAAAGATTTATAGAATTCCAGAAGCAGTGCTCGCCGGTAACATTTACGTTTCATTAATCATTTACTAATAGATTAAAAGTAGGCCCTTATGACATGTTTTCATTTGATGGCGGGCCTAGTCGCTTTGGGCTTAAGGTGGCCACACCAACCTCCTGAAAAGAGAGGGCTCTAAGCGGTATGAGTCTGTCTGGCGGTGGCCAAAGGTCAGAAACCATGGTTACCAAAAAAATAAAAATAATAATCTCAAATTGGATTTTCTGGTGAGCTCGTAGAAGTGTGTAAATGGCCCAGGTTCCTTCAACCCATTGGCCATTTCACTCAATTACCTAATATTAAACCGACTAAAATAAAATAAAAAAGATGCTCTGCTTGCTATTGGACTTCATAGTTTGGAGTCAGGGTCTTCAACAATTGAATGAATTGTGTATATATACCAAAGTAAATCATCTGTTTAGATAGATTTCATAAGAAGTTCCAAATAGATTAATCAAATACTGACTAGAATAATCGCATCCTAACTTTAAGCTAGTGTGATCAAGAACCTACCAAACTTAGAAAGAACTTATAGATACACAAAAATCTAAATCATTCGAATTTAAACACCAACATTTGGAATTATACTCCTTTAACCAGGGAATATTTACATACATTATTATAACTCTCTTCTTGCTCCTCATTTCTGCAGTAGTATATAGTTGGTCATACATCATATATAGGTTAAAATTATAAAGAGTACATCTTTACGTCTTAAAACATACATACTTAAGAATGCATATTGGCAGGGATTCAGGGAATGATCAACCGCGTATGTAGGTTCAAATTGCATCTCCTCTAGCTTAAAATCTAACTACACGCTAAAGTTGTTGACTTTTGATATTATAGTTCAAAATGCATCCCCTCTCAGTAGATATTTGCTTTCTCTCTGCAGAGTGATCGTCATTATAATCATGGACTGATTATGTGTACATTGGACCGACTTTACAGAGCAGCGGAGAGCAGTGCAAAGAAAACTGGTGAATGGCATAGGTTGGTTGCTTCTTTTGTAGCTTAATTTATTACTTAACCAGATTCCTTTGTTATTACCTTATTTTGTGTTCTTAAACCCAAAGCTTTTGCCTCTTGCTATCTGTTCATGTATATATCGGAAATGTTTTAGAGATGTCAATTTTCAACCAATTGCATATGAATGAGTTGTTTTGCAAGGAAACCTGTCAGTTGGGTGGGTTGGAATGCACCCAAAGTCCACTTAATGTAGCATAATACCTCCTGAATCGCATTATTAAAGAAATTAAACTATTAAGTTCTTGTAATTGTAATCTGACACCTGTTATTTATAAACATTTCTAACGGCTTTGTACAAGATGTGTTTTGATCAACTTAACCTACCTATTTGCTACCTCTAGGGTTCAGGACTTTAATGTTTAATTTTAAAAGCCGAAATTTGACACATGAGCATCAACACGTATAACATGACATTCATACCAAAGGGACACTAGGACACACTACATACACAAACCACATGTAAGTACATATATATCTGTTGGAATTAATGTCCAAGTTCGTCAAAAGTAGAGTCCTTTTTGGGTCGCCCTCGATGAACCGTAAAAGAGAAAATCTATTCGAAGAATAAGTAACAAGGCATGGTCTTTTTTTGTGGTTATCCCACATCGCCCAAAAGGGTAAACCAAACCCTTTGCTTTCCTTATAAATAGAAGGGCATGCCTTGGCTTTCATTACTAATCTCCTCATTCTATTTCCTACTCCTTATAAGAGTCTTTCGTGTATCGGGACCTTAGGAGTTTGAAAGAATAGTTTCTTTTTGGTTCGTGGGTGTGAGCTATTAGAGGTACTCTCTTTTGGGTACTCGCCTCCAAGTTCGACCAAGGTGGTCCGCGTGTGAGAAATTCGATTTTCTCAAAGGTTAGTAATTTTCTTATTTCTTATTTATTTAATTATTTCTTATAAGTTGCTTTTAGTTAATTGGGTTTAGATCCTTTAAGGTTTAGTTCCCTTCATGCTCTAGATTATTATTTCCGCTGCGTATTAATCTAGTTAGGGAATAGAAAACCCAACAGTGGTATCAAGAGCTTTAGCCTAATTCTATTAGCACTTAAAAAGTAAATTGTTAACATGTGATAAGTGTAAATAATAATTGTATATTATGTTATTGTCTTATGATCATTGAATGTTAATATAAATTTACATTTTGAACCTTATATTTTAAAATGTTTAAAATAGAACCCAAAAGTTTAAAATGTTTAAATGAAACCTTATATATAATTGTTATATTATATGTATCACTAAAGCTAAGTACGTCGTTAGTCAATTTGAATGAGATCGGCTCACCCATAGTGAACAAACTATAAGAGAGGTATAAGGCGGGTCGCTGACCTGCTTCTCTACTTCTTTGTGCGTTCAATGGAGCTACCGAGAACTTTTGATAGGATGATGTCTATATATTAAAAGTGTTGATATAAAAGTACTAAAACAAAATTCCCGTTTTAGATATATAGAAAATATGAATAGTATGCTAACCCATGAAAACCGCACATCTATCATATGGGCTATTAATGGAGCGTGTGTGGTTTACCGGCACATTAATAAGAGAACATAAGTGAAAGGTGATGTGGGTCTCGCGATTCTCTCGGGCTGACTCGAGCCGGGTACCACGCGGGTTTTGCATGGTTAATTTCACCATCTTATTCATGATCCTCGGCAACCCAGTCATGAATAGTAGATGAGCATATCCGAGATTAACATGCCATTGATCAGAATCAATGAATCTCAAAAGAACTAGGAATTTCATAGAGAATGAAATTGACAAAGACACTGTCTACCTAAAATAAATTCGTGATGTGAGTACGGCAACCCTCTTCACAAACGAATCCAAAATATGGATCCTAGCCTTAATATAAAATTGTGTAATTGATTAAGGAATATTCATGCTAAACTAAAAGTGTTTTTATCTTATAGATGTCTACAGAAAATGGTGTCAATCCTCCCGTTCCCAATCCCACACATAACTCGAACTTCTCATTACTCTCAGTTCTTGGGAGGGAAAGACTCACCGGTCCTAACTATATGGACTGGATGCGAAACCTTAGGTTCACCCTAAGGTACGAGAACAAAGAGTATGTTCTCGATGAGCAAATTCCAAAAATCGATAATGATTCAACCCAAGAAGAGATTGAAGCTCACCGAAAGCACTATGATGATGCGAACAAAGTGTCATGCATCATGGCATCTTCCATGAGCCCTGAACTGCAAAAGACTTTTGAGAACACTTGGGCTTATGAAATGAACCAACAGCTCAAAGAAATGTTTCAGGCAAAGGCAAGCAAGGAACGCCTTGATGTTGTTAAATCCCTCATGGCTTGCAAACCGAAACCTGGAGCCTCTATTTGTGCTTTTGTCTTAGAGATGAAAGGGTACTTTGACAGATTGGAATCTCTGAACATGGTATTCGATACTGAGCTTTCTATCAACATAATCCTATCTGGTCTGCCAGCTGATTACAATCAGTTTGTGCTCTCGTATCAAATGAACGGGAAAGAGACCTCAATAATGGAACTCCATACCTTGTTGCAAACCGCTGAGCAAGGGATCAAGAAGATTGATGTGCCCTCTACTTCAGCGGCTCCTGTGTTGACTGTAGGTCATAATGCAAAGAAAAGAAAGACTTCTCATTCCAACTGGAAAGGAAAGGCCACAAAAGGAAAGTCCGATCATGGGTCTAAGAGAAAGGCTGAATCTGAGATTGCACCAATAAGTGATCCAAAGGAAGCAGTGTGCTTCTACTGCAACACAAAGGGACATTGGAAGCGTAGCTGCCCAAAATATCTGAAGGACCTCAAAGACGGAAAGGTCGAAAAGGGTAGTCACTCAGGTATGTTTATGATCGAACTCCACAATACTACAACTTCTGATTCATGGGTCTTGGATACAGGGTGTGGTACTCACATTTGCACTGTATTGCAGGGTCTAAAGGAAAGTAGGAAGTTGAAGCATGGAGAGCTCAACTTAGTCATGGGAAACAGGAAAATCACACCTGTGACGAAGATTGGAAAGTTCGAGCTCATGCTAAAGTCTGGAGTTAGGATATATTTAAATAATTGTTGTTATTCGTCAGAAATGACAAGAAACATTATTTCATTTCATGCTTTGTTTAAAGATGGTTATCAATTTTCATTTGACAATGAGAATGGAGATATTTTGGTTTATTCAAATGATTGTTTTATATTTAAAGCTTCTCCTTGCAAAGGCATATATGAAACTGTTGAATGTTTTAGTGATAATGGCAATGTGATTTTAAATGTTGGTTCGTCTAATGAGCTTGATAAATCAAAATTGTGGCATTCTCGTCTTGGGCACATAAACAAGAAACGCATCGCCCAACTCCAAAAGGATGGAGTGTTGGAATCATTCGATTTCAAATTGGATGATGTATGCGAGTCTTGCTTATTGGGAAAGATGACTAAATCACCATTCACAGGAACATGTGAAAGAGGTGAAGGATTATTGGACTTAGTACACACGGATGTGTGTGGACCATTCCGATCAGCCACAAAAGATGGAAACCGCTACTACGTTACATTTACTGATGATTTCAGTAGATATGGATATGTTTATCTGATTAAACATAAGTCGGATACTTTTGAAGTATTCAAAAGGTATCAAAACGAAGTAGAGAACCAACTGGGCAGAAAGATAAAGGTACTCCGATCCGACAGGGGAGGAGAATACCTTAGTATCGAGTTTTTCGATCATCTTAGAAACTGTGGTATAGTTTCACAATTAACTCCTCCTAGAACACCACAACTGAATGGTGTTGCTGAGAGGAGAAATAGAACCTTGTTAGACATGGTTCGATGTATGATGTGTCGAGCAACACTTCCAATAAGCTTCTGGGGTTACACATTAGAAACAGCCGCCCATATCTTAAATCTTGTACCCACTAAGAAGGTTTCGAAGACACCTTTTGAGATGTGGAAGGGAAAACGTCCTTCCCTTGGGCACATCAAAATCTGGGGTTGTGAGGTTTTCGTTAGACGAGAAGCTCAAGACAAACTAGAAACCAGATCTGAAAAGTGTATTTTCGTCGGTTATCCGAAAGAGTCATTTGGATATTTGTTTTACAGACCCAAGGATAATGTGATGTTTGTAGCTCGAAGAGGAACGTTCCTCGAGAGAGAAATGATATCCAAAGAGGACAGTGGGAGTAAAATAGACCTTGAAGAAATTCAAGATTCTGCCAATGAAGAACCTATAGTAAACACTGACACTCAACAAGAGGTGGTGACACCTGTTGAACCTGATGATATATCCTTACCCATTCGCAGAACAAGTAGTAGAGTAAGCAAGGCTTCTCAGGATCCTCAATTCTATTATGGTTTCCATATTGAAGAGGACAAGATTAGTGATAGTACACTAATTGATTTGAATGAGCCTGATAACTACAAGGAAGCGATGGCATGCCCTGAGGCTGCTAAGTGGAAGGAAGCTATGAAAAGCGAGATTCAATCTATGTATGACAACCAAGTTTGGAATTTGGTTGACACTACACCTGGTCTTAAGACGGTAGGATGTAAGTGGATCTTCAAAAAGAAGACAGACATGGATGGGAAAGTACACACTTATAAAGCTAGGTTGGTAGCGAAGGGTTATACTCAAACCCACGGGATTGATTATGAGGAAACCTTCTCACCAGTAGCTAAAATAAAGTCAATTAGGATAATGCTTGCCATAGCTGCGTTTCACGATTATGAAATATGGCAGATGGATGTCAAGACCGCTTTCCTTAACGGAAAACTAACAGAGGATGTGTTTATGGCACAACCAGAAGGTTTTGAAAATGCAAAGTATCCTAAAAGAGTGTGCAAGCTTCAAAAGGCCATTTATGGACTTAAACAAGCTTCTCGTAGCTGGAATCTATGCTTCTATGAGAAAGTCACACAGTTTGGATTTTCTAGAAGTGAAGATGAGTCATGTATATATATCAAAGTCAGTGGGAGTGTTGTAGTCTTCCTGGTATTATATGTGGATGATATACTACTCATAGGAAACGATATCCCAACGTTACAAAGTGTAAAAGAATGGTTGGGGAAATGTTTCGCTATGAAAGATTTGGGAGATGCAACATTTGTTCTTGGTATAAAGATTTATAGAGATAGGACAAGACGTCTTATAGGATTTAGTCAGGACACGTACTTAGATAAAATTTTGAAAAGATTCAAAATGGAGAATTCTAAGAAAGGGAATCTACCCTTACATCATGGCATAAAGATTAGTAAGGATCTATGTCCGAAAACTGATGAAGAACTGGACAGAATGAGTCGAGTCCCATATGCTTCGGCTGTAGGATCGATCATGTATGCCATGACGTGTACAAGGCCTGATGTCTCCTTTGCTTTGAGCATGGTAAGTCGACATCAGCAGAATCCTAGTGAAGGTCATTGGACAGCTGTAATGAACATTCTTAAGTATCTAAGAAATACTAAAGACAGGTTCTTAGTTTATGGTGGAGAAGAAGAACTCAGAGTGACTGGTTATAGTGATGCAAGTTTCCAAACAGATAAAGATGATAGTCGTTCACAGTCTGGTTGGGTATTTTTGCTAAATGGGGGAGCGGTGACGTGGAAAAGTTCAAAGCAAGATACTGTGGCAGACTCCACATGCGAGCCGAGTATATTGCAGCTTGTGACTTCTAGAAAAAGGGCTTTCCTTGACTCCAGATGCGAGTCAAGAAGAGACCTTATGACGCGCACATTGGAGTCAAGGAAAGACCCGTCATAAATCTTCATGACTCGCATATGTGCGTCATCCCTCTATGACGCGCATTTATGACCCACGTTTTATGACTCTCCTTTTTGCGAGTCATAACCTAATTTTTTTTTAAAAAAAAAATTAATTTTTTTCAGTTCCTAATTTTCTATTAAATGACAATTAAAAACCTGATAATACAAAATTAAAAACACAAATATCAAAATTAACACCAAGAAACAAGCTCCAACATCAACTGTCTTGTAAGTCATTACAATAAAACTATCGAATACATAGATTTCAGATTTCTGACCAAGTCGTTCACAAACTAAAACTCAAAACTAGAAAGAGATATACACACTTAAGTACCTAAATCTCCTCCTTCATAGCTACCAAATTACGCCTTGATAGCATACTGGAGAGCTTGTTGGGAGCACCACCAGTAACCTTAGCAACACGAAGAAGAGCAAGTTAGACAACGCCCCATCCTCTGAATCTCCTTCCAAGTCCTTTATAAGCCCTTTTATTAGTTCAAAAAGAACCTCGACCTGCAACAGATAACCAATCATGAAGGTAACACAATATTGGTCAATCACCTCAACAACGAAATGATGAGTAAAACAGTAAAGATGTTCAATACCTTGTCAGCAGAAGATACACAAGCTTGGTTGGTCATTATGCTTTGGATGATAACCATAGCCATTATTTTATTAGTCCCATTATCAAGGTGATCCATTACTCGAGGATAATTAGACAGCGTCAAGGAAGTGACGATATCACTGTATTTTTCAAGTGGAGCGCTCAAAAGTGCAACAACTTGTTTTGTCGCTCTACTGTCTTCAAGCTTAGGTTTGTTAGAAAGTTTCTTAACACATGATCCTTATCCAAGAAGAGAGCAAAATCTTAACATTTCATTTTTAAAACTGATATGTAAAGCTAAATGATGAAATGATCAGCAGCATGGAGTCGTGTGAGGTACATATTTACTGCATAAAATCTCCTAAAATCATCTTATTCGAAAATCTGGATACCCAAGTGAGTTAGTTACCTGATAAAGTTGGGGACCTTTGTCATCATAACCAGCAACATTGTACTTGAACTGAAAGCAATCTCTCCTGCAAGCATTTTAACTTTCTCCACTAGAAGGTCCATCTGATCTATCGAGATTACGCCCTACAATTAAACAAAAGATCATGAATAACAAAGTTAATATTAAGTTGTTTACAAACAAACTTATGCAATTCGCAGCAAGTCTATTAAAAACTATTAGTCCAAGATGAAAAACAAGCAGAGAGATGTTGAAACAGCTTATACAAGTTAAGATAAGTCCAATTGAATCTGATGAAAGGGTAATGCAACAGTGAAACACCCCTAATGACCCACTTTAACCCATGAACCAAACACCCTATAAGTTAACTGTTTTGAAGCTTAAAACTAATAATGACCAAATTAATCTGTGAATCAGACTTATTAATAATCAACTAACTTAACTAGACTGAAATAAGCACTACTCAAAAGATAATATGAGGTAGAGTAAGTACCTCCTCAGTCTGAAATCGTTAGCATCCTGCAGTATAATTAAAATTGGTAAATACATATCTGTTTCGATTAATTAACCGAGGAGTAAGACAAATCAGCAGATTATAAAGTTATCAAAACAATAATAATCATTTTTACCTTATGGCCCGGCCTCTTTTACCATCAAAACAATCCACAACATCACCAAACTTCAAACTCGACACCACCTATTTGAACCAAACCCATACACAACCATGAACCAAACTTGATACCAACCACATTATTACTCATTTTTATTATTTATTTACACGTTTTTATTTGTTTATCTCGCAACCCGAGGGTTTTTGAGACAAACCCGTGGTGATAACTTGATAAAAATGGTGGGTTTACCCACCTTGATGCTCGGCTCGAACAAGAAACACGAAAAGAGGAAAAAGGTGTTCGGATTCGAGTATAAATCTTAGATTGAAGTGGTGTTAATGTAGGTCAAATGGCGCGTTTGATAGCTTAAAATGACGGGAAGGAAAAATGGTGAATGATGGTGGTGGAGGTGTAGGTGGACGCGCAGCGGTGGTGGAGTTCTCGCCGGATAAGTGATCGGAGAAGAAAGGAGATATGGGTGGGTGTGTTTGTCGGCGTAGAGAGAGAAACAGAGAAGTTGAATAACCCTAAGGGGTTATTATATGTGGTATTTATATGGGTGTGGGTGCAGACTTTTAGAGGGGTTTGAGAGGGGGCGGGAGTGTTTTGAGTGTTTTGAATAATTTTAGAGGGGTTTGAGAGGGAAGTTTTAGTGTTAAGAGCGGGAAGTGTTTTTGGGCAAAAAAAAAAAACGAAGGAGATGACCCCTATTTATGACGAAGCAAAACGAGCGTCATCTAGCAGGCTAAATTTTAACTGATTATGACCCATATGTTATGACGCTTTTTAAAGCGAGTCATCTTCGATAAAAAATTTACTCGTTATGACTCTTATTTTATGACTCTGCTATTTGCGCGTCATCTTTTAGTGTGCGTCATAAAATGCGAGTCAAGGAAAGCCCTTTTTCTAGTAGTGTGTGAGGCTTCTAAGGAAGCTATCTGGATGAGGAATTTCATTGGAGATCTTGGAGTTGTTCCAACAGTACAAGACCCGATTGAAATATTCTGTGATAATGAGAGTGCAGTCGCCTTGACTAAAGAACCCAAGGATCACGGAAAGTCAAAGCACATTGAAAGAAAATACCATTTTGTTCGAAGCAAAGTAGAAGAAGGACACGTGATTGTGAAGCACATACGATCAGAGGATAATCCAGCTGATCCATTCACAAAGGCATTGGCTAAGTCCAAACACGATGAACATGCTTGGAGCATTGGATTGAAAGATAATATAAAGTTTTAGTTGTTAGTTTGAATTTGAAACATTGTAAACAATGATTGAAATCGTAATAGATTTGGTGATTAAATAATGGAGATTTGTTTATTTGCAAGTGTACTACCATTTACTATTGTTTATCATTGTGTTTCATTTTTGCATGTTTAGAATCCACTTCCTGAGTACTTAGTTTACTCAAACCTCCTAAGTCATTCATACTACAGGAAGTAAGTATTGATTTAAGACTGTCATGGAGTGTTAGTAGATTGTGTATAAAGATTAGACATAGCATAGAGAATGCTGCAACACTCATGAGTACTTAATGGGAATTAAGTATAGGATAAACCCGTACTTAGAAAGATTACTTCATGGATTGAGATCACGAGTAATTCTAAGATGATAATATCCTCTATTCTTAAAATGGAGATGTATCGAGTTTCTAGTTTTCATGTCTGTTATACTTTAGTTTATTCAAACCCTGTGCGTAAATGCCAGTTATAAAGGGTATGCTAGGTATGACATGATAAGTTGACTAGTTCTATGTATTCAAAGTTTATTTGTTCCTTTCGCCTAAAAGGGAAAGCGATATCAATGGGCCCCTCGATGATTAAATGTTGACTTAAATGTACTAGGCCTAGCCGGGACTAAATTGATGTGTTCAATTCAGTAGTCTCATATAGTCAAATAATCGGAAATCGAGAAACAAAATGTTGAACCTGGAGATTGATTAAAATCCATGTCTCAGGTTCATACGATATCAGTAGAACAGAGGAATAGTTGATCGCTTATCTAAGGGCTGACTCTAAGATATGATTCAGAGTTTGGCAGTTGCATTGGATGGCACTCTCTGCTTAGTTGATCGGAATAGGCTTAGACCAATTATAGTTGATGAATTGTCCAAGTGGGAGACTGTTGGAATTAATGTCCAAGTTCATAACTAATTGGTGAGACTATCGTCAAAAGTAGAGTCCTTTTTGGGTCGCCCTCGATGAACCGTAAAAGAGAAAATCTATTCGAAGAATAAGTAACAAGGCATGGTCTTTTTTTGTGGTTATCCCACATCGCCCAAAAGGGTAAACCAAACCCTTTGCTTTCCTTATAAATAGAAGGGCATGCCTTGGCTTTCATTACTAATCTCCTCATTCTATTTCCTACTCCTTATAAGAGTCTTTCGTGTATCGGGACCTTAGGAGTTTGAAAGAATAGTTTCTTTTTGGTTCGTGGGTGTGAGCTATTAGAGGTACTCTCTTTTAGGTACTCGCCTCCAAGTTCGACCAAGGTGGTCCGCGTGTGAGAAATTCGATTTTCTCAAAGGTTAGTAATTTTCTTATTTCTTATTTATTTAATTATTTCTTATAAGTTGCTTTTAGTTAATTGGGTTTAGATCCTTTAGGGTTTAGTTCCCTTCTTGCTCTAGATTATTATTTCCGCTGCGTATTAATCTAGTTAGGGAATAGAAAACCCAACATATATATCTTTATGTATTTGTGTGTGTGTATATATCTATCACGTATACTTGTTTATTCGCATGTGCAAGCACACACACATATGCATGCATGGGATTATTGTTTAGAGATGCATTTATATTTATATGTGTATACAAACATTGGGAGCTAACTATTTTTGGGTCAATTATGAATAGTTTGAGAGAGGGTGTAATTGCTTTGGGGAAGCTAAATTGTTCGGATGCGGATAAGCTCATGGTCATATCACATTTTAAAGAGATGTACGTTTGCTCGTTTCCTCCTCCACGCTCAGGTGCGTTTGGTAGGTGGGCATGGTAGAGAATGGTGCATAGATAATGGAAATGGGAAGAGATGGAATGGGCATTTGGCCCCTGAAAAACGTAAGTGACTCCTTTTTCTTGTACGATCATGAAATCTCCGTATAGAAGTGTACTTCTCACATGATTTCATGCTTAGCTGTGTTTATGTGAAGGAATGAAACTGAAAAGACTTGCATGATTCCATGAAATCTCCGTATATCAGTTTGTTCATTTTTTTAATATACTAAACGATTACCCGCGCATGGTGGCGACTTTGTAAAATAATATTGCCTTTTATAAGTAGGGTGTGTTTTCTCTTTATATGTAGTATATATAGGTGTGTTATAATTACCATAATTGTGTCCTACCAGAAATTGTTTATAACACTGAGATGCATGAACATTGGTTAACAATGAATATGCAAAATGCTAATTGTTTTTCTTTCTGTTCAAGATTAATTGAATTATGTATTTGATCATTGACAGATCACATGTTCCTCTTATTATTTCTGAATTATACTAGAAATACATAATGAATGTTTACAACCAATACCAAATGAAGAGGATAAATAATTATAGCGTTAGGTGAAATATTTTAACATCTTTATAAAATCGTTGACACCAAAACATAACTTAATATATACATGACGACATATTTTTTTTAATAACTTAATATATACATGAAAAAGATTTCCTTAAATTCTATAGTTAAAAACTTGAACTGATTACTAAAGTTTCCTTTTTTAGCTTAAAAGCAAATACAAACTACTAAAATAAAATATGACAGTTGTTATTATTGTTACTATCATAATTATTTTCAATTTCTTTTTAAAAAGTGAAGAAGGTCACTAAATCTCCATAAGTTTATACGATACGAATGAGGTATCTTAGCTATTAATCTAATTTATATGGCTGAGTGTGAAGTTATTATGGATGAAAAGTGGAAACCTATTTAAGTTGGCTAGCATGTTTACCCGCGCAAAGCAGCGGGTTCAGAGGAGAATGTTGTTTTTAACGATTTTTTGATTTTACGTTTTTTATTATGAATATTGTTTAAACGATTTTGATGATAGATTTTAGAGATTGTGTGTTTGTGTTGTGAGATTGTGAAGAATTAATATGCCATATTATTATATGCAAATGTAAAAAGTTACTATTAATTTTGGCTATAAACATCTAAAAATCATTAGTTATATTTTATTATTGTAACATTCAATTTAATGCCATAATTTAATGTGCAATTATTATATTTTTATAATTTTTTTTTTAATAAAGACTAATAACAGAAGGTATGTTAACTTAATTTTTTTAAGACTTCTAAAGATAGAAAGTTCCAAATATATTATTGATAGCGTATAGGGCTTCCAGCCCGGCAGACTAAGGCCCATACACTCTAAACTCGGCCTATACACAAGCCCAACAAGGCTGGAGTCTGACAAAAGGCCTGGGAAGTACTCCCCCAGGCAGCACTAAGCCAACACCCGCCTGACAAACGTGTCCAGGCGAACTACGCTTGGCAAACTCGCCAGGACCGTTACGACGAGCATCATGTGCTCTCCTCACTTCTTCTCTCGATGGCCACCACATGGACCATCAGATTGCCTTTACGGGTTCTCACAACCTCGACCACCTATAAATACTTGACCAATTCTCTCGAATTGGTCCGGACGAAGCAAGTGAATCATAAGCTACACTTTCCCAGGTCCGCCCAGAGAACTTTACACCTTAGTCGATTATCCTCTCAGATAATTGACACAGTACAACTAAGTCTACTTGTGAGCGTTACCCCAACTCGTGACTCCGGTCACATTCTGGAGTTCTTACCGAACGTGGGAAACAAAACGATCGACCACCCCAAACCCTCAATATGTACTATACGTAAACATGGCGCCATCCATGCTCTACGATACTAATAGCCTCGATTTCCTCCTTTTTTTCGGTTAACCAGAAAAAGTTATTATCGCCGGAAAACTAAAAAACGCCCGCCGTTTAAAGTTTTCCGGCATAGGAAAACTTTGTTTTCAACAAATCCGCCACCGGAAAACCAAGCGAAACAATAATCGTTTCTGCTTCCTAGCGTCGAAAAACCCAAAAACCGCAAACCGACTTTTCCGTCGCTGGAAAAGTCATCCTCACCCAGAAACAAGGGTTTCACCATGAAACTCGCATCTCCAGGCAACAAGCCAAAACCTCACCTCAATAAAAAAAAATCGAAAAACAACAACCTCTCTCATGCTCCAACACACCGGAAAAGTTTTCCGACGTACCGGAAAACACAAACTCATCAAGAACACCATAGAAACACATCTAAAGCCTCATCCAGGCAAAACCGCATCCGAATCACTCACCTTGACAAACAAATGGCGCTACAACAAATAACTCGAAACAGCCTGAAAAATGGGTCAATAAAACCCAAACGCGGCCTGAAAGAACTTCAGGCAACAAAACTTCAACCCTAAACAACTCAATCTCAGTCTCAAGCAGCCTGAGATTGTTACACCAAAAACCCGATGAGGTATAATTATATCATCAAATGTTATATTTAAGTCGTTACTGTTATAAGTAATAGTACTAATTGGCTAATACACTCCCGCAGTTTGAGCGGGAGGCCTTCGAACGTTCAAACTGGATCTGAAATCAAGAAACAAAGCATCAAGCAGTCCCTTACATTATCACAATAATCACGAACGAAATGAATGTTAATCTCAATGTGTTTCGTACGTTGATGCTGAACATGATTGGTGGATCACTTACATTATCACAATAAACAATAGTAGCTGTAGACAACGGGGTATTAAGCTCACGTAGTAGGTTACGAACCCAAGCTGTCTCGGCAACCACATTAGCAACACCACGATATTCTGCTTCAGCACTCAAACGAGACAACGTCACCTGACGTTTAGCAGACCAAGATATCAGATTGTCACCAAGAAACACACAATAACCCGAAGTCGACCGAAGAGTAATCGAGCAACCTGCCCAATCGGCATCTGTGTAGGCAATAAGTTGAGCAGTAGAAGAAACATGCAGCTGAAGACCATGATCAAGAGTGCCACGAAGATAGCGTAATATACGCTTCAAAGCATGAAAATGCGGGTCACGAGGGTCATGCATATACAAACAAACCTGCTGAACCGCGTATGAAATATCCAGGCGCGTAAAGGTAAGATACTGAAGGGCACCAGCTAAGATCCGATATAAGATGTGATCATCAAATGGCGTACCATCAGGTCTAAGCTTGGACTCTGTATCAACAGGAGTGCGGCACGGATTGCATTTCTGCATATGAGCTCTGTCAAGAATCTCCTCAGCAAACTTGGACTGCGATAAAAACATACCAGATTGTGGAAAACTAGAAGGGGGGTTGAATAGTTTTACCGTTTTTAAACTTAATTTACTTTGAAAACGGTATGTGAATTCAAACAATGTAAATAAACAAATGATAAGTAAAGTGCAAGTAAAGAAAGTAACGATCAAACAACAACACGAAGGTTTATAGTGGTTCGGTCTACAAGGACTCTTTTTCCTCGCCCTACTCCACTCCCCGAGTATCCAACTCGAGAGTATCCTTCACTATCAACAAGCTCCTTTATCCGGCGGAGAAAACCTTACACGTCGCTTACACAAGATTTCCGACACAAAGCTAAATGTCGTGTTCTTTTACAAGGGAAAACTAGAAGGGGGGTTGAATAGTTTTACGTCTTTTTAATTTATTATAAAACCTTTGTTTACTTTTAAAAACTTAGATTCAAGTTTGTTATGAAAAATAAAACTTAAATCTTATTATTAGTTATATATGTATTCTTTTAAATTGATTGTAAAAGTTTTGGTTTCTTGAATGGATTTTCAAATTGATCTTTATGTGAAGTCGACCTCTAATTAATACTAGCAATTATATAAGCCTATGTGTATGAAAGTAATGACGATGTATGTAAAGAAATAAATAAGGTATGGAAAGATCTAACCGAGACATGAGAGATTTATAGTGGTTCGGCTACAAGGACACCTTCCTTGCCCTACTCCACTCCCCGAGCACCGAGCTCGAGAGTTTTCTTCACAACTTCAATAAGCTCCCTTATGGCGGAGAAAACCGTACACAACTTTGGCTTACACGGGTTTAACGACACAAAGCTAAATGTCGAGTTCTAATCGTAGCTAGAACCAATCTCACAACTTCACAACACAACTTCTTCATAACTTATTCACGACTACTTCACAACGGCTTCACGACTGCTTCACGACATCTTCACGACTTCAACACGACCGCTACACAACCTCTATGCTGCGCCTTCACGACTTCAACACTATGTCTTCACGACTAAGACTTCACGACTTCAACATGACCGCTACACAACCTCTATGCTACGGCTTCACGACTTCAACACTAGAACTTCACGACTAGGACTTCACGGCTTCAACACGACCGCTACACAACCTCTATGCTACGGCTTCACGACTTCAACACTAGGACTTCACGACTAGGACTTCATGGCTTCAACACGACCGCTACACAACCTCTATGCTACGGCTTCACGACTTCAACACTAGGACTTCACGACTAGGACTTCATGGCTTCAACACGACTTCTTTACTCCACAACTACTTATCCACCTTCTTCACTACTTACACACTACTCTAGCCTAATCACATATGTTTACAACTTGTATACACACTTTACACAAATGAATGAAAGATTTACAAAGTATACAAAACAAACAACTTGAGTAACAAGATGCTACTAAGTTGTAATACTTCTAGTCTTGATTAATAGAAGTATTCTTCTTTTGCACTTGGATGGTGGAAGCTTGGATCACTTGGAAACCAATGCTTAAGATTACATGATCAAAGGTTTTTTGAAGATATGAAATGAGATTTACAACAGAAAGTTTTAGTGCAAAAGGTTGAGTAAAAGTCCAGGGGAAGGCTGGTATTTATAGGCAGAAAAACTGGACAGCTGGGAGCTACTGGAGCGTGGCCGGCCCCCTTAAATAGGGGGGCGGTCCCCTTAATTTTACTAGCCGGTCCCCTTAATAATTAAGGGGGCCGCCTAGTAAAATTTTCTGAACGTTGCCCAGATTTGTCCTTTTGTGGGGAAGGTTTTTCTGGAACATTTTTACTGATTTTGGTTAAAAATTTGAATTCATGTTTTTATAAAAGATTAAACATTTTTATTTAATACCAAAAATGTTTTTCAAAAATATATAAAATGTTTTTGATGTTTTATAAAAAATCTAGTTATTAAGAAAATGTTCCTTTGATCATATAATGCATTAAGCATTAGTTCATTCATACCTTAAGTGATTTTAGTTGTAGAAGTGAATATTTACAACTAAGTACTTGTTTAATTTATAAGTTTATGTTTTAATGAGTTTACATTTTGTGATCATCAAAACATAGAGATATGAATAAATATTGATAATGTTTTTAGGCATTTATTTATGTCAACAATCTCCCCCTTTTTGATGATTACAAAACCTAAACTCATTAAACCAAAAAGTTTATTTTTGGACAAGTATTTAGTGAGTTTACATTCACTTCTCCCCCTTTTTGTAGAATCAAAAAGGTTAAGCCGACAAAATTCAAACGTGAAATTTGTCGGGACGAAAACTCCCCCTTGATGTGTACTCCCCCTCGTTTGGGGGCACCAAGGAATCGATATATGGAATACTTGCAAGAAAAATATTAGAAGCACAAGCATATATATAGCAAAAATAAGCATGCATATAAAGACATTCATTAAAAATGTTGTGTATCAATACACAACCATCCAAGATTATATTCAATCCTACATTAGCTAGTAAGTAATGCAATCTACATAATCATTCTAGGAGTACATGATCTTCCATGGGGCTTGCACACAAAATGGTTTGAAAAATTATTTTTGATTAAGCATTGCATATGCTTAATTTGGTGAGAATGAAGGTGGTGGTAGTGTAGTGGGTGAAAATGATGGAGGTTGTGGTGGAGGTTGGTTGTTAAGCATGTGTTCAAGGGATGAAAACATGTAGTGTATCTCATCTCTAAGACCAAAGATGATGGTTCGTTTGTGGGTGTGGTGGTATTGGTGATGATGAGAAATGAGCATCAAGAGGTGTTATTGGTGATATGGAAATGACAAGTTGGGTGAATGGAGGTTCTTGAGTAGGAGGTGGAGTTGATGCTCTTGATGATGGTGATGAAAGGTGTGAGTTGATGTAGTTATTGATGGATGAAGTGGAAGGTATGAATGAAGATGTTGTGCCATGAGTGAAGGGTGTTTTTGATGGTGCATTTGGTGCACTTTGGGATTAACATTGAGGTGGTGGTGATGGAGTTTTGGTGTCTTAGAGATGATTTTGGTGATAGCATGGTGAATGAAAATGGGTGTTTGATGGATGTGATGGTTGATTTAGGTAAGGTTGGGGCTAGATAAAAGGGGTCGCAAGATGCAAAAGAAAACAGTAAATTTTACTGCCCAGATGGCCGGTCCCCTTAATTGTAGGCCGGCCCCCTTAAAATTAAAGGGACCGCCTAGGGAATTAAGGGGGCCGCCCATCTGGTGTTTTCCCAGGCGACCAAATTTTGAAAAATTTCCAGAAAAGGGTCATTTTTAGGGTGTTTTTGCAGCAAGCTCCATTTGAATCATGTACATCAAGAATGATTAAATAGTGGCATAAACATGTTAAATACGCATGCATACATTTAAAACATATTATGGAATAAGCATGTTATTAATCATCAAGCATGTATATATATATCATGATATCAAGTATACAAGCAATAAGCATAACAATCATATATTAAAGACAAGAAATAAAGCATTCATTAGTTGAAAATAATTATGTTAAAAACATAATTATTGATACAACACATATTTTGATTATAGCATACAATAAGTAGAAAATTTTAAATTGCCTCAGAGATTCATTTGACTTGCTTGAGACATGAAAAACTTGAATTATTTTGGATGGATGATGGTAAAGAGGGGGTAAAACAAATTGGATTAATGGGGTTGTAAGTATGGGTGTATGGATGTTTGAGAGAGTGTTGATGGAGGAATTTGAGGTGGAGAGCTTGGACTTGACCATGTTGAATGAGGGTTTTGATGTTGTTCAAGTGGTGGTGTTGGATTAGATCTAGTGAGAAGATACTCAATCCAAGTGAGACGCTCATTTAAGGCGATGGTTTGATTTTGGAGAAAGATGCAACAAGGACAATTGTTGACATGTTTCTCAATTTGACTCAAGTGATGTGGTGATGATGGTAATGATGGTGAGATGAATGGTGATGGGTTTAAGTTGCTTTGAGCAAGGTGCAAAGCAAGGAGAGCATTAAGCTCATGGGCTTCCTTGAGTTCTTTAATGAACTTCAAGTGTTGAGTGGAAGGTGATGATAATGGAGAGTGGTTGTTATTTGGTGGAAGTGGTGATGACACTTTCGGTGGTGGAGACATTTGTGAACTTGGGTAATTATGAGTGAATGAAGGTGGACATATGGATGATAGGTTATGTGTGTGAAAGGGTTCATTAGGATGAGGTTTAGGTGTTGGTTGAGTTTGAACAACATCATTTGTTGAGTTATGGCAAATGTTAAGCTTCCTCCTCCAAATGGGTATTTATGGTGTAGTGATGATGTGATTGTGGAAGGTAAATTTTGGAGGGTGGTTTGTGACAAAATGTGTTTGTGAATTTTGGGAAGTATAGGATAAAATGGGTTTAAAAATAGAAAAAGGGAGCAGCACCTTCGACCATCAGATGGCCGGTCCCCTTAATTAAGGGGCCGGTCCCCTTAAATATTAAGGGGGCCGCCTAATGAATTAAGGGGGCCGCCCATCTGCTGATTTCCAGGTTACTGGAAATGGGTTTTTGGCAGAAAATTGTTGAAAGGGTTTGTGTTTTTGGGTTTAGTTTCAAGCAAGTCCAACTTCTTTTGAGGCAATTTAGGATTTAATAACTTATGTATGCTAAGCATATTCATTAGACATTATTATCTAGCATGCAAATAACTCATTTAGCATGTAACATATATATGTTAGACAAGAAAACACTACATAGCACCAAGTAATTCATAGTATCATATTTAGGAAGATTAATAAGCTAGTTAAATAATCCTAATGAATATCTATGTGCATGGAAATGTAGAGTTATGATAGCATGGACTTCTAGACTTGTACCAAGTGAGGTCTTAGTGAATAAATTATGGTTATTATCAAATTTAGTTCACTTATAAATGTCACATACATAAATATAGATGACAGATATGAGATCACCATGCATGATTTAAAGAAATGTTTTTGGCATTATTCAACAATGTTTGAAAGTAGGTTTTATGTGGATGTGAAAAATATATTAATGAAATAGTTTTGGCTTTATTTCAAAATGTTTTTATGAGGAAAGAAAACATATTTTTCCAATCTTTGGTTTTTGATAAACACGTAATTATGGACACAAGTTTGGAAGAAAGGTAGGATGGTGAAACATGTTTAATAGCAATGTGTCATAATCTTTTGAAAAATCATTTTTCCAAAATGTGAAGTTTTTGCAAATTTAAAAATAAGTCCAATTAATTATAGGTTTAAAAATAGTGGTTTATAAAAGATCTCATGCTCAAGGGCATTGGTTAAGTCTATTGTCACATGCTACCTCTTTCTACATATCCTATGGCATTTAAGCATGTATTATGACTAAATACAAAAATACATCATGTCAGAGTAGTTAGAGAAAAACAAAAGCTATTATAATGACAATGCATTCAACAACTAAACAAATAATTACGAAAGCATGCAGTCAAATCACATAGGAGCAAGTAAACATCTAGAAATTTTATATACGCAAGATGACATAAATCTAGGAATGAAAAGCTCTAGTGAAAAGCAAAGTTCATAACAGTAAACTATCGTTAGGTATATTTAGGAAGAATAATGTATTCAAGTTGGAGAATGAGTATGAGACTATTACTAGTGGTGCTCAATTCAGGCTAAACACGACCGTTTTTACGGGTTACACACACCCAACTTCTCACATAGAAGCAATTCAACCGTTAGGTCAAATTGAGTTTCTAGTCAATAGATTCTCCAGTAGTCATTCTCTTTTTAGAAGAAATTAAGTTCCTAAATTTACCTATCGAAGAGTACCAAATATGAAGATTGCTTGGTTTACTAACACTTAGGGGGGCTAACTAAAGGGTTTCTAGGTCATTAAGCCACATAACGAATATAACTAAAGTGTAAAGGCAAAGCAACCTATCAGACTAAGCATATCCTAAGGCATTAATAAGATTATATGCATGAAGTAATTACTTATGAAATTTTAAATAGAGAACTTACCTCACGTCCTAGCTTTTCTTCGTAATGTCTCAGATGATGATCAACGTGTGAATGATAGGTGACTCTTCAAGATACACAAGGTGTGAAAGTATATCATGGCAAGCTTCTAACACCTTATTTAAACCGAAGTGGCTTGACCCGAACATGTCTTGTACGGATCATGATCTTCTCCTTCGTCTGTGTCACTCCATGATTTTGGATTGAGTTCACTTTGGAGTTGATTCATGTAGTCTTCGTCGTTAATACCTACATTAACAAAATTTGAACTAGTAGCACATGTATCTGTTTTATCTAAATGTTTATCTATTAAATTTTCTAAGATAACTAATTCATGTACAAGATCAAAATCCTCATCTTTGGCTTGACATTTTTCTTGATGAAAGTTTAAGAGATTTTTCCAAATATCATTTGCCGTCTTACAGAAAGATATTCTTTCATATTCAACTTTCGGCAAGGTTTTGTAAATAATTATTTTAGCTTCATTATTTTTGTTATTCTTAGTTTTTAAATAATCATTTTGAGTTTCAAAATCCGTTTTTGTTTGACTTTCAAAATCCGTTTTTGTTGGTTGAAAATCACCAATCGAAATGACATGCCAAAGATCTAGATCAATTGATTTTACATAAGTTTCAAATTTATTTTTCCATTCAAGAAAAGTATAGTTTTCAAATAGTGGTGGTTTTAGCAAAGATTCCCCTTCTAGATATTTTTTGAATTCCATAGATCGATTCAAGTTTTAAAATACAGTATATTTTAAAGATCTTGATTGACGTGGCTCTTGATACCAATTGTGGAAAACTAGAAGGGGGGTTGAATAGTTTTACGTTTTTTTAATTTATTATAAAACCTTTGTTTACTTTTAAAAACTTAGATTCAAGTTTGTTATGAAAAATAAAACTTAAATCTTATTATTAGTTATATATGTATTCTTTTAAATTGATTGTAAAAGTTTTGGTTTCTTGAATGGATTTTCAAATTGATCTTTATGTGAAGTCGACCTCTAATTAATACTAGCAATTATATAAGCCTATGTGTATGAAAGTAATGACGATGTAAGTAAAGAAATAAATAAGGTATGGAAAGATCTAATCGATACACGAGAGATTTATAGTGGTTCGGCTACAAGGACACCTTCCTTTCCCTACTCCACTCCCCGAGCACCGAGCTTGAGAGTTTTCTTCACAACTTCAATAAGCTCCCTTATGGCGGAGAAAACCGTACACAACTTTGGCTTACACGGGTTTAACGACACAAAGCTAAATGTCGAGTTCTAATCGTAGCTAGAACCAATCTCACAACTTCACAACACAACTTCTTCACAACTTATTCACGACTACTTCACAACGGCTTCACGACTGCTTCACGACATCTTCACGACTTCAACACGACCGCTACACAACCTCTATACTGCGGCAACACGACTTTAACATGATGTCTTCACGACTAAGACTTCACAACTTCAACATGACCGCTACACAACCTCTATGCTACGGCTTCACGACTTCAACACTAGAACTTCACGACTAGGACTTCACGGCTTCAACACGACCGCTACACAACCTCTATGCTACGGCTTCACGACTTCAACACTAGGACTTCACGACTAGGACTTCATGGCTTCAACACGACCGCTACACAACCTCTATGCTACGGCTTCACGACTTCAACACTAGGACTTCACGACTAGGACTTCATGGCTTCAACACTACTTCTTTACTCCACAACTACTTATCCACCTTCTTTGCCACTTACACACTACTCTAGCCTAATCACATATGTTTACAACTTGTATACACACTTTACACAAATGAATGAAAGATTTACAAAGTATACAAAACAAACAACTTGAGTAACAAGATGCTACTAAGTTGTAATACTTCTAGTCTTGATTGATAGAAGTATTCTTCTTTTGCACTTGGATGGTGGAAGCTTGGATCACTTGGAAACCAATGCTTAAGATTACATGATCAAAGGTTTTTTGAAGATATGAAATGAGATTTACAACAGAAAGTTTTAGTGCAAAAGGTTTAGTAAAAATCCAGAGGAAGGCTGGTATTTATAGGCAGAAAAACTGGACAGCTGGGAGCTACTGGAGCGTGGCCGGCCCCCTTAAATAGGGGGGCGGTCCCCTTAATTTTACTAGCCGGTCCCCTTAATAATTAAGGGGGCCGCCTAGTAAAATTTTCTGAACGTTGCCCAGATTTGTCCTTTTGTGGGGAAGGTTTTTCTGGAACATTTTTACTGATTTTGGTTAAAAATTTGAATTCATGTTTTTATAAAAGATTATACATTTTTATTTAATACCAAAAATGTTTTTCAAAAATATATAAAATGTTTTTGATGTTTTATAAAAAATCTAGTTATTAAGAAAATGTTCCTTTGATCATATAATGCATTAAGCATTAGTTCATTCATACCTTAAGTGATTTTAGTTGTAGAAGTGAATTTACAACTAAGTACTTGTTTAATTTATAAGTTTATGTTTTAATGAGTTTACATTTTGTGATCATCAAAACATAGAGATATGAATAAGAGTCGAGTTATTTTAGAAACCAAACATTCCTCACATACCAAGGGACTCATCCCCACCATCCATCTAAAAAGAAATCAATGGTTGAGATTAAAAGCATTTAATATTTCACCCATTTTTTATAATTTAAATATCTCTTAAACCGTTAATCGTTAAGCGAAAATAATTACACCATCGCGACAAGCATTTAATTATCTTTCTATAGACGGGCATTTTGATATACTTTCGACAAAAAAAAAAAATTCATTTTTTTCACGTTTTTTTTTCGTAGCCGAAAAAATCATATATGATATATCATATATGATATTACATATCATATATGATATATATGATATATCATATATGATATTACATATAATATCATATATGATATGTAATATCATATATGATATATCATATATGATATATCATATATATCATATATGATATGTAATATCATATATGATTTTTTCGGCCACGAAAAAAAACGTAAAAAAATGAAAAAAAAAAATTGTCGAAAATATATCAAATTGCCTATCTATAGAAAGATAATTAAATGCTCGTCGTAACGGCATATTTTTTTTCGCTTAACGATTAACGGTTTGAAAGATATTAATATTTGAAAAAAAAGGATGAAAGTGGGTTTTTTAAATTGTTGGGATTAATCTCATCCATTAGATCAAATAAAGATGGAGGGTGGAGATTAGTCCCTTGGTATGTAAAAAAAGTTTGGTCCTCAAATGATCTTAAATCTATGAATAAATATTGATAATGTTTTTAGGCATTTATTTATGTCAACATGTCGAGTTCTTTTACAAGGGCACAACCACTCCCGTCACACTACGTATTTTGAGGACTAAAATACTAACCGATCACTACAGAGATTTATGAGAGTTTGGTACAAACAATGATGTATGAATAACTACAATTCACACAGTGATGAACTAACAAGTCTTGCAACGCTTTGTTGAAGCTTGTAGGCCTTTAAATGAATATGTGATCTTCTTGCTACAAGAGAATCTCACACAAATGAAATATCAATGAGTTAGATATGAACATGATGAATGAAAGAATGTATGTTGTTGTTATGCTTGTAAGTGATGAGAAAACAAGTTGGTGTGGCTTGCTATTTTTATAGACAAAACTTGCCAGCTAACCACGGATGGGACGGAACCAAATTATGGGTTTCGTCCGTGTAACCATTTGGTTCCTCGCGACCCTATCAGAAAATCTACCAAAATCTTTCAAAGATATCTTCAAGTATCCTACAAGATTTCTATATCTTTCCATGATTCTTTGAGTAACAATCTAAACAAGATATTCATCATATCTTCCAAAGATCTCAAAGATGATGCATGCCATGATGTAAACATTCATTTTCATTTTAGATTAAAATGTATATGAAAGTAAACTTGTAAAGTGTATATATTAATTTAATTAGATATATATGGAAATATATATATCTTAATTTAATAAAATGTTTAATTATATATATATATATATATATATATATATATATATATATATATATATATATATATCTTAATTTAATAAAATGTTTAATTGACTTAGTGGTATCTTATTTAAGCAACGCTAATAAATAAAATGTAATACATAAAATGTAGAAAGAAATATCATTTAAGCAACGTTATCAAATATTGATTTGACATTGGACTAGTAGCATATTGGTGTTTGTTTCTACTTAGAAGATTATGAACACAAGAACTTTACACAATAAGAAGTCAGGTTATTTGGATTTATAAAATTATGTGAAATTAAGTTTTGTTTGACAACATTTTTTTTACAGCTTTTGAATTTATAATAAATTTTGAAGCTTTTTGAGTAGTTTTCGGAAAGTAGTTGGAGCCTTGGAGGTTGTAAAATGTAAACTAACTAATTACTCATACAATATTATTCTTACTAATCAATTTTTTTTTGAACGGCCAAGATTCATTAAGCTATCAAGAAGCTAGAACAAAACAAATTACAACATAGAAGTGAGAAGAGTTGGGTTTTGAAGCCAACCTACCCGACTAAAGTTTGTAGATCTATACCTACTATTAGATAAAAGTAAAGTAACTCCCAATACCGTCTTCCACGGGTTATGGGTCCCAATACCGTCTTCCACGGTGTATGGGGGAGGTTAAGACATAGACAACCTTACCCCTACCTAAGGTAGAGAGGCTGCTTCCGGTTCTACCAAATGTAGAAAAGGACTTCCGGCCTTGCAAGGGGTGAGGATCGAACCATTGACCTCTGTCTCCAAAGGCAAGGGTGTTAACCACTTGATCCAACCTTCCTCTAGATCTATACCTACTATTGATCCTAGTAAAAGAATTCGTTACAAAGTTATCAAAAAACATACTTTTTCTAGGACTCGCCACTCCAAAAACGCAATCGTTTCTATGCCCCCAAACATGCCACCATAAGGACAAGAACTATTCTTACTAATCAATTAGTGTGTTATATTTATGTTTTTGATATCTTTTTTTGTCAATTTAACATTTTAAGTTCGAGCTTCGATCACTTTGCCAAGCTTGTCTGAAATTAAAAACTCAAACTCTAGCTTCAACTTTTACAACCTTCGGCTCTAACTAATATCTGTCGTGGAAATAGGTGCTCGTTCGAAATGGCGGCTTATAAGCTATTAAGTTAAAAAGCATATGTACACTGAAATAAGTTGATCCAGACAAGTTAAGACCAAATGAGAAGTAAAACTAAAATAAGAGGGTGTAAAGAAATCACAACCACATATTTAGATGTACATACAAAAATCGATGCATTTTCCTTTAAATTTCTGACTTTTATTTGAAATATCTGGTTAAAAATATTTTTCACTCTTCTTGTTTTAATTTTTCTTCTCATTAGATCTCTTCCCTGATCCAGACACCCATTCAAAACAGTCAAAACATGTCTGTTTAAACTAGTCATTTTGCAGCAGTGGTTGAAACGAGCTTTAGGGTTGGCTAACTTGTCTACTTATGCTCCATTATTTATCTTTTTATTGATAATTTAAACGTTATTTCTGATTGCAAAAGTTTTACTAGTAAGTTTTATGATGGTAACAATATATTGCCATATCCCTCTTTGACAAGGGGCTTCGGGGTGCGTTAGAAGATATTGTTGTGTGTGGAGGTCCATATTTTGGAGATTTCCAATGGAGGTTGGCGTCTCTGCCAATATGTTCGGGAGGGTTAGGCCTTAGTTCGGCAGAGGACTTGTCAGCTTACGCTTTCGTGGCTTCTAGGGTGCAGTCTTGGAAGTTACAGGACCACATTCTGCGAAATAGTGGTGTTGTGGGAATGGACTCTGATTACAAGCTTGCGCTAGACAACATTCACAGCTCTCTTCCTGAGTTAGACCTGAGTGTCTTTACTGATAAAGACACCGCCCCCATGAAAGCACAAAAAACTTTGGCGAATGCTTTTTACAGTAAAACCCTTCAAACTTTGGGAGAGAAGTTTACCATGTCCTCGCGCCAGGCAGCAGTGCTTGAATGTCTACAAGGGGCCCATGCTCAAGACTTTTTAAATGTTCTTCCCATTGAGGGGCTTGGCCAACATATGTCGGCGATTGAATACCGGGTAATCCTCAAATATCGGCTGATGATTCCTTTGTTCCCAGTTGACGAGCCATGTCCAATTTGCAAAAAGGCATGTCTAGATAAATTTGGGGAGCACGCCCTCCACTGTAAGGAGTTGCCGGGGTTCAAATACCGGCATGACCTGGTTCGGGATGTCTTGTGGGACGTGTTGAGGAGAGCTGGGATTTCTTCTAAGAAAGAAGCCCCTGTGAATTTTCTGACAGACCCGTTGGAAGGAAGGTCTACCCTGCGCCCGGCGGATGTCCTCGTATTCGGTTGGGCAGGTGGTAAACATGCTTGTGTAGACCTCACCGGGGTGTCTTCGTTGGTGGGGTTTCGGGACACGGGGTTCGTGGCTGGGCAAGCAGTTTTGAAGGCGGAGTCTAAAAAGGTGACTAAACATGAAACAACTTGTTTGGAGAATCAACACGTGTTTGTGCCATTTGCTTTTGATACTTTTGGATCCCTTGCCCCCGAGGCAATCCGATTCCTGGATCGGGTGCAAAAGGTTGTCCACAGTAATTCTCCGTCCTCCAAGAATCAAGGTTTTATTTTTAGCAGGGTAGGTTTTGCAATTCAAAAAGGGGTTTCGGCGCAGCTTGTTGCCCGTTTACCTATCATGCGCTTGTAATTTCAAAAATATATATATAGTTTATTTTATAATCACTATAGAGTTATATTGTTTGTTTGTTAGGCGATATATAAATCAAACTTATCTAGTATACAATGAGCTCAGATGAGATACTTGGAGATGAGATACCTGTAGAGTAAGAAATTTTCAAATATCAAGTCGTAATATTTAAAAGAAATGAATACGTATAGCGATATGAGGTTTTAATACCACATGTTATTTCTTTGCATTTTAACTGTCAGATATCTTTTATCCTTGCTTTTTATTGCTACGGAAATTAGTTATCTCGTCACATTTTCGTTTTTCTTTCATTTTCCTTCGAATTTCTTATGTGCGCAAGTTGTGAAACACGCATGTGACACGGTTGTGGGCTTGGACCTATTTATCCTCTAATAGTTGCCACTTGACACTGACTATAACTTAATAGACGTGTGGAATTTTACTTATTGATCGAAATCGTAGGCCTTAACTTTAGATGCACTACGAAAATGCAAGGTGTGGTATGTTGTTTGTATGGTTTAGATAAATTAGAGTAATCAAAGCTAAAAGGAGTAACATCGTGCGCAAGGAGTTTAAGAATTTTTTACTTTGTTGATCGGTTTTAAACATTTAGCTAGTAAAACATAGTTTGATTATTTTCTTATGTATAGGATCTGGTAACGTGGAATTCTCACCGCTTAAGTCTAAGAAACCTGAAAAAGTCTTTTTAACCGGCCGTTTGAGAGGTTACGTAGTGAAATTAAGAACGGTGTCTAAAGACGATGAACATTGACTCACTGACTTTTAAATTTCGTAGATAGAGATTAGTATCGAATCAAGTTCATATACTTTTAAAGATTCAAATTAAACTTTGTCGTCCTTTCATTGTAAATACTAGATGATTACCCGTGCATAGCGATATGATAATGACTTTACGCATAGCGAGAATTTTAGGAATAACTTTATCGCATACTATTTCATATTAAAATGTCAAGTACTTATGCATCACGTGCAATGACGATACAAAAACTTTAGTCAGTAATATTACAAGGTTGTGATAATTGGCGGTGAAAAGTGTTGGAATCAGTAAATCATATAAATACTATAAACACATAAACATCAAGATCACGCAACGGAATAGATCTACATAAACATATAATTAATTAAAATAAAAGAAAGCGTACCTTTTGGATTCCTAGCAAGAACAAGGAATCACGTACTTCCAAGAACAAAATATAAACCCAAGGAGAGAGCTTATATGGATCGATCTAAGGCAAAAACACACAAGCTAAAATAAGCTTGTTACTCGTTCTTGTACACATGCAATGCCAGCGTTCCAATGGGAAAAGCTAGGTTCAAATCACAAAACAAACCAAACACTTTGATAGCTTTACTTGGATCGGCAATACCAAGTGGTATTAAGAAAGAGGCCGATCGGTTCTTAGCTAGGAGAGAAGAGAAGGAGAGAAGTTTGGCTTGTAGAGGATTCAAGATTCTGTTAAACAATGAATACAATGAATTGTATTTATAGGCAACACATATCTTGCTCCCCAAGACACCAAAACCAAACCCTAATCCCTTATGGGAAGGGTCGGCCGACTTTTGCCCCAAGAATGGGGTTCTAGATCCTTCTCTTTCTCTTTTGCACATTTAGTCCTTTAACGGTCGTTATCTCTAACCCCGTTAAGTACTAACTGCCGTTAAGTATTGTTTTGTGAAATGAATAAATATAAATATAAAATATATTTAATTTATTCAAACCATTGGAACTCTCACGTATTGTGTGCAATCCCGAGTCTCGGGTTCGAAACCGAACATACAAATATTAATTTATATCCACAAACTCTAACAGCTCCCACTTGGATATTCATTAATATCGTAATGACATGGGCTAGTCTAGCTTAACAGATCCCAATGCCCCCAGATCGAATCGAGTATGGTTTTCCTGGAAAAAACCACGTGATGAATTTAATCATCATACTTAACCTTTTGTTTCTAATACCGCGTTAATATGGATATGGATCTTGGTCATTCCATAATTAACAATTAGTTTCTCGTTTATACATAATTGATCAAGATTACCAAATCATCTGAACATCATTCAGATAGCCTTTGGGCGTGCACGCATACATCTTGTCAATCCTACGAGTGGCCAAGCAGTATTAAACTTCAAAACACATTTGAAGGAACAAATCCTTTATTGACTACGAGCATAACCCTCGAACTTCGCATCACCTCCGAAAATAGCCCTTATAACTACTTGTTACGGATAGCGTTAGACTACTGATCCGTGCTAAAACGTATATATAAATATTATGCAATGACGGATACACGTGAATAAATACAAATCACCCCTTTGTGAAAAAGGATACTTGCAAAAACTCACGTTTGTGTGTAGTGTGAAACCAGGTAAGTGATTACCCGGATCGTTTCCCAACGAGGCTGGAATGGGCAAATTGTTTAAGGTTTTGGATTAGAGTGACTGATGATTAGATATGAGATTTTTGATTTTTAATTAATTCTAATTGATATATGAAAAAACAAATATACAAAAGAAATTTAAACGCGAATTAAATAAACTAAAAACGCGTAACGGGAAATCTAAAATGGGACTAAAAAGTGAAATCTATGAAAACTAATCCTACAAGTGTAAAATTATTTTTCTAGGTTCTATTTAAGAAAAGAAAATTTTAGAAATTAAATTTATATTTTTAATTATTATTAATTATTTATTATTTAATTACTTTTTAAACTATTTTAATTTATAATAAATACTAAATGAACAAAGAAAAATCTAAAACTTTTTCTATAAATATTATGAGGTAAAAAGAAGCTAAGAAAATTATAAAAATGAAAAGTTCTTAATTAAAAATTTAAAAAGATAAAATCTATTAAATAGAAACTATCACTTATTTTATATTTTATTTTTTCTAAGGTCTACAGAGATGATTATATTTTTCCTAGATTCTACTTAATAAAAGAAAATTTTTAAAATTAAAATTATATTTTTCTGATTATTATTCTATTTATTATGATTTAATTACTAATTTAAACTAATTAAAAGATTTAAAAATAGAAAATGACTTAGGAAAAATCTAAAAAATTCAGGTTAAGTCTAAAATAATATTCTTAATATAGGAAAATTAAAATCAAAAGTTAACTAAACCCTAATAAGCAGTTGGGCTAATAAGCAGTTTGGGAATAAGCCCAAAAATAAGCTAAAAATCTCAAAAATTTACCAAAGGCTCAGGACTAGTTTAATATACTATTAGAAGCTTAAAACAACTTAAAAACACAAATAAGCACAAAGAATAAGCAAGATAAGCAGATTGGCAGTTACAAGACTTATGCAGAAAAATCAGGAAAATGGCCAACTTGCAGACAGATTTTAAGCTGATAAATAAGCAGAAAAGTGGAATAATATGGGGGCAAAAGATTGATAGTACTACTGGCTACACTAAAAACCAAAAAGCCCCAATTCTAACTGCCCAATTGAACTCCAATTAAGCCCTAGTTCAGGTGGTGTTAATCAACTTTCTTTGTGCAGGCTCAGGGCAGGAAAAGGGGAAATTTGCAAGCTTATTTTAAGCTATTAAATAAGCTAAGAAATGGAATCCAAGCACGGAATCTTAAAGCTAGCTATGTGAACTTATTATAAACCAAAAATCAAAAAGTGAGCTTAAGTAAATAAGCAGATAAACAGCTGAGATTAGCAGCTAGAAAAACTATGTTCTACTCAGTGTATACTGAGTCTGCTTATGTGCAGATATGCACAACACCACAGAGATAAAACCTAGGCTATTGGGAATACTCTAATATGACTGTGAGGGACTCAAAGAAACCAAGGATAGGTTCAGAATAAGCTCATGGCTTATTCTAGCTTATTTGGTCATTTTAAGGGCTGAAATGATCACAGGGCACTAGAAACTAGTATATCTATCTAAATTGCTTACTGAGACTTAGAAACCACTTATTATGGCCAAATTAAGCTAGTACAAAGTTGGGCTTTTGGTAAATGTACAGTAACACTGGGTTTGACCAGTTGACTGCCCAAAGCCAAACACTCCTTTCAAATGATCTGAGGTGATTTTTAAAAAGCAACAACTAGATTTAACTAAGATTTTTGGTTGTTAACTGATTAACTCACTTATTTTAACTCTAATAAGCAACTTTTAAAAGAGAAATAAGCAGAATAATAAGCTATACTAGTTGTGGCTATTTTTGGCTTTTTATTAGATTTTTTAAGTAAAATGAGACAAAAGCTATTTAAGACTTATAAAACTGATGAAAAACAATTGTTAACTATCAATAAGCAGGAAATTAAAGGAATAAGCTATAATTAAGCAGTGCAACAGTAATATTGAAAATTAATGCAAAATATTAAAAACTAGCTTACAAGTGATATGGCTATGAAACAAAGAAACTAAGAACAGAACACCCCTAGCTTGTTCACACAAGCTAGAAAACCAGAAAAAGCTTCCAAGAACAGCTTATTTCACTCAGTAGCTTATTTGACCAATACTTTGACTTCTGTTGACTTTCTTCATTTCTCTTGAATAGAACAGGTTATAACTAAAATAAACTTACAACAAGCTATTATAAGCTTGTATAAGCTTATAGAAACAACTAAGAAGCTATTTCAATTACTACTTATCTTGGTTTGATTTCTCAGTACAACATGGAAATTGGAATTATCATTAGCTACTGGAATTGTACAAAGATTGATATCAAACACACTTAATTTAACTTGTATTGATTACTGAAACTTGAAATTACAAATTATCACTACTAAAAATGAAATACGATTATGCTACTTTTAACTACTTAGCCATTAAGGCTTACATTGGTCCTATATATACAAAAACTAAGTGGGATATGTCCTATCTCTTCCTCTGAATCTTTCTGAGCCCTTGGATAGTCTTCAACTGATCTCAGCTGTTGAAAGAGATTTTTGGCGCCAAAATTGAGTGAGTGGGAAAACTCACTTGTACTGATAACTTGGGATGGGGAAGAGGCATTTAATGCCTTTTGGTTTGTTAGGTAGTGTTGGGAAGGAGGAAGGTGGTGGGTTTGTCAGAGAGGCGGTGGAAAATGGTGGTGGTATTGGTGACTGGTTTTGGCGGTTTAGGGAGAAAAGGAAAGGTTTGACTGGGGTCAAACCGGGGTATTGGGTTTTATTTAAACAAAGGGTAAATGGGCTTGGGTAATTTGTTGTGGGCTGGGGTGTGTAACTGGGTTTAGTTTAAAAGGGTTGGGTTGGGTTTTATTTTAGTTAGGATTAGAAGTTAAAATTGTTTTAACTTTGAGGGACCAATTATGTAACTTCTGAAAATCCATGGACCAATGTTGTAACTTCTGAAAATAAATTCCAAGGACCATAACTGATAATTTTCCATTTTTGAAAACCAAGGACTAATTTTGACAACTTTTGAAAGTTCAGGGACTGAAACTGCCAATTATGCAAACTTTGTTCGTTTTCACCTGTTTTCAATCCTATTGCACTTGTAACACATAAAAACACAATCAATTGATATTTCCTGTATTTTGAAGCATTTCTGAGTGTTTTTAAATGTTTTTGCAGTTTAAATGGGAATAAAATGATGAGTATTTAGACACTCATCAACTACCTTACAGAAAATGAGCTACATCCTCGGAGTTATCAGGTATCTCAAGTCTGAGGATAAATATTCATGATTTACTTAATGACGACGATCCATAAAGTATAATCATGTGGTTGGGATAAGTCCTATATTCAATTTATCCAATATTGAATATCATGTGACATTGGTGTCTCAACCTTATAGTACATTCTACCAATCCTCACATTTGTCTTAGTTCAATAATATTCCCATATTATTAATTGACAACGGACTATTTAGAATAACATAAGTTATTCATGGATTTAAACATGCAAATATAGGATACAATATTATAAATGAGAATAAACGTTATCCACACTTTATTTCATTAAAATAATAATTGCTTTAATATCCCTTATCCAAATACTAACTAGATCAACGCATGACAATTCTCATTAGTGAATTATGCCACAAGTCATGACAACCATACTTGTTGACAAGGCATAAATCAACTAATTTTTTATCTGTCGGAATTCTGAGAATACTTATTTCAATAATGAAATTCTTGTATGTGTGCATTCATCTATCTAGATATTGCCACATACTTCATAAAATGCGTGACATCCTCATGCACGAATTTATGACAATTAAACTACCAAACCTTTGTAGTTAAAGTATTCTAATTCTTTATGTAAAATGCAACTATGCTCATATTGAGCACAACTAGTATACATGGTCTCCTAATAAGGATGAGCTCCCACCATGACTAGTATTGAGTGTCATCTCAATCTCACTAGCATCATTGTATTAAACAACAATATGCTCTTTGAAAGTTCCCGTAAACTTTAATATCATCGTGTAATGTTTGACATCTTCAAATCTTACAAGATTTGTCATCAACATCTTGCCATATGGTTCATATTTAGAATTTTGGAGCAATCCAGGCTGAGGATGTAAATTCTAAACCATATCCATTACACTTAGCTATCTAATAATTTCCAATTAGATACTAATGTTGTCAATCATCTTGCATCCAAGCAAGATACAACAAGCAACATGATGTACATGAATAATCCTTTCGTCAACCTTAGATTCATTCATGTCATATCTTTTCAAAGATATGTTTCTATCTAGATCTTCTAATATAATATCATGTTCTTTTAGAATAAATTGTTTAACGCTTATGTTTATGATAATAAACATATGTTCCAAGGTTTTTATTTTCTGAATCTCTACGTGAAGTCTTATTCCAAACTAAGACTTAACATTTAATGTTAACGTTAATGGAATGTTACTTCCCATATGTTATACAACATATATGAAATAAGAAAATAAATATAGTACTCCCACTAGCTTTCAGGAATATTAAGAAATATCTTATTTTAATTATAAATCAAAACTAGATTTTAATAACTAAAATAAGTATATCTTTTAGATGCATGCATTAATCCATCTACAAATGATTTGCACTTTTGTATACTATTAAAGATTATTTGAATTCAAATACTCCTTCCAATTACTTTTCGTCCTCGCACAAGTAATTATTAAAGAAAGAGTTTTGATATTCCATTATTAATTTCATATAAATGAAACTAATAGTGACAATCATAACCTTTATATATTTAATGTGCTTAGAAAGAATTTCAATCACATTTAATTGCTTAATTGTGATTGATAATCTTTTCACATATTAAATATGTATACAAATTTTGTCCATATGATTTCTACACAAGAATTTTAAATCTCTAGGATTTTCATTTCCTTTGTAGAAATTCATTTCCATTCTATAGTGTTACTATAGAGTTTAAGATAAACTACGTTTCCAAACTAGTTATCTTTTTGGACTGCATCTTATTATTCATAGTATGAGTAATTTGCCAAATAAACATTTGCAATTTATTAACAGGCATATCACGATCCTGTAACTCATAACCCTCAACATATTCTATAAATATTTGAGATATCCTTGCGGATCTATGAAATGAGAATTCCATCATTTTTTGAGATTTAGCACTATCATGTTAAATCCTCATTATGATATTGCTAGCGTATTTTGAAGATTATGTATCTTGTAATTTCTTATCTTTTGAAGATAAAATTCCCACTCTCCTTTTGCAATTTATAGATTACCTATAAATGCTTAGCAAATAGAGCAACACAAAACTTGTTCTCTTTTGGGACTTTGCAGATACAAATTGACAGTTCATAATCTTAATTTGTCAATTAACCTACCCAACAAGTAGTTTAACAAATTCTGAACTTCAATTTTAAGACTTAATGTGATTCAACACATACCATAATAAATGGTGTCTTATTAATCTTCAAGGTTGGAGTCTAATTGAGTATATACAATTCATACTCAATTTTCTAATCTTGATATCTTTAGGGAGAAAAGAAGATATAATTGTCTCAAATCAAACAATATAACAAGAGTTTGATTTTCCTAACTGAACATACCATAAACACTATGTATTTCATTAGGATTAATATTGTAATTTAATCTTACAATATGTGAGATAAATATATTTTGTTTTTGGCTTACCTATTTACCAACTAAATCACTTTAATGGTATAACAGATTTTCCAAGCCAATTGCATAATTTATAACATAAGTGCCTTATTGTCCAAGCCACTTAATATCTATGTCTTACCAAAAAAAACATAAACTGTTATAATCCCAATGTACGTTATAGATCATTGATCAACTCAATGACTTATTGTATATGTCTTAATTAAAAACATAACAAGTTAACGTTTTACTTTAATATAAGTCTTATTAGCAATAAAAGACTTTCATATTTATATCTTACAATATAAACATGTATAACTAAAGTAATTATGAATACCACAACTTGGTTTCAATATTGTTTCAATTTAATTTATTTACTTCATATATTTATGTCATTCCAAAAATACATAAACATTTAAATTTGAAGTAGTATAAGATTACTTCATTTATTTATGCCATTCCAACAATACATAAATATTTACATTTGAAGTAGTCTTATTATCATTTCGACACTTGTTCTAATAATTATCTAATTTTTAGAAACTTGTAAATTAACATAGTTTCATCACATCAGCTGAGGCTGCAATGATGAAAGTATGTAATTTACCTTGTCATTAATATCTAGTAATGAAAGTAGATATTAACTCCAAGTGTTCTATAAATTAGAGTGTGTATAAAACACATTAGAACATCAATCTCTGACCTTGCAGTCCAGAGATCCCTTTAAATCATATTCCTTTTTGTTGTTGCTTGCACACAATAAGATTTCTCCCACTTGTGCATGGAACAACATCACGTATCAGATAAACAACACGTCAATAGTTTGCTTATCTGATCAATATGATTGTGTCATAGATATAAGTAGATATAGAATCACCTCGTCTAGTAAGGAAACATACACTACTATCCTTAATACCACAAGTGTCTATAATTGGAAAGTATTTTATCTCAAGAAATTCTAAAGATAATCTGGGAAACTACCAAGACTTGTAGCTCCCACTGAATTTAAGATCACTACATGAACTCATTATTCAGTTAATTACAACACAATGCTCCCACTGGATTTGACAACATTGTAAGTGTTGCATCACCAGTAAAAGAAAATAGCGTGCTGTTTACTTTCCTACACCTTTGATGAATCCCTTACGTAACAGCTACTAAGGTACTTCAAAAAAGTATTCTACTTTGTGAATGATGGAATATCCATCAATGCAATTAACTTGAAAGAATTGGGTATGCAATTTCTTCCTTAGTTAGGTCTACCATCCCCATCATGGTATGTAGCACCTTTAAATGGTTAAAGCATAACAAGTAGATCAAACATTCTAGTTTGCCTTTACCAATTTCGCGGTAATTAGTCTAGCTTCTAATTTAATAACTCCTAACCATGCAATTTATGAAACTGCCATGAGTTATTTCTTAGAATTTAGACAATTCTAATTTTCCTATTATACCTTTCTCATTTATGAAAAGGAATAGGATTAAGTCTTACTCTTTGCACGGAAAGTAGATTTGGTTTATTCTTTTCAGTAAAAATTGACTCTATCCAAAGCCCCTACGGGTGTAGATCAATTTACTACTAAAAGAATGTCCTATATTTACGGTTTTAACGTTGCATTAAATACATTAAAAGAATTTCCAAAATTCAATTTAGTATTTTCGATAATAACTTTTCAAGAAAATTAAACACCCACGGTAAATAATATTTAGCCATTTAATTTTTATTGAAAATTAGGATCCAAATTGACGTCGTTTCATCACATCAGCTTTGGCTGCTAGCAATGAAAGTACTCAATAAGGTAGAGCTACACTCAATTGCCAATATCCAATTGCAATTCCTAGAATCATGGGACTTACATATTATGCCAACCTCAGTTGCAAATGTAAGCATGTTTCATCCCCAAATCTTTATGCCTTGACGCCGTTCCATTACATCAGCTTTGGCTGCTAGTAATGAAAGTGCTCAATTAAGTTAACCAACTTAAGAAACTGTAAATTGACGTCGTTTCATCGCATTCAGCTTTGGCTGCTAGCAATGAAAGTACTCAATTTACCCTTAGACAACCACCCTTTGAATATCAACATTCAGCTTTGGCTGCTAGTGATGTAGGATGAAACCTTAGGTGTTCCTTTTTGTAGTTGGATGGCATATTACTTAAATTTTCTAGGGTATTAAATTTTTGATGTGTGAAATCAAAAAATATGTACAAAGATGTCATGCATTCATCTTTGTATCATATGTTTTCAACAAAAACTTAGTTTACTCATTCGTAGCTCAAATCATCAAAGTTTTTAATTGAGGCGTTGAGCAAATTACAACTTTGCCTTAAGATGCTTCGTATGTATCATGGTGTACTTGGTAAGTCTATTATTGACGCACAGGCGAGCGGAGGAGCAAACATTTACCCTAAGGTAATTAAAAACGCGCCCCTTTAAGTTCACAATTTAATGCGTACCAACCTTATACCCACTTTATAGTTTGTCAATAATAGGTCCGCCGCTTCGACCACTTAGTACAGTCGCATCAATCAACTAAAACTTATGATTTTCTTTCTTAAAACAATTTTATGTAGTAAATTATTAATTGCTAGTCTCGCCTGGGAGCAAATTACCGTGCGAAGCGAACCACTGTCGGCACATAAGACTTGGCAATTAAATGGTTTACTACAAAAAGTTTCATAGTTATTAGGTTCATTTATTTTTATTTGAAAAATTACCCTCTTTGTTGTTACAATCCATCATAATTAAACACACAAAGAACAAGTAATTAATAAAAAATAAATAAACACTTAATAACTCGTATATGATCATTAACAATATCATATAGCCACATACAAACCTTTTTGATAAATCCTATTAATTTTCTATGTGAATTTAAATGTATCTAATTAACAAAACTCCCATTGGTTTTCGAGCTCATTGTGCCCAATGGTCCACAGACGCCAAATAGCTTGGCCACGTAAGTTTTAATTAACTAGATACCACATTGCACATAACCAATTTTAATTAATATATTAGGGTCTTCCCTAATTTAAGATTTATCTTAAAATCATGTGGCAAATAAAACACAAAACTTTCCATGACAAAATATGCAAGATTTTGTCATGGATCCCATATTGCACATATAATCATGTAGTAACATATTATCATGTCAATATATATACGCAATCTAATTAATTAACGACATCACATACGGTACTCATTAATTAATCCCTAAAAATTGCATGCAATCCTAGGGTTTCTACAAGTTTTATTCAAAAAAACTAAAACCCTAAAAATTAACATTGGGTGTCGACCCAATTTAATACAAAATTAGGGTTTATAACATAAAACCCTAGCTAAACATTGCATGTATCTATACAAGATTCAATTTTTAAGGTTTTTAGTAATTAATTACATGTTTAAAACGCGGCTCATGATGCCACTATTGGAATATGTGAATCATATAAATACTATAAACACATAAACATCAAGATCACGCAGCGGAATGGATCTACATAAACATATAATTAATTAAACTAAAAGAAAGCGTACCTTTTGGATTACTAGCAAGAACAAGGAATCACGTGCTTCCAAGAACAAAATATAAACCCTAGGAGAGGGCTTATATGGATCGATCTAAGGCAAAAACACACAAGCTAAAATAAGCTTGTTACTCGTTCTTGTACACACGCAATGCTAGCGTTCCAATGGGAAAAGCTAGGTTCAAATCACAAAACAAACCAAACACTTTGATAGCTTTACTTGGATCGGCAATACCAAGTGGTATTAAGAAAGAGGCCGATCGGTTCTTAGCTAGGAGAGAAGAGAAGGAGAGAAGTTTGGCTTGTAGAGGATTCAAGATTCGTTAAACAATGAATACAATGAATTGTATTTATAGGCAACACATATCTTGCTCCCCAAGACACCAAAACCGAACCCTAATCCCTTATGGGAAGGGTCGGCCGACTTTTGCCCCAAGAATGGGGTTCTAGATCCTTCTCTTTCTCTTTTGCACATTTAGTCCTTTAACGGCCGTTATCTCTAACCCCGTTAAGTACTAACTGTCGTTAAGTATTGTTTTGTGAAATGAATAAATATAAATATAAAATATATTTAATTTATTCAAACCATTGGAACTCTCACGTATTGTGTGCAATCCCGAGTCTCGGGTTCGAAACCGGACATACAAATATTAATTTATATCCACAAACTCTAACAAGGTTGTGATAATTGGCGGTGAAAAGTACTTGCTAATCAGTAAATGTTGTGTAATATTCATCAAAATATTATATAACGTGTAAACATAGAGAAGTATAAATTAGTTCTTGCAATTTATCATTAATAATATATATAGCATTGCTTATATAAATGACGGTATCCAAAAATTACATATTTTCATGCTTTATAAACCACATGAAAATCTTCGTACTTTGACATGTACGATTCTTTTCAATCGAATTTATTAGCAAAATGATTAGGATTTCATTAAACTTGTACTAAAATACATACATAGATGATAAATGTTTTTTGAATGTGCAATTTTCAAACAATACCTAATCCAGCCGGAGCGAGGTATGAGAAGGTGAAATGTAGACAGTCACACATCTACCCGAGGGTAAACGGACTGATTCTAAAACTGATATGGTCCTTCATCAAGAGTGAAAACAGTAATCTTGAAGAGGTGATATATTGCCATATCGATCGGGTTATTGGCGCAGTTGCATCTATTTGCCACCATTCTGTTTCTTAGTCTCTTAATTATGATGTTTCTCTTTGTGGGATTTTGGCAATAGTTTTATGCTGTTAATCTAATGCTCACATCAACCGGATATATATTAGTTTCTTCTTGTTGATTGTCTTTTGGTTCTACCCTTCAAGCTCTCTACGTTATGAGCTTGCTAATGGAACTATCTATGCACATAAGTCTCATGCATCATGTGTCCTAAATTCTAATTATCTACTGTATTCTTTTCTGTATATATTGATTGTTTAGTTTGTCTAGAAGAGCAATATACTTTTATTTTACCTTTTTTTTTTATTTTTGGCCAGTAGTGCCAACCATTTTATAGCTTATGTTGCTATGATTGGTAATAAAATGCAAGTGCGTGACATTTGTCCATTTTTATAGCCCGTAATTATAATCAACGAGCTGGGAAGCCCGCGCGTTGCAGCGGAGCGCTTTGCGAGTTTTTTTTTTTTTCGCCGTTGTTGGTAACAAATGCAGTGTCCGTAATTCAAAAGGTGATGCGAAACGGATTTTTTGAAAAAGGACTCTTTTTGCAAAGAGTCGTGAACTTTAGGGGTATTTTTTGCCAATTTTCAAACAGATTTTTTGTAAAAGGACTACTTTTGCAAAGAGTTGCCAACCTCAGGGGTATTTTTTGCCAATTTTGAAACATATTTTTTGGAAAAGGACTAATTTTGCAAAGAGTTGTCGAGTTCAAGGGTATTTTTTGCGAATTTTTGAAACTAAAAAAAAATTAAAAAAAAAAAAAAAATTACTGTAGCAGTACTGTTCATCCATTTCCCATCTTTTAATATATTGGATAATGAGTACAAAGTCTTTGGTAAGTAATATAATATAATTCACCTTTTGCACCAATATATATATATATATATATATATATATATATATATATATATATATATATATATATATATATATATATATATATATATAGCCAAAAAAAAATAAAAGAGTTAACTTCAAAAATCGTCCCTGTGGTTTACCGGGTCATTTGGATTTGGTCCCTAAACTTTAAAAATTCCGGATATCGTCCCTGTGGTTGACGACCCATACGGGTCTGGTCCCTTGACTGGGTCAACCGTCAGTTGACTGTTAGTAGAGGACTGAAATGACGAATATACCCTCATCTATACATACAAAAGCTTGAATAGAGTTCAGAAAGAAACCAAAAAACAAAACAACATCAGTTCATTATGGAAGATTAAAGTCCCATTGATCAAAAAGAAACCAAAAACAACATCATCATCAAATAATTTCATAAACATTACTGACAAATTACTGACCTTAGACCAAAAAGAAACCAAAAACAAAACAACATCATCAGATAGCATCACCTTATGGATTCCACAAAGCTACAACTTTTTTCTTCCATCAATAAATCTTTATCGACCAATCTTCACATCACCTTATGGATTCCACAGTCGAAAATGTACTCAAGAATGTGTTCATGAAAACTTGGTGTAGATGAGGTTCTGTTTGTGGTTGCTGAACTTCTTGTTGGACCAAGAGTTGTTGTGGTATGAACTGCTGTAGATGAGGTACATAATGGTCTTCTTGCGGTTGTGGCTCGTGTTGGATCTGATACATGGCATTGTCATATGAGCCTGCACCCAATGCTAAAGATGGAGCCATGTTTGATGGGCCGGTTAAGTGAACGAAACCACTTGGGTTCACCTGCTGACCAGATGGTCCAGTAACATCAAACCCTCGATTGTACCTCATTAGATCAATCTGCTGATGATGTTGTGACTGTTGTTGCTGCTGCAATTGTTGTAACTGTTGTTGCTCAAACATTTCTTGTTCTCTTGCAGTATCAACCAACTGTTGTTGTTGCGCCTCATATAACTGTTGTTGTTGCGCAGCATCTCATGGTCCTTGAAGGCCTAGATATAAAGAAAGCAAATGAAGAACCATATAAATTAATTTCGCATACTACTTGATGCTTCAATAGTGATTCTAACAACATAATCGGTAATAGCGAAAATCGCCTTTTAAAGACATCTCCTACAATAAACATGCCTAGTTTAAATTGAATGATTAATTGGAACAAATCGGAGCAACAAATTGCATTGCAAATCAATCAATCATCTCAATTGATGTCAGACATATCATCCTCAAAGAAAACCAAATACTAAATACTTATGAAAACACTTTTAAACAATATACTCCATTAACTAATATTGAGAATGGTAGCATACGCTTGCCTGCTGAATCAACTCCCTGCTCCACAGCTTTGAAGGATCTAACGTTAGGGAAATGCTAACTCCTCATTTCATTCCTCCAAAACTTCAACACCTACATCCCTAAACACATACTAAAGCTATTCAATTTAAGTAATAATGTCGAAAGCTTTTATAAAATGAACCACTTGAATCAAAATATGATGTACATAGATCTGGAATGATTTTCGTTAGAGCTACTCTTGAAGGAGAACTCATTTAATTAAAGGAATATACGACCTTCGATGAGAGCTACTCTTTAATTATAGGTACGAGGAATATCCTTTAATTTTCTTTAGATCAAAGTGTTTGGTGGTGTGTGTGTGTGTTTGTTTGATTTAGGGGAAAGAACTCATTAACCTGTTAACCAACTCATTTTACTCAGATATCACTCATCCATGAAATGAAAAGACGAATATGCCCTTGAACTTAACGGTCAACTGATGGTTGACCAAGTCAAGGGACCAGATCCGTATGGGTCGTCAACCACAGGGACGATATCCGGAATTTTTAAAGTTTAGGGACCAAATCCAAATGACCCGATAAACCACAGGGACGATTTTTGAAGTTAACTCAAAATAAAAATTATAATCAATGAAACATGTATATATAGTAGCTTGCTATTTTTAACAATTTGCCCCATACAATTTTTAGCTTTAGTAGCTTTTCTGAGCTAAATAAGCCCATTTATAAACGCAATGAAGGAGGTGCTTTTTTGAGAGGTCTTATTAAGCTATTAAGTTAGAAAGCATATGTTCTTTGAAATAAGTTAATGCATACACCCTCTTGAAACAATGGGTTGAAACATGTCGGTTTAACTTTAAACCTGTCATAACTACGAGAATCGGGACTTTTAGGCACGACCAAAAGTAGTGGCTAAAAGGCTAAATGTCGTGTCTAAAAGGCTCGTAGCTAAAGATCTTTAGCCACAACCACTTTTGCCACGAAAGTCAACCACCTTTAGCCACGACAGTCGTGGCTTACACTTCTAGAAAAATATAATGAAAAACGGCTATTAAAATAATATTATACTTTGAATCACGACTTGTCGTGACTAAAAGTATAATGTTATTTTAAGTTTATATTTTTAGCCACGACAAGTCATGGCTAAAAGTTTAATACTAAAATCCATAAACTTTAGTGACGACTTGGTCGTCGCTAAATTACTGTTCATCTTTTTATCATGTTTTCGCGTTGAATGTCAGTTTGTAAAGTTTTGCGAAGACTTCACCGTCGCTAAAAATGGTTTCCACAATCAAACGTTGAAAAACGACCATTTTGTCGTTTAGTGGCCTTTTAGCCATGACTTTAGTCGTGGCTAAAAGTCTTCCGTGACTAAAAGCCTCGATATTTTGAAGCACTGGTTCTGGTTGAAATGAGCTTAGCACCGGCTGACTTGTGTGCTTATTCTATATTGTTCATATTTTTATCAATAATTAATATGTTATTTCTGATTACAAAAGTTTTAGGTTAGTCACAATATAATTGGAGTATTTTAACAAATAAATTTTACAGATTCTTGTTACTGTGTGATAGGAATCAACCGGTAACTTAGGGTTATTATTATTACTATATGATTATATGATTATGGCGTATGTGGCCATTCTGTTATATGTATGTATAGTCTCGTACTTGCATATGTATTCTGTTTTGCAGGGGGCGTATGGATGCATCCTAGGTATATGGTTTGATATGGATATGATATGATATGACTTAGTGACTGGTTGTACGTGCCATGTACCCCATTTCACTTCTGGGAGCTAGCTACTGCATTTGGTACTTGAGAGGTCCCCCCTCTCCGTACACTTATGATTGGATATGATATGTATATGTGATTATGTGGTCTATTCGAGTGTCTCATTTAGACAAGCTCGTGGCTATCCTATGTGTTTCTTTGGTCTATTCGAGTGACTCGTTTAGACGCGTTCGTTGCCGTTCTTATTTGACTCTTGGATTCTTTATGATTTCTGACTCATGATATCTATGCTTTTGATCCGTATGATTCATATTCGTTTACTTATGCTTATTACATATTCTGCTTTGTATATATATCTGTTCCTGTGCTTTTTAAGCTCAGCCGCATTTTCTTTTCCATGCGGCAGGTAATAAGCGGGATGTTGGGCAAGAGTGATGCGAGTAGGAGTTAGAAGACCTATTTTGTTTAGATTCCCCATTGTCTTGGATATGATTTAGACTTATGTTGGATATTTTATTTCATTTCATCTCATTTTATATTTGTTTAGACTTTTGGGAGCTTGTAATTTGTAAGTCATGATGTTCTTCCTGAAAGGAAGCCTCAAGAGCCACAAGAGAAAGCGGGATATAGCGGCAAGCGAGTGGAGTACAAGGATACTCAACCACTAAGACAATGGGAAGAGTTTTTCAACTTATTGCTGAAAAGGCTCGAGGCTCTCCGAATTAGAAAGAATATAATAAAGAAGCATGTGACGCCTGGAGTACCATTTGTTATTTAGGATTATGCATTTTGATGTGTTCGAATAATTAAGTTTGGTTTATTTTTAATGAAACCTTCACTTCTATGCTTGTTGCAAACATTTTTGATAATATTTGAACTTTTAGTTGCATGATAAAGCTTTAAAAAAATTGAATAAACACGATGTTATAACAAGGTATCCGTGCCTTCTTTAGATTAAATTTGGAGGACAAATTTTTTTTGAGTAAACTGCAAAATACATCCCTGTGGTTTACACCTTTTGGCACCTTACATCCCTGTCAGAAACTATTGGCAATATACATCCCCCGTTAGGCAAACGTTTGCCACATTACATCCTTAGTCCCTAACTTCGTTAGTGTTTAGTCCTAACTGACGTTAAGTGGGAAAAACTGAGGGGTATTAATGTCTTTTTACCAATATGAGGGATGTATTTTGCAAATTACTTTATCTACTTCTAATAGGGATGTATTTTGCAAATTACTTTCATACTTTATTTTTTTTTTAATTATTATTATTATTATTATTATTATTATTATTATTATTATTATTATTATTATTATTATTATTATTATTATTATTATTTTAATCTTACGTTTCGTCCGTTTTTCTTACGTTTCATCCGTTTTTATACGCTGTCTTACGTTTTCAACCATTTTTATCTGTTCTCGTCCGTTTTTTTACAATTTTATCCGTTTTTTACGTTCTCGTCCCTTTTTTACTTTTTCGTACGTTTTTTTACGTTTTTGTCCGTATTTTTTACGTTTTTGTTTGTTTTTTACATTTTTGTCCATTTTTGTACGTTCTCGTCCGTTTTTTTACGTTTTCAACCATTTTTATCTGTTCTCCGTCCGTTTTTTTACAATTTTATCCGTTTTTTTACGTTCTCGTCCGTTTTTATACTTTTTTGAACGTTTTTTTACGTTTTTGTCCGTATTTTTTTACGTTTTTGTTTGTTTTTTACATTTTTGTCCATTTTTGTACGTTCCCGTTCGTTTTTTTACGTTTTTAAACCATTCTTATCTGTTCTCGTCCGTTTTTTTACAATTTTATCCGTTTTTTATGTTCTCGTCCGTTTATTTACTTTTTTGTACGTTTATTTACGTTTTTCTCCGTATTTTTTACGTTTTCGTTTTGTTTTTTTACATTTTTGTCCATATTTTTACGTTCTCGTCCGTTTTTTTTACGTTTTCAACCATTTTTTATCTGTTCTCGTCCGTTTTTTTTACAATTTTATCCGTTTTTTACGTTTTTTTTTTCTTTATTTTTTTTTTTTACGTTTTTGTCCTTTTTTTTGACATTTTTGTCCCTTTTTTTACGTTCTCGTCCGTTTTTTTACGTTTTCGTCCGTTTTTTACGTTCTTTCCTTTTTTTAGTTTCACATTTTTATTGTTCTCGTCCGTTTTTTTATGTTTTTACCTTCTTTTAGTTTTTTTCCGTATTTTTTATACTTTTTTACGATTTTGTCCGTATTTTTTTCCTTTTTTCCCGTATTTTTTTACGTAAAAAACATAAAAAATAAGACAAAAAACTTAAAAAAAGTATACGAAAACGTAGAAAAACGGACAAGAACGTAAAAAACGGATAAAAATGTAAAAAACGGACGAGAACAGATAAAAATGGTTGAAAACGTAAAAAAATGGAAGAAAACGTGAAAAACAGACGAGAACGTAAAAAAGCGGACAAAAATGTAAAAAACCAGACAAAAACGTAAAAAAATACGGACAAAAACGTAAAAAAAAACGTACGAAAAAGTAAAAAAAACGGACTAGAACGTAAAAAACAGATAAAATTGTAAAAAAAAACGGACGAGAACTGATAAAAATGGTTGAGAATGTAAAAAAACAAACGAAAACGTAAAAAATATGGACAAAAACGTACGAAAAAGTAAAAAAACGGACGAGAACGTAAAATACGAATAAAATTGTCAAAAAACGGACGATAACAGTTAAAAATCGTTGAAAACGTAAAAAAATGGACGAGAACGTACAAAAATGTAAAAAACAAATAAAAACGTAAAAAATACGGACAAAAACGTACGAAAAAGTAAAAAAACGGACGAGAACGTAAAAAAACGGATAAAATTCTAAAAAAACGGACGAGAACAGATAAAAATGGTTGAAAACGTAAGACGGCGTATAAAAACGGACGAAACGTAAGAAAAACGGACGAAACGTAAGATTAAAATAATAATAATAATAATAATAATAATAATAATAATAATAATAATAATAATAATAATAATAATAATAATAATAATAATAATAATAATAATAATAAGAGGCCTTGAACACGCTTTCACGTATTAAGACTATTGCTAATAGCTACTCAAATAACGTTAATAGTGGTGTTTTTATCTTTCATAGAGTTAGCTTTTGTATTCAGAAAGGAGTGGGAGCGCAACTCGTGTTTAGACTCCCATCCAACTTTATGTAAAAGTTTTCAAGTTTAATGAAATTTACTTTACATAAAAAAAAATACTAATAAAAAAAGTAAAATAAATAAATAATAATAATAATAATAATAATAATAATAATAATAATAATAATAATAATAATAATAATAATAATAATAATAATAATAATAATAATAATAATAATTAAAAAAAAAAATAAAGTATGAAAGTAATTTGCAAAATACATCCCTATTAGAAGTAGGTAAAGTAATTTGCAAAATACATCCCTCTTATAGGTAAAAAGATATTAATACCCCTCAGTTTTCCCACTTAACGTCAGTTAGGACTAAACACTAACGAAGTTAGGGACTAAGGATGTAATGTGGCAAACGTTTGCCTAACGGGGGATGTATATTGCCAATAGTTTCTGACAGGGATGTAAAGTGCCAAAAGGTGTAAACCATCGGGATGTATTTTGCAGTTTACTCTTTTTTTTAGGAGGGAATTTTATAATGAAAATGTTGGTTTATTTAACTATTGGATACTAGATATAACATAAATAATACTCTAAGGGTTGTATTTGTATTAACATAAAGTGAATGGATTTGTTTTGAGTATGACATGTTAAAAAAAATATAATGATAATAAAAAAATAAATAGAAGCGTGGGAGGATTTAGCCAACATATGAGGTAGTGATCTTTTGAATATTATACGGGATTCTTACGAGATTTTTGGCCCAAGTTAGTTTTTAATACGAGACACACCATAACTTCTCCCCATCGTACCATTCACAACCACAAACCCTAAAGTGAGAGGCTGAGAGATCAGAGAGGCCGAGAGGTCAGGGAGATCGAGCGAGTGAACAACATAAATCACAAAAGGTAGGAAGGACGTAGTTCGAGTCGAGGTGTTTGTCGAAGTTGCAGTTCGGATTAAGGTAATCACTATTTACATTAGATTTGACTTATGATTCATAACTATAGATATAAGAATGATGTTTGCCGAAACGATTTTGATTCATGTTTAGTGTAAGTCTATTTTGATTCATGTTTCGATAAGAATACTTAATGAGATGCCGTAAAGTTCGGTCATGTTAGAAAAAGAGAAGAGATCTAGCTAGTGATATGACACTCATAAAGAAGAGGAAACAGAAACATGGTTTTGGTGACTTAAACCTATCAAATGGTTATTTAAATTATGGATAAAAGTTTGAAAGATTGTAAAATAATATAATTATTAAAGTAAGATGTATAGTTATATGAGCAATGGTACTGCTTCTTCTTTTAAAAAATCTGAGTTACGTGCATGCATTCTTCTACATGTGCGCATGCCATGGGTTGAAGCTTTAATTTTCCTAAACTATTAAAATGGTTCAAGGAGTACAACCGTTGAGACTTTTATGATATTTGCTATCTTGTGTATTTCAAAAGTAAATGATTTTCAAAATTTCCAACTTTGTGTTAAAACAGTTTAACTGATCAACTGTATTTTATTTTATTTTTTTTGGCGTCAATATGACTTTAAATAAAAGGTCTAGTTTTACAGTTGTAAAGAATTTGTAGAAGTAAACAAATGGAAATTTATTTGTTATTATGGAATATAGTGGGGTGTGACATATTGGTTATATTTAGGATTTTATAGTCTATGTAGAATAAGAGGGTGAGACTCCATGTACGAACTACATTATCATCGAATTACTCGACTAATCAACTAGGACTCATATGTAGCTTGTATAAAATCTCAGCAAGATGTTATCGTATGTGTAGGAGACATGTTTAGCCCAAAGTGAACCTTTAATCCGAGCATTACCAGGTGAGTTTTCATGTGCTTTTTGAATTGGGTTTGGGTTGCACTTTTATTCGAAATACTATCATGCAACTTGTTTAAATGATCTTTAATTGCTACGTGTTTTGACCCTTAGATAATATGCGAAAGTTGTGAAATATGCTATATTTTCATGTTGAGATATATAAATGTGGAATTGTGAATTGTGAATCGTAAAAATATAAATTGTTGGAACCGTTGAACCGAACGGAAATATGAATCGTTGGAACTATTGAACCGAACGGAAATATGAATCGTTGGAACCGTTGAACCGAACGGAAATATGAATCGTTGGAACTATTGAACCGAATGGGTATATGTTAAATTGTTGGAACCATTGCATCGAACAAATTTATGAATAATTAGTATATGTTGTAACGTGATTTAAGTTAAATCGTTGGCTTTTATTAAATTGTTGGTATTTGAATTGAATAAGAATATTGTTGTAACTGAATAGCACTTATATGATATTTGAACAAATTGCATGATCGTTTTACAAGTTTGATATTATATGAATTGTTTTTTACATGAAAACCATGAATTCTCACTAGGCCTTTGGCTGACCCAAAACTCTTTTTAAACTTTTGCAACCCAGATGAGCTACTTTAGGAATCAAGATATGAATTGAGATCGAGTAAGAGTAGACGCTTCCGCTGATATAAGGTAAATAAGAGGGTTTAACGCTCCGAAAAGGCGGTGTGTTACATGTTTACTTCCATAGATGTTAGAGATAGCTAGCTTAAATATGAGTCTTTCAGTATCAACAACCACATCTTAAATGTTGAGTAATATATGAATGTCAAAGATGCATGCAGCAGAGAGATGGAAAAAATAATGCAGCGAGCTAAGGACATTGATGTTGAGTGCACATCAAAGCAAATTAAATATGATTCAATTCAATATCAACAACCACATCTTTAATGTTGAGCACGTCAAAGATGCCCATAGAGATGGTAAAGATGATGTAGTGAGGACATTAATGTTGATGGAATCAATGTGTGTGGTCACAGTTTGTATTAGTTTCATTATAATAATAAGCTTGAACCCATTATTAGTTTACAACGTTAGGGGACATTACGTCTTAATTTATAGAAATGGTGTTTTGATATATATTATGTTTAATTATGACAAATGAATATGTGCTAAACCTCTTTATAGCTTTTTGTATCAATATTGTTTGTTAATCGGAGACTATTTGTCGTTGTTGCTATACACAAGTACCCTAAGACCACTCACATCAGTTAACTCAGCCTTAAATTTTAAGGCATGTCACGTCAGCTTTTTCACCCCTTAACTTAACTCAGCTTTAACCCACACAACAATAACTCAGCTTTAACACACCTTAACTCAACTTTACACATAAATTTTCAAATTCAACCCCTAACTTATAAATTACTTCATTTTTTTTAAAAACAACACATTTATTAAAACATAACATTACATTCAAACATAACACACTTAAAAAAAAACTTACAACGAAATTAAAGAAATAAATAAAAATAATGACGAAATTAAAAATTACATCATAAAAATAAAGACAATCCTAAATCTACTGTGGAAACTGCCCGAGCTTGTATTTTGCCACAATGCGAGCTTTTTCTTGGTTGATATACCACACCACCTCTGGAGGTTGCCCTTCGGTAGATTCCTTCAAAAACTTTATTTCCTCTAGCCTTGTTATCGCCTCCTCTTTTTCTTTTGTTGCCCGATACGCGGCTTCGGCCAATTCCCTTTTGTGACGATACTCGACTGTCATATTCTCCACGAATTGCACTGACGACATACTTCCTCCCATACTCGCTCCCGTGCTCGTTCCTCCCGTGCTCTCGGATCGAGCTTTCTTTGCAGCGCGCCTTCCCATTGGCCTTGGTTGTTTATCATGACCAAACAACGCCTCATTTGTTTGGCTTGGTGGTTCATCGCCGATTAAATCAATTCCCTCCGGCGTGTCCCACTTCACATGACCCCGTAAAACCTCCCAAGCCTCCTTGTTGCTAAAAGGAGCGGTTCTGTGCTCGTCCTGGTACATTTCTCGGGCACGTTTCAGGATATCAATTTCACTTTCGCCACTTCTTTCTTGGCGTTGGGAACTTTTGTAGTATGCGTTGAACTTTGAGCAATCACGGTTCAACGTTCTCCACTTACTTTGGAGCATATCCTTGTTTCTTGGTTGGTAATTGACTCTGTTAAACTCATTCTGCACCGGTTGCCAAAACGTATCCCTGCTTTGACTTCGACCCACATGTGCGTCTTCCGACGCTGCAACATAACACTGAGCAAGCACTTTTTCCTCTAGTGGGTTCCAACGTTTGGTCTTGTTGGCAACGGGTTCTTCATCATCATCCTCCAAAGGTTCGGTTTCGGGGTTTCTTGATTTTCTCGCCTTTCGTTTGATATGCGAGAACTTGTTTTTCTTTGGAGGAGACGTTGGAGTCTCGGGAACTTCATTGGTTGCGGTTTGAGATTGTTGTGAATGTTGGGAGAAGTTGAGATTGGAGAAATTTTGGGTGTTTAGGTTAGATTGATTTTCGTAATAGAGCATTTGTTGATGTTGTTGGTAAAGTTCTTCTTCCGACAAGCCAAGTGGGTTCGGGATTGAAGATGAGCCGGCGTTCGGGTTAGAAGATGAGCCGACATTGGGGTTATTATACCCGGAGCTTAAGAGATCTACGAACGATTCGTTCCCGTCATCGTTAAGGTTGAATCGAGACATTTTTTTTGGGTTGAAGGTTGAAAAGATAGTGTAAATATGTAGTGTATTGAGTTGTGGAAGTGTGAAAAAAAATATGGTGTGAAATGGTTATTTATAGGGGATTGAAAATGGTTTTGATTTTTTTTTTTTTTTTTTTTTTATTATTATTATTATTTAGCCAAACCCGCTCCAAATAATGGCTAGAAATTTTAGGGGGCCAAAATGTAAATAATTCAAACTGCAACGGATAGAACTAGGGGGCAAAGGTGTATTTTTTTTGTGTTTTTTTTGGTAAAACTTACCCTTAACGCTGCGTTAGTGTGTTAACGCAGCCCTTAACGCAGCGTTAACGCCCCACACAATTATCGCCCCTTAACGCGAGTTAACGCAGCAATTTTGGTCCTTTAACGTTGATTTAACGCGATCGATGTGAATGGTCTAATAGTGGGATACAAATATGGATCAAGGTTTTACATAATAATATTAGATACTTACTTCTTGTACTTATTAAAGTTTCAAACCACTTTTGGGACTTGATATCTATTCAGTACCATGTTTCAGGAGGTGATTTGTACACTCCGTTAATTGATTGAGACACTCTAATTTAGAGTGTCTTGACATTTATACCCTCACACCACTTTACTCATTTTCACCGCTGTAAGGATATAAATGTCAAGACACTCTAAATTAGAGTGTGCCAATCAATTTGAAGAGTGTGCAAATCACCTCCCTTCAAGTATTGTTATGTGGTTAATTGTATTTAGATACAAGCTAGATTTTTGTTTGAATAGTAAAAGTTTGGTTGTGTTGATAAACTTGAGTCAATTTCCTCTAATCCCATTATCTTTTTAAGGATTATTGAGTGTAACAAGATTTATATAACAAATGTTTTGTATTAAACGAGGACTGTAAACGTACCACAACAAATAAGTCCAGTATTTGTGCCTTGCATGACTCATATTTAAACTTTTATTTGAGTCAACAGGTTCAAGTTTCAAAACAAAACAAATGCATGTGTAAATGTTCTAAACTTAAGCTCTATCAATTACGTACAGTTTTGGTCAATATTTTTATAACTATATTTCTATAATGCGTGAATCGAAGTTGAGCTTTGCTCCTCGATGTGCAGTATAGCATAAAGAAAACATAGACATTTGTTAAATGTTGCTAGGGCACTCATATTTAAGGGGGGATACCATTGAAACTGTGGATTGAATCAACAGGATTCCAGGCTATGTGTTGTCTGAAAAAGTCACCTTATGGAGGTTACGATTTAAAAACTTTTGGAACACAACTGATACATGATGTCCATGTTCTACACTTTTACTTTCACGTATTAGTTTTGCATCTTAAATTTAGGATAATGGGTACATGATTTCTTGGAGATTTGCTAACTCAATTTGCTACTTATCAAAGTCTAAATCTTAATCTATATCTTGGGATGGAGATTGACCTCTCTAGTCGCACTCTTATTATCATCCGTTTACATTTGAGCTAAAAGAGATGTTTTTTTTTTCTTGAGATAAATTCATATATTTACTCATTTATAGTACACTTAAGAAAAAAATATATCTCGATTAAAATTTTAACTTGCAACCTATTAATTGACAGGTAGCTTAAATATTGTAATCCGAACACCTTTTGTAGATCATTGATTAAAAACGAATATATTACCATTTAGCATAAGTACTACTCATAGATTACACCATTTGCTAGTCGAACACCATTTTACACCTTTCACACTCAAAAGTTGTGTATTCAAGAATTAAAATGTAGAGTTTTTAATTGAAAGATACTTGATATTAAGGATAATAAATGCACCCACAACATACCAAAGTATACGTGGCAACATCTCATTGATTTATAAATTAAATGTGATGCTCTAAGATGATCCACCATCTGTTTTTGAATTTTATTTCTTGCTCGTTTAATTTTTGGTGCGTGAATTTTGATGCAAGCGCATCAAAAGTGACAAAACCGAAAATATGGTTAAATATAGCCTTTTATGAAACTACACTAGTAAATACTACTTTATATGAAATTTTCATAATTTTAAAACCTTGTTTGACATGTACATTTGAGAGTCAACGATCCATAGATTAACTCGGTTAGGTAGCATAAAATGTTTGACAAGTTGGCTCTCCGTGATTATAAAACCAGTAAATTAACTAAACATACACGAAATTTTCATTTGAATGTCTTGTATATGTCATTAAGTTCCATTTATAAAGAAAATGAATAAACATACTATTCTTTAAAGATACACACAAAGGATGTTCATTAAGAAAGATACGTCATATATTGATTTTTTTTTTCTTCATATTTTTTGATAAATTTATAAAGTTAACAAACGAGTTTTATACTTTAGCTTTTAAAAAAATCTATCATTATCATTATTATTATCATTATCATTACTATTAGCATTGATCGTCATCGTCGTCATCATCGTCATTGTCAACGTCATTATGATGATAATGACGATGATGATGATGATGATGATGATTAATAGTAAAACCATACACCATTCTGTCTTCTCTATCCTCCCATATTCAATTCTGCTAATCCCAACTATCTTTTTGCTTATCCTTCTACAAACTCTGTAGCGTTTGTGTAAGAGATGAGGGTGGAGATGATTTAACACGTATGGTCCCTGTGGTTAGATATTGAAAGACTATTTTGCCCTCATGTGCAAGTCATATGAGGGGTGTTTAACAGTCAAACTTGACGTCGTTTGGCCAATGGACTATTAGTGTTAAGGGTTTCAGAGTTGGTACCCGTAAGTGCAAAAAAAAAAAAGTCAAAGGACCAAGAGTGTGAGTCAACGCAAACCACAGGGACCATCTTTGTAATTTACTCAATAGAAAAATATTTAAATACATGTCATAATTTAGGAAAAGCCTTTTATCTAATACATGTCATAAAAAAATAGTAAATTATTAGTGTAAAAACATTTAGATTTTAAAATGTTGAATCACGAATTAAGGATGAAATTTATGAGATAATAACCAAATTTCAATATTTTTTTACTAAAGTTATTCAAATTTTGTTTTACTTGAAAATCATCAACTGTATTACGAATTAATAGTTACAATCTTCTAGTTGAAATTCCTAAAATTCTATTCAAAATACATTAATCTTCCAGCTTGTTGGATCTATATGTTTCTTCCATTGATCTTCAATCTTGTTGGATATATTTTGTTTTAAATCTTTAGCACGAGAAGCAATTTAAGTGGAAAAAGATTCATTCATGCTTGAAACAAAGCATATAAATGAACACTATAAAATATGGGGAAATCGATATTAAAGTCGGTCGATCGGTCAAGTACATAGGTCGACCGATATTAAATTCGGTCGAGCCCAATGTGGGGAAATCGAGAATATCGGTCGTCGGTCGAGTTTTGGAAATATGGGTCACATTTTCGACCGATTATGCACAAACACTATAATCCAAAAAAACTTACCGTTTCATATAAAAAAATAAAAAATTTACCACTTTACAACCTTATAAATACCAACCTCAAACACGCTTCTAAACACACAATTTCAAACACAATTCAAACAACTTCTCATTCGTATTCATCATGTCAAAAAACAATACTCCCACATAAAAAAACCGACGATCCCGACTACCCCAAAATGCCCCAAATTTGAATTTCTCGCCGGAAAACACCTTCGAATTAACCGGTATAACACCACCACAAAATCAGGGTATTCTCTTTCGTCCACCTGCTTTTGAATATCCAACACGGCTACCACAATCGAATCAAAATCGTAACCTGTTTAGCATTAATCGTCCATTTATCCCACCGTATCGTCCTAATACGGATTGTAACACCTCGATCTTCACTTGGAATGAACACCAAAAGCTTCCTCTTTATCACACAAAAGCAAGCTAGATGATGACACTCACAAACACATTAAGAACACAAGAGTAGTATGGATCTTAGGTATAAATTTCAAGTCAAATGATTATATTCAAGAAAGAAAATAATACAAAGACTAGGATGGGACTTTCTCTCACACACACACACTCTTTTTCTTATGATAAAATGAGGCACCCTAAAACTAAAGGAGTGTGTGTGTGTTTATACGAATTACACAGCCAACACATGGATATGTGTGGGCTTTGACTTGGACCATGTAGTGGGCTTTGTATATACATTACACTTAAACAAATGACACCCTAATAGCTCTAATGCTACAAGCCCACTTTACTTACAACATATTATACATGACACATTTATTCTAATTGCCAAATGACCATCACTTCAAAGTAGCATAAATTTAATGCTAACAATCTCCCCCTAAGGGATGGTCATTTCAATGATGCTCCCGTGATTGGTCTTTTGCATTTGACGTCTTGAACTTCGTGTGTCAATGTATAATATTCTTCATTTGATGTTCCTTCATGCACTGTGATCTATGAAGGTATTGTCTTTTGGTCTGTCTTGCCTTGATCTGCTTCTTCTGTCCAGATGAGTCGTCATAGCAGATGATGATGGTAGATGAACTTTCATCGGTACCTGCATAAAACAGTTAGCAATAAAACGTCCTTTGGCCATCATGTCGTGAGGCAAGATCCTTGGATCTCATTAAGACTCATACAACTTGTATCCTTTTGAGTGAACACAAGTGTATTGCATAGGAAGTGTTCCTAAGAGATCTTTGATGAATCTCATGTCTCTAGACTCAATTATGTGCGTTTTGATTTTAGTCATCGGAGGCATGGAGCAGAGTGCCACCTTTTCAATATCAACACATCTCGGAATGAGAGGTCGATAGATTATGCAGTGTTCTCCGTGAGAAATGAAACAAATATCTTTTAAGAGATATCTGAGTGGATAGGAGGGGTGGTGCAAATGCGTCACTGGGTCCATGACGTCTTGTCTTCAATACCAGTATCACCTTAGTGAGTACCGATAGCAGATGTATTGACCCGGTTTCTGACCTAAGTTTTCATGGAGGGCTATTTCTTTTCACCCTTACAAAAACTTTTCTTTTTCATTCTTCAACCCCTTCTTTCTCCTTTCTCATTATACTCCTTTTTTCAATCTTTCCTAAGGACTTCTAATGCTAAGCTATTGGAATAGTCCTTGGGTAGATCCCTCCGGTTCTGGCGGATCATTGGACATAACCTAACCATAATCACCTTATTACTCCATGATTATCCTAGATTATTTGTCACATGCCATTAAACCTTGTGAAAATCTCTCAACGTGTTTATGAGAAAACACATTTTGTTAACACATCGAGAGTTTTGCATTTTTGAAACACTCCCCCTTCACATGTGCTCATGCATTTTTGAAATAAATTGCACATGTTGGGTAGAGTTCGCACATTTGAAATGATCGACTTTCAATGAACATGACCTTTGCGAGACACGCTTACATCACTGGTAAACCAGCTTGAAATTATTACCCGTCCAGGACATGTCTTTTCGAGAACGGACATTTAGTTTCGTCAATTCGAGGGTTCATGCTGAGTCTTTTTGAAGAACTCGTTTTGAGATTCAAACGACAAAACTTCTTTTAGATCACATTTTAATCACGTCCTCTCCCCCATATTTATAATAAACACCTAATCTCCCCCTCAAAAATAGCATGAAGTGGTATTTTTGAAAACAGTTGATTAAAATGAAACTTTTTGTGGAGAGACGGACTGATTTTAGCATGAAATTGGAACATTTTTCTTTTTCTACTCCCCCTTAATCAGAGCAAATGGTTAAACTTTTGAGTTTAAAAGCATTTAGGGGTCTTTGAGGGAGTTGATGTGAGCAAAAAATTTATAAAAAGACTTTGAAAAATCTTTTGAAACAATTTTGATTAAGTGCTCACGGGTTTTAGCTTTTCGCCATTAACATTGCGAGTCCTGATCGGAAATAATCAGAAGTCATCAATGTAGCGCGTGTTTCGTACAGAATTGCACGAGAACTGTCTTTGAAGATTTCAAACAAAGGCTACATCTGAAGTTTTCCCAATAAAGCACGGGTTTCGTACAGATATATACGAAAGCCTTAATGAAGAAAATTTGAGAAACGACATGTTTTAGAAAAACATAAAAAAGAACTCTCGCTCAAGCATCTGTACATGCCCGTATCATTGTTGAATGACATTTCTAAGTACGTACAGAATATCGATTAGACGAGAGACATGTCGTGAGAAGAATATTTTTGTTTTTTTTTTTTTGAGTTTTATATTTTTTTTATGTCTTTTTGAAATTTTCTGTATGAACAGTATAGATTTTTAACAAGTATATATTTACAAAAATATTTACATGCGAAGCTTTTTGATATAAATCAAGGAGATTCAAGAAGACGTTCTAACTCTTCGGGAGTTAGGCTTCGCATTCCAATTCGACGAACTAAGTTTTCAAACCGCTCTTTTGGGAGGGCCTTAGTAAATAGATCGGCGAGTTGATATTCTGTCTTCACGAAAAATAATTCAATAGTACCCTCTTCAACGTGCTCTTTTATGAAGTGGTAACGGACTCTAATATGCTTGGTCTTCGAGTGTTGCACTGGGTTGCACGAGATGGCTATGGCACTTTTTGAATCGCAATACAAAGGTATGCGGTTGAAAGAGAAACCATAATCTGTGAGTTGTGTTCTCATCCAAAGGACTTGAGCACAACACGCAGATAGAGACACATACTCGGCTTCTGCTGTTGATAAAGCAGTGCAGTCTTGTTTCCTTGAGGACCAGCCTACTAGCTTTTCTCCCAGAAATTGCGCTCCTCCTGATGTACTTTTCGCTGTTACTTGGCATCCAGCATGATCGGCATCTGAAAAGGCAATTAGTGTAAACTCCGAATCCTTCGGATACCAAAGTCCCATGTTAATGGTTCTTCGTAGGTATCGAAAGATCCGTTTAACCTCTTGGAGGTGAAGTTCGGTAGGCCTTGCCTGAAACCGTGCAAGTAAGCAAACAGGAAAATGAATATCTGGTCGGCTTGCAGTTAAGTACATGAGAGAACCAATCATGCTCCGATATTTCTTCGGATCCATGGGTTTCCCATATAGGTCAGCGCCAATTTTTGGTGAAGTGACCATTGGAGTACCAACAGAGTCACAATTTTCCATTCCATGTTTTTTCAAAATCTCAATTGTGTATTTAGCCTGATTAAGAAAAATACCACGTGGGGATTGATGAATTTGTAAGCCTAAAAAGAATTTTAATTCACCCATCATGGACATTTCGAATTTGCTTTTCATGAGATTTTCAAAATGTTTTGAATGTGTCGGATTAGTGGACCCAAATATTATGTCGTCCACATAAATCTGAACAATCAAAATGTCATTTTTGTATTTTCTTGTAAACAAGGTTGGATCAATTGTTCATTTGGTGAAATTATTTGACAACAGGAAAGATGATAACTTGTCATACCACGCCCGTGGGGCTTTTTTCAAACCATAGATTGCCTTCTTTATCCTGTAGACGTATTCCGGATGATCTTTGTCAACAAAACCGTCTGGTTGACTCACATACACTTCTTCTTTCAGAGTTCCATTCAAGAAAGCTGTCTTGATGTCCATCTGATAAACTGTGATGTTCTTGTGAGCGGCATAAGCTAAGAAAATCCTGACTGCTTCAAGCCTTGCAACTGGAGCGAATGACTCTTCAAAATCTATCCCTTCTTCTTGTCTGTATCCCTTTGCCACCAGACGAGCTTTGTTGCGAATTACAGTCATTTCTTCATCCTTTTTGTTTTTCCATAACCACTTAAGATCAATGACTAGTTTGTCAATTGGTCTTGGAACTAAATCCCAGGTGTCATGGATTTGAAATTGAAGAAGTTCTTCCTGCATCGCTTCAATCCAGGCATTATCTGCCATTGCTTCCCGAATGTTCTTAGGTTCTATGAGACTGACTGAGCAGACATAGATGCTGTAACACCCCGACCCGACAAGGGTAGAGATGTCACAACAATGGTGACATATCAGAAACATACACAAGCATACATCTTCAATAATACAAAGGAATACAAAGGTTACAAGAAATTACAAGGAAATGCAAAATTTACAAAGGAATAAATACTAAGTCTGAAAATCTAAATTCTTCAAGTCATCTCTATAACAAAATTACTATCACAATGTAGTCTTCTAAGTCCAATGGTACTCTCCACTCATACCCAGCTTCTACTAAAAACCTGCTGCAGGAAAAGAAATGCGGCTGAGCTACGAGAGCTCAGTGAACAGATATAACGGTAACAAAGCAGTAATAAAGAATAGTACAGAGAGTCAGAAATATATGTCATGCAGATATAATCAAAATCAAAGGATAAATAAAGGAGTAAGGATAAAGGATAGGGAATAATAAGTAGGTAAAGGTAAAAGGAAATAATGCAAGGTATAATAATGGTCAAAGGTAAGTAAATGTATATGGTAAAGGAAAACAGTAATCCACCACGAGCCCAGAAACAGAGATATAATATATATAACCATGCCATCATCATCAATCAGAGGGGTGTCCTCTCAGTAACCAGATAATATGAGGGGTGTCCTCATGTATCAAATATATATGGAGTAGCTAGCTCCCAGAGGTTGTGAAAGACGTGTATCGCACACACCATCAGTCACCAGAGATATAACAGATAATATAACCAGATAACAGAAACAGAACAAATCTAGGATGCATCCATACGCCCCAGGTGGCCAGAGTCTACCAATATACACCAGATAAAATAAAGTCAGGGACGGGATAGGTCATCTCTCTCCTACCCTAGAGTCAAGCCATCGGTGCATCAATGACAAGGACATGAACAACTCATGCCTAGTGAGTTGGCTCGTAGTATCAAACTGTGGGTCAGGGTCCAGTATCAAGGATCAGGTGTCCAAGTTCAAGTTTTATATCAGATGGTTCAAGTCAAGTTTCATTTCAAGTATATTAGATCAAGGTTTATATCAATGTATATCAGATCAAGGTTTATCAATGTATATCAGATCAAGGTTCAGAACAAGATGTCATATCAAATGATTCAGAAAAATATCTCAAAATATTATAATCAAAAGTTTATAGCAAAAGTTCATTTCAGAAGTTTCTATCAAAAGTCCATTGAAAGCAATCCTTTAATAATGGTTTTTCATAGGCATAATCTTTCAAAGTAGGTTTCATAAAAATGATCTTTCAAAACGGATTTTCATAAAGATTGTCTTTAAAAATAGTTTTCATAAAAGTTAGTAGAATTTCATACAAGAGTATAAGTATTATTTTAAACAAATGATTTTTCTCGAACATTTCCAGGTCATAATTAAAAGGTTTTCACAACATAGATTCATATCAAAGGTCATAACAAAGGGAATCATAGAAAAGGTTCAAAGCAAAGGAAATCATAGCAGTGGAATCAAATCAGAAGTTAAACAGATCAGAATATGAAAAAGATCATAACAAGGTTCACAAAACAGGGGAAAGCATAGCAAGGTTCAAAGGGAACAAGATATCAAAGAGAAGGAGTTCATGAGAAACCTGTGAGAAGGTCAGAATATCTGTACCTTATACCGCAAATGAAAACACAACAGAACAACAAGGTCGGAAGCAACTCCGTCTTCAGCGGATCTACATGAATTCATGATCTGTTTTATTAATAGCTTGTTCAATTCAGATTACTTATTTTAGTCGGCTTTCCATTTTTAGTAACTTTCCATATTTAGTAAGTTTCCATCTCTTGGGGTTTTAAATGTCAATATGCCAAAGTTCAAGGTCTAAAGTGTAAATATTACAAGTTACCATTTAAATTTACAAGTTATCCAGAATTTCAGTTCCCATCCTTTAACTTTACCAAATTACGAATTAAACCCTTTTAATTAATTTAAATTTCAAGTTAAACCCTATAACTTATTAAATCATCATTTAACCCTTACAATATTTATAATTACACATCAAGCCCTTCATTTTTACAAAATTCCACAATACACCTCTTATTCAATATATGGTACGAACACATCCTCAATTTTATATAAATTACACAACAAGTCCCTCAAGTTAATTTAATTACAAAACAAACCCTTAGTTAATTAGAAAATATAAATCCGATCCAAAATATATCTATATTTACACATTTACCCTCAATTAATCAAAATTACATTTTGTACCCCTTATAATAAAGTTTACGAATCCATCCTTCCATTTTCAGAATTTACAAAAATAGTCCTTTACTTTTAAAAATTACAAATCGGATTAACATTTTCATATGGTTTCAAAATAACCTTCTTCTTATGATTTTTACACAAAATACCCTCATTTTATATTTTATACATTTTACCCCTGCTCCAAAGTGTCTCACAAAATAACCCTTAAGTTTTATTATTTTACAAATCACACCCTATACTTGTTTTAATCCGATCGGTTTTAATCAAAAGGGTATAAACCCTAACCAAAATTTTCCCAATCATAACCAATTATTAACTCATCATTGGAATACGTTAATTATCTAGATTCTAACCATCAAAACCAAAACCCTAGGCAATTCGAACACTTGTTCATATCTTTTTATCCGATTTCCCTTTTTATAGCCGGTTTCAAAACAAAATTCGACAAGGTCATTTTAAGCTTCGACCATTACAAAAATCATTTTTCCAGAGTTATATGATATGTATAGAACTCAGATAAAATAAATTTGAAATCCAGAAAATTCGTATGAACACGTTCGGATTTATTTTCGTTTTTAGGGTTTAATGATTTGTTAATTTCAAGTCGACCAGAGTATGTTGCATGGATCAATTTCGCCATTTTATATGAATCATATACGATGTAAATAGCACAAGACAAATACTAGATATGGCTTAGAACGATCGGATGGAGTGTGAGAGTTTTGCACCTCTCGGCTAGCAATAACGACACAAAGAAAACTCTCACGACCAACCCAGCAATTTCACGACCTCAGTACCATTCTTCCTACCTTCCTTGATCCTTGATGATCACCAAAAATTTTTAGAACCAGCCTCCAAAAATCGGATTGAGTGTGTGTTGATTTTTGTGTGTATCGGTTTAGGGTTTTGGGTGGAAAAGGAATAGAAACTAATTTAATAAATGTGATGGACCGATTCTAGGGGGAGGGATAGCTGGAATTTCGAACCAAGACTTTGAAAAAATCAGAGATTTTATTTTTGAGATTATTTCCTAATTTTTCTTGTAGTTAATTTGATTTAATTAATAAAATTTATAACATAAGTATTTTAATGTCATAATCGGTCCATATTTGTATCCATTTTGTGTAACATTAATTTTTTTACATTGCAAAATTGTTAAAATGTTGCCTCAAAATTATTTTACTTCATATGTAGTTCATTACCAGAGATTCAGAATTAATTTGGCACTTTATATAAGCTTTAATTGAATTTTAAAGTTTCAGGGGCAATTTGGTCATTTTACATGTTTCGGATTTTAGGGCTTTACAGATGCACATGTCGCAATCGGTATGAAGTTGTTTTCTCGTCTGAATTGGTCTTGAGGGTTCACAAATAACCTGTTCAATCGGATGGTCTTTTGTCCACTGTAGTGTTGAAGGGTACCTTGGACTGAATGAATGTGTGTTAGTCGGTTCATGTAATCTGGAAGATGATTCACCAGATTCCGTTCCAAACGGGTTTTCAAAGACTTCTTCGTCTAACACAGCATTATTTTGTTCTTGCTCATCAATTCTTGGTAGAACAATTTCAATGAATGGAGTTGCTGGAGTAAATGTAGATGATGTTGATGTTGAGGGAGTTGGTGCACCAGCTTCGAATGTTGTGGATGCATCTGGAGTTGGTGGAGGTGGTGGTGGTTGTTGATGTTGAGTGGATGCAGCGGAATGTTGGTTAGATGCATTTTTCGAAGCGCCACCATAGTATTCATCGTACATGAACTCGAAGAAATTATCCAGTTCTTGAGTTGTGGGTTGTTCGACATGAATTGATTGAGCTCCTTGAGGTGCGAGTCCCGAACTGATATGTCCGAAAGTCATTGGGTTAAGCGCGGGTTCTAGAGCGAGTCTCTCAGAAGCCATTTGTGAAATTTCATCAAACTTCACATTCATCGTCTCCATGATCTTTTCCGTTCTCTAGTTATACACCCTGAATGCCCTCGAGTTTTCAGAATAACCAATAAAGATTCCAATATCACCCTTAGCCTTCAACTTTCCCAGATCTTCCCTGTCATTTGTTGGATAGCATAAAGCGCCAAATACATGAGGATAAGAAATATCCGGTTTTCTGTTGTTGATAAGTTCATATGGGGTTTTATTGAATCTTGGATGGATTAGGGATCGGTTTTGAGTAAAACAAGCAGTAGAAACAACATCAGCCCATAGGAATAACGGAGCACTGGAATAGATCAGAGTAGTGCGAGCAGCTTCTACAAGGGTTCGATTCCTTCTTTCAACTACCCCATTCTGCTGTGGAGTTCTAACAGCTGATGTCTGGTGAGTAATACCAGTTTCTTCAAAGAATGTTCTTAACTCCTAATTGACAAATTCTGTGCCATTATCCGTTCTTACTATCCTAACTGGAGCTTGAAGTAGAACTTGAATCCGCTTCAGAAAGGCGATGATGGTGCTTGGTGCTTCATCTTTTGATCTCAAAAACTTTACCCATGTATATCTTGAATAGTCGTCAACAATTACAAGAATATACTTCTTCCCATTTATGCTTTGAACTCTCATCGGGCCACATAAGTCCATGTGCAGCAAATGCAACCTATCAACCGAACTAGGTACGGGTTTAGGTTTATATGTTGCTCTTTTGCTCTTTCCCTGCTCACATGATGGACATAGGTGTTCTTTGGTGTATTTAAATTTAGGAAGACCGGAGACGATGTTGTCTTTGGAAAGCTTGTTGATCGTTTCAAAGTTCAGATGGGGCAAACGTCTATGCCACAACCAGGATTTCGTTTTGCCTGCCCTGGTCATGAGACAAATAGGAGATGAAGAGGCCATTTGGTTTATGTTAATTGCATAGAGATTGGTTCCACGATTCCCAATTAAGAGATCATTTCCCACCAAATTTCTAACAAAACAGGTGTTTCTCCGAAATGCAACCTCTAAATCAGCATCACAAAACTGTCCGACTGAGAACAGATTGTGTCCCAATCCTTCGACATAGTAAACCCGAGTGATCAGATAATTTCCAAACCGAAGATCTCCATAACCCAGAATAGCTGCAACATGATCATTCCCAAAATGTACAGTCCCCATGAACTGCCACACAAAATTGATCAGCAGCTTCAGATTCCCGGTCATGTGCTTGGAGCAACCCGAGTCGATGATCCAAAGACAGATTTCAATGACCTGCAAAGAACAGATGATTTTGTATATGGAAACCGTTTAACATTTGGTTCCAGTGGGTTAGATGAAATAGGTGAATTACACTTAGAACTGGTTTCCTTAGATGCATTAGGAACTATTTCTAATGTGCCATTCTTAAGTGTGAACATTCTACCCGTTGGTTTCCATGCACAAAACTTAGAGTGATCCTTAGGCAATAGGCTGCTAGTGGTTTTCCTAGCTTTTGCAATAAGTCTTCGAATATATCTAGACTTAGCCTTAGTTACTAAAGGATTCTTTTTCTGTTCAGGCATATCATTCTTTTTCACATCATTAGAAACATTATCATCACAAGCATTTACAGACAAAGTTTTCTTTTGCATTAAACAATCAGAATCATTACATGCATTAGAAACAGGAGTCTTATCATTACAACTAGATGATACATGTTTCTTCTTGGAAAGCGGTAAATTCCTAGGGTGTTCTTCTACTTTCTTGCATGCACTCTCAGAAACAGGCGAGACACTAGGTTTCTTGTTATTGCTCCTAGACTGTCTTTTGCTCCTAGAGTTGCTTTCTATTCCTGTAGAAGGTAAGGCACACTCATTAGAATTTTTGTTGTTGTCCTTAGATGTTGTAGTAGCATGCCTAGACTCATTTGGAGTATCTTTCTTACTTTTGTCTATCGCCCTATATGTTTTAGATGTAGAGGCAGACGCAGTAGTGGGACTAATCCTATAAAGGCCAGGTGCTATTACATTCGATGTTTCGACAACAGCTTTCTCTTTTTGTTTCTCATTAGGCAAGGGGGTTAATGGTGCAATACCCGTAGTTTCCTCACCCTGCCCTTTTTGACTCTCAAGCTGAGACTTCAAAAGATCAATTTGTTCTTTCAACTGTTTGTAAGAACGCTCATACGACAGTTTGTCATACTTGCATTCTTCCTTTTTCGTATCAAGTTGTTTAAAATATGTAACATTTTGCTTTTCAATTTTGGCAAGTGCCTTTTCATATTTTACAACAATGTCGGAAGTCTCAGCTCGAAGTCGTTCATCATCCTCAACAGAATATGTTTGGTAAATAATAGAAATGATATCGGTCGATAGAGCTTCGAAAGAGAGAGTCATTTTGCTTCTCCAAAACTTTTATGTGTTCCAAGTATTCATTAGCTTCCTTCACTAAGGATTTGTGATCCTTAACGAATTCTGCAGACTCTTTTAAAAGATTATTTTCCACATTTTGAACAACCGCATAGATTGCAGCAATATGTGGATTAATTTCTGTTTCAAAAATCTCTTTAATTTCATCCTGAACACCTGAAAACCATTCAAATTTTTGACTGTTTGTTTTGGAAGCCACAATACTTTGAAGTGTTTCAATTCTCTGTTTAAGATCCACCAAATATAGTCTAGCTGCACTTGTATCATAAGTGTTTTTAGATGCCATTTGTTGAATGTTAGATAGATGTTTTGAAGCAAATATTCGTTTTGTGACAGCCACAGGTTGTTTAAAAAACAATGGTGACTCTTTTTGAACCAAATGAACGCCTGAATCTGCATTAAGTTTGTTGTAATCAATTGGTTTAATTTCCAGGTTCATTTGTTTCATTTTGACACGTCTCTTTTCAGTACGCTCAATCGTTTCATCCGAATCATAAATCTCAATCGGATCATGATTATCATTTAGCACACTACCATTATATAACACATTCTGTACACTCTGAGCTTTCTTGAGATAATAAGGGTTTTCACAACCGATAGCCGTTTTCTTTAATGTATGTAAAATCGGGTTTTTATTGTTTATTAACAAATTAATTGTTTGTGCAGAATGTCCCGTTTTTACAAGTAAATCTTCCAACTTTGCAATGGTTTCCTTTTTGTCAGAAATCTCTTTAAGAAGATCCTTTTCACGTTTTGAAAACCTTTCATTCAACTCCTTCTTTTCTTTTTCAAGATTAGAATAAGTTGATTTTTGTTTTGAAAGTTGGTTGTTTAGTTCAGAAATTTCTGTATTTAAGGATTTTATTTTATTGTTCAAATTAACATCAAGAGTGTCAAATTTGATTTGCAAATGTTGTTCTCTTAAAACAGAATCTTTTAAACTATGTTCAAGTTCTGACTGTCGATCGTTATGAAAATCAAAAGCTTGTGCATTCACCTTATAACTCTCAAGCTCAACGGTCAATTTTTCATTCGCGGCCTTAACCTCGCGATTGACCGTTTTAACTTTCTCAATTTCAATACTACAATTATGCAATAATGATTCAAACATAGCACGTGTTTCCTCATCATTATCAGTATGCTATGACTCGAATTCTTCATTAGGATCCATATCTGGAGTTACCAAACTAGTATTACTACAACTTGGTTCGTCCATGTATGTATCAAAAATGAGATTAGGAGTCTCAGGATGCTGTTCATTTTGAGGTGACATATCAAACATTTCATTATTGTGACATGTAGCATATGGTTGTACCTCAGAAACCGCATTTGTGTCAAAAGCAGGAGGTGCTTCTGAATCTGTGTCGTACTTTGCCTCCTGAAGATTAGCCATAAAAATGCAGTTTGCATCGATGTCCTCTTGATCTTCTGAATTGTCCATAATAGCCATGAAGTCATTCTCTTCTGCACTCAACTGAAGCCCAGCTGTTTCCTTGTTTGCCAACATTAATGCTTTCTGCAAATACGTTGGATCCCTCTTATTTGGCTTGTTTGGACAGTTCCTAGCCATGTGACCAATACCCTGACAGTTGAAGCACTTCATCACATTACCCTGATTCCTATTCCCAGCTCCCTGAGCAGCAACATTCCCAAACTGATTCCCAGCATTCTGTACCCTTTGATTGCCAACAGCTGTACCCATCTGATTCCCTGCATACTGACCCATCTGATTACCAACATACTGCCCTGCATTCTGATTACCCATCTGAAATCTTGGAGCATATCCCTGCTGATTCCCATATCCCCCAACCATCTGTCCTTGCTGACCCATGTTGAAACTCGGCTGTGCAATCTGCTTGTTGCGAGTGTTCGATGAGATTCGTTGATTGTTGTTGGTGGGTGTGGAGTAACGTCCTTGGAATGCTTTTGATAGGTAAGCAAAAGCTTGAGTCAAAGCAGCAGTTGTCTCATCCTGATCTTCTTGATCTGTGTGTTATGGGTATTGTTGTTGTGGGATTACATGTTGTTGTTGTGGGTAGAATGGTGATTGTGGAATATACTGTTGTTGCATGAATTGCTGAGTGGATGATGATGATGATGGTTGTGCCCTGACTGTTGCAGGTGTAGGTGATTGGACTATGAGTGCAAGAGGATCTTGTTGTTTTGCTTGTTTCTCTTTTCTGACTTCATTTGCCTCTGCTTGGTTTTGTTTGAGAAAGTCATAAAGTTGATCGTAGTTCACCTTATGAAGGTCTTGTGTTTGGTTAACAATAGTAACATATCATCCCCATTCTTCTGGAAGGTTGTTGATGAACTTCATGTTTTGAACAATTTGTTTAGGTGACAAATTGTGTCTGATCAACTCATTCATTAGAGTACAAAACCGTGTGTAGTAAGATTCAATCTGTTCAGCTGGTGTGGATGTGAACTTCTCCCATTCAGTCAGAAGCTTGTTTTCCATGTCTTGTTTACCGATATCTGTACCATAACAAAGCCGTCTAACTCGATCCCACATTTCATAAGCAGTTTCACAACTATCTACAGCACATAATATTTCTTGTGGTAAACCGAGTTGGATTAAATGCATTGCCATGTCATCAGCTTCAATTTGCTTCCAGTCATCTGGCGTATAATCCTTTTCTTCTTGGATTTTGTAAGTTGCTGCAACGGGAGGTTCTGAAGTTCGATCTTCAGCTGTTACTTGAATCCTACGAGGCTTGAATGGACCTTCATCTATGGATTTAATCAAGAGTCTACCTTGACTGTTAGGCTTGGTTTTCATGTATCTTCTCATACGACTCGCCCATGGAAGATAACCACCTTTTTCTAGCATTGGTGGTCGGTTTTCTGAACCTGCGGCATGAATGTCTTGTTGTGTAGTCATCTTTGAAATATTGTGTATGATAAAGTGGATTTAGGATCTTTGCAACAAAGTAGGAGACGTTGTTGTTGACGGTTGAACTTGGTTGTTGTTGTTGTGAAGCTTTGGTTTGTTGTTGATGATCGTTGAAGATGTAGTAGGTGTATATGAATGAAACAAATTTAAATAAAGTTACAAAATTTGATTAGAGTATAATTAAGACAAAGTCAAAAGTTTACAATTTCGACAAAGGTTATGTAAATTGTAATTTAGATAAAATGACAATTTCTATAGAAATCTCAATTTGACCAAAATTTATATAAATTATGGCAAAATATCACTTTAGATAGAAATATATCCAATTTATATAAATTGGCAATTTATATAAGATCTAACACTCTTATACAAGAGAGTAGATATCCGTTTGTCGAAGTATTTTACACTCTTATACAAGAGTTAAAATACCGAGTTCACTTTCTAGTTGACGAAATTACGTTCGAATCAAATCCTTAAAAGTTATTTAACTTTGAACTCAATTCACACAAGTACGAGGGCCAAAACTGCCAATTCTGGAAGTTCCCAAAGGCTGCTAGAAAGTACAGGGACTGAAAATGACAAATCTGAAAACTGCTGAAAATTCTTTGTTGTCCGATATCGCAATTGAGCAATGTATCTCGGACAGAACTGCGATAGATATCTCGGACAGAACTGCGATAAGTATGAACTGCGATAAGTATGATCAGACGTCAAATGCGATAACCTCAATTGCGATAAGTATCTGAGTTGCAACTGCGATAAGGTCAAATGCGATAGTGCTTATCAGTGTTCGAATTGCGATAAGAGCTAAATAGCGATAATCTCCAAATGCGATAACTATCGCAATTCTCCTACAAGAATGCGATAAACAAGACGAATTGCGATAACTCGCTGGCTGCTATGCAATTGCGATAAAACGCAGATTTCTAACAACTTTCACCCACTTTTTGACTTTTAGCTTCTAGACCATGCACTCCCCATACTTGTTTACATTTCTCTGCCACCTTTTCACTAACTTTACACACTTCAATAATTCACTTTTCAATAAAATAATCCAAACAAATCTTTTACAAAGATTGTTAGTGATCTTTGATTAGTGAACCAAGAACAAACCAATAACTAATAATCACAACCTATGTTCGAATGAAAAAAAAACTGAAATGATCATAGAAACTACTTCGAATAACCTCAAAACTAACACAAGTTTCTTGATTTTTATGTGGATCGAATGGATTAAAAACACAAAGTGTTATTTTTCTAATGAAAGAAACAATAACAATGGGTGTTTTAAACTATAGGATCAAGCATAAAAATAAAGAAGCTCCTACCTTAAAGCTAGGCTCTTGAAACCACTTGTAACACCTCGATCTTCACTTGGAATGAACACCGAGAGCTTCCTCTTTATCACACAAAAGCAAGCTATATGATGACACTCACAAACACATTAAGAACACAAGAGTAGTATGGATCTTATGTATAAATTTCAAGTCAAATGATTATATTCAAGAAAGAAAATAATACAAAGACTAGGATGGGACTTTCTCTCACACGCACACACTCTTTTTCTTATGATAAAATGAGGCACCCTAACACTAAAGGAGTGTGTGTGTGTTTATACGAATTACACAGCCAACACATGGATATGTGTGGGCTTTTACTTGGACCATGTAGTGGGCTTTGTCTATACATTACACTTAAACAAATGACTCCCTAACAGCTCTAATGCTACAAGCCCACTTTACTTACAACATATTATACATGACACATTTATTCTAATTGCCAAATGACCATCACTTCAAAGTAGCATAAATTAAATGCTAACACGGATTTTCACCAAGAACCAAGTGGGTCGTCGTATCATCCTAACATGGATTTCTCGTAGTCTTCCCAACCGTATTGATGCGCGTGATGTGTCGTTGCGGTTTAGCAGTTTTAATGCCTACTCAAGTTTTAAATTTATATTTAGCCGACTTATCAATAACACACACACTTAACGAGCAGTGTACCCGGTCAGTATGAAGATAATGGTAAGTAGAGTGTCGATCACTAAGAGTGGAACGTATTATCTAGTTATTCTAATCAGTATTTTAATATCCTAACGCAAGGGGGTTTCAGCCTGAGAGACTGGCACGGTTTGTTGCAATTAAATAATAAAATAAACCAATAGGCACGAATCAGCAAGTAGCACACACGTACACAGATAGATACTTGAGACAATAAGAGGGCTGTCCTTATGATTAAGTAGATTGTCACTTGTTTTATTGATAGCTTTATATGAAGTGTATGTAGTTAACCCTTTCTCGTTGGTCCTATTCTTATCGGCGAGTAAACCCTTAATGATTACTTATGTCTAAAAGTTATTCCTAAGTGATCAATTTAGAAACAACCGTGGGAGCCACATTATGTCCCGCAGTCAAATGCCCGCAAGCCACTAATAAACACAGAGGTTATCAATGCACTAATAAGTAGTAACCAAAGACATCAACATATAAACTTTAATTGATGGGAAAGCAAGTATTAAAGGGAGTGCAATCTTTCGTTGTCACATTACACAAGCCACCAATCCTGATGAATTAAAGTTTGCTAACACAATAAAACAAAACTACTTAATGAATTAAACACATGCAGCACCTTCTTACAGCTCTTGTATCTTTGATTTGGGTGTGTCTTGTGCTGCCTTCTTGACTGAATTCGTCCTTTGTTCCTCCTGTTTGGTATTCGGTTTTAGGGTTTTTGGAACTTGTAATTCGTCTGGTCTACGGGGTATTTATACTTTCTGTCTGAGGGAAGATGCGGCGCATCTACTAAGTAGATGCGGCGCATGTACTTAACTTCGCGTGGGGTCCAAGATTATAATATTCAGGAATATTCGTACACCGCCAGAAGATGCGGCGTAACTCCATGATTAGATGCGGCGCATGTCCTCTTGTATCTTGGATCGTATCTGGTGATATCTTGATAGAGATGCGGCGCATGTCGAGAGTGAGATGCGGCGCATCTGGAGCAGAATTGACTTGATCTTGTCCATGTCAGTAGACTTTCACTTTATGCACGTTTTGCTCCATTATTAGTCCAAAATCACTAAGTTTCACCAAATGCTTGTTTTTACCTGAGAATTACAAAAGTAAACGATTAAGTATCAATCCTCATACATAATATAGTAAAACAAGTCAAATTAATAGGATAAATGATAGTAATAAAATGTACTTATTTGAGTTCATCAAATATCCCCCCACTTGAACTTTACTTGTCCCCAAGTAAACCTTAGAATTTCTTTTATGAAAATGTATCCTAAAAGATGTTAGGATTTATTTTTATATTTAAGCATGTATTCGTTCATTTCATAATCACACAACTAAACACTTAACGAATTAGAAGTAAAATAAAATAAGTCGATAAAAGCAAATCTAATCGTTTAACTGTCCAGTCACGACGAATATTCTATCATAAGCTTGGCAAGTATACACATCTCCACCACTAAAGCTAAGGAATAACAAGTCTAAAGCGGTAAAAAGGGTTTTTAGGCTTAAGGGTTAATTATTCTCTTTCACTATCGATCTCAAATTCCAGAAAAGGCGACAAAATCACAAATACATGATCGAATCCACGAACACGATACTTGCAATTGCTCAAATCCTTAACTCGAATAGGCTAAAGATAGGTCCAAACTTCACCAATAATAATATATCAAAAAGGGCGACAAAATCATAAATACATAGCCGAATCCACGACTACGATACTTAAGATTGCTCAAATCCCCAATCTCAATAAATCAAAGGTTCGGTTGGATAAAGAATAATAAAGGGCATGGATAACATTTGGGATATAAATTGGTGTAAAAATAAAAAATAAACAAAACAAATAAATTAAAATCCTAAGTGTGGTTAATCACTATCCCAACCATCCCATGAATAAGACTCATATCATCGAATAACTCACGCTTTAACACTTGAAACACACGCTTTAGGTAGACACGAATTATACTCAACAAGGTCTTAATCAAAGAATAAACCTTAATTGGCGTTCCCATAACTGCCAATTCCCATTCAATCCATAGATATAGTACAACAAATAGTGGTGATATCGACCACTTACATAACTTTACATAAGTTGGTTAAAACTAACTTCCAACTTTTCTTTCTTTCTTTTTCTTTTCTTATTTTTTCGATTTTTTTTTTTTTTTTTTTTTTTTTTTTACATAAGCATAGATGTGTGAAATTTCACCACATCACTATAACTTTCTTTCCGGATAATTTTTCCATACTTTTCATGACTTCAGAAATAATGGTAATAGTGAAAGTAGTAAACACACGAAAAATAAACTCCAAAATATACAATATTTACTTTCACTCCAATTGCATTGTGCAATTTCCCGACCTAACCAAAGATAATGAATTACGCACGCGAACACAGGTAATGTAAGGAAACACACTTTGCCTATAGCAATCAACCAACCACGGATTCTAATCTACAGGGTAGGCTAAGGTGTAAGGGTGTAACGAAACATTTTAAACATAGGTGTAAGAAACGAAGGGAATGGCTCTGAGTGTTTTTCTAGGGGTATCTTACTCTAAAAATGAGAGTAACAAAAGGGTTTATACGGGGGTTAACTAACCAGTGTAGTTAGCTAATAACACATAACATATAAAGGCTATTTGGGTGTAATCCTAGAAATTTACCAAGTTAGACAAGTCATTCCAATTATATAAATAATACTCATTATGGTGGTCTCGAATAGTATACAAGCCAAGTTCTAAAGTTTACAAGTCACCGGCACACTCATAGATTTGTGAATTTTGGAAAATCACAATTTTTGAAAATAACGTCATGTGTGCAGCTATGCAACTTAGATCTTAAACAAAAACATGCTAAAAATTTTTAAGTTTGATATATTAAGCACATTTTAAGCATAATTTTTGAAAAAGTTTAGGACAAGTAATTGTTAAGTGTTCTAATTCTCCAATCCCCCCACTTAAGTTAAACAACGTCCTCGTTGTTTGTATAAAAGGTTAAAAACTGGAAAATAAAAGAATTAGAACAGGAAAACTCCCCTGAGATTTGCTCGGTATGATCCTCCATTAGTATAAGAGCAAAAATCAACTTCTTGTGGATTAGAACGTTAAAGCTTCATACTTGATGTATCCACAGGAAATCCAGGAAACTATAATACCACCAATACTTTAAAACACACCTAAGATAAGAAAGGTTCAACTTGCATAACACATTAGTAGTTAGGAAAAAATAAAACTTAAAAATTAAAACTGAAAATCATCAGGTCAGTCGATGCGCCGTATCTTATTGAAGAAGATACGCCGTATCGAGCCTGGAATTAATACGGATCAGAATAAAGATGCGCCGCATCCTTAACCAGGGATGCGCCGCATTAAAAATAAACTGATAAATAGTTTTAAAGTCGAAAATAAAAATGCAGAAAAATAAAATAAGATATGACCATTGCAGGAGATGCGTCGCATCTCAGAATTGAGATGCGCCGTATCCTCATGCGGCCTGGACTGACTCGACACAGAAAACAGAATAATAAAAGATAAATCCGGGTTGTCTCCCGGTAAGCACTTGTCTTTATTCCAGAGTCTTCAAGTTAGACTCACGTTCAGCTCTTTAATATCGATCATTGAAGGAGTCGGAAACATCACGCTCCTTCATCGCCAATTCACTAATATTGAACACTCCTTGCTTGTCCTTAATTTCCACGCCGTTCCTCTTTAATATCTGTATAAACAAAGTCCTGTCCCTTTCGGGCAGAGATGACAAAATGATAGACGGGAAATTCTTATTATCATATAAGCACACAATAAGCAAGGTAGGGTGGTAGTTCAATAAACACATCATTGTTCAAATTCGTTTTCTCAACTACTCTCCTACGTTTATTAATTACTACACAATCATACCACTCATCATCATAATCATTAACAACATTGCGTCTAAGTTCGGTAGGTACATTAAGGTCAATGAATTCCTCAAAGTTCTCATGATTAGGATTAGTTGAGTTGTTTTGAATCAATGTTTCTCCCATAAGTCTAGCTTCAAGATCGAGGTCCATACGCTCTCTTAATCCTAGTACATAAACACCTCTAATTATGCTTTTAACCGGATCTTGGCACTTATAGACTAGTTTATTATTCCCTATCCTTAATGAAAATTTTCTCTTAAACACATCAATCTTAGCATGGGCAGTAGACAAGAAAGGTCTTCCGAGGATTAAAGGAATCTTAACATCCTCGGGCATGTCTAGTATAACAAAGTCTACGGGAAAAATAAACTGCTCAATCTTAACTAGCACATTATTAGCAATCCCTTCAGGTCGTTTTACCGTTTTATCAGCCAATTCAATAAGTAATTTAGTTGGTGCTAATTTTCCTAGTCCTAGGGTAGCGAATGTCTTAAGAGGCATAACACTAACACTAGCTCCTAAGTCAGCTAACACATTATTGAAAGATATACTATTAATAGAACAAGGTAGAGTAAAACTTCCTGGGTCTCTTTCTTTATGAGGCAAGGCATTTGAGTCGGTTGCAGGGCTCTCTTCTTTCATTGTTGCCTTGATCTCCTCTTCAATCTTTGTCTTCTCTTTTAGTAGTCTCCTTAAGCTGATTGAAGAGTTAAAGAAAAATTCGGGTCTTGCACCATCATCACCATTCATCGATCTTCTAGGTATATTAGGAGTGACTTCTTCAGTGGTGCTTATGGCCTTGACATGATCTCTTGGATTTGTTTCAGTTGAGCTCGGTAAACTTCCATATCCCCTTTCTTGAAGAACCTTGCTCATTTCACCAATTTGTTGTTCCAATGCTTTGATCGAAGCTCCTTGATTTCTTGTAGTAGTGTCCGTTGAAGCTCGAATTTCTTTGATCATAGCAGTATTCTCTTCGTGTCTTTTAGCAGCATCGGCCATAATTTGCTTTAAAGTATCGTCTAAAGTCTGCCTCCTCTCTTGATAAGCGGGATTGAAGTTGTTCTTTTGATAGAATCCCGGACTAGCTTCCCTAAATCTTGCTGAAGGTCGGAATGGTTGTCCAAATTGGGTGTAATATGCTTCTTCAAATGTCTCACTTTCATTCTTGTTCGGGCAATCTTTAGTGTAGTGAGGTCCTTCGCACTTTTCACATCCAACTTGGGCAGCATACGCTCTTTCATCTCGCTTCTTCATCTCTCTACTAATTTTATCCAATTGAGCTTGAATAGCAGCAATCCCGTCAAAATTAGTGCTGCTCTTAGATCTAGTAGAGGTCCCATCGTGCCATTTCTGAGAATGATCAGCAGCTTCTTGGATCGCTTTCCTAGCATTAGTTGCACTCATCTGAGGTACAGCTCCCTTAGCATCCAAGATCTGTCTAGTTGGCACGTCCAGTCCCTGATAAAACAATATTATCTCCTGCATAGGGGTTAGATAGTGTTGAGGACATTTTATCAATAAATCTTTAAATCGTTCCCAAGCTTGATAAAGGGTTTCATCAGGCTCTTGCTTGAAACTATTGATAGCCTCCATCTTCTTAGCAGTCTTAGCAGGTGGACAATATCTCTTCAGGAATTTGCTCTTCAAACCTTCCCATGTAGTGATTGAACTAGCAGGTTCATTCCTTAGCCACTTATTAGCAGCTCCTTTTAGTGAGATTGGAAAGATTCTTAGCATGAGTTGATCAGTATTGACTCCTTCTGAGGTAAACAAATCTGCAATCTCCAGGACCTTCTCAACATGCTCATTAGCATCCTCTTGTTCCGTCCCACTGAAAGCATTCTCTCTGAGCTCTTTGAGAAACTGACCCTTCAACTCAAATTTTGAATTATCATCAAACTTAGGTCTAGCAACTCCTGAAGTGTAATCAGCACGGGTATTGTTCATGTATTCCTCCATAGTAGTGTTTTCGCCCATTGTTTCTGTTTCAACTTCCTCTTTTTCTTCAGAAAAGTAATCAAGCTCGAGTGAACTTGAAAGATCAAAGCTTCTTGTGTTGAAAAGCCTTTTAAGCGAATGTAGGGCTCGTTCAGGATCTTCGAAAGGTTGAATCAAGTTCTTCGTAGAACTCCTGGTCATGCACTTCCTGAAATCAACACAAAAATATCAGTAGGGTATGCTCGAGAAAGTAGTATATCAGATGATTAATAACGAAAACGGAATACGAAAAATTAAAGTTACTGATATCTGCAGACGATGCGCCGTATCCAAAAAAGTTGGATACGCCGTATCTTAATACGTTAAAATTTAATCAGACTTTATCCAGAAAATAGATACGCCGCTTTAGAATTTAAGAATGCGCCGTATCGAATTAATTAATCAAAAATCAACTTATCTAATTAAAATTAAATGCGTCGTATTAACGAAAGTTAATGCGCCGTATTTTCGTTACGTTTAAAAATAAATGATTTTTGATTCAGTAAGATGCGCCGTATCGTCAGAGATCGATACGCCGTATCTGTTTAATAATTCGCAAACTGTTTTTAATTAAAATAATAGATACGCCGTATCTGCTAAAGCAGATGCGTCGTATGGCGTTAACGTTTAGAAATTTTTTTTTATTAAAAACAGATACGCCGTATCTGCAAATGCAGATGCGTCGTATTACTTTATCGCTTAGAAAAATTTTCTTATTAAAAACAGATACGCCGTATCTTGGGGAAAAGATGCGTCGTATCGAATTAATTAAACGCGTTGCATTAAAAAAATTAAACGCAATACGCCGTATCTGAGAGATCAGATGCGCCGTATCGTTTGATTTAACACAGTACAACGATAGCAGAACAGAAAAATACGAAAAATAAAAAAAACAAATAAAACACACAACGAAAATAAACACACAAAAATAAAAAGAAAACAATTAACACACAATACAACAAATATGCAAAATAGTACAATGATGCAATTAATCTAATAAAAAAGAAAAACCTAATTAAAATACTAATTAAATTAACAGATAATAACAATTCACTCCCCGGCAGCGGCGCCAAAAACTTGATGCGCGTGATGTGTCGTTGCGGTTTAGCAGTTTTAATGCCTACTCAAGTTTTAAATTTATATTTAGCCGACTTATCAATAACACACACACTTAACGAGCAGTATACCCGGTCAGTATGAAGATAATGGTATGTAGAGTGTCGATCACTAAGAGTGGAACGTATTATCTAGTTATTCTAATCAGTATTTTAATATCCTAACGCAAGGGGGTTTCAGCCTGAGAGACTGGCACGGTTTGTTGCAATTAAATAATAAAATAAACCAATAGGCACGAATCAGCAAGTAGCACACACGTACACAGATAGATACTTGAGACAATAAGAGGGCTGTCCTTATGATTAAGTAGATTGTCACTTGTTTTATTGATAGCTTTATATGAAGTGTATGTAGTTAACCCTTTCTCGTTGGTCCTATTCTTATCGGCGAGTAAACCCTTAATGATTACTTATGTCTAAAAGTTATTCCTAAGTGATCAATTTAGAAACAACCGTGGGAGCCACATTATGTCCCGCAGTCAAATGCCCGCAAGCCACTAATAAACACAGAGGTTATCAATGCACTAATAAGTAGTAACCAAAGACATCAACATATAAACTTTAATTGATGGGAAAGCAAGTATTAAAGGGAGTGCAATCTTTCGTTGTCACATTACACAAGCCACCAATCCTGATGAATTAAAGTTTGCTAACACAATAAAACAAAACTACTTAATGAATTAAACACATGCAGCACCTTCTTACAGCTCTTGTATCTTTGATTTGGGTGTGTCTTGTGCTGCCTCCTTGACTGAATTCGTCCTTTGTTCCTCCTGTTTGGTCTTCGGTTTTAGGGTTTTCGGAACTTGTAATTCGTCTGGTCTACGGGGTATTTATACTTTCTGTCTGAGGGAAGATGCGGCGCATCTACTAAGTAGATGCGGCGCATGTACTTAACTTCGCGTGGGGTCCAAGATTATAATATTCAGGAATATTCGTACACCGCCAGAAGATGCGGCGTAACTCCATGATTAGATGCGGCGCATGTCCTCTTGTATCTTGGATCGTATCTGGTGATATCTTGATAGAGATGCGGCGCATCTGGAGCAGAATTGACTTGATCTTGTCCATGTCAGTAGACTTTCACTTTATGCACGTTTTGCTCCATTATTAGTCCAAAATCACTAAGTTTCACCAAATGCTTGTTTTTACCTGAGAATTACAAAAGTAAACGATTAAGTATCAATCCTCATACATAATATAGTAAAACAAGTCAAATTAATAGGATAAATGATAGTAATAAAATGTACTTATTTGAGTTCATCACGTATCAAGATTATTCCCCGCTTCGTAGTGCTAATCTTGAAATGGATTTGGAGGATTATATGGCAGACTATCCGACTCAACAATACTCGACCCAAAACTATCCGAGTCAAGATCATTCGATGGGGCAAGGTTCGGGTCACGGTTCGTACCACAGTTCCATGCCTGTTGAAGACGATGACGATGTCGAAGATGAAGAGACATCACCCATCAAACCAAAGAAGCCTTCGAGACGTGCTACAAAGGCGAAGGACAAAGGCGAAAAGGCCGAACCAGCCAAAAAGAACGAACCATAGAGGAAACACTATCAACAGTCATGGGTTTTGGGAGGAGGTGATAGAGTAATTTGAAAAGGAAACTGGTTCACAATGAACGTACGACTCGATCACGACCAAATGGAAGAATAGGATTCGTAGTAGGGTTGGGAATTTTTGTGGTATTATGGATAATATCAAGGATAATCATGGAAGTGGTGAGAATGATGCAGACGATAAAGAAAAAGCTCTTAGAGAATACCGTGTGATTTACGGTCATGATTTTACATTGGAGGATTGTTGGAAAATTTTGAGGGGTCATGATGCTTGGAAGAATCATGAGATGCCTGCTTTCAGAACGAATAGTCGGAAGAAATCAAATGGTTCTACAACTACCTCGGGTCAACAAAAAGTCATTTGAATTTCCAAAACGTGGATGATTCTAATGATGAGGAAGAGACTAGAGAATCATGACCACAAGGTCGTGATGCAGCCAAGAAGAAATCATCCTCCTCCTCTCGTGATCCACCATCATCATTTGCTAGTTCGTTAGCCAAGACCTTTTTCAACTTCAAGCTGTCAAAACCGGGGAAAAATAAGGACACAGAAGAGTCGTACTTTAAGTTGAAGGAAAAAGAGCTAGCGATGAAAAGAGAGAAAATTGAACTCCAACGACAGCAAGTGGAAATCATGGCCCAATCAAAACGGGAGCAAGACTTGATTTTCTACAACTCAGCAATCAACCAAAGTTTGCCCTCACGACAACTACAAGAACTTTTGCAGCTTAAGGCAACAATCAAGGCACGCTACAACTTATATTACTAGTTTAAGTTTTTAATAAGTATTGTAATCTTTAAGTTTATTAGTTTAAGTTTATTAGTTTAAGTTTTTAATTTAGTATTACAATGTTTTTATTTTTAATGAATTTTAATTTGTTGTTCAAAATATTTGAATTAAAAAAAATAAATAAAAAAATAACTCGGTCACCGACTGTGACAATTTGGTCGTGTCTGGTCATCGGAGAAAGAAAGCTGATGTGGCAGGGTCATTATTGGTCGTGATTGTGTCCAGCCTAAAGTGTATTGATGTTGGGACTAATTTTTTACTATACTAAACTTTAGGGAGTTTTTTTTGGTATTTATCAAAGTAAGATTGAGAATATGTTATATTTTAGGGGATGTTTTTTTATCAAAGTGAGGTTGGAATCAATTTGTTAGTACATCAGACTTTAAAAGGTGTTTTTGACACATATGAAAGTTAAGTTTGAACCAGCATATTAAAATATTTAACTTTAAGGGTTGTTTTTAGTTTTTACCATTTATCAGTGTGAGTTATTGAGTTTACTGGTCATAAACAGTGACCCCAAACTTTAATAAATGTAACTGTAATACGAGTATTAAAATAAAGTGACAAGCCGTTGGTCGTTGGAACACATTAAATAGTTCTTTAAGGTTTGGCCTCATGTTTATTTAATAATTAAAGCAAGATTCGGGGATATCTTGATATGGTTTATTGATTCAGAAATATTATGGATTAGTTAAATCCTTATGTACATGTGACACTATTATTATGAATAATATTTTTGCATATACTATGATACTACCAAATTTGATACTACACAACTGATAAAAACTTTTTAATATTTATAGAAATAGAAAAATATTTAAATACATGTCATAACAAAATAGTAAATTATTAGTGTAAAAACATTTAGATTTTAAAATGTTGAATCACGAATTAAGGATGAAATTTATGAGATAATAACCAAATTTCAATATTGTTTTACTAAAGTTATTCAAATTTTGTTTTACTTAAAAATCATCAACTGTATTACGAATTAATAGTTACAATCTTCTAGTTGAAATTCCTAAAATTCTATTCAAAATACATTAATCTTCCAACTTGTTGGATCTATATGTTTCTTCCATTGATCTTCAATCTTGTTGGATATATTTTGTTTTAAATCTTTAGCACGAGAAGCAATTTCAGTGGAAAAAGATTCATTCATGCTTGAAACAAAGCATATAAATGAACACTATAAAATATGGAGAGTTGTATGGTTTGTTAAAAGTCAATAATCCGATAACTCATACAGTAAATAACGATCAACAACTCGTAACTCTCCTCATGTTGAGGGTTTCATTAAGATTGTGGGTTTTGAAAGTAAGTGTTGTGGGTGAGAGAATTAAAGCAGGGATTATGGACTTATTGTGTTATGAAAATTTTTAATAAAGCAAAACTGGGTATCGAGGCAAAACAAAAGACCGCCAAAAGTAAAATTACCTTCCTACCCTCACATATGTGTGTTAGTCACGTGATAGCATTTAACGGGATAAATTGACGATCATTAGTCTCAGGGCCGTTATGGGTCAAAACCAAGAGGAGAGGATACGAGGAAAAAAAAAAGTTTAGGAGCCAATTTTCTTATACCACACAAAGTACAGAAACCAATTAATTAAGCAAGTAATTCTTTTTTAAATGAGTTCGACCATAATATAACTACTAGTTTAGCAACAATTAGCCATATATAATTATTCCCCTCACCCATCTTAGCTCAAGTACTCACCTTCTTATACTTTCTCAAGATTAAGAATGTCTTGCCAAATGATGTTATGCAATAGGTACTCATTATTCTTAATGTTGATACAATATTACCAAAACATTGCTAATTACGTTTTCCTTGATATTCTAGAGTTTATGATATATAAATCTTTTTTTTCAGGGTCGTACGTGGCGTTTCACCCAAATGGGATGCTTCCAATCACATGAATCCATCTCTTGGACCCTTTGCGGGTGAGAAGTGTGTGGTACGTTATCAAAAACGTGCACCACATAGAAGATATTCTTCACTCACTACAGCACTGAGCAGCGATCCAAAATCTAAATTCATGCAAGTATATGAAATCTTAAAGTCCGAGATACTTTATGATCCCACATTTGAGTTTGACAACGATTCTCGTCAGTGGGTTAGCCAGGTATCATTACTTTTGGAATTACGAGCTGTTATGCGCAAAAGATGTTGGAATATGTTAACTATAATAAATCATAAACACATAAAACATCACAAAGCACGTAGCGGAAGATCTACAAGAACTAGTAATTAATTAAAACTAAATAGACACGTACCTTTTTGCAATCACCAAGAACAAGTATAAACCCTAAATAAATATAGGGTATGTCGATCCAAGTTAGGGAAAAACACTAGTTAAAATAAACTAGTCACTCGTTCTTGTACACACGTGATGATAGCGTTTCAGTAGGAAAAGCTAGGTTCTTGATCACTAATAACCAAACACTTTAATTGCTATTAGCTTGAGCCGAATTTCCTAGTGGAAATAAAAATGTCGACTAGCTTCTAGCAAGAGGGATAAAGAAGAGAAGTTTGGCAAGATTAGGGATTCTAGATTAGTGGAAAACCTAAACACAATGAATTGTATTTATAAGTTAACCCTAGGGCACCAATCTTGCTCCCTACTCTTCCTCAAAACCGGCCAACCCAACCCAAGTTGGATTTCCAGCCGATCCAACCCATCTATGGGTTTCTAGATCCTTCTTTTCATATTTAGTCCTTTAACGGTCGTTATCTCTAACACCGTTAAGTACTAACTGTCGTTAAGTGCTTGTTTGTGGAAATGAATAAATAAAATACATAAATATATTTAATTTATTCATACTATTGAAACTCTCACGCATCGTGTGCAATCCCGAGTCTCGGGTTCGAAACCGGACATACGTATATTAAAAGTTAAACATTAAACTCTAACAGCTCCCACTTGGATAACTATTAATATAGTAATGACATGGGCTAGTCTAGCTTAACAGATCCCAATGCCCCCAGCTCGATCCGAGTATGGTTTTCCTGGAAAAACCACGTGATGATTTAATCATCATACTTATCCTTTTGTTACTAATACCGCGTTAATTTTAATATGGATCTTGTCATTCCACAATTAACAGTAGTTTCTCGTTTATACATAATTGAACAAGATTACCAAAACATCTGAACGTCTTCCAGATAGACTTTGGGCGTGCGCACGCAAACATATTGTTAATCACACGAGTGGCCAAGCAGTATTAAACTTCAACACAAAGTTGAAGGAACAAATCCCTTATTGACTGCGAGCATAACCCTTGAACTTCGCATCATTTCTGAAAATAGCCCTTATAACTACCTTTTACGGATAGCGTTAGACTATCTCACAGAAAATGAGCTACATCCTCGGCAATTATCTGGCATCTCAAGTCAGAGGATAAATATTCATGATATACTTAATGACTATGATCCATAAAGTATAATCATGTAGTTGGGATAAGTCCTATATTCAATTTATCCAATATTGAATATCAAGTGACATTGGTGTCTTAACCTTACAGTACATTCTACCAATCCTCACATTTGTCTTAGTTCAATAATATTCCCATATTATTAATTGACAATGGACTATTTAGAATAAATAAATTTATTCACGGATTTAAACATGCAAATATAGGACACAAATATTAATAATGATAATAAACGTTATCCGCACTTTATTTCATTAAAATAATAATTGTTTACACGTCCCTATCGAAATACTAATCCAACAGATTTACATGAAACTATCTTCTAAACGAAGACCAATACCCTGAGCATGACGATTAAACGTCTCCTTAGGTAATGCCTTCGTGAAAGGATCAGCCAGATTGTCATCTGTGTGAACTTTGAGTACTTTTATTTCACCATCATCGACTTGTTCTCGAACATAGTGAAGTTTCCTTTTAAAGTGTCTGGCGCCTTTCATAACTCCAGGTTCATTGGCGAATGTAATTGCAGCAGAGTTGTCGCAATATACATTTATAGGTAATTCTATTGAAGGCATCACTCCAAGATCCTTAATGAATTTCCTTATCCAAACAGCTTCTTTTGCCGCCTCCGATGCAGCAATGTACTTGGCTTCTGTAGCAGACATGGCCGTTATGCTCTGCTTCTTACTACTCCAGTTTACCGCTCCTCCATTGATGACAAAAACATAACCCGTCTGAGACTTCGTATCATCTTTATCAGTCTGAAAGGACGCATCGCAGAAACCTGTAACATTCAGTTCTGCGTCTGGATTTCCCCCGAAAACAAGAAACATATCTCTAGTATTTCTCAAATACTTAAGAATGTTCTTTATAGCATGCCAGTGATCTTTCCCTAGATTCTGCTGATAACGACTGGTCAAATTTTGAGCGAATGCCACATCTGGCCTTGTGCATCTAACTGCATACATGATAGATCCTACTGCCGAAGCATACGGAACTTTCTTCATGTATGCCACCTCTTCAGGTGTAGAAGCACACATTTCGCTGCATAAGCCGTGTTCCACTTGCATGGGCAAATATCCCTTCTTGGAATTTTGCATATTGAATCTCTTCAATATTTTATCCATGTAAGCACTTTGGCTTAATCCGATTAACCGTTTAGATCTGTCTCTATAGATCTTGATTCCAAGGATGTAAGCTGCTTCTCCTAAATCCTTCATGGCAAAACAACTACCAAGATATTCCTTAACTTCATTAAGGCTTGGTATGTCACTTCCCATGATTAATATGTCATCGACATATAGAACAAGGAAAACAGTGTTACTCCCACTAACTTTGTGGTATACACATGGCTCATCGAAATTTTGAGTAAATCCAAACTTCTTGATTTCCTCATCAAATTTCTTATTCCATTGCCTGGATGCTTGCTTCAATCCATAAATGGATCTTTGAAGTTTGCATACACGCTCAGGAAATTGTGGATTCACAAACCCCTCAGGCTGCGCCATGTAGATATCTTCATCTAGGCGACCATTCAGAAAGGCGGTTTTGACATCCATTTGCCAAATCTCATAGTCATAGTAGGCAGCTATGGCTATAAGAATCCTAATAGCTCTAATGTCGGCCACAGGAGAAAAGGTCTCCTCATAGTCAACACCGTATGTTTGGGTAAAGCCTTTAGCTACCAAACGAGCCTTATAGGTGTGTACATTGCCATCCATGTCAGTCTTTTTCTTAAATAGCCACTTACACCCAACTACCTTAGCATTGGGTGGAAGATCTACTTCAGTCCAGACTTGATTATCTTTCATGGATTGCATTTCCCCATCCATGGCAGTCTGCCATTTTTCCTTTTCAGGACTAATAATGGCAGCTCTATAGCTAGTTGGCTCATCAGTTTGATCCAATAGTATAGTTTCCTCATCATCTATGTTCAAACATAGACGCTCAGGAGCCTTTGCAGATCTTGAAGATCTACGGACGGGTACCACTTCTACTTCAGGTGGAGGACCTAAACTTTCTGGTTCCATAGGAAGTATGTTAGTGCTTTCAGAAGGTGAAGTATCTTCATGATCATTTTCAAGATCATATGCTCTCCCACTGATTTCTTGAGATATTAGATTATCTTCAAGAAAATCACCGTACCTAGCTACGATGACCTTATTTTCAGGTGGGAAGTAAAAGTAGTAACCCTTTGTTTCCTTAGGGTATCCTACGAAGATACACTTAACAGATCTTTGTTGGAGTTTATCAGGTGAGTCACGTTTAACAAACGCCTCACAACCCCAGACCTTTAAGTAAGAAAAGTTGGGAGCTTTTCCAGTCCATAATTCATATGAAGTCTTATCAACCTTCTTAGTTGGAATCCTATTCAACACGTGAACAGCCGTTTCAAGAGCATAATCCCAAAAGGATAAGGGAAGAGTTGTAAGATTAAACATGGATCGTACCATATCTAACAAAGTACGATTTCTCCTTTCAGATACACCATTTTGTTGTGGCGTATAAGGAGAAGTGAGTTGTTGCACAATGCCACACTCACCCAGATAATCCTTAAACTCTTGGCTTAAGTACTCACCACCACGATCGGATCGAAGTGCCTTAATCTTCTTTCCGAGTTGTAATTCTACTTCATTTTTAAAAACCTTGAATGTCTCAAAGACTTCATGTTTATGTTTAAGTAAATAAACATAACCATAACGACTAAAGTCATCCGTGAAGGTCAAGAAGTAGACAGCACCACGTTTAGACACATGTCTAAGTGGACCACACACATCCGTGTGTATCAATCCAAGTAGATCCGAAGCCTTCTCCATATTGCTATGGAAAGGTTTCTTTGTCATCTTTCCAGATATGCAAGATTCGCATTTATCAACTGAATCATCATTGATATTTTTCAAAAGCCCATCGTGTTGCAGCTTTTCCATGCGATTCTTGCCTATGTGGGCAAGACGGCAGTGCCATAAATAAGACGAGTCCAAGTTAGACTTGACTCTCTTATTCCCGATGCTATACATTGAATTATCTCTATTGGATACATGGTTATCCATGTCAATCTCAAACACACCATTTAATGAAATAGCATTAAAGAAAAAAACAGAATTTAGAGAAACAGAAATTCCATTATCATTAAACGTATGCTTAAAACCCAAATCCAATAACAAAGAAACTGATACGACACCTCTAACAATAGAAGGTGCGTAATGACAATTGTCTAAAACCAAAATTAAACCAGATGGTAAAACTAGCTCAAAAGTCCCTTTGGCTTCTACTGCTGCACGTATTCCATTTCCCACGTACAAGTAGCATTCCCCATAGTTCAGCTTCTTTGCTCCTCTAAGCCCCTGCGATGTATTACAAATTTGAGTACCACATCCTGTATCATATATCCAGGCATTTTGCTTACGAGGAAAAGAAAATAATTCAACCATAAAAATACCTGAAGTGCCGGCGCCCTGCCCAGCCTTGGCATTCTTATTTTTGCGACACTCCTCTAGCAACAATGGACAGTCACGCTTCCAATGTCCAGGAGTATGGCAGTGGTGACAAGCAGCCGCATCCTTTTTGGGATAATCCTTTTTGGGAGGAGGATTCTGCTTCTTTGGCTTTTGCTGGTAGGTCACAATCTGCTTGCCCTTGTCAGCGTTGCCCTTTCCTTTCTTGTTCACATGTTTCGGTTTATCGGGCTTAGCTTCTCTACCACCTCTTATTGCCATAACAGCAGGTGTAGGAGCTTTCTTTGTGAGTGCCTTCTCATGCTCAATAAGCATTGCATGCAATTCAGAAAATGTCTTCCCCTTGCAATGCATGTTAAAGTTGCGCACAAATTCACCATATAATTCCTCATTGAGGGATTTGTTGATGAGGCCAACTTTAACGTCTTCCACAAACCCGCAATTAAGTGCATCCAGTTGGTCAAGATAACCTTTCACTTTAAGTGCATGATCACTTACGGGTGTTGTCGCATCCTGCTTGCACTTGCCCAAGTTGTCAAGTACTTCATACAATTCAGCCATAGGAGGTTTCTGAAACATACGTTCCAGTTCATCAATCATGTTTTTCGGGCCATATTTCTCAAACTGTTTTACCAGTTGATCATCCATCCCCGATAGCATGAGACAAGCCGCATCATTGTGCTTGTCATAGGCTTCATTGTACTGCCTAAGTATTTCATTAGGCGAGTTTGCAGGAGGAGCTTCAGGAAGGTCCTCAGTAAGACATTCTGAACATTTGGCAATTCTAAGAACAAGCCTTAGATTTCGATACCAAGCGTTAAAATTCTTAGTCCCAGTCAGTTTTTCCTTTTCAAGCATCATCTTGAAACAGGAAGTTAAGTTTGACGAGTTTCCGGGTTGGGCCATTTCTACAGAAAAAAGTTCAAAAGTTAGTACTTTCGATAATAAAACATTTCATGAAAATTAAACACCCATTGGTTAAAAAACCATTTAATTTTCACTGAAAACTAGGATCCTAATTGACACCGTTTCATTACATCAGCTTTGGCTGCTAGCAATGAAAGTGCTCAACAAGGTACGGGATCACCCAATTGCCAATGTCAAATTGCAATTCCTAGAAATCTTGGGACTTACATTATATTGCCAACATCAGTTGCAAAATGTAAGCATGTTTCATCCCCAATTCTTTATGCCTTGGCGCCGTTCCATTACATCAGCTTTGGCTGCTAGTAATGAAAGTGCCCAATTAAGTTAACCAACTTAAGAAACTGTAAATTGACGTCGGTTTATTGCATTCAGCTTTGGCTGCTAGCAATAAAGTACTCAATTTTACCCTTAGATGACCACCCTTTGAACATCAACATTCAGCTTTGGCTGCTAGTGATGTAGGATGAAACCTTAGGTGTTTCTTTTTGTAGTTGGGTGACATATAACTTAAATTTAAAGGGTAATAAAATTTTTGATGTGTTAAATCAAAAAATATGTACAAAGATGTCATGCATTCGTCTTTGTATCATATATATATTTTCAAAACAAAACCATTTACTCATTCGTAGCTCAAATCATCAAATCTTTTAATTGAGGCGTTGAATAAATTACAACATTGCCTTAAGATTCTTCGTATTTATCGTGGTGTACTTGGTAAGTCTAAAATTGACGCACAGGCGGGCGTAGGGACGACAGCCGCCGAAGCTGGTTAAAACCGTGCCCCTCTAAGGTCACAATTTAATGCGTACCAACTAGAACCCACTTTTTAGTTTGTCAATTTTAGGTCCGCCGCTTCGACCACTTAGTACAGTCGCAATCAATCAACTAAAAGAATATGATTTTCTTGCTAAAACAATTAATGTAGTAAATTTATTATTGCTAGTCTCGCCTGGGAGCAAATTACCGTGCGAAGCGAACCACTGTCGGCACATAAGACTTGGTAATAAATAAAATTACTACAAAGGTTTCATAGTTATTAGTCTTATTTATTTTTATTATGAAAATTACCCTCTTTTGTTGTTTACAATCCATCATAATATAAAACACAAAAGATCAAGTAATCACAAAAATAAATAAACACATAATAACAAATATATGATCATCCACGATATCATATAGCCACATGCAAACCTTTTTTCAATAAATCATATTATTAATTCTATGTGTAATTAAATATGTATTAAACTAACAAAACTCCCATTGGTTTTCGAGCTCATTGTGCCCAATGGTCCACAGACACCAAATAACTTGGCCGCGTAAGTTTTAGTTAATTTAATTCCACATTGCACATAATTTATTAATTAATATATTGAGGTCTTCCCCAATTAAAGATTTATTAAGCAAAACATGTAGCTTAATACATACATTCAAATCGTCCCATACATCAAACCATGACAAAATATGCAAGATTTTGTCATGGATACCATATTAACACATTGATGATGTACCCTCCTAACGGGTCGAAGGACTCCCCTTCGAGCCTGTAGAAAGCCCTCCCTTCGGAGGCCCAGGTTAACCTTCTAATACGTTTCATTGGCGTAAAACCATTCGCCTGCGAACTGGTTACCATGTGGGAATCCGCCAATCGAAGCCCTAAGCCCTTCGGGGTATTCCTGACGAAGGGACTAACACGAAGGATCATCCAGACCTGGTCAAACCCACGTCTCCTCTATCCTTTGGCTTCCCGCCAAAACAGAGATCGTGGGCTACAAAGCCCTAGCGGTTACCACTTTCCATGGGACGCCCCCATGATCTCCGAACTATGTGCAACCGCCCACTATGTCCTATTTCTCCCCTATAAATAGCATAGTCGGGCCAAGAACAATGTAAGTAATCTCGAGTTAATCCACAAGTTAACTTCACTCTCTAAATTTACGACCTACATTACCATCACACATACTTACTCGCACGCCGGAGGTGGTTCGTAGGGTCCAACCCCTGCGCAATCACTTAACGTAGTGTCTTTGTATTTCTTATTTTCAGGTTAAGAACAAGCTTGGCGCAATCTCAACACCCCATTATTCCTTTGATCACCATCGAAGGCTTGGTTGGCAACTATTTGTTCAATCAGTGGCGCCATCCGTGGGACCGCTACAATTGGTCTCGTTAATTCCGAGCTTTTAACCTACCAACCAATTTCACTATTATTCCGGCATGGATCAAGGGAGAGAAGATACTCCTCCACCGGGTTTCTCTACCTTAACACCAATACCAACCGATGACCCTAACAACCTTCCCCCAATAACCATCTCCACCTTCACAACACGTTCTCACCCAGAAATCACAACCAACAATCATGCTTCGACATCAGCCAACCCAGAACCTGTCATTAGCCCAGCCTTTGTCGAAGCCAACCACGAAGTGTTGGAAACCCTTTTAAGGGCTCGTAACAGACAAGTCAGGAATGCTGAGGTACGAAGGGAGTTGGAATACTCGAGTGAGGAGTATGATGAAGAAATGGAGATGGAACCTAGGCCTCCGACCCAAGGACCAACCCTATCGGCCTTAAGAATTGGGTCTCCAATTGGTCGAAGGCTAAGCAAAAGATCCGTTGGTTTCGAAGGAGTCCCCGAGCGTGCTCCGACAAGAAGAGAAGGGGCGGTTACCGAAGGCTCTAACGGTAGGAGTCAGCTTAGGGAAGAAAGGAGGGTGACTTTGCCTCCATTGCTAGCTGCCCATCTTGGAAGGACTGGAGCTGGGGTTCCGTTGCAGCCTTCTCATGCATCAGGCGTAGAAGGCAATCCGTCTACAATTAATATGGGAGGAAATCTTCCTCCCAATGGTATGTACCCCTCGTTCCAAACTCAGCCTTATCCTCAAAATTTATATCCTCCAGTAAATGGACAGCCTAATAACCCAAGCTTCCCTCAAAATTATGGGAACATGCCCTTCGGCCACCCTATGGCGTACCCTCCGTACGCCTTAGGAAACAGTTACCCGTTTGCCATGAATACACCTTATCAGTCCTACCCAGGCCAGACTCCTATGGGAATGCCCCCAAACAGTAATCCATACAATACTGTCCCCATGTACGTACCACCTTATAATTGTCTATATTCAGACCCTATGGGATCAGCTATACCCTTCGTTAGGTGGATAGAAGATTACCCATTGCCTGATGGGTTGAAAATGCCTTCACATGTCGGGACTTACGATGGGAAGGGGGATCCGGACAATTTTTTACACTTGTTCGAAGGGGCTATCAAAATGCAAAAGTGGGTTATGCCGGTGGCCTGTCACATGTTCACATACACCCTACGGGACTCTGCTCGTATTTGGTGGAATGGGCAAAAGCCCGGTAGCATCGTCAACCTTGATGATCTCAAAGCCAAGTTCCGGTCACACTTCAGTCAGCAAAAGAAATTCACAAGGACTCATTTAACGGTGCACAACATCAAACAAAAAGACAATGAAAGCACCAGGGCCTTCGTTACTAGATACACCGATGAGACTTTGAAAATTCTAGGTCTTCATGAAGATCAGCGTATTTTTGGTTTCGTACACGGCCTTCGGAATCGGAGTTTGGTGGAATTCTTGTCCACTGACCTTCCGATAACTTACAAAGGGTTGACCGAAAAGACATATACTTGGATTGAAGCAAAAGAGGTGTCCACTAATGGAGCTCCGATAGATAAAGATAGCAACAACAAGTTTTCGAAGCATTCTTCGTGGGAGGGGTCCAAGAACAAGAACAAGAACAGAGATAGGTTTTCTCCGTATAACAAAGTCCCCAACCATGGTTTGTTAAGCAGTCTAACGAAGTCTCCAAAGGAAATACTTGCTACGGATAGGGCAGCCAAAGCCTTCGAAGCGCCTCCACGTATGACAAGTAAGGGTAAAAACAGGGATACCAGCAAGTACTGTCACTTCCACGAAGACAATGGCCATGATACGAACAGTTGCAGGGAACTAAAGAAACAAATTGAAGAGGCCGTAAGATCTGGGCAATTGGCACACCTGGTAAAAGGAATCAAGAAAGGCAAAGAAAAGATGACTGACACTCAAATGGCCAAGGATACTAACCCTGCCGAAGCCCCCATACTAATGATACATCGAGAAGAAACCACTTCGAAAAGGAAGGTACCGGAGCCGGAAGCAAACGAGATAAGGGAGATAACGTTTTCCCCTATCTCAGGCAGGATCCCTTCGAACGATCCTGTGGTTATCAAAGTCCTAATCTTTAGCCAAGAAATAAGGGGAGCTTACGTAGACTGCGGAAGCCCTTGCGAAGTCATATATGAACATTGATTTCGAAAGCTCTCGCCTGCGGTCATGTCTCAAAGGGTCGACTCAAAGATGCCTTTAGTAGGGTTTTCTGGCGAACGCTCGTGGCCTCTAGGAGAAGTTCCGCTGGAAATAACAATCGGAGAAGGCAGGGCCGCAAGGACAGAAACCCTCACGTTTACTATCGTGAGATCCAACTCTCCTTACAACCTGCTGATAGGGAGGACCGCCATGCAAAAGATGGGTATAGTAGTCTCCACTATACATGCAGCGGTGAAGTTTCACACACCCAATGGAATAGGGACGGTATTTTCTGAACACAGTCCGAAGGATAGCAAGAAAGGAAGAGAAGGTTCTAAAAAGCCTCCGAATGATGTTATTAGAAGCACGGGTAAGGAAGAAAATATCATCACAAAAAAGCGTCATGAAAAACGAAGAGTGGTAGGCAAAAAGCGATCTCCAAATAGTTCCACAGCAGACTTGGAGAGGCCGCACAAAGCCGAAGGGAAGGTCTTTCAAGGGATATGTCCTAGGAGCACCAGAACTCCTCCGACACCGAGGACTGATGACAAGCCCTACGACAAGGAATATCGACTCAAGGGGTTCAAACCCACTAAGTCAACAAAGAAAGAAGTCAAAGCCAACCCTTCGAAGTTCAAAGCAGCTGCTGGCCTACCGGCTCTAGGATCATTGAAGAAACGTGATAGTCCAAGCTCCACCAAGAGTCAGACTTTCGCAGAAGTCCTCAACGAAACACCTTCCGAACACAGCCGAAATGGAGAAACTCCCCCAACAGCAACGGAGGAATGGAAATTATTTACTGACGGAGCCTCAAGCTCCGATGGTTTCGGAACAACTTTAATCCTAATGAACCCGGAGGGAAAGGAGTACAGTTATGCACTACGTTTTGAATTCGAGGCCACAAAAAATGAAGCAGAGTACGAAGCCTTGCTGGCTGGCCTTCGACTCGCAAAGGGCATGGAAGTTCATGACCTCTCCATCTTCGTAGGCTCACTCTCAGTCACTGGTCAAATCAAGGGTTCTTACAGAGCAAGGCAGCCAATAATCAAGGAGTACTTGAACGAGGTTAAAAAGCTCCTTCAGGTTTTCGAACGATACAAAGTGACAAATATCCGCATGAGCCAAAACAAAAAGGTGGAGGCCCTAATCAAATTAGCATCGACTACTTTTGCTCATCTACCCAGTAAGGTTTTAGTGGAAGTATTGGCCACCAGGTCAATTGAACGAAGTGAAACATTTGATGATGGCTCCAGCTGGATAGAATCAATGAAAATGTACTTGATAAGCGGCATTTTGCCCGATGATTCAAAGTCAGCACGAAGAATCAAAGTCAAAAGCCCCCAATACAGGCTCATAGGCAATAATCTCTACAAAAGGCGTCTTTCATCTCCTTGGCTTCGTTGTGTCGAATTAAAACAGGCTTCGAACATTCTCTACAATGCTCATGAAGAATTTTGTGGAAGACATACAAGCCCTAGAGCCATCGCCTCGAAGGTAACAAAATGGGGTTATTACTGGCCAACCGTACTAGAAGACGCAAGGGAAGCAATCAGAATATGCATGGTATGTCAGACACACTCCAAAGCCCGGAGACCATCAGAATATGACGTGACATCTAGCATGACAGTAAGACCTTTCGGTCAATGGGGAGTCAGCATAATCGGACCCCTACCATTAGCTCCCGGAGGGGTACAATTCTTGGTCATAGCCATCGATCATTTCACCAAATGGGTCGAGGCCAAACCGTTGGCATCAACAAAAGGAAAAGATGTGGAAGAGTTCATGTGGGAACACATAATTTTCAGATTTGGAATTCCACAAGTTATCACCTCTTACGAAGGGCCACACTTTGCCGAAGGAGTGTTCCCTTCTTTCTGTAAAAGCCTGAATGTGAAGCAAAGATTCATTTGTGTTGACAAGGATATTGTCACCGAAATTGAGACGAAGCTAGGGCAATATCAGCATAAGTGGGCAGACAAACTTCCCAAAGCCTTGAGGGCATATAGGAAGTTGTCCTTCGAATAAAAGCAAACGAAGCCAAGTGAAAGAGCCCAGCGTCAAAGAAGAATTCATGTGGCAAAAAGACGTGGAAGCTCGAAGGGCGGAAACAAAAAATGTCGTGAACAAGTTTGGACATGATACAAACTCTCGTAAGTCTTACATATAAGAACTTACCTTTCTTTAAAAACATTTAGTTGTTTTCAATTTCATGTAACGTAGTCTTCTCACATGGGAAAAAAGCATTAATGGTAGGTGTCTAGTGTTCATTTCTTCAAATGATGTAATCCTCCCTACCCACTTAATGATATAACATGTTTCCCTCAAAATCTCTTGTTTCGTTTTATACAACATAGATTTGTCCAGCCAAGTACTTTACAAGTTTCAATGTCGAAGGATGAAGCAAGACACATGTCTTGTATAACATTAACATCCATTACAATTCACATTAACTTTCCTATGAAGTCTTAGGGTATTAAAAGCCCTCTGTAACTTAAGGATAAAGACGGAGTGGGTCGCGACCCTCTGTCGCAGTCAAATTATACGATTGCATAAAATCTTGGTCCAAAATACACACAATAAGGTTATAACCTTAGGTTGTATGTTTACGTTCTAGTAATGAGCGTAAGAGAAGATAAGCATGGCATTAAAAAAGGAGAATATTCCTCCAAATTCAGATTCATAAAGACTACGCACAAGGCGTAGCTATCATCAAAAGAGATAATTGTTTAAAGTTATGGGACGAAGCCCAGATAAACTATTCCAACAGGCACACGCCTGATAAAAGCATGATAAATTGTCTTAAACAAAGGCACCAGCCTTTAAACATAACCAAATTGTTTTAAAGGGTACACGCCACCCTTACAGACTAAATTACTGCCAACATGGCAGCCTTCATTTGTTGATAGAAGAGTTTGGGTCTTCTTGATGAGTCGCAGACTTGGGTTTCTCAGACAAGGTTCTTTTAGTTGGAGACGGAGGCTGTATACTCTTGGGTTTTTTAGAAAGGAGATCTTCGATGGAGGCAGAAGGATCTTTGGTTGCTTCGGCAAGAAAGGGGTAAACTGCAGTGGTGAATGCATTCCCAGCTTCATCATACTTGATGAACTCAAATAAGTACATTTTATTACTATCATTTATCCTATTAATTTGACTTGTTTTACTATATTATGTATGAGGATTGATACTTAATCGTTTACTTTTGTAATTCTCAGGTAAAAACAAGCATTTGGTGAAACTTAATGATTTTGGACTAATAATGGAGCAAAACGTGCATAAAGTGAAAGTCTACTGACATGGACAAGATCAAGTCAATTCTGCTCCAGATGCGCCGCATCTCACTCTCGACATGCGCCGCATCTCTATCAAGATATCACCAGATACGATCCAAGATACAAGAGGACATGCGCCGCATCTAATCATGGAGTTACGCCGCATCTTCTGGCGGTGTACGAATATTCCTGAATATTATAATCTTGGACCCCACGCGAAGTTAAGTACATGCGCCGCATCTACTTAGTAGATGCGCCGCATCTTCCCTCAGACAGAAAGTATAAATACCCCGTAGACCAGACGAATTACAAGTTCCGAAAACCCTAAAACCGAAGACCAAACAGGAGGAACAAAGGACGAATTCAGTCAAGAAGGCAGCACAAGACACACCCAAATCAAAGATACAAGAGCTGTAAGAAGGTGCTGCATGTGTTTAATTCATTAAGTAGTTTTGTTTTATTGTGTTAGCAAACTTTAATTCATCAGGATTGGTGGCTTGTGTAATGTGACAACGAAAGATTGCACTCCCTTTAATACTTGCTTTCCCATCAATTAAAGTTTATATGTTGATGTCTTTGGTTACTACTTATTAGTGCATTGATAACCTCTGTGTTTATTAGTGGCTTGCGGGCATTTGACTGCGGGACATAATGTGGCTCCCACGGTTGTTTCTAAATTGATCACTTAGGAATAACTTTTAGACATAAGTAATCATTAAGGGTTTACTCGCCGATAAGAATAGGACCAACGAGAAAGGGTTAACTACATACACTTCATATAAAGCTATCAATAAAACAAGTGACAATCTACTTAATCATAAGGACAGCCCTCTTATTGTCTCAAGTATCTATCTGTGTACGTGTGTGCTACTTGCTGATTCGTGCCTATTGGTTTATTTTATTATTTAATTGCAACAAACCGTGCCAGTCTCTCAGGCTGAAACCCCCTTGCGTTAGGATATTAAAATACTGATTAGAATAACTAGATAATACGTTCCACTCTTAGTGATCGACACTCTACTTACCATTATCTTCATACTGACCGGGTACACTGCTCGTTAAGTGTGTGTGTTATTGATAAGTCGGCTAAATATAAATTTAAAACTTGAGTAGGCATTAAAACTGCTAAACCGCAACGACACATCACGCGCATCAAGTTTTTGGCGCCGCTGCCGGGGAAGTGAATTGTTATTATCTGTTAATTTAATTAGTATTTTAATTAGGTTTTTCGTTTTTATTAGATTAATTGCATCATTGTACTATTTTGCATATTTGTTGTATTGTGTGTTAATTGTTTTCTTTTTATTTTTGTGTGTTTATTTTCGTTGTGTGTTTTATTTTTTTTATTTTTCGTATTTTTCTGTTCTGCTATCGTTGTACTGTGCTAAATCAAACGATACGGCGCATCTGATCTCTCAGATACGGCGTATTGCGTTTAATTTTTTTTTAATACAACGCGTTTAATTAATTCGATACGACACATCTTTTCCCCAAGATACGGCGTATCTGTTTTTAATAAGAAAATTTTTCTAAGCGATAAAGTAATACGACGCATCTGCTTTTGCAGATACGGCGTATCTGTTTTTAATAAAAAAAATTTCTAAACGTTAACTCCATACGACGCATCTGCTTTTGCAGATACGGCGTATCTATTATTTTAATTAAAAACAGTTTGCGAATTATTAAACAGATATGGCGTATCGATCTCTGTCGATACGGCGCATCTTTCTGAATCAAAAATCGATATTTATTTTTAAACGTAACGAAAATACGGCGCATTAACTTTCGTTAATACGACGCATTTAATTTTAATTAGATAAGTTGATTTTTGATTAATTAATTCGATACGGCGCATTCTTAAATTCTAAAGCGGCGTATCTATTTTCTGAATAAAGTCTGATTTAATTTTAACGTATTAAGATACGGCGTATCCAACTTTTTGGATACGGCGCATCGTCTGCAGATATCAGTAACTTTAAATTTTTCGTATTCCGTTTTCGTTGTTAATTTTCTATACTACTTTCTCGAGCATACCCTACTGATATTTTTTGTGTTGATTTCAGGAAGTGCATGACCAGGAGTTCTACGAAGAACTTTATTCAACCTTTCGAAGATCCTGAACGAGCCCTACATTCGCTTAAAAGGCTTTTCAACACAAGAAGCTTTGATCTTTCAAGTTCACTCGAGCTTGATTACTTTTCTGAAGAAAAAGAGGAAGTTGAAACAGAAACAATGGGCGAAAACACTACTATGGAGGAATACATGAACAATACCCGTGCTGATTACACTTCAGGAGTTGCTAGACCTAAGTTTGATGACAAGTCAAAATTTGAGTTGAAGGGTCAATTTCTCAAAGAGCTCAGAGAGAATGCTTTCAGTGGGACGGAACAAGAGGATGCTAATGAGCATGTTGAAAAGGTCCTGGAGATTGCAGACTTGTTTACTTCAGAAAGTGTCAATACCGATCAACTCATGCTAAGAATCTTCCCAATCTCACTAAAAGGAGCTGCTAACAAGTGGCTAAGGAATGAACCTGCTAGTTCAATCACTACATGGGAAGGTTTTAAGAGCAAATTCCTGAAGAGATATTGTCCACCTGCTAAGACTGCTAAAAAGATGGAGGCTATCAATAGTTTCAAGCAAGAGCCTGATGAAACCCTTTATCAAGCTTGGGAACGGTTTAAAGATTTATTGATAAAATGTCCTCAACACTATCTAACCCCTATGCAGGAAATAATATTGTTTTATCAAGGATTGGACGTGCCTACAAGACAGATTTTGGATGCTAAGGGAGCTGTACCTCAAATGAGTGCAACCAATGCTAGGAAAGCGATCCAAGAAGCTGCTGATCATTCTCAGAAATGGCACGATGGGACCTCTACTAGATCTAAGAGCAGCACTAATTTTGACGGGATTGCTGCTATTCAAGCTCAATTGGATAAAATTAGTAGAGAGATGAAGAAGCGAGATGAAAGAGCGTATGCTGCCCAAGTTGGATGTGAAAAGTGCGAAGGACCTCACTACACTAAAGATTGCCCGAACAAGAATGAAAGTGAGACATTTGAAGAAGCATATTACACCCAATTTGGACAACCATTCCGACCTTCAGCAAGATTTAGGGAAGCTAGTCCGGGATTCTATCAAAAGAACAACTTCAATCCCGCTTATCAAGAGAGGAGGCAGACTTTAGACGATACTTTAAAGCAAATTATGGCCGATGCTGCTAAAAGACATGAAGAGAATACTGCTATGATCAAAGAAATTCGAGCTTCAACGGACACTACTACAAGAAATCAAGGAGCTTCGATCAAAGCATTGGAACAACAAATTGGTCAAATGAGCAAGGTTCTTCAAGAAAGGGGATATGGAAGTTTACCGAGCTCAACTGAAACAAACCCAAGAGATCATGTCAAGGCCATAAGCACCACTGAAGAAGTCACTCCAAATATACCTAGAAGATCGATGAATGGTGATGATGGTGCAAGACCCGAATTTTTCTTTAACTCTTCAATCAGCTTAAGGAGACTACTAAAAGAGAAGACAAAGATTGAAGAGGAGATCAAGGCAACAATGAAAGAAGAGAGCCCTGCAACCGACTCAAATGCCTTGCCTCATAAAGAAAGAGACCCAGGAAGTTTTACTCTACCTTGTTCTATTAATAGTATATCTTTCAATAATGTGTTAGCTGACTTAGGAGCTAGTGTTAGTGTTATGCCTCTTAAGACATTCGCTACCCTAGGACTAGGAAAATTAGCACCAACTAAATTACTTATTGAATTGGCTGATAAAACGGTAAAACGACCTGAAGGGATTGCTAATAATGTACTAGTTAAGATTGAGCAGTTTATTTTTCCCGTAGACTTTGTTATATTAGACATGCCCGAGGATGTTAAGATTCCTTTAATCCTCGGAAGACCTTTCTTGTCTACTGCCCATGCTAAGATTGATGTGTTTAAGAGAAAATTTTCATTAAGGATAGGGAATAATAAACTAGTCTATAAGTGCCAAGATCCGGTTAAAAGCATAATTAGAGGTGTTTATGTACTAGGATTAAGAGAGCGTATGGACCTCGATCTTGAAGCTAGACTTATGGGAGAAACATTGATTCAAAACAACTCAACTAATCCTAATCATGAGAACTTTGAGGAATTCATTGACCTTAATGTACCTACCGAACTTAGACGGAATGTTGTTATTGATTCTGATGATGAGTGGTATGATTGTGTAGTAATTAATAAACGTAGGAGAGTAGTTGAGAAAACGAATTTGAACAATGATGTGTTTATTGAACTACCACCCTACCTTGCTTATTTGTGCTTATATGATAATAAGAATTTCCCGTCTATCATTTTGTCATCTCTGCCCGAAAGGGACAGGACTTTGTTTATACAGATATTAAAGAGGAACGGCGTGGAAATTAAGGACAAGCAAGGAGTGTTCAATATTACTGAACTGGCGATGAAGGAGCGTGATGTTTCCGACTCCTTCAATGATCGATACTAAAGAGCTGAACGTGAGTCTAACTTGAAGACTCTGGAATAAAGACAAGTGCTTACCGGGAGACAACCCGGATTTATCTTTTATTATTCTGTTTTCTGTGTTGAGTCAGTCCAGGCCGCATGAGGATACGGCGCATCTCAATTCTGAGATGCGACGCATCTCCTGCAATGGTCATATCTTATTTTATTTTTCTGCATTTTTATTTTCGACTTTAAAACTATTTATCAGTTTATTTTAATGCGGCGCATCCCTGGTTAAGGATGCGGCGCATCTTTATTCTGATCCGTATTAATTCCAGGCTCGATACGCGTATCTTCTTCAATAAGATACGGCGCATCGACTGACCTGATGATTTTCAGTTTTAATTTTTAAGTTTTATTTTTTCCTAACTACTAATGTGTTATGCAAGTTGAACCTTTCTTATCTTAGGTGTGTTTTAAAGTATTGGTGGTATTATAGTTTCCTGGATTTCCTGTGGATACATCAAGTATGAAGCTTTAACGTTCTAATCCACAAGAAGTTGATTTTTGCTCTTATACTAATGGAGGATCATACCGAGCAAATCTCAGGGGAGTTTTCCTGTTCTAATTCTTTTATTTTCCAGTTTTTAACCTTTTATACAAACAACGAGGACGTTGTTTAACTTAAGTGGGGGGATTGGAGAATTAGAACACTTAACAATTACTTGTCCTAAACTTTTTCAAAAATTATGCTTAAAATGTGCTTAATATATCAAACTTAAAATTTTTTTAGCATGTTTTTGTTTAAGATCTAAGTTGCATAGCTGCACACATGACGTTATTTTCAAAATTGTGATTTTTCAAAATTCACAAATCTATGAGTGTGCCGGTGACTTGTAAACTTTAGAACTTGGCTTGTATACTATTCGAGACCACCATAATAAGTATTATTTATATAATTGGAGTGACTTGTCTAACTTGGTAAATTTCTAGGATTACACCCAAATAGCCTTTATATGTTATGTGTTATTAGCTAACTACACTGGTTAGTTAACCCCCGTATAAACCTTTTTGTTACTCTCAATTTTAGAGTAAGATACCCCTAGAAAAACACTCAGAGCCATTCCTTTCGTTTCTTACACCTATGTTTAAAATGTTTCGTTACACCCTTACACCTTAGCCTACCCTGTAGATTAGAATCCGTGGTTGGTTGATTGCTATAGGCAAAGTGTGTTTCCTTACATTACCTGTGTTCGTGTGCGTAATTCATTATCTATGGTTAGGTCGGGAAATTGCACAATGCAATTGGAGTGAAAGTAAATATTGTATATTTTGGAGTTTATTTTTCGTGTGTTTACTACTTTCATTATTACCATTATTTCTGAAGTCATGAAAAGTATGGAAAAATTATCCGGAAAGAAAGTTATAGTGATGTGGTGAAATTTCACACATCTATGTTTATGTTTAAAAAAAAAAAATAAAAAAAAAATAAAAAAATAAAAAAATAAAAAAATCGAAAAAATAAGAAAAGAAAAAGAAAGAAAGAAAAGTTGGAAGTTAGTTTTAACCAACTTATGTAAAGTTATGTAAGTGGTCGATATCACCACTATTTGTTGTACTATATCTATGGATTGAATGGGAATTGGCAGTTATGGGAACGCCAATTAAGGTTTATTTCTTTGATTAAGACCTTGTTGAGTATAATTCGTGTCTACCTAAAGCGTGTGTTTCAAGTGTTAAAGCGTGAGTTATTCGATGATATGAGTCTTATTCATGGGATGGTTGGGATAGTGATTAACCACACTTAGGATTTTAATTTATTTGTTTTGTTTATTTTTATTTTTACACCAATTTATATCCCAAATGTTATCCATGCCCTTTATTATTCTTTATCCAACCGAACCTTTGATTTATTGAGATTGGGGATTTGAGCAATCTTAAGTATCGTAGTCGTGGATTCGGCTATGTATTTATGATTTTGTCGCCCTTTTTGATATATTATTATTGGTGAAGTTTGGACCTATCTTTAGCCTATTCGAGTTAAGGATTTGAGCAATTGCAAGTATCGTGTTCGTGGATTCGATCATGTACTTGTGATTTTGTCGCCTTTTCTGGAATTTGAGATCGATAGTGAAAGAGAATAATTAACCCTTAAGCCTAAAAAACCCTTTTTACCGCTTTAGACTTGTTATTCCTTAGCTTTAGTGGTGGAGATGTGTATACTTGCCAAGCTTATGATAGAATATTCGTCGCGACTGGACAGTTAAACGATTAGATTTGCTTTTATCGACTTATTTTATTTTACTTCTAATTCGTTAAGTGTTTAGTTGTGTGATTATGAAATGAACGAATACATGCTTAAATATAAAAATAAATCCTAACATCTTTTAGGATACATTTTCATAAAAGAAATTCTAAGGTTTACTTGGGGACAAGTAAAGTTCAAGTGGGGGGATATTTGATGAACTCAAATAAGTACATTTTATTACTATCATTTATCCTATTAATTTGACTTGTTTTACTATATTATGTATGAGGATTGATACTTAATCGTTTACTTTTGTAATTCTCAGGTAAAAACAAGCATTTGGTGAAACTTAATGATTTTGGACTAATAATGGAGCAAAACGTGCATAAAGTGAAAGTCTACTGACATGGACAAGATCAAGTCAATTCTGCTCCAGATGCGCCGCATCTCACTCTCGACATGCGCCGCATCTCTATCAAGATATCACCAGATACGATCCAAGATACAAGAGGACATGCGCCGCATCTAATCATGGAGTTACGCCGCATCTTCTGGCGGTGTACGAATATTTCTGAATATTATAATCTTGGACCCCACGCGAAGTTAAGTACATGCGCCGCATCTACTTAGTAGATGCGCCGCATCTTCCCTCAGACAGAAAGTATAAATACCCCGTAGACCAGACGAATTACAAGTTCCGAAAACCCTAAAACCGAAGACCAAACAGGAGGAACAAAGGACGAATTCAGTCAAGAAGGCAGCACAAGACACACCCAAATCAAAGATACAAGAGCTGTAAGAAGGTGCTGCATGTGTTTAATTCATTAAGTAGTTTTGTTTTATTGTGTTAGCAAACTTTAATTCATCAGGATTGGTGGCTTGTGTAATGTGACAACGAAAGATTGCACTCCCTTTAATACTTGCTTTCCCATCAATTAAAGTTTATATGTTGATGTCTTTGGTTACTACTTATTAGTGCATTGATAACCTCTGTGTTTATTAGTGGCTTGCGGGCATTTGACTGCGGGACATAATGTGGCTCCCACGGTTGTTTCTAAATTGATCACTTAGGAATAACTTTTAGACATAAGTAATCATTAAGGGTTTACTCGCCGATAAGAATAGGACCAACGAGAAAGGGTTAACTACATACACTTCATATAAAGCTATCAATAAAACAAGTGACAATCTACTTAATCATAAGGACAACCCTCTTATTGTCTCAAGTATCTATCTGTGTACGTGTGTGCTAATTGCTGATTCGTGCCTATTGGTTTATTTTATTATTTAATTGCAACAAACCGTGCCAGTCTCTCAGGCTGAAACCCCCTTGCGTTAGGATATTAAAATACTGATTAGAATAACTAGATAATACGTTCCACTCTTAGTGATCGACACTCTACTTACCATTATCTTCATACTGACCGGGTACACTGCTCGTTAAGTGTGTGTGTTATTGATAAGTCGGCTAAATATAAATTTAAAACTTGAGTAGGCATTAAAACTGCTAAACCGCAACGACACATCACGCGCATCAATACTCCTGAACGGAATTTGGACGATAGTATGGCACATCTGAAAGCACAACGGGTTTCTTAGTTTCGGCAATCTCCTCCAAAGTTGTGCATTTGCCATGAAATATGGCTGCATTCACCAGTTTACCCACAACCACTCCTACCTCATCGCTATGATATAATTCCATAGCAATGTAGGGAACAACCTTCGATACAACCTCAACCCTATCTTTTCTCAACCTTTGGCATTCAAGCTTCAACATATCAACCTCCTGACAACGCTTAGCATCCTGCTCCACTAGTCTAGCTCTCTCAGCCTCCAACCCAGTACACTTAGACTCCAGGGCACTCACCTGGTTCTCATAGCCTACAACCTTAGCCTCCTCCAGAATTAACCTACCACATTCAGCCTGTGACTCCTTAAGCTGTTTTTCAAGACCATCAATCCTGTTTCGAAGAGCCTCATACCTTGGATGTTTCTCAAAGTTCTCCATGGCTTCATCACATCTCTTCTCCAACTCAGCATAATTTTTCTCCCTCTCCTTTTCTCTGGCAACAACAGCAGCAACCTCCTCCTTCGCCTCCTGGACTCTATTAAGCAATCCCCTGGTGCGAAAGCTCAGATGACTATCCAGCATTGCTTGTCGGATATAACTTTTGTCGTTGAGATCGCAAAGTTCCTCAATAGACATTTCATTCATTTTACTCCTCCATGAGGCAGGAGTGACATTCTCAACAAGCAAGCGGTAGGAGAGAGCGTTGGGCAATTCCTTCGTATCTGGCAAACCAAAAAAAAAAAAAAAAAAAAAAAAAAAAAAAGACGAAAACAATATAAGCCAAATACGCAATATTACGGAAAGGAAGGAAGACTGGAAGAATTTTCACTTACCAGATATGTCATCTTCATCAGCCATTCCTTCCGGAGCATACATAATGGTCTTCCCACGAGACTTCTCTGTTTTTTGCTTGGTGGTTCTGGAAGTAGGAGTAGGAATGTTCAATTTCCTCTTGGGGGCAGCCTTTGCACTGGTACCTTTTCTAGTCCGAACTCTATCAGCGATGCCGGAGGACCCCACAATCCTGAGCTGATCACCTCCGGAGGGGGTATCATCAGAGTCACCGTCATCCTCCACTACCTGGGGTGCTTCCTTAGTACCAACTGTTTTGATTGGGGGGAGCACAGCAAGAGGCTTGGGTGGAGAGACATCAACATCATTATTATTGACAGAAATGGAAGGAGATCCCACTCCGTAACTCGTATTTTGAGGGTCCCTTGGCATAAAGCTAACTTCCTTGGCACCTCCAGCCACAACAAAATTACGAAAAGCCATTTCTGCACAGACAAAGGAAAAGAGATGAATATCAGCAGGTAAGTTATTTATTTATGAAATAAGAAATTATACATACTTTTTCCTTCACAAATAATTTCAGGAAGCAATGGAGACTCTTCCCAACTTTTAGCAATGCCAGCCATGAATAAGATGGGCTCAGGAAACGTTTGTACGTCCACTGGATGACGTGCAAGACGTTGGTACATAAGGTCACTTCTCACCTCATAAGGTAATGGGTCATTGTATCATTTTTCATCAAACCTATTCCCTTCGGCCAACAGCTCAGGATACTCGGAGGGTATGATGGTACTCTCAATATAAAAAAATTGACCTTTCCAATTTCGAATATTCGAAAAAGGTTTAGTCAATAGGTGTGGGACATCATACTCACTCCTTTTTGCAATAGTTACCCAATCTCCACCAGGATAGAGATTGACAAAGCCTCTAAACACAGTCAATGAAGGCTCAAAACCATACGCTTTGCACATTACAATATAAGTTGTCAACTTGGCTAAACCGAATGGATTAAACCTTGAAATGTGCACCTTGTAATATTGCAAAAATTCCAAAATAAGAGGGTGGATGGGAATCCTAAAGTTTGATTGCGTAAACGCATGCACATACAAACCTACAAACCCATTTGGAGCATCAAAAATACTTTGCTTTTTGCTGGGAAGCATGATTTTATATTCCAAGGGTATGGGATAATCATTCAGAAAATCAGACAATGCTTGTTTCGACAAGGTGCAAGTTTGTTCTTTAATTATTCGTTTTGCAGCCATACTCATAAATAAGGAGAGCAAAGAAAAATGGCAGAATTTTACCTTTTGATTCCAACGGAAGCACAAGATTGCAGAGCAATGTGTATTTTGGGCGGAGGTAAAATGAGCTAGGGTTTAATTATTATGGGTTTATATACACAGACGGATTTTTAATCCCAATCGCACACGTGGTCACCTAACTTTGAAGATCTTGCGGATCTCAAACGAGCAATTAAATTGTGAAAAGATGTTTCGCTAATACCGATTTAATCGATGTTTGTGAAGCAAGTGGAAGGATAACAATTAACCCGCATTTAATGCGCGGTTAGTTTAGCATTTATTTTCTTTTTTGCATGGTTAATGGTACACAAGGATTAAAGGCATATTTGATTTATCGAGTCGAATGCAATTTATACTCGTACGTATATATCACTTTCGACTGGGGGGCTTGATGATGTACCCTCCTAACAGGTCGAAGGACTTCCCTTCGAGCCTGTAGAAAGCCCTCCCTTCGGAGGCCCAGGTTAACCTTCTAATACGTTTCATTGGCGTAAAACCATTCGCCTGCGAACTGGTTACCATGTGGGAATCCGCCAATCGAAGCCCTAAGCCCTTCGGGGTATTCCTGACGAAGGGACTAACACGAAGGATCATCCAGACCTGGTCAAACCCACGTCTCCTCTATCCTTTGGCTTCCCGCCAAAACAGAGATCGTGGGCTACAAAGCCCTAGCGGTTACCACTTTCCATGGGACGCCCCCATGATCTCCGAACTATGTGCAACCGCCCACTATGTCCTATTTCTCCCCTATAAATAGCATAATCGGGCCAAGAACAATGTAAGTAATCTCGAGTTAATCCACAAGTTAACTTCACTCTCTAAATTTATGACCTACATTACCATCACACATACTTACTCGCACGCCGAAGGTGGTTCGCAGGGTCCAACCCCTGCGCAATCACTTAACGTAGTGTCTTTGTATTTCTTATTTTCAGGTTAAGAACAAGCTTGGCGCAATCTCAACACCCCATTATTCCTTTGATCACCATCGAAGGCTTGGTTGGCAACTATTTGTTCAATCACACATAATCATGAAATCCATATTAATATGTTAATATCTAGTACGTATCTAATTAATTGGTGACATCACATAGTATTCACAAATTAATCCCTAAAAATTTTCCATGCATAATCTAGGGTTTCTAACAAGTTTTTAATAAAAACTAACATAAACCCTAAAAAAAAATAAAAGTGGATCGATCCATATATATATAAAATTAGGGTTTCAAATTAAAACCCTAGAACATTTAAATGCATGTATCTAATCAAGATCCAATTTTTAGGTTTTAGTAATTAATTACAAGTTCTAAACGAGGCTCATGATGCCACTGTTGGAATATGTGAACTATAATAAATCCTAAACACATAAAACATCACAAAGCACGTAGCGGAATATCTACAAGAACTAGTAATTAATTAAAACTAAATAGACACGTACCTTTTTGCAATCACCAAGAACAAGTATAAACCCTAAATAAATATAGGGTATGTCGATCCAAGTTAGGGAAAAACACTAGTTAAAATAAACTAGTCACTCGTTCTTGTACACACGTGATGATATCGTTTCAGTAGGAAAAGCTAGGTTCTTGATCACTAATAACCAAACACTTTAATTGCTATTAGCTTGAGCCGAATTTCCTAGTGGAAATAAAAATGTCGACTAGCTTCTAGCAAGAGGGATAAAGAAGAGAAGTTTGGCAAGATTAGGGATTCTAGATTAGTGAAAAACCTAAACACAATGAATTGTATTTATAGGTTAACCCTAGGGCACCAATCTTGCTCCCTACTCTTCCTCAAAACCGGCCAACCCAACCCAAGTTGGATTTCCAGCCGATCCAACCCATCTATGGGTTTCTAGATCCTTCTTTTCATATTTAGTCCTTTAACGGTCGTTATCTCTAACACCGTTAAGTACTAACTGTCGTTAAGTGCTTGTTTGTGAAATGAATAAATAAAATACATAAATATATTTAATTTATTCATACTATTGAAACTCTCACGCATCGTGTGCAATCCCGAATCTCGGGTTCGAAACCGGACATACGTATATTAAAAGTTAAACATTAAGCTGTTATGCGCAAAAGATACAAAATTACATATGTTAAATACAAGTACAAATTAGAACGAATTTTTTGATCGCGCTCTCTTAAATTTGTGTGCATGGATCTGTCACTAGTACTACAATACTAGCTATATGCATCCAACTCTACTAACTGAAAATTTATTATGCATTAACGTTAAAAATATGCATCCACATGTCTGATCTTTTCCTGTATAATTGGTTCCATGCATGTTATCAACTTTCGCTCTGGATGTATGCTAAATTTTTATGTCACTACTAAATATATATCACGTTGAAGTCATACCAACAACCATCAACCAAATTTTTATGTCACTCATCCAATGCAATTTTGTTAGAAGACATGTAAGTATATCTTTTTTAATACATCTAGTCAATACGACGGAATATCTTTTTTAATACATATAGTTAATACGACTAGCATCTCCATTTTTTCCACCCAAAACGCGTGGTCTTAAAAGCTTGACAATAACTCGAATCGAGCCTATATAAGCTCGAGCTCGAATCGTTAAACATTTCGAGCTCATTTTCTAAGCTCAATCTCGAGTTGAATGCTCAATATTGTTCGACTCGTTTTACTCCAAACGAAGAAAGTGACAAAACAATGCTGCTGACCCACAAGATATGACACAAGTCTAGATAATTACTCCCTCCGTCCCTAAATAAGTGTCCACTATTGACTTTTAAAGTCTTCATTTTTTAACTTTAACCTTCAATTATTTTATTTGTGTTATGTAATACTTGATGCAAAATATATGAATGGATTGAGTTTTAAATGTATTTTTATTGGTATAATTTTCATTAAGTATTACATAACAATCAATGCTACTCAAATTTTAAGTATTATAAGTAGTAGAGATTAATTAGTTAATGAACCCATGTTCTTATCTTAGCTTAATGCAAAGTTTTCAAAATTAAAACACAAACAAACATATTTACAAGCATTTGTCAATTAACTTTAGTTTCATTTAACTGCACTTTTAATATGTTTGTTATGGCAATTTAAAACAAAATAGAGGTTATAGTTCGAACTTTTTAAAATTGTCTCTATATATATATACACATCGGCTTATTATATGCAAAGTCGACAATTCGGAGTATGCTTTTTCTAATCGTAAACTTACATCTTAGTATTTTACAAATTTGAACCCGTCGCAATGCGCGGGCTATGAAAACTTTATTACAATCAAAACCAAAGAGTGTTATTATGATCCCTTCATGATACCAAACATTATCATGTAAATACTACTAGCAGGGTACCCGCGCGATGCGGCGGCGGGTACCCTGTGACTATATTTTCTGGCAATGTGATGTTATGCGACCATATTTTTTTTAACAATTAATTTACAAATAACAATAAATTTAGTTAAGACAATAGTATAATTACAACCTAGTGAGACCCAAATCTACTACCCGTACCATCACCTTTTCACCAGCACTATTCCAACCCATAACTTGAACTGCATCGCGGGAACGCTATTCCTTTTAAGGGGTATGTGCTGTAACACCCGGTAAATTTCCTAAACTTATTTTCTATCCAAAATATTTATTTTTGATCTCTCATGACTTTTAAATTTCTTTGAAGTTGTTTGGGCTTGAAAACCGGTAAATATCTTAATAAACGTGAGCGTTATTCCTTTATCGAGCCGGCACAACCTAGAAAGCACGAAACGAATCGAATTTGCAAAATAAATTAACTTCGAGAAAGTTATGCGTATTTATACCCGTTTTTATTGGAAAAATTATTTCGAGAACAATGGCGCAAGTTTCGTAATTTTTCGAGTCCGTTTGGTACGTCAAATGGGTCCCACGATTAATATTTCAAAAGTTTCACTAAGTTAACCCTTTAACCCCTCCGCCCCTATTTTTTGTTCTCACCCTTCTAGTTTTGTTTGTCCGTTTTTGACCCCTCCTATTTATAAAAACTCAATTTTTTCTCTCTCTCTCTCTCTACCTCACAATTATTAACACAAACACACACGCTTCTCCTCTCTCTCTAACCCTCGCCGAACAACCCCTCACCTCAGGCCGGCCGCCACCTTTCATCGCCGGAAAAATTTTCAGGCCAAAACCTTAACTCCCCAAATCGATAGATCGGCCCATTTCATCCATTTCTGGAGCAGTTGATCCCCTTTAGAGCTCGTTTGATACCGAAACACCACCTCACCGCCACTGCCACACCACCACCGTCGCTCCACCGCCTCTCCACCACTTTCCCCTCATCGGTAACACCTCACGCGCCCTCTCCTTCCCTCATTTATTTTTATTCGAAACCCTAAATTTTGTTTAAAACTTTTATAACACCGATTTTTACTTTAAATCTTTTATAAAACCTTTTATTTATGTTAAAAATCATGTGGATCTATTATTTTGACCACGAGTCGGTATGACTCGGTCCAACTCGGTGACTCACCGAGTCAACTCGCGTTGACTCGGGCGAGTTAGTATTTTTTTTTTTTTCTTTTAATTTCTAACATTCTATTTGTGTTTGTATTTTGGATGTTGGATTTAGTATCGATTTGTTTCGATTTGAGATCAAAAGCTGGAACTTTTGTGGATATGTTTTGGGCTGATACGTATTGAAGCAACTATCAAATTGTGTTGATATGTATTTGTACATTGTGCTTTACATTTTATATTAATTGATGATGGGGTGTATTAATTAATAGCATTAATGTTGTAAGTCTGAAAATTACAGCATGCTTATGTTGTTGTACACTATGCTTATTTTGTTGTAACTCTGAAAATTATGGGCATTAATATGGATGGGTTTTAATGGAGGGTTGCAGCTATTGTACATTGTGTTTAAATTGTTGTAATTTTTGATGAAGGGGTGTTTTTAATAGCATTAATGTTGTTTGATAGAATTTTGGTCTTAAAATAACACCATGCTTTATTTTGTTGTACAATATGCTTACTTTATTGTAATTCTAAAAATTGGGTGCATTAAAGTGTTGTAAACCATGCATTATTTCTTGTAAATCTAAATTTTTTGGAGAGAGAGTCCTTCCTCAATTATAAGTAGTATAGATTAGGGATAATTACTAAAATAGACCGGGCAAACAAGTGGTTGGCGGTTTTTGCCCCGAAAAAAAAACTTCTGATATTAGATCAGGGCAACCTGTACTTTTTGGGCAACTGCTGATATTAGATCAGGGCAACCTGTACTTTTTGGGCAACTGAAATCTGCAAGTGACAAGTGTCACTTTTCTGACTATTTTTTGGGCAACTTGTGTATTTTATGGGCAACTTATGTATTTTTTGGGCAACTGGAGGACACTTATCATCGTATGGGTCGAGATTCCTAGTTGCCTGGTCTAATATCACAAGTTTTTTTTTGGGGGTAAAAACCGCCGACCACTTGGTTGCCCGGTCTATTTTAGTAATTATCCCATACTATTACTCGTAATAAGCAACAACCATTAATATACTGCTAACTAAAACAGATTTTAATAAAATTGAATGCTGATGCATATGTATTGAATGTTGGTGCAGATATATTGCTTTGGGTCGTTGACGCCTCCAACTAACACCACCTAAAGTCCCTAAATATAACACATGAATTTATTGTCATCCTCATATCAAACACACACGTAGTAGTATCTCATATGCACACACATTTACTATATTTAGTGTTATTTGTATGCACATATCTGCATATATCATAACTTTTAAATGATCATAGATGCCTCTTTCACCCGAAAACAAAGATACAGTGCAAGGAGATGCAGGCTCAACCTTTGTCCTTGAATCCAAAGGTAAGGTTTCAAACTTTAATAAATGACGAGTGTTTGTTTTAACTTATTTGATGGCCTGGTGTAGTCTGTTAGGATTAGCTTACTGTACGGGTTTATCAGCTAATTTATATTTTGAAAAGAAGCCCATAAGCTTACACTTTTCGGCCTATGAGTTTGTCAACTTAGGCTCTAGTTGATAACATTATAAGAGAAGCGAGTTGTCGGCTTTTCCAAATACAGTAAGCTGATAAGGCCATAATATAAGTTAATCCAGACAACCCCTATATGATTCGTTACTTTGAATACTAAAAAAGTTAATAAGCTTAGTTTTCATATCTTGTGATGTTTATATATACTTGACTACTTGAGTTTATACCATCAGTAAGCTTATCTATTATTGATATATATATATATTTTTTTTGAACGACAATTTATAACTATTACACAACATTTACACAACAAATCTATCTCACATGTCCAAAGCACGAATTGAACCCACAACCATTTGGTTGAGGAGCTTTTCACACAACATCGAATACCATTGGGATAACATCTCTTTGGTGCTTATCTAACTAATATTGATAATTGTGGAATTTTAATAACAACTTAACTAGCATTTTAACGAGCTAATGACACAAAGAATCATTCTTCACTGCACGTTACAACATCTTATTTATATGTTTCCGAAATAAGAACAAACATAAAGTTGAATATTCAAACTAAGTCCTAAACTCGTAGCGAGTGAAATAGCTCAAACCAAGTACGAATGCTTACATTTTTTGTGGTTGTGTAATATAGGAGAATGGTGGCACGCTGGATATCATCTAACGACCGCGATAGTAGGACCAACAATATTAACATTGCCGTATGTGTTTAGAGGTTTGGGATGGTTGCTGGGATTCTTTTGCCTGACGGTTATGGCTGTGGTAACTTTTTACTCTTATTATCTAATGTCACTTGTGCTTGAGCATTGTGAAAACGCGGGTCGTCGTCACATTCGCTTCCGGGAACTTGCTGCCCATGTTCTGGGTAATTTTCAGTTCATGCAGGTTCTATGCTTCTATGATCTATTTATTTAAAGGGAAATTTACAAAATTAGACCAGTCGTGTTTAATCACTTTTTGGACCTCATGTGACTTTATTCAAAAATAGATTGGGGCGATCGACCGGGCAACTTGTACAACCACCAACCATAAGCCGCCACTTAGCATGTACTTGGGACACTTGTCGGATGCATGAGTGGGTTGCCCAGTCGCCCGGTCTATTTTTGAATAAACGAACATGAAGGTCCAAAAAGTGAATTAGCACTTAGGCGATGGTCTATTTTTGTAATTGCGAAAATTACTGTGCTAGACATATACGAGTGTATATGTCTAGCAGTACCCAAGTTTTTATCATATTTCAATTTTAGACATGGATCTCGCGTAAAAAATGGTCCGGGGTTACACGTGATTACGTGTCATTATATTAGTGGTCGATTAAAAAAAATTACATCTCGCGTATTTAAATACTAGGGATTACGCGGGATCTGAAAAAAAAACATATATATTCTTAAAAGCGAAAATTACTGTGCTAGACATATACGAGTGTATATGTCTAGCATTACCCAAGTTTTTATCATATTTCAATTTTAGACATGGATCTCGCGTAAGAAATGGTCCGGGGTTAGACGTGATTACGTGTCATTATATTAGTGGTCGATTAAAAAATAAATACATCTCGTGTATTTAAATACTAGGGATTACGCGGGATCTAAAAAAAACGTATATACTCTTAAAAGATAATCTCGCGTACAAATTTGTTAAGGGGTTACACGAGATGTCCAAAAAAAAAGAAGCCCTAATTTTCTTTATATTAAACCCTAATTCGGTTGTGCAAAAGCATGTATTAAAAAAGATTGTATGCTTTAAAATTAGGTTACTACTAATAAAGAGGATTAATATACCATAAAATTTTTATTCAACTACAAAGAAAAAAAAGACAAAGTTGACGTAAATAAACATTACATAGACAATATTAAACCTAAACGTAGGTAATAAATATGTAAAAAATTACACATACACGTAACTGTCATAGAGTTGTCACATCATTGTTATAGAGTTGTCAAATCTGTGTCATGTATGCTTTAAGATTATCTTCTTTATATGATTTTCTTAATATGATATCCTCTTTTGTTCATACAGTACATTTTAAAGCATACATTATATTATTTTCGTAAATACTATACATCCTATTCTGTTCATACATTACTTTTTTTTTGGAGCAACATACACAACAACATGAATGGTAGAGTGGACGAAGGCCGAGCTTTTAAAAGGTAAACATAAAATATATACAACTTCAACAATAATCTTAGTTAAACATAGCCACACATACTAGTATCCTCACATCAACAGGCGTAAAACATCTTAGCCATGTTATACCTAACATTGTTGAAAAAGCCTACCACATCATGAGCATCCCATTGTGGTGGAAACTTACCCATAACAAACTCATGTATGAGCCAACAAGTGATGACTCCACAATCTTGAAAATTTTGTTGTTGTGAGATCGGATAACTCTGGGCGTTGTAGTGGAATGCGAAATTGTAGTGTTGACGTTGTGTTCTTCTGAAATGTCCCAGCTCTTCTAAACAATTGTTAAGAACTCCGGTCCATTCTAGTACATATTTCCTTAGATATTCACAACGATCACTGCTATGCAGGGAGTCGAGAACCAACAAAGTGGATCTCCTTAGGTCAATAATTAATGTTACCCAATGATTCCCTCCTGCATTCATCGGCATCACCACCTACATCGAAAATTTATATAAATATATACAATTAAATATATTAGTAGAGAGTAGTTTTATACAAAGCTAATATATGTTGAAAGTCATTTACTTAACCAGTTTCGGTGGGGTAAGTCGATGTTGTCCATGCTTTCGAAAGAGCTATCGAAAGCATGGGTACACGACGACCATTTTCGGTGGGGTAAGTCGATGCTGTCTATGCTTTCGAAACAGTCCATTACGATTGAGGTGCCCTACGTCGTATTAGTAACTCTATCCAACAATTCATTTGCTGATTCAAAAGATAAAATTAAATCATTTTACGTCCTTGAAACTAAAATAATCTAAAACTTTAAAAAAATGTATCAATAAACTTACATCGTCAGACAGCCAACCAATTCCATCAGATGGTCCTGGATCAGTCCCCTGCTTGTATAAACCCGGAAGTAGTTCTTGAAAGAAGTTAAGTTCTGCTACCCAACCCTTTGTATGGCAGTCAAGGTATATCTCTCATGGGTTTATGAGGAAATGATCAAGTGTAAAATAAACCTCACACTCTACTGAAAACGAAAAATAAAATACAATATCATTACAACTATGTTAATTAGAACCTTCATGCTAATAAATTTAAAACATCTTTTAGTGTTACCTTATTGGGGTCAACATTATCAACTACTAAAGGTTGGGTAATACCACAACCAACATACGTAACATCATCCTCCTCTGCATCCTCATCAGCCGCTTCTTCTCCTAAGTTAAACGGTGGAATGTTCGAGGTACCCTTATTCCGTTTACTCTTACCGGCACGTTTCTTAGGGAGGATAGTGGTAGGTCCCTGTTGGGTATAAGGATACTGGTGATATTTACCCGGGCGACAATCCCTCCTCGGTCGCTCGATCACATCCTTAAAAAAGAATAAACAATAAAAATTTTAACATCAATATGATTACTAGTACACAATAATAATCGTTATTTATTTTAGATAATGAATAGGTTACCCGGTTCTCAACACCAACGTCAGGGGCGTGAGATGGACCTGCCTGGTGATAAATAGGCGTACGGGTAGCAGTATGTTCGTTGGATGAAAACCAGGATGGATATGTAGACGTCACCGCCGGTGTAGGTACAGGAAGACCTTCAAAGAAAGACTCGTTCGGTGCCGCAACAAATGGACGGCCGGGCCGTTGTAATCCCTAAATATAAAATTAAAACGTAGAGTGAGTAACCAACAAATGTAAATATAAGAAACATAAAAGCACGTAAATATACCTGCGTGTTTTGAATAACACTAAAGTCACTAAAACCAACATTTTCACCACCAACAAAGCTTGATTCTCTATGTGGTTGTGGTTTCTTCACAAATCGGAATTGCTGCATTAAATTTTTTAATCAAACGATTAACAAGTATTAATTAATGTTTATACAAAACCTCAATAAGTTTACGTAAACTATTTACCCCATATTCCTTGTGTATTTGTTTGAGTTGCAAGTCATGTTCCCGTAACCTCGCTTCATATTCATTCATCTTCTGAAAAACTAAGGGGGAATATCTTCGTGCATAGATCAGTTTACCGGCGGCTGTATCACTGGAGGGGGGGGGGGGCGGATTCCCATCAAAAAACGCTCTACTTTGAACACACCACTCGGTATCTTGCTCAAAGTCATCCGGTGTAAGCCTCGGCAAAGGTCGATTTACCTTTTTAAAAAATGTACAATATATACAACATTAAAAAAAAACCAAACAAAATATTATAATCATATCGTAATAAATTTAGTGCATATCTCAAACTCACACGCAATTGGCCATCCAGAAACCTGTCTAGACCCTCCCTATTGACCACGTTTCTATAACCCCAGGCAATTGATCGAGGATACAACTGTTGACGATAAAAAAAGGAAGGGGCTGCACCATGCGGGAACGTCTCCAATATCCACGTCTACAAAAAAGGTAATTATTTAAAAAAAAATTTAACGGGATACATATACATGAAGTTTACAAATTTATATATGACATACCTTGAAGGCCCATATAAATCCATTCAACGTCTACTTAGAAATTGTATTAGGATCCCTCCCCTCGGCAAAGTGCTTTGCCCTATGCGCAACTGCTGCATCCTTTATATTATCGTACAAGGTTGGCCATACATACGAACCCCACGGATACACATTCCAAGTATCTAAATCCTCAACTAACCTAAATAAAAATCCGTCAACTAGTTTCCTAACCTCAGTCCCTTCTAACACCAACATCAACACGCATAACAAACAAAGGCGAACGGCATCTACGTCACTCAACCCACGAAACTCTTCACTTTTTATTTTATTTAACAACATACCAACTTTTATTGTTCGTGAATCAAGTGACGAAGGGAACACTCGTATCCTAAACAGATTAGGTCCATCTTCATAACGATTTCTAAAATCTGTCCCAAACCTTAAACTCGTAAGTAGACAGAATTCCTCTCTACCAAACTTAATTTTGACCTCACCTACCCGAGAAAGATCACGTACACGATATCTAAAAGGAACAATGTCTGACTCACCCTCATCACACGGCACTTGGTAGCATATAAAATAATGTACTAACACGCAACTCTCTTGCATTTTTGGTATATCTAACAACCAACCAAAACATGTTTCCCTAAATAATTGTTCCCTAGGGGTGTTCGCGATCAAATTTCTAATAACACTAATTAACGACAACCTACTCCTATATGTAATTTCCGCCGCATAATCCTAAAATAACAAAAACATATAAATATATATTACAACACATATACGTTACAAATAAACAATACGTGTAATGGAACAAAAAAATTAACATTGCGAAATACCCGATAATCCGCCATATTCACCGCCAACAACCGTTAACCCAATCACCACCGCAGCCACCACCACCACCTGTCACCTCACCACCATATTGTCAGCTCACCGCCACAACACCACCAACTGTCACTGCACAACCTCCACACAGTCACGTCACCACCACAACACCACCAAACAGTCACCTCACAACCACTACACACTCACCTGTGGTGGTTGTGCGGTGACTATTGGTGGTGAGCTGACAGTGTGGTGGTGAGGTGACAGGTGGTGGTGGTGGCTGCGGTGGTGATTGAGTTAACGGTTGTTGGCGGTGAATATGGCGGATTATCGGGTATTTCGCAATGTTAATTTTTTTGTTCCATTACACGTATTGTTTATTTGTTACGTATATGTGTTGTAATATATATTTATATGTTTTTGGTATTTTAGGATTATGCGGCGGAAATTACATGTAGGAGTAGGTTGTCGTTAATTAGTGTTATTAGAAATTTGATCGCGAACACCCCTAGGGAACAATTATTTAGGGAAACATATTTTGGTTGGTTGTTAGATATACCAAAAATACAAGAGAGTTGTGTGTTAGTACATTATTTTATATGTCACCAAGTGCCGTGTGATGAGGGTGAGTCAGACATTGTTCCTTTGAGATATCGTGTACGTGATCTTTCTCGGGTAGGTGAGGTCGAGATTAAGTTTGGTAGAGAGGAATTCTGTCTACTTACGAGTTTAAGGTTTGGGACAGATTTTAGAAATCGTTATGAAGATGGACCTAATCCGTTTAGGAGACGAGTGTTCCCTTCGTCACTTGATTCACGAAAAATAAAAGTTGGTATGTTGTTAAATAAAATAAAAAGTGAAGAGTTTCGTGAGTTGAGTGACGTAGATGTCGTTCGCCTATGTTTGTTATGCATGTTGATGTTGGTGTTAAAAGGGACTGAGGTTAGGAAAGTAGTTGATGGATTTTTATTTAGGTTAGTTGAGGATTTAGATGCTTGGAATGTGTATCCGTGGGGGTCGTATGTATGGCCAACCTTGTACGATAATATAAAGGATGCAACAGTTGCGCGTAGGGCAAAGCACTTTGCCGAGGGGAGGGATCCTAATACAATTCCTAAGTACACGTTGAATGGATTTATATGGGCCTTCAAGGTATGTCATATATAAATTTGTAAACTTCATGTATATGTATCCCGTTAACATTTTTTAAAAATAATTACCTTTTTTGTAGACGTAGATATTGGAGACGTTCCCGCATGGTGCAGCCCTTCCTTTTTTTATCGTCAACAGTTGTATCCCCGATCAATTGCCTGGGGTTATAGAAACGTGGTCAATAGGGAGGGTCTAGACAGGTTTCTGGATGGCCAATTGCGTGTGAGTTTGAGATGTGCACTAAATTTATTACGATATGATTATAATATTTTGTTTGGTTTTTTTTTTAATGTTGTATATATTGTACATTTTTTTAAAAGGTAAATCGACCTTTTCCGAGGCTTACACCGGATGACTTTGTGCAAGATACCGAGTGGTGGGTTCAAAGTAGAGCGTTTTTTGATGGGAATCCGCCCCCCCCCCCCTCCAGTGATACAGCCGCCGGTAAACCGATCTAAGCACGAAGATATTCCCCCTAGTGTTTCAGAAGATGAATGAATATGAAGCGAGGTTACGGGAACATGACTTGCAACTCAAACAAATACACGAGGAATATGGGGTAAATAGTTTACGTAAACTTATTGAGGTTTTGTATAAACATTAATTAATACTTCTTAATCGTTTGATTAAAAAATTTAATGCAGCAATTCCGATTTGTGAAGAAACCACAACCACATAGAGAATCAAGCTTTGTTGGTGGTGAAAATGTTGGTTTTAGTGACTTTAGTGTTATTCAAAACACGCAGGTATATTTACGTGCTTTTATGTTTCTTATATTTACATTTGTTGGTTACTCACTCTACGTTTTAATTTTATATTTAGGGATTACAACGGCCCGGCCGTCCATTTGTTGCGGCACCGAACGAGTCTTTCTTTGAAGGTCTTCCTATACCTACACCGGCGGTGACGTCTACATATCCATCCTGGTTTCCATCCAACGAACATACTGCTACCCGTACGCCTATTTATCACCAGGCAGGTCCATCTCACGCCCCTGACGTTGGTGTTGAGAACCAGGTAACCTATTCATTATCTAAAATAAATAACGATTATTATTGTGTACTAGTAATCATATTGATGTTAAAATTTTTATTGTTTATTCTTTTTTAAGGGTGTGATCGAGCGACCGAGGAGGGATTGTCGCCCGGGTAAATATCACCAGTATCCTTATAACCAACAGGGACCTACCACTATCCTCCCTAAGAAACGTGCCGGTAAGAGTAAACGGAATAAGGGTACCTCGAACATTCCACCGTTTAACTTAGGAGAAGAAGCGGCTGATGAGGATGCAGAGGAGGATGATGTTATGTATGTTGGTTGTGGTATTACCCAACCTTTAGTAGTTGATAATATTGACCCCAATAAGGTAACACTAAAAGATGTTTTTAATTTATTAGCATGAAGGTTCTAATTAACATAGTTGTAATGATATTGTATTTTATTTTTTGTTTTCAGGTAGAACGCGAGGTTTATTTTACACTTGATCATTTCCTCATAAACCCATGTGAGATATACCTTGACTGCCATCCAAAGCTTGGGTAGCAGAACTTAACTTCTTTCAAAAACTACTTCCGGGTTTATACAAGCAGGGGACTGATCAGGACCTCTGATAGAATTGGTTGGTTGTCTGACGATGTAAGTTTATTGATAAATTTTTTTAAAGTTGTAGATTATTTTAGTTTCAAGGACGTAAAATGATTTAATTTTATCTTTTGAATCAGCAAATGAATTGTTGGATAGAGTTACTAATAAGACGTAGGGCACCTCAATCGTAATGGACTGTTTCGAAAGCATAGACAGCATCGACTTACCCCACCGAAAATGGTCGTCGTGTACCCAAGCTTTCGATAGCTCCTTCGATTAGGGGAACATTGGATGGTAGCACGCGTCCATACCCGTCATGGGATGATGTCAACTGGGTAAGTTAGTGTCTTTCAACGTATATTAGCTTTGTAGAAAACTACTCTCTACTAATTTATTTAATTGTATATATTTATATAAATTTTTGATGTAGGTGGTGATGCCGATGAATGCAGGAGGGAATCATTGGGTAACAGTAATTATTGACCTAAGGAGATCCACTTTGTTGGTTCTCGACTCCCTGCATAGCAGTGATCGTTGTGAATATCTATGGAAATATGTACTAGAGTGGACCGGAGTTCTTAACAATTGTTTAGAAGAGCTGGGACATTTCAGAAGAACACAACGTCAACTCTACAATTTCGCATTCTACAACAACGCCCAGAGTTATCCGATTTCACAACAACAAAATTTTCAAGATTGTGGAGTTATCACTTGTTGTCTCATACATGAGTTTGTTATGGGTAAGTTTCCACCACAATGGGATGCTCATGATGTGGTAGGCTTTTTCAACAATGTTAGGTATAACATGGCTAAGATGTTTTACGCCTGTCGATGATAGGATACTAGTATATGTGGCTATGTTTAACTAAGATTATTGTTGAAGTTGTACCCCTGACCTCAACACTCTCAACCCTTAAACACACACCACACACTACCAACTGCCTTTGGGTCTTTTCCGGTATTATCATTCCATCTTAATTCTTTTAACCCCTTTTTTCCTTCTTTTGCTTATTTTCCCCTTTTTGCTTAATAACTGCTTATTTAGATAAGCAGTTAGCTTCTTTTTAATTTTCCTAAAATCTTATAATCTTTTAGCACTTTTCTGAAATTTTTCATAATATTTCTCTTTCATTTGATATTTTATATATATATTTCTTTTAAAATTAGTTTTTAAATCATAATAAATAAAATAAAAGTCAAAAAAATATTTTTCTTTTTCCCAAAATTTTCTTTTATCATTTAGGACCTAGGAAAAATAGTTTTTCATATCTAGGGTTAGTATTTCTAAGATTTCACTTTTTAGGCTCGGGATTAGCCTGAGCGTGCTCGTTTTTAGTTTTTCCTTACGTTTTAGCTTATTTGTGCTTTACATTATTGTTTTACTTGCTTATTAAGTTGTTTTTAGTTTATGTTTATCAATTTTAGTCTAAAAATCCAAAATCTCACTTATTTCACTATTCACGACACAAATACGTCTCGAAATCACAAAATTTCATTCATTCTTTCGTTGGGAAAACGACTCGGGAATACATATTGCCCTTTGTATTCCTTTGGTTGAATCAGAGATCCATGTCTAAAATTGAAATATGATAAAAACTTGGGTACTGCTAGACATATACACTCGTATATGTCTAGCAATGTTGTTTCGCTGTCTGCACGAGTAGGAAGGTTTCGGCTAGCTATGACGAGTTGGGTTGGTGTCATGGCGAGGCTCGGTGAGCTGCCATGTCACCACGGCGAGCTCCACAACGAGCTCACACCCAGTGCTATAATAATGTTGCACTTATTTCATGTTATTAATTGGGCAACTTGTAACGTCTTTTTTTTTTTTTTTTTTTTTTTTTTTTTCTCAAAATGCTTTCGAGCCGAGTTCGAGCTTCGTGAGGTTCGCAGTTTCGAATTAATTACACTTTTACCTTTTTCTATATACATGATTACTAAACTTTTATGAAAATCGAGTTGAGCCGAGCTTGATATGCCGATTATTCTTCGATTTTGATCTTGAAATGTGGAATAATCGAGCTCGAAAGAGATGTCAATGGAACACAGTTCTAGAAGAGATCAGATGAAAGGAGAAGTGAAATTTGCATTATTGTTAGCAGCATACAAAATTCATGTATTGTACGTGATTAATAGTTTCATATATTGCTGAAAAAAGTTCAGCCAAGTTTCAAGTAGCTAGCAAGGAATCTAGGATAGTCATTTGATAAATTATTTATTTTCTCGTGTGTGTTCATGTTTGTTATTTACGTTGTTATAGAAAATGACAAATTTTTTTACAAAAATAACATCCTTTACGAAAAAACAATAATGATGCAATGGGGTAGGAAGGATAGAAATCTCAAAGATCAATGCGTATGAAATTTATATATGAGCCCAAAAGTATCGAAAATAATAAGAAGTTTATAAATAGAGTAAACTACAAAATACATCCCTGTGGTTTGGTCAATTTCACACGATACATCCCTCCCAAAAAAGTTGCGCCATACACATCCCTCCGTTAGTAAAAGTCAAACACAATACATCCAAGAGGACGAACGGTGCAAAGATTGTCTCGTTAAATTGGACACGTGGCAGTTATCTCTTTTTAAGAGAGGGTATTTTAGTCTTTTAACACTCACACCTACTCTCCATTCTTTTCTTTTAATATTCGTCACAGTCAAAGACAATAATTCATAACCAAAAATCAAAATCACAAATCAAACACTCAAATCAAAAACAATAAACCCAAATCAAAGTTCTATCATTTTAGATCCGAATCACAAACAACACTTTTAAAGTTTAACCGAATCACGAACCCAAATCTTGTTGTTTAACCGAATCACAAACCCAACTTTTGTTGTTTAATCCGAATCACAAACAACACTTTTAAACTTTTAAAGTTTAACCGAACACCAACTATAAAGTTTAACCGAATCACAAACACAAATCCGAATCACAAACCCAAATCTTGTTGTTTAATCGAAGACACAAGCACAAGGACGATGCGGCTTTAAGATATTGTTAAAGGGTCTCACAGGTAGGTGTGGTTGGTGTATTTCGTTTTGTTTAGCTTAACCGAATGAAAAGAGAAGATGAAACTTTTAAAGTTTTTTTTTTTTTTTTTTTTTTTTTTTTTTTTTTTTTTTTTTTTTTTGAATGGTTCGAATATTGAAAAGAAGTTTATCTTCTAAGAGATCGATGTTGAGTTGTTGTACGAAGATAGGAAATGGGAGATGGTATTTTGTGTTAATAATTAATGATTGTTGTTGTTGCGATTTAAATTTTATAGTTGGTGTTGTTTCTGGACTGGGAAATGGGTTTGAGTAGAATTTGATTTTGATTTGATGGCTTCAACAGTATTGTATCCCCATTACTGTATACACTATAAAGATTTTCTGTAAATTATGTTTGTTGTGATTTAAAGAGTTTGATGCAAGCTTTATGTAATATTTTATGTAAATTATGTTTGTTGAGTGTTTTGATTTTGTAAAGTGCCAATCAAGGGTTATGAATTTGAATGAATGATAAGAAAGGATGAGGCAGCTGGGTTTGTGTTTGTATTTAAGTTTGTGTTTTTCTGGATTTGTGTTTGATTCTGGATTTGAATGAATGTGTTTTTTGGGATTTGTGTTTGTGTTTAAGTTTGTGTTTGTGTTTAAGAGTATTAAAAGAAGAGTTAAGTGAGTAATTGAGTAGGTGTGGTGTTAAAAGGACTAAAATACCCTTGCTTAAAAAGATATAACTGCCACGTGTCCAACTTAACGAGACAATCTTTGCACCGTTCGTCCTCTTGGATGTATTGTGTTTGACTTTTACTAACGGAGGGATGTGTATGGCGCAACTTTTTTGGGAGGGATGTATCGTGTAAAATTGACCAAACCACAGGGATGTATTTTGTAGGTAATCTTTGAATCAACGTAGGTACACTAAGGACTGTTTACTCGTATATAACAACGGAATTTTATAATGTCAGATAATTATAATGATATTTTAGTTACATAAAACGTTACACAATACACTTAACCAAAATATAATTATAATTATATGCCGCTTTAAAATCTCGTTGATATGCACGTGTACTCGTCAATTATTAATAAACTATGTTTCAGTTTCATGTATTCTTAAGCCAACTTTACATTAATGCATTCTCAAGTTAACTTTTATATTTTTGTGTCTTTCCTTAAATCGTTCATTTCTTTAAATAAATTTTAAGTTTTCAAAATTCTTGAATTTTCAAGAAATGGGATACACCCATTATATGTATTATATAGATTTAGATATTATCCATCCACTTAGTCAGGGACGGACTTACATGGGTGCCGGGTGTGGCACGGTCTACACTCGATTTTAGGTTATGAAGTGCAAAACTATTTCAAAACTGTCGTTTTTTGTAATGTACAATCTCCAATGTATATATTTTTTTTTGCTACTTTTGTAACTTTAGTTAGCACAACAATTCTTTCAAGACCCTCTTAAAATAAAAGTAGGGGTAAGCAAGAAAAACCGAAAAAACCAAAATCGAAATGAAAACCGAAAAAACGAACCAAAATACCCGAACCAAACTAAAAGCCGATGGTTTGGTTTTATATTTTTTAAATAACCGAACTTTCGGTTCGGTTTCTTTTTTCACTTAAAAACCGAACCATATAAACAATTGATAGGGCAAGTTGGGCCCAAGCCCAAGTACAAACGGTTAACCAAAGAAATCGAAAAATCGAACCGAAAACCGATTGAAACTGAGAAAACCGAACCGAGAAAAACCGAACGATTACAATTATGGTTATGCATAAAACCGAACATTCGATTTTGGTTTCGGTTTTTGCCAAAAACCGACTTAAACCAAACCGTGCACACCTCTACTTAAACTTGCTCTTAGTCTTAGTTGACATATTTTATTTATCATTTAGTTAATCAAAAAAATTCTAATTTACTTAGGCAGCCTTAAGACTGGTCGACAAAGAGAGGTGAAGCTCTCACCTTGCAACCATCTCACGCGCGAAGCTCCTTGCCCAGCTACTCTACTCACGCGCTAGGCTACACTTCCAAGACGAATTCTGGTGAACGGTTCATCATAAGTGTATCTTCATGTTTTATTATTTTTTAATTTTTTGTGTGTGTGTGTGTGTGGGGTATTTAGTGAGATATATTTGTATAAAGTGTGTATTTTAATGAAAATTGAAGTTAATGTGACCTTGCCCACAAAAAGGTGAGTGGAGGTGAGAAGAAATGAGAGAAGAGAGTAGAGAGAAAGCTGACGTAGCACTAACGTGCAAGATGAAATTTGTGTTTCCTTTCACATCTAGCCTAACTAATGTATTTTATTCATTCGCTCAAGTCAACTCCGATATTTGTTTGTGTCCAACTTGGCATGACGTGGCATCTACATAACAAAGTGTCCTGAATTTTACTAGGTCATCATCAATAATGTTTTACTTTTTGTTTAGTCACTTTTAGTATATTACATTTCTAGTATCGACTTTTATCATTTACGATTTTTGTTAAATCTTAAATATATTTAGTTTAATTGCATTTAAACCAAAATGTTAAATAACTAGTTGATTGTATTACTTTATTCTTTTTTTTTAAGCATAAGACTTTAAAATTTTATTTTAATGATTTCAAATAAAATTTTCGATGATCAAAAATCTATTCACCCTACAAACCATAACTCTTATAGCATGAGAGGATTATGTTTATACTTTTCTGGTTTCTTGTTATATAAATACTTTATCATTTGAAAATATGTTTTTTGAAACACATTCCAAGGCTTTATAAAATATAAGTAAACTGATATCCGTTCCTAACTTTTATAAACACTAATCGAAACCCATATTTAAAAAACCAAATCAATATGTGCTATAAAATCAAAACCAAAAGAATAATAATTACCCAAACGAACCAATTCTCATAAAATAACTGGGACAAGAAAGGTATAATTTGCAAAGCTGATCATCAGAGGCCAATGTCACAAGATAATTTTCTTTTCTTTCCTATTTTTGCGATGACAGATTCAGAAGCTACAACTTGCCCTTGAAACGTGAGTTAAAACAGCATTTCATAATGACGGTTAAATCATTTTCTAAATGCGGCTATTGCTATATAGGGCACCCTTACTAATACACTTTTTTACTAACGAAGTATTAATAACGGCGCAAGGGAATTGCCTAAGCTAGCTGAACAACCATATGGTTGAGATGTGCTTTGCCGACCTTAAGGCTGTACAAACAATCTCTCTCCCTAGGTGAGTTCATGATATCATGGGTTAGTCAAACAGGTATGCCAAACTTGTATCCAGACTTGTATAATTCAATGCAATGTTGAGTGGTGGTTTCTCTCGTGTTTGGTACTAGTTCAATTCATAGCTTAAGTTATTTTCATGTCATGTTACATGTAGTCATATACTTGTTTATTTGCATGCGTACTTACACACATGCATATGTTTGTGTGCATGCGTGAGCGTATTATATAGAGACTCGATCGATCATTTATATGTATACAAACATTAAGGTCTAACTATTTTTGGTCCTTTATGAATAGTGTGACTGAGGAAATAATTGATTTTAGGAAGCTAAGTTATACGGATTCGGATAAGCTCATGGTCATATCGAATTTCAAAAAGATGTACGTCTGCTTGTTTCCTCCTCGACGTGCAGTATAGCAGAAAGAAAACATAGACATTTGTTAAATGTTGCTAGGGCACTCAAGTTTTAGGGGGGATACCATTGAAATTGTGGATTGTAATCAACAGGATTCCAGGCTATGTGTTGTCTGAAAAAGTCACCTTACATTTGAGCTAAAAGAGATGTTTTTTTATTGAGATAAATTCATATATTTACTCATTTATAGTACACTTAAGAAAAAAATATATCTCGATTAAAATTTTAACTTGCAACCTATTAATTGACAGGTAGCTTAAATATTGTAATCCGAACACCTTTTGTAGATCATTGATTAAAAACGAATATATTACTGATCAGGTATAGTACCTCCGGACCCAGCAGGCTGGTCCGGACATCCCCATAACTTTAACCGCAGCAGAGTCAGTTCACACTATAGAACGGAGTCTTGCCAAACCAAGACAAGCACATGCCTCGGACTCCCCAGACCGGGGCAGAGCTCATACTCTGCCGCGGCAAATACGCAAGTGGACTCCCCCACTTGATCTGACAGATAAGGCATAAGTGAACTCTACTCTGACAGCACAAGTGGACTCTGCTCTGACACACGTCCGCAGAGACGGCGCAAGTTGACCCTGACACTAACCGATAAGCCACGGGTCAACTCAGCTACAGTAAATACGGGTAGTATAAATACCCCAACTCATTTATTACTGCTCACCTAACTGCATTTACTACACATAGTCCGCACTTAAATTCTCTCTCTCTCAACCAATATACTTACTCTCACACCCGAGGTTAACCGCGTAACCCCCCTTCCGCGGTAAGACTAACGGTGCTACTTTTCTCTTAGCAGTTTACACAAGGTACTCAGTGCAAGATCTACTCTCCAAGAGCTAGTCTAACCTAGGTCTGGGAGTGTGCCAAAGATTTGTAATAACAAGTTGGCGCCATCCGTGGGACCAGTTACATAAACTGCGTTTCAAAAGGAAGAAAAATCTACCATGAGCAACCAAGGAAACAATCCTTCTCCTTCCCTGGAACCTTCCACCGTGCGTAACACTCGCGACACGGGAAAAGAGAAGGAGCGGGAACACCATGTGGAATCCCTCCCGGATGAAGCAATCAGGGAGTTTTGCAATCAGCACTACGACCGATTGCTGCCACTAATGTCCGAGAAGGTCCGTGCAGAAAAGCTGAATCAAGTAAGAACTCGTCTTGATTTCGAGGATGAGTCGCGGGAAAACCCTTCCCCGCAAGAACCATCCAAAAACTCTCAGTCAAGATCCCTATGGGAAAGAAAGAGCGAAAAGAGGCGGAAAACCAGTCCTAGTTACAGATCGGGACCCTCTGAAAGCTCTCACTCTCGAAGCATTTTCTCTAGACTTGGCAAAGATCCTAGGGGCGGCGACAAAGAAATGGAATACCCCCGATCTACCGATTTTACCCGTTTGGGAGAAAGGAAGGGGGATGTTAAGTCGCGCCTAGGAGAAAAGAAGGCGGACGTATTCTCTAGGCTCAGAACAAAAAGCAGTGCTAGAAGAGAGCGCAGAAATGAAGCACAGCGTTATAGACAAGGTGGGCGTCCCCGTGAGGAAAGAGGCCCAGAAAGCAGTAGGAAAAGGTCACCCAGCCCAACCCTCAGCCGCGTCCCTCGTTCCAGGGAACATGGAACCGGGAGTAGGTCCACATACTCCAGCCCTGAGCGACCTCGGAAGAGGACACCCGTAGAAAGTGAGGACAGTGCGGGGGAGTACTGGGAGGCAAGGTCTGAAAAGAGCAAAGGGGAAAAAGATGATCTTTATCATCCATACGACGTTGAAGACACTAATCCCTTCACATTGAGGATTAGGGGTTTCAAATTCCCAAAAAGAACCAGAATGCCTAACAATGTCAAGACTTACGACGGGACCGGGGATCTGGAGGACCACATGAATAGCTTCTGCACCGCAGCCAAAGTAGAGCGGTGGGCCATGCCCACATGGTGTCATATGTTCAACTCCACCCTCATGGGGCATGCTCGAATGTGGTTTGACGATTTGCCGGCGGAAAGCATTGACAACTTTGAGGATCTCAAGAAATACTTCTTGTCCTACTTTCTCCAACAAAAGAAGTATACTAAAGATCCGGTGGAGCTCCATCACATCAAACAAAGAGAAGGGGAAACAACAACGGCATTTGTTGACCGTTTCAAGGCAGAAAGCATGCAAGTAAAGGGTGCCCGGGAATGCATGAGAGTCTCAGGGTTCATGCACGGAATTAACAACCCAGAGTTAATTAGGAGACTTAATGATAAAATCCCAAAGACCATGGACGAGATGTGGAAGATTACCACTGCTTTCATCCGAGGGGAGACTGCCGCGACAAATCTATCTAGGAAAAGACAGGACCGTTCTTCGTGGAATTCCGGCGAAGGAGGATCCCGGGCAACCAATAGCCAGCCTTTTGACAGAAAGACGGAATTCAAACAACGCTCCAGGGCAGACCGGAAGCGAAGCGATAGATTTACACCCCTCACAAAAACACCAAAAGAGATTCTCGCAATGGATTCAGTCAAGTTCACGGCCCCACCGCCAATGTCAAGTCCGGCCGAGTCCAGAAATAAGGACAAATACTGTGACTTTCACAGAGAAAGAGGCCACCACACGGACGAATGTTTCCAATTGAGAAAACAAATTGAAGAAGCAGTCAGAACAGGACAGCTGGCACATCTAGTGAAAGAGATTAAGAATGGGAGCCAAAAAGGCGGGACCCCAAGAGCGGCAAGAAGGAAACAGCGGCTAAAGATAAAGCCCCGGCCATATTCATGATACAGGCCTTGCCGCGGAATGTGAAGCAAAAAACAACCTCTAGTGCCTACCCCAACATGGAGATATCTTTCCCTCCTATAAGGGAGGATGACTGGGACGATCATCCGCTGGTGATAAAGGCAGAAGTAGGCGGACACCATGTGCACCGGATGTATGTGGACAATGGAAGCGCCTCGGAGGTTTTGTACGAACACTGTTTCAATCACTTGAGCCCAGAAATTAAGAAAAGAATGATCCCTGCTACGACCCCCTGCTCGGATTCAGTGGAGAGTTGTCATGGCCTTTGGGACAGATTCTATTGGAGGTAACCTTAGGAGATGAAGAGAACTCCTCAAGTGCGTGGATGAATTTCATGATTGTCAGATCACCCTCCCAATACAATGGCATAATAGGCCGACCGGGGATAAGACAGCTTAAACTCATTCCCTCCACGGCCCACGGCATGATTAAATTCCCCACCCAAGGAGGGGTAGTCACAATACATAGTGACAAAATCACGCCCAGGGAATGCCAGATGGTAGCAGAACCCTCATCACAACAAAGTTTCGAAGAAGTACCGGCCAAAGAAGGCGTAAAGATTGCGATACATCCTAAGTTCACGGACCAAACAGTCACCCTGGGGGGAAGCCTGACGAACCAAGGGAAGAAAGACCTATGTGATTTGTTGAAGAATAACTTGGACATTTTTGCTTGGCAACCGTCGGATATGACGGGCGTGCCGCGGAACACAGCAGAACATAGGCTTAATATCCGGGAAGGGTACGCGCCAGTAAGGCAAAAGAAGCGCGGGCAAGCTCCTGAAAGAAACAAGGCCATCAACGAAGACGTGGCAAAGTTGGTAGAGGCGGACATAATGCGAGAAGTCCATTACCACGACTGGGTGTCAAATCCGGTCTTGGTCAAGAAAAGCGACGGAACTTGGAGAATGTGTGTCGACTTCAAAGACTTGAACAAGGCGTGCCCAAAAGACTGCTACCCTCTACCGGAGATTGACTACAAAGTTGAATCTCTCTGCGGCTACACCTTCAAATGCTTCTTGGACACATACAAAGGGTATCACCAAATACAAATGGCCGCGGAAGACGAGGAAAAAACCGCCTTTCACACAAACCAAGGAATATTTTGTTATAAAAAGATGCCTTTCGGATTGAAGAATGCCGGAGCCACCTATCAACGACTGGTGGATAAGGCTTTCAAAAAACAGATCGGGAGGAATCTAGAAGTATATGTGGACGACTTGGTCATAAAAAGCTATTCGGAGACGGAGATGTTAAGAGACGTAGAAGAAACCTTCAAAACGTTGAGGAAAATTAACATGAAGTTAAACCCAAAAAAGTGCACCTTTGGGGCAGAGGATAGAATGTTCTTAGGCCATCTGATCAACAAAAACGGAATTGGGGCGTGCCCGGATCAATCCGCGGTGGTTGCTTAGTTACCCTCCCCCCGCACACTCAAGGAAGTGCAGAGCCTAAATGGGAAATTTGCAAGTCTCAACCGTTTCCTATCAAATTCAGCAGAAAAATCCCTGCCGTTCTTCAAGACATTGAAGAAATGCATCAAGAAAAGTGACTTTCATTGGACACCAGAAGTAGAGCAAGCGTTCAAGGAAATGAAGAACCACATAGCCAACCTTCCCACCCTGACGGCTCCGCGACCACGGGAGGAACTGCTAATGTACCTATCCGCGGCACAGGAAGCCATCAGTGCAGTCTTGCTGGTGGAGAGAGGTCCAATCCAGCAACCCATCTACTTCATCAGCCGCACATTGCAACCTCCGGAAGTAAATTATGCCCCAATGGAAAAGTTGGTTCTGGCACTGATCCACGCGGCCAGGAGATTGAAGAGATATTTCCAGGCACATCCAGTAATTGTCGTCACGGATCAGCCCATCAAACAAATGCTCGCAAAAACAGAAAAAACTGGGAGATTGGCTAAGTGGGCTATTGAGCTGGGAGAACATGACATCAGCTTCAGGCCGCGGACCTCGATAAGGGGACAGGTGCTAGCTGACTTCATTGCGGAAATCCCAGAAGAAAAGACTCCGGCCTCCGTTGAAACCGCGGCAGAATATCCATATGTTGAACCCTGGAGTTTGTACACTGACGGATCATCCTGCCAAGAAGGATCAGGAGCAGGCCTGATTCTCACAAACCCTGAAGGTGCGGAATTTACTTACGCGCTAAGGTTTGAGTTTGATGCATCTAACAATGAAGCGGAGTATGAAGCACTAATAGCAGGTTTAAGGATAGCTGAGCAAATGGGAGTCAAGCACCTGTCCGCGAATGTTGATTCCCGGCTGGTCGCAAACCAGATTAATGGGGCCTACGAAGCCAAGGAAGCAAGTATGGCATCGTACTTGGCGAAAGCCAAAGCCTTGATACAAGGTTTCCGCACATTCTCCATCAGGCAGGTGCCGCGCAGCCAGAACAAACAAGCAGATGCTCTAAGCAAGATAGCCTCCACCAGTTTCGCTCATTTGTCAAAGCAAGTTCTTGTCGAAACACTGAAGGTGAAATCAATAGAAGAGAAGGAAGTAATGGTTGTGGTAGAGGAGGAAGAGGAGACTTGGATGACCCCCCTCATAGCCTACATAAAGGACGAAGTACTTCCAGCAGATCAGAAAGAGGCTAGAAAATTGAAAATCAAGGCACGACAATACTCCGTTATTGATGGGGTATTATTCCGCAAGTCCTTTCTAGAGCCATGGTTGCGATGCGTAGGTCCGGCACAGGCAAGCTACGTTATCCGAGAGATCCATGAGGGCTCATGCAGCATGCACTCAGGACCGCGGTCGATTGTGGCCAAGGCAATCAGATCCGGATACTACTGGCCCACAATGCATTGGGACGCGAGGGAAATCATAAACAAATGTGGAAAGGTTTGTTTGATGAGATATTTATGTATGAATGTGTTTAGCATGCGGAATCTACTACAACACACTTAAAAGAACACAAGGTGATGAGTTTATGTAAATGAGAGTATGCAATGAACAAAGAACACAACTTTGGTTAACACAAAACGATTCAATATTATTGATGAAATAATACGGATGATCTAAATATCACCTGGATTACAAAGTAATCTTGAATCTAAGATTGTAAAAGGATTTGTAAATTGAGTAACTAAGTTACTTGAGAGATAGTTTGGTTTTGGTTAATGGTTGGAAAAGATGCATGCATGAAGTGTGACTAAGGTATCCTTTTATAAGATAAGGACACCTTATTACAAGTTGTTCAAGTGGTTTAATATAATAATATACTTTGACTATTCTAGCCTACAATTAAATACAACTACCAATGTACAACTCTGATAATATTCTTCTGTACACCACAGAAGACTAAACTACTTCTACATAACGTATAACAATGTACAAAGACTAATATTTCAACTAAATATCTATTACAAAATATCTAATCGACTTGACATAAGCTTGGCAGGCTCTTCATCAACGAGCAGTACCTTCTACCCAGAAGGTACTGGTAGAACATCTTCATACTCTTCAAAATCAACTAGCAGGCTCTTTGACATCTTTGGTAGGCTCTTTGACTTGAACATTTTATTCCCAACAATCCTCCCCTAAACTTGTTATTTCCATTAAAATACACAAGTTTCTTGATGAATAAAATACATACCTTGAGGATTTGAGGGAACTCTTCCAAAAACCTTCACTCTCTGTTCTTCCTTTTTCTTTCATATTGCTCAGATATGCTCCTCAGCAAACTTTGAACAATTTCTGAATTCTCTTCATCTTTGTCACATCTTAATCTCTTGGAGATCATAGTTTTAAGCACTTCATAACTTAGTGGATACTCTTTCTCAGCCAACATAAAGAGTTCTATCCCACTCTGTGTGTAAAGATGATGAATATTGCTATGGCTTAGAAATTCCCATGTTGTTGAAGGATCATAATAGGGAAATTTCCAATGAACATCTTTGGGTTCAGGATCAAACATCCTATTGAATTCTACCCATAGTTCCTGTTCCTTAGCATCTGAACTAGAATTTGTGTCTAGCCTAATCTGCACTAGATTCCACAATTCTTCCAAGTCTGCTCTGTCACATGCTCTAACTAAATTTTCAAAATTCTTAAAGATAGCAAACTGTCCCCCAACCCTTGTTATTTTCCATGATTTTCCTAATCTATCATGGTTGATCTCCCAATCAATAATAGGTCGTCTACAGCTAATTGGATCAGCATGTATAATAGTTGGCAAAGTAATTAACATCTTACTTACTTGCTCTGTGTCCAACTTTGCTACTTCTTTCTTCTGAGCATCCTTCTTCTTTATTGAGGGCATTACATCAGATGGAACATTATAGTAAAGACTTTTGAAGGCTTGTAGATACAGGAAGAAGATTTCATCAGTAGATTTCTTCTTTAGTTGATAATCAGTCCAATTTGCCTGATTTTTCAGAAACCTTTTCATAAAAATCACCTGATCTTTCTGAGATTGGCCTACCTTAAAACCTCTTTTCTGACTTTCCCTCATCTTTTCAAAAATGTCAGCCAGAGCTGCTTCTTTATACTTCTTGTTGATGAAAGATTCAAGTGCTTCAGTTTTCTCATCAGAATTGAGATTCTTGTCATTTACTATAATTGCTGCTTGACCTCTCACAATTGGATCATTATTAATAATCTATAGCATCTGAGCATCAAAGGTTTCTTGAGCAATTTGAGTATCAAGAAGAGTCTGAGCAGCATCTTCAGCATCTTTATGCTCTTTCATTACTGCAAGCATTCTTGAAGCTTCAAGTGCTTTTAGCTCTTCTTCATGAACCCTTTTGGCCTCTTCTTCTCCTAAAGCCATCTGAATTTGTTGAGTTCTTTTCAACTTCTTGGACTTTGGCTCATCATCAATCATAGTGCTTTTGCCTTTATCCTTTGTAGTTGGTTCTTGTGATGGAGCAGAAGATTGCTCATCAGCAACAAAACTCCTCCCCTGAACAAACAAATTCCCTTGAGACTCTAAATCCCTCTTTCTCTTGTATACTCTTTCAGCAGACCCTTTGTACCCCATAGCCAATAGCCTCTCTATCCTAGCAGGCTCTTGTTCTGGCTCAGCAGGCTCTTGCCCTGCTCCAATAGGCTCTTCATCATAAACTTGAGTTCCTTCATGGAATTCAAATTGAGCCTCTTCCTCATCTTCAGAACTATCCATCCTCCCCTTTTTGGAAGAGTGACCTATCCTATCAGCATCTGACTTTGAAGAACTAGATAAAACAACCCTTGCAGATCTTTTACCCTTTAGCTTCTTCACTTCACCCTCCAATTTCTTGACCCTCTTGACTAATTTGATGTTGATCTTAGAAAACTTCTTGTTTTGACTCTTAAGAGCATCTTCTAAGAACTTCACCTTGTCTTTTAACTCTTGCATTGTCTGAGGTGATTGGGTTTGTGATACATGATGTGATGATGTTGGTGGTGTTGCTGATGGTACTGGAGATGGTAATGGTGATGTTTGATGTGTTGGTGAGATGTAACCATGTGAAGAACTAGATGATGGTGATTCTGCTGATGGTGTTGGTTCTTCTTGGTGTTGTGGTAACATTTCATCAAATAGTGGTATATCTTCCCCTCTAAAACCAATTCTCATGTTTGAAAATACTTTGTGAGAAAGTTTTGGTGTGTCATAAATTGAGTCTGTGGGAAGTAACAAATGTTTTAATTTTGCAATGATGCACCCAATAAATCTTGGATACATCAAAAACTTTGTTTCACTTTTCACATTTTTAATCAATCCTTCAAAAATATGTTTGGAAAAATTGTATTTTCTGTTTGTAGCTAAACAAATGAGAGCAGAAGCCATGTTTCCACTAAATTGCTCCCAAGAGGTTTTCTTCTGGCTCAAACAGTGAAGGATTGTGTGAATCAAAAATCTCCATTGTGGAGTAAGATGCTTTTTCAGAAAAGTGAGTTTGTTAGACTCAGCATGATACCCCATTCTTGTTAAATTTTCAAAAATTTCAGTATCTGGCAACTGACTAATACCATCAGAATCATCCAAATGAAGATGTCTTCTTATGGATGACTCAGTAAGAGTCAAATGTTTACCATCTACTTTTGCCTTAATTCTTTGTTCCCCATTTTCAGAAGTTACAATTTTAGCTGTTTTCCAAAATTGTGAAATTTGAGTTTCATAAATAGTGGGATTGACTAGCAAAGCAAACCTGATGTAGGAGTTGTTTAAAAAGTCCACTACTTGATGAAAAGAGGCATTATCCTCTGACTTCTCCAAAAATGCTAATTGATTGTGACGTTGGACAAAGTTTAGAACAACTGTGGAAGCCATAATGAAAATTTTGAATATGATGGTGGGATTTGTTGGTAGTACTGGTAGAAGATGAAAGGTGTATGTGAATTATGATAATGACTGATGAAAGAAGATATGAGAGAATTACTTTTAACCGACAATAAGAAAGATTATAATAAGTAATTGAAAAGGCGGTTAAAAAGATCTTTTATATGTGAAATATAATATAATATAATCATCAGTAATTTACATAACTACCCCAACGGCTAATTTTAACTACCAGGCCCAACGGCTAAAACTTTTTCTGACAGGCTCAACGGCTATCTAGCAGTACCATTTTACTCTAGCAGTACCAATTTTTGAACTACCAGTACCTTTGAAAGTTTTATAAAAATCCCTTATAGTTTTTAGCAAACTACCAGCTATCAACGGATTTGAGTTGTCTTTACCAAAAGCCGTTTGCTTAAGGACTAGCTAACTATTTACAATTAAGTATGGTTAGTTAACAACCATATAGTTTTTGGTAAACTATCAACCATCAACGGATTTGAGTTGTCTTTACCAAAAGCCGTTTGCTTATGGACTAGCCAGCTCTTAAGTTTGTAAAAACTTGGTGAACTGAATACCAAAAGCCATATTGGCCTAAAGATGGTGCAATTTCCTTGGATGGAAGAAATTAGAAAGACAATGATGCTGTGTATCTTGGATGATTGGTTCAACAAGTGAAATCATCTAATAGCATGCCTTTGAGTTGAAACTTTTCTTAGTTTGATCTAGATAGAACTTTCTCCTTGAGAAATGCTTCATCCCTTCTAGATATGTGATCTAACTCTCTCTTTTTCAACTCTGCATCATCTTGTATGCTCTTGTCTTTTGCTTTCATAAATTGGTTTCTCTTCCATTCTGGGCTATCATATCCTCCCCTGAGATGGTTAGATTCCCTGAGATTAATATAACTTTTGTTGCCCCTTATTGTTTGGAAGAACTCTTGTTTTGTTATCAACCTGAAATGTGTTAGTTGCAAACCAAAAGAACAAAGTGCAAAGCACTGGATCTATAGTATTTTAAACATTTAAGCATCAATATGATCAAAACTTAGCAAATTTTATACTAGCAGGACCAATTATGAACTAACAGGACCTTTTGACAAACTAGCAGTACCATGTTTAACAGCCAATACCAGTTAATTTTATGAATAAAAACACATGTTTTTCAAAGATTTATCATTCCAATACCTCCTACAAGATATTTGAATCTTCCTAAATTAAAGGCTTTGGTGAGAAGGTCTGCATAATTCTTTTCAGAATCAATTTTAACAACTTGAATTAACCTTTTCTCATTGCAATCCCTTATGAAATGGTGTCTGATTTCAATGTGTTTTGTTTTTGAGTGTTGAACTGGGTTTTTAATGATACATATTGTACTGCTATTGTCAATATAAATGATGGTGTTAAGAAAATTGTACCCATAGTCAAGCATTTGATTTTGAATCCAAAGAACTTGCCCACAACAACTTGCAGCAGCAACATATTCTGCTTCAGTTGTAGAGTTGGCCACCATTGTTTGTTTCTTGCATTGCCAAGAGATGAGTCTGCAACCAAGAAATTGACATCCACCAGTTGTGGATTTTTTTTCTACAGTTGCACCAGCATAGTCACTATCCGAATAAGCCACCAATTCCAAAGATGATTCTCTTGGATACCAAAGACCCAACCTAGGTTGACCCTTAAGATATCTAAAGATTCTTTTGACTGCTGTGAGATGAGAGATTTTGGGATGAACTTGAAACCTTGCACATACACATACTGAGAACATGATGTCTGGTCTTGATGATGTAAGATACATCAAAGACCCAATCATTGACCTATAATTGTGCAAATCCATATCTTCTCCTTCAGCATCCTTGAGTAGCCCTTTGTCTGGATCCATTGGTGTACTTGCAACTTTAGAATCAGCAAACTTAAATTTCCTTAGGATCTCTGCTACATACTTATCTTGGCTGATAAATATGCCTTCTTTGGATTGTTTCACTTGGAGACCCAAAAAGAAAGTAAGTTCCCCCATGGAACTCATTTCAAACTTACTATGCATAAGTTTTTCAAATTCTACACACAAGTCTTGGTTGGTTGATCCAAAGATTATGTCATCAACATAAATCTGCACTAACAAGATGTCCTTCTTTGTTCTTTTGATGAACAAAGTTGGATCAATCTTGCCTCTTTGGAATCCACTTTCTAGTAGAAAACAAGCCAATGTTTCATACCATGCCCTAGGAGCTTGGTGTAGGCCATACAAAGCCTTGGTAACCTTATAAACCTTGTCTGGATACTCTGCATCAATGAAGCCTGGAGGTTGAGATACATATACTGGTTCTTCAATTTCACCATATAAAAATGCACTCTTAACATCCATTTGATAGACAGTGAAGCCTGTGAATGAAGCATAGGCCAAGAATAGCCTAATTGCTTCAAGTCTTGCAACTGGAGCAAACACTTCTTCATAATCTACCCCTTCTTCTTGAGTATATCCTTGAGCTACCAATCTTTCTTTGTTTCTGATCACTATACCCCTTTCATCTTTCTTGTTTCTGAATACCCATTTGGTTCCAATTGCCCTATGACCTTTGGGCAAATCAACCAATATCCAAACCTTCTGAATCTTGAATTGGAGAAGCTCTTCTTGCATTGCTTCCACCCAACTTTCATCATCTAAAGCTTTTTTTTTTATGTTTTTGGGTTCAGCCTGAGATAGAAAACATGAAAACAGGCATATATTGGCAATATCATGATTCTTTTCTTCATAAATAGAAGAGATAAACCCTTCTTCTTCTGAAGTTAAGACTTGAGATAAACCAACTTGAGATCTTGTTCTAACACCAAAATCCATGCCACCAATCACATCATCAGTTGAGTGACCTTTGAGAATTCTAGTGTTGGGTGTTTTAGGAACTTCATAGATAAATGGAAGATTGCTAATCCCCACCTCTTCTAGTAAAGAATCATCTATTTGAACATTCAATGGCTCAGCAATATCAATATTTGAACTAGCAGGACCATCTGTTGAACTAGCAGGACCATTGTCATTTGTACCACTTTCTTGATTCTCTTGATTCTGAGTTCCATGATCTTCTTCATTGCCTTCATTACTTGTGTTTGAAGGTCCTTCTTGACTTGAAGATAGATCCATTCCCTTCCAAATTGGCATCCAGATGAAATCTTGATCTTTAGGAGTTTCAACATTGTCTTCAAAACCTGCATTATCATTAGTATTTGTACCTGAAACAGGCACATAATTCATAGATTCTGAAAGCCTATCAATATCAAACATCCAATCTGGTCCAATTCCTTTCACATTTGTTAGTTTCTCTTGAAACTCTATGTGAAGATTCTCTTCTACTAGCCTAGTGCAAGTGTTAAACACTCTATAGGCCTTACTCTGCAAGGAATACCCTATCAAATAGCCAACATCTGCTTTTCCATCAAACTTGCCTAAATGATCTTTGGTATTTAGAATAGTGACATGACAACCAAAAGGTCTCATAAAACTCAAAGATGGTGTTCTACCAAAGAAAAGTTCATAAGGTGTCTTTCTATGTGGCTTTGTCACAAGAACCCTGTTTTGTACATAACAAGCAGTACCTACTGCTTCAGCCCAAAATAAAATAGGCAACTTAGAGTCTACTAACATAGTTCTAGCAGCCTCTATAAGTGTTCTATTCTTTCTTTCTGCTACTCCATTTTGCTGAGGTGTTCTGGCTACACTAAATTCTCTTTTTATGCCTTTTTCCTTGCAAAAGTCATCCATAACTCTATTCTTGAACTCTGTCCCATTGTCACACCTGATGACTTTGACTTTCTTATCAGATTGATTTTCTACCTCAGTGATGTATGATTTAAGAATCTCACTAGTTTCATGTTTAGATCTTAAAAAGAAAACCCAAGAAAATCTGCTATAATCATCAGTAACAACCAGACAATATCTTTTACCATTCAAGCTACACACATTAGTAGGACCAAAGAGATCCATATGAAGCATATGTAAAGCCTGAGAAATAGAGTTTTGGGTCTTGGGCTTACAAGAAGCTCTATGTTGTTTGCCTTTTAGACAATCAACACAAGTTTGGTCATTTTGGAAAATCTTTTTGGGTAAACCTCTTACCAAATCATATTTTGCAATAGTGTTGATTGTTTTAAAGTTTGCATGACCAAGTCTTCTATGCCATAGCGTAGATTCATCCAATGAGGCTTTTGCTACCAAACAAGTTAGACTCTCCTTAGGATCAATGTTCTTTAAATTGACACTGTACATATTGTTCCTTTTTGGAATTTTAAGAAGGATCTGACTCTCATCAGGCATCTTAAAATCAGAAGAAAGAACCATACATTCATTGTCAGTAAATAGAACATTGTTCTTTTTGTCACACATTTGTGAGACACTAAGGATATTAAACTGAAGTTCTTTCACAAAATACACATTTTCAAAATCTAGTTTACTGGTCTTGATAGTACCTTTACCAGTGATCTTTCCTTTTATTCCTCCCCCAAAGGTAACATATCCTCCATCAAATGTTTTGAAGTCTGAGAGGAATGACATGTTGCCTGTCATGTGCCTTGAACATCCACTATCAACATATCCTTGATCTCCAATATCAGATGAATGTTCCTGCACATGAATAAACATATTAGTTTCCTTGGGGTACCCAAGCCAAGACAGACTTGGGTTTGCCTCTTGCATCAATGAAATCAAACCTTTTCAGGATTGTTGATGCACCTTTTGATTGGATTGGTTTCCAAATCCAACATGCTGAGGACTTAACAGCACTTTCCCTTTTAATCCATTGTGTGGTCTTTGGTCTATCAGTACCAATTTTGGTAATACCAATTTTGGCAGTACCATTTGGTCTAGCAGGACCTTTGGTTTTTGGTGTCCAAATTTGTGTTTTGACCACAGATTTCTTTTGAATAGGACTATTCACAACTTTTGGTACACATTTGAAAGTGTTTCTTGTACCCTTATCAGTTGGTTTTGTAATAACAGGCTTATTTTGTCTAACAGTATGTTTAACATTTGTGGTGTTAGACTTAACAAAACTTTTTCTGGGGTGAGTAACATTTGTTTTAGACTTTGATTTACTCCCAGAAACCCATTTATTACAATAAGCATGAAGATGATTAAAGCTACCACAATAATAACAAGCCTTATTGAACATAACAAAGTCATCACCTAGTTGTTGTGACTTAAGGTTGTTCCAATTTCTTTGGCTTCCCCTAGGTTTGTTATTACATTTTTTACAACTTTCAACTGTTTTCAAAACAGCTTTAGCCTTAGCCTTAACTTCTACTCTCTTAGGACTGATTGGTCCTACTTTGTTTCCTTTGATAGGAACAGTCTCATCTTCATCATCATCAGATACCCAATCTTCAATGATTAGTATATCAGATTTCTTATCAGTGAGCACCTTAGAGAGTGAGGCATTCTTAGCACTCTCAGAAGGTTCACTCTTCTCTACAGGTTTAGCTAGTGGTTTGTTGATGATTTCATGTAAACCTGACTCAGCTAGATCTGATCCTGGGGGACAAGGAATTCCTCTATAAGGAGGTGCACAATTATTGTATCCTATCCCTGATTTTATTCTCTTATTCATCTGATTTTCTACTATGCTCCTAGTACACTCAGAAGCAATTTCCAATTTAGTAACAGTCAGTTGAATATTATCTCTAGCCAATGTCACTTTAGTACACTCAGTCCTTAACATTTCTATTTCTGAATCTTTCAAAAATATTTGTCTATTAAGAGCAGCTTTAGCATCAGAAAATGTGAGTTCATTTTCTCTAAAGTGAATGATTTGTTTTTCTAGTTTGGCCATACCACACTTATGGTTAAATAAGGTTTGATTGGTTTTTCTTTCTTCTATTTTTAGCTCATCATAAGATTTTCTTATAACTTCTAATTCTTTAAGAAATTCACAATTGTTAGAACATTTGATAGTTTGTACCTCAGGAGTGGAGAATGCCATCAAAGCCAATTCATCAGAAGTTGACTCATCTTCACCCATGAAACTCCAATCAAAACCCATGCCATCAATAGCAACCATTGCTTTTGGCTCAGCAACTTCAACAACCTTACTTTTGCTTTCAAAGCTTCCTTTCTTCTCAAAGCTTCCTTTATTCCTGTTGTCAAACCCTCTACTCTTGTCATCCTGCTTCTTAGGTCTCCTACACTCTCTAGAGTAGTGACCCTTCATGTGGCAGTTGTAACACTCCACTTTTGACTTATCATAGCCAGCAGGCTCATTTCCATTTATCATTATCTTCTTGCCAGTCCTCATCAACAACTTCTTGGCTCTAATGCTCAAAAGTGAAAGTTGCCACTTTATGTCCATCTCTTCAAGATCATCAGGATGAATCTCTTGAAGATCTTCAAATGTTAATACGGACCCATTGTGTTGAGATGTAAGAAAAGCACACCCAATTGTTTCATCTAAAATGGTTTTGGTACTACTAGGAGTACTAGCAGTACCAAAGGTTGTGTTGGCAGTACCTTCTTCTCTGCCACCTTTTTCTTCATTATCAACCTTTGAGATGCTTGGGGATGAAACAAAAGCCATATTTCCTGAGCTTGACCCAGTAGTCTTCTTTACTTCATGCTCTACTATTTTGAAATTGTTGTAGAGATCATTAAGACTCATCTGATCAATATCTGACTTGTTCTTCCAGACAATGACATGCATAGACCATTCTGAAGGTAAGCTTCTAAGAAATTTAGAGTTTAGGTCTTCTTGAGTTATCATCACTTCATGGATGGCTAACTGGCTTGAAAGCTTCTGAAGTCTATTGAACATACTGTCCAAAGACTCATTGGTTGTGGCTGTAAAGTTCTCAAATTGTTGTTTGAGAAGTGTTTTCTGTGTTTTCTTGGTAGCATCATTACCACCAAATCTAGCCACAATTGCTTCAAAAAGGGTTTTAGCATCTTTGTATTTGTTAAAGATCAAAAGCTGATCATTTGGAATAGTCATCAGTAACATACTCCTGGCTTTTAGATCATTTCGCTTCTGAACACTTTCATCTGCATTTGATGGTTGGTCTTGTATTTGTGTTACAAGAGCATCATTTACTGTTGTAGTGGTGATTGAGGGTTTAAATGAGTTGCCTTATTCAATGATCTCCCAAAGTGCATAGTCCTGCACTTGAAAGTATTGTTCAACCCTTAGTCGCCACATTTCAAACTCATTTTGCTTAAGTAATGGAAGTTTAGCTGCAACGTTTGTTTGAATATGTTCAACATCCATTGTTCTTTTAAATTAGTAAATATCAAGCCTAGCTCTGATACCACTTGTGGAAAGGTTTGTTTGATGAGATATTTATGTATGAATGTGTTTAGCATGCGGAATCTACTACAACACACTTAAAAGAACACAAGGTGATGAGTTTATGTAAATGAGAGTATGCAATGAACAAAGAACACAACTTTGGTTAACACAAAACGATTCAATATTATTGATGAAATAATACGGATGATCTAAATATCACCGGGATTACAAAGTAATCTTGAATCTAAGATTGTAAAAGGATTTGTGAATTGAGTAACTAAGTTACTTGAGAGATAGTTTGGTTTTGGTTAATGGTTGGAAAAGATGCATGCATGAAGTGTGAGTAAGGTATCCTTTTATAAGATAAGGACACCTTATTACAAGTTGTTCAAGTGGTTTAATATAATAAGATACTTTGACTATTCTAGCCTACAATTAAATACAACTACCAATGTACAACTCTGATAATATTCTTCTGTACACCACAGAAGACTAAACTACATCTATATAACGTATAACAATGTACAAAGACTAATATTTCAACTAAATATCTATTACAAAATATCTAATCGACTTGACATAAGCTTGGCAGGCTCTTCATCAACGAGCAGTACCTTCTACCCAGAAGGTACTGGTAGAACATCTTCATACTCTTCTAAATCAACTAGCAGGCTCTTTGACATCTTTGGCAGGCTCTTTGACTTGAACATTTTATTCCCAACAACAAATGTCAAGACTGCCAGGTAAACCGGCCGGTTCCCAGGAACCCCCAGCAAAAGTTAAATCCCATCACCTCCTCCTGGCCGTTCTACAAATGGGGGATAGACATCTGCGGCCCATTCCCAGAAGCACCAGGAAGGATCAAATTCCTGATAGTCGTAATAGATTACTTTACAAAATGGATAGAAGCCAAGGCTCTTGCAACAATCACCGGCAATCAGGTCAAAAAGTTTGTGTGGGATAACATTGTATGCAAGTTCGGGATTCCGGGGGAAATAGTCGCGGATAATGCCAAACAATTTCGGGACAACCCCTTCAAGGATTGGTGTGAAAAGCTCAACATCAAACAACGATTTGCATCGGTCAAGCACCCTCAGGCAAATGGACTGGTAGAAAGAGCAAATCGAAGCTTGGGTAAAGGAATCAAATCCAGGATCGATCAAGGAAGCCGGGACTGGCTGGAGGAAGTTCCACACGTGCTATGGGCACACAGAACTATGATCAAATCCAGCAATGGGGATACCCCGTTCTCCCTGACATATGGGACGGAGGCTGTCATCCCCGTCGAAATCGGAATGCCATCTTTAAGGTGCGCCCTATTTGATCCGATAGCAAATGACGAAGACCTGCAGCTAAATTTGGATTTAGTTGAAGAAAGAATAGAGGTCGCGGCAATCCAAGAGGCCAAAAGCAAAACTCAAATGGAGAAGTATTACAAAGCCAAAGTTCGCGGTACAAACTTCAGGCCGGGAGATTTTGTCTACCGCAGCAATAATGCAAGCCTTGTGGAAGACACCGGCAAGCTAGGCCCCAAATGGGAAGGCCCATATGAAGTCGTGGAAGCTTTGGGGAAAGGAGCTTAAAAGCTCAGAGGTCAAGATGGTCGGGATATACCCCGGACTTGGAACATCCGGAACCTCAAGAAATGCTATTTGTAATTAAGTGTAAGCACTCCCATCTTCTTTATGCAATAGCGGGAGTCCATGTTTACAAGCTAAGTTATCTACTATGTATTAATCTTATAATCAATGATATGTGGGGTCTGATCAACTCCACAACTTTTCCCAAAAATTTACTTTGTCATTTTTTATGTTCACATTTGCATGCATGTATGACCCGGACTACGAAATCCGGACGCGTAAGCGGCCTCACAAGCCCGGCATGAGGACATTGCACCTCAAATTATCTAAGGCATATAAGTGGTATTGCAAACCCATTGACCATATTACACTATCCCCGGAAACCTTAAGTACGGATACACAGAGATAGTAAACTAAGTCCGGCCTTATGAGCCCCGGCAAAAACAAACAAATAATGAAAAAACAACCAAGTGTTAATACACATGAAAATTGGTTAAGTTATATTCATTATCCCAACGATTACAAGATACGCGGATGCATTCATCCGGATTACATTCACAAAAAGTCAAGGATTAAAAAGCTTCACAATGACGCGGCAGGGTAGATATAGTCAAAATATCCCCCGAACAACAGCCGCACACACCTAATTCTGAGGGTTCTCAGGATTCTGGGAGTCAAGCATTAAGGATTCAAACATGTCATCATGTGTAACACCATCTCCAGCCAAAGAAACTTCTGCAGTAGCTCCGGTTTGAGGAACTTCTGTAGTAACAACGGTCACAGGCTCGGCAGATACCGCAGCAACACTGGAGGAAGGCTGGGACCAAGGGGGTTAGGAAGCACGACGGCGAGACCCTTGTCAGAATAGTCAAACTCCACCCCATACCTTTTGTTCTTGAACTCTTTATAAGTTGCAATGGCTCTGGGGCGGCGAGTAACAAACCGGAGCACGGACTCCGGTAAAACAGTCTCTTCCGTAACCGGAGCTTTGAAGGTAAGCTCCTCGGTCTTGGGATGACAATGCTCCTCCAAAACCAATTTCGCCATCAAGTACTCAAGTGGGGCATCCCGACACTCCTCCAAAGAATCCAACAAGGGGAAAGGCACTTTAGCCAACCTGACCACATACTCATCATAACGTTGCTTGGCCTCCGGGTCATTGGCCTCTATCTGATCAAGTTTAATGCCTTGCGACCCATGTACAATCCCGGCCTCCAGCCCCTGGCGTATACCGTCCTTAATGGCCGCGGAAATACAACCACCAAGTCTGAGCTTCAAATCCTTGGACTCTTTAAATTTTTCAATGACATACCTGAATCCGTGGCCGATAACCCATCGGCGGCCTTCAACAGCCCTCAAAGTCTGAGGAAAGAGCTCCGTGTCAAACTCTTCATTAATAGCAACCAGCCTTCTATCCATCTCTGCAAGATGATTTTCAAAAGTGGCATGGGCGGAGCTCATACTCTCCTCAACAATTTTTTCAGTCTGAGTCTTAAATTGCTGCTCAAGGGTGCCGCAAAGGACTTCCAGGCCGGACACTTTTTCATTCAGCACCTCCTTCTCACCACGAAGCTCTATAAGTTTCATAGCTAATCCCGCATTCTTCTCAATCAAGGTCTCAACCGCTGGAGATAACCTTTTAACTTCAGCCCGGAGCTCATCCAGCTCCTTATCCTTGTCTTCCACGGCCGATTGCAAAGTACATACTTGGCCGCGGAGTTCAGAAGACCCGGCAATTTCACCTTCCAGCTCAGCAATCCTGGTCTCCAAACCAGACACCTTCCGAATCAACTCCTCATTCTTGCCGCGGAGATCCACAACCCCGGCATTCTCACCCTCCAGCTCGGACAACTTAGCCCTCAAATCAGCAACCATCTTCTTCTTCCCCTCCAGCTGCTTCCTCAACCTACCATTCTGATACAGAGTGTTTTCTAACCTCAGTCGCACCTCAGAATTAACACAGATCTGACGGGTAGACAGCCGATTGAACTCATTCATCAGATCCTCATTGGACATGTCCCTCATATCAGATGCGAAGACCGGAGTTGCAACATTGTCAATAATACTGCGGCAGACCCAGGGATCGTCCATCTTGAAGCCGTTAGTAGACAACCATTTGGGGACATAAGTAGAAGAAGTGTCCGCGGTCTCAACAGATACGGACTTCTCAAATTCATCGGAACCGCTCGCATCCTTTTCCTCATTGATCGCATGACTGGACGAAGCAATCAAACCCTCAGCATGTCCGGACGGTTTATCCTGATCAGATACCTCAAGACTCGGCATTTTGGACTCCACATTCTCAGACTCGTTAACATCTGTATGCGGAGTCTCAGAATTCCCCTCAGACCGCTCTTGAGTAGGTGTGTGGGAAGAAGAAGAGAGGAAAGTTGTATTCTTCGTAATCCCCTCATCCGTCTGAGGACCGGAACGGTTCAAGCCTGACCCCGACTCATCTTCAAGATCAACAGTAACAGGACCTTCCGCGGAAGGATCGCCTGAAAAACACAAACGTGTAAGTACGGATATAAAAAAAAAAAGAGAACAACACACAAGGATATTGTAAGCAGCTCATACCAGATCCAGCCGCAGCCCCCTTGCGGACCAGTTTCTTCTTCTTTTTTGGTGGCTCGGGCACATCAATAACCAATCTCTTCTTTCCGGCTTTCTTTCCCTCCGTAGCCGCAGCAATCTCATCAAGCACCGTATGTTGAACCACCTTCACCACACCCTCGCGCGGTTGAAGCACACGCGTAGCAGTCTCAGCCCTTAAGGACTTCTCATCTTTCTCCAAGGTGCGTTCCCCGACCTTCACCTTGAATACGTCAGGCTGTTGGATATAAGAAAACAAGTCCATCTCTGCAAAGCAAAGCAAATAACATTAGACGTGGAAGAACGCAAATAGAAAACGGAGATAAAAGCAAGTCTATTCAACCCACCCGTTTCATCCGGCCGTAGAAAAGTCGGACGGGCACTATCGTCATCCCAAGTTTGGCTCAAACCTATGACATTCAGAAAATCCTCCGGATATTTCTTAAACGGAGCCCTATTAGTATCAAGGAGCCGCAACAACTCTAGATCCACACCCACATCAGAAGGAGGAGGGTCGCGGTCTACAGACGTTCCCTCATACCATGGAATATCCAAGGGGAAGATGGTCTTCTTAACAAAAAAGAAATGGTCCTTCCAGTTCTTAACCGAATCTAGGGCGCTCATATAACAGACGGGGACAAATAAAGACTTTGGGCCTTTCCTCTGCTCTAACGTCATCCAATCATTATTAACACCCGCATAATAGAATTTCCTAAACAAATCTATAGTAGGTACACCACCATGGACGCGGCAAAATATCTCAAAGTGACTAACCCTACAAGCCGCTAACACTGATAGTTGCGATAAATGAATCTGGAAATACTCCAGTACACGGAGCAAAAACAATGAAAGGGGAATCCTAAAGTTACCGAACTCAAAAAACCTAGTATACACACCTATCATTCCTTCTGGAGCATCCCTAATAGTATCCCTAGGTCCGGGCGCTATAGGTAAAAGATGACCTGGGATCTTATACTTATCACAAAATTTGTTTACATCTTCCTGAGTAAGTTTGGAGGTTACCGTAATTATATGCGCCATTCTAAATGCTAAATGAAGAATAAGTATGAAAGATGTCTAACCTGAAAAAACTAGAGTCCGGAAATAAAGGAAGGAAGAAGATCAAAGGCGGGAGGAATTCTTGTTTTTAAGAGAGAAGGAAAAGTTTTAACTGTGTGTAAAAAGCTTAAAAGTGATGTAAATCTTAGTATTTATAGCCACACACGCACGTGTTATCAGTTCAATCGAAAGGCCACAAAACTGACACGTCCCCGGATACTTATTGGACGGTCAGAGATCTAGCCAGATGAACTACCAAGATGATCGCAGAAAATGAACGGTCAGCCGCCGCAAATGTCCCATCAGTCAGCAATTGCGTGGGTAAAAACGTTTCGCTATTCCCCATGACAGCCTGTCACCACCATGTGGAAAGTGGTGGAATGTCCAGTCAGCAACATGAGACACATCCTAAAACCAACCGCGGAGACTACAACAGCCTCCACACAGCCGCGACCTCTAAAGGCCGCGGAACACAACTATAAAGTCTAGAACACTTGCTCTTCAACAAAACAAGTATACTAGACTGGGGGGACTTGATCAGGTATAGTACCTCCGGACCCAGCAGGCTGGTCCGGACATCCCCATAACTTTAACCGCGGCAGAGTCAGTTCACACTATAGAACAGAGTCTTGCCAAACCAAGACAAGCACATGCCTCGGACTCCCCAGACCGGGGCAGAGCTCATACTCTGCCGCGGCAAATACGCAAGTGGACTCCCCCACTTGATCTGACAGATAAGGCATAAGTGAACTCTACTCTGACAGCACAAGTGGACTCTGCTCTGACACAACGTCCGCAGAGACGGCGCAAGTTGACCCTGACACTAACCGATAAGCCACGGGTCAACTCAGCTACAGTAAATACGGGTAGTATAAATACCCCAACTCATTTATTACTGCTCACCTAACTGCATTTACTACACATAGTCCGCACTTAAATTATCTCTCTCTCTCAACCAATATACTTACTCTCACACCCGAGGGTAACCGCGGAACCCCCCCTTCCGCGGTAAGACTAACGGTGCTACTTTTCTCTTAGCAGTTTACACAAGGTACTCAGTGCAAGATCTACTCTCCAAGAGCTAGTCTAACCTAGGTCTGGGAGTGTGCCAAAGATTTGTACTAACAATTACCATTTAGCATAAGTACTACTCATAGATTACACCATTTGATAGTCGAACACCACTTCTTTCACACTCAAAAGTTGTGTATTCAAGAATTAAAATGTAGAGTTTTTAGTTGAATGATACTTGATATTAAGGATAATAAATGCACCCACAACACACCAAAGTATACGTGGCAACATCTCATTGATTTAGAAATTAAATGTGATGCTCTAAGATGATCCACCATCTTTTTTGAATTTTATTTCTTGCTCATTTTGATTTTTGGTGCGTGAATTTTGATGTGAGTGCATCAAAAGTGACAAAACCGAAAATATGGTTAAATACAACCTTTTATGAAACTACACTAGTAAATACTACTGTATATGAAATTTTCATAATTTTAAAACCTTGTTTGACATGTACATTTGAGAGTCAACGATCCATATATTAACTCGGTTAGGCAGCATAAAATGCTTGCCCTCCCTTAATACATGTAAATCACTCTCATCTTATCGATCACTACTCAATCTACGACAACTAATAACGATGACATTTGAATCCAACTCGAAAAGTCGTCACTTAGAATTATCGGGCATAGCCTGGTCCGTTAGGTCATTTTTATCCATCTTTACTTGTCTTAAGCCCACATGTATTTGTCTTAATACGTGATCCGAAAGGCCTAGCTAGTAGCATAGTTTGTCCTAGGCGCAACCCATGAATGTTGCCATTTTAATTTTTTAAACATAGAGAAATTAAACCATATGGTATGCCCTTTATTGGTTGTATTAACCCATGAACACGATACTTGATTCTTTACTACGTGACTTACATTTAAATTAAAATACTGTTGTGAAGGACATTCATGAGTGAGCATGCCTTTTTTTGACAAAAGATTGAAATTATATCAATTAGGATTAATATATATATATATATATATATATATATATATATATATATATATATATATATATATATATATACTACAAAAAGTACTTTAGAGACGTGTTCACAGCCAAATCGAGACCGGTTTATCCTTCGGTCTATATGAAGGGGGCTCTCCATGTGAAATCAAATCGAGACCGGTTTATAAATGGGTCTGCATTTGGTTTTTGAGACCGGTTTGATGATTAAAAACACGTCTTGGAAACATAATCTGGACCCGTTATTTCTATAAAAACCTGTCTCTATCTTATTTTTGAAAAAAAAAAAAATTGGGGCTGTTTGGGATTGCTTATCATCAGTAAGCAATCCCAAACAGCCCCCATTAGTGTATTCAATAAGCAATCCAGTAGCTTCAATATAAGCAATCCGAAACAATCATTCATTTCAATAATATCAAGTTCTAGACAACCAAACTACATCATTCATATGTATACATGTTTAATTAATCCACACCTCTAAATGAAATGTATCGTACATGTGTAAGCTTTTAGCTAAAACAACTACGAAGTTTACCAGTGACTAATGAGTTGATGAACTCCTGTATCGTTCACTGCCACATATGCTTTAGCCAACTTCCAGATTCCGGCTTCCACTCCATCTGTTGAAGGAGTGCATACTTTGCTGATGGCACCTAGCTTATCATTGTTGGGATGAGGCAAGCTTAACTCAATAGCTATTGGCTTTAGAGTTCCATCTTTTTGTAACAAAAGCAAAGTTCGTGTAGCATAAATCTTGTTGGATGTCTCGTTTATTCGCCTCACGTATGGCATTAACGAGTCATGATAAATTGATAATCCAATGTAAATAGCCTTTTGGCTCATACCAACTATATGACAATTTAAATGATGTGTAAGTTATAGATACTTTCAAGTTACTAGATTAAGAATCAAAACTCAAGACGTTACCTCTTGTACATATAAACCGTCAAGATGTTCCTCAATGTGATGTTACTTTTCCCCTTACAATGCGCAAAAAGCAAGCACACGGAAATATGAATGACTGGAACAACAAAAGATGAATAATTAGTGTTTCCATACAGCAATAAAGCACTAAAAACATTGTGATACTAAGTTAATACAAAGGGTTGGAGACATAATCAGTTCATAAGATCAGATGCAAGCGCCAAGTAAACTAAGGCTGGGTCAACAGAGGGGCAGTAAAATTATTGTAAAAATGATTATTATCTTTAACTCATATTTATTTTTGAATTTTCATGTGCGTCAATCTTTGTTAGACATATAATTAGCCAAATTAACAAATGCCCAGAACTTGATCCGTTGACATAGCAATGAAGAGCTTACCACTAGCATCGTGAGGAAAGATCCGATGAGTGACATTACAAGACCTGAAAAAAAAAATATTATCACCATACATGTTACAACGAGGGAATAACGGAAATTAAAACTGTGGAATTATGATAGTTAGATTTGATTACGTTTCCTCACACCAACTTAACCCTCTCTTAATTTTAATGTTTTTTCAAGTTTTATTGTACTCCTGTTACAGTACTAATTATAAATAAACCATCATTCTTGTAAACTTATAGAGAGCATAGACAATACAGGAATGAGTGCTGTTTTTGGCCAGTATAATGCAGCATTTCCATATTCTATCCGAAATTTCTGACTTTTACTAAGTATACTACTATTAGTTTTGTAGTTTTACAAAATAACGTTTTAAAAAGGATGCTTTCTCATTAATGATGGGCGTACGTAAGATCACAAACTTCAAATAAAAGTGTTATCACTCTCCAAGATTATAAATTCAACGCATGATGCCTGCAAAGGTAAGATGTGGGTGATCTAATTAAAACCAATGTAAAGACCAAGTGACCAAAACACATGTAAAACAACAAATATAACCAATGCATCAGTTGTGCCAGGTATACTTACATATAACTCCACGTACAAAACTATCTGCAAATAAGTTGACAGAGTTCGTCTTTAATTAAACTTACAGAGATGATTAGACGTCCGGCTATGCCAAATGCAGCCTCACCAATATCTGGGTAAGTCTTAAGACCAGGCTGACTATCCAAGCAGGACCGGAGAAGTATACCGGTGTAGAATGAAAGAACACAAAGTATAAACAATATAGACAGCCCAACCCATCCTCCTTCTTTCACTGCATAAGGAATAGAAAGAAGTGCTACACCGCAAAGAAGATTCACACCTACAAGCAGCCATAATTTATCAGAAGAATTTTGATTAGTGAAAATGTCACATGTATCAGGTAATCAGGATCAGTGAACTTTCTATAAAAAAAATCGACAAAGTTATAGACATACCATTAACCACAGATTGACCAAATGAACTCTGTCTATTTTGAGTTTTCTGATATTGAGATAACTTTTTGGCAGAAGATGTCAATATTTGACGATGAAGTGAATGATCAGAGCTATAATGCTCTTGTGGTTGCTGCTTGTCTGCTACAGATGGCAATAGAGGGTTGCTCAAATTATTTATTATCTTGGAAGTGTGTCTCCTTTTAGGTGACGACGAAATGAATGAACCTCCAAATGATGACATACTAGACGACCCGAGGAAATTCAGACTTGGAGATGCCACACCACTATAAAGATCCATTGACTTCCTAAACAATGACACCAATAAAGTATAGTAAATGAGATTAGCTATATAAGAAATGGCATACAACTATTTTCTGAATAGTTACAGTTTTTAATCATGTGATCTGTTTATTGGAAACTCAACTAAACCAAAGGACTCTTTTAATTTAATGTATAAGATTTTTAGAAATCAAACCATTTGATTAAGATACAAATTCATTTGATGAGCAAACTAAACAACACCTTTAACTCATCCTACACATACATCTACATAGAAACATATATAAACATATGTCATCAAACTATTACAGCCTACACATACATAATTAGCACAACTTGACATAAACCCAAACAAAAAAATGAATAATCCGAAACTTACCATTTGTGTATGAGGTTTTAGTTGGAGAATCTGTTAATTAGGTATAGTGATATGGTGGGTATGGTAGTGGTTAGGGTTTTGAGGGTGAAAATGGAGGTCTGTGGTTAGAGTTTTTAATTAGGGATTTGTGTGTTTGAGATTGAGAAAATGGAAGGGATAAGGGTGGCCCTCCTTTCACCGATTTTCGAGTTCCAACTCACGCTTCATCGATTCACTCCGATTTTCACCAATTTGATGGTACGGCATTAGTTTCACCTAATCACCTAATTGCCACATTATCTTTTCTTTTCTATTTATTTTTAATACATAAAATCCCACAAAAACTATATAATACTTAAAAATAAACAAACCATTACATAATATTTAAAAAAACAAAACAAAACACTACATAATACTTAAAAAAAAAAAAAAAAAAAAAAAAAAACTAATCGTCATCGAGATATGGCAAGTCTTGAGCGGCCACGAACTCCGTGAGATCATACCGAAGACGATGATGGACGTCTTCGTCTAGTAACTCGGCTAGGACACTATTATCTCTCTTCAATGTCGGATACTATTTTTAAGAACATTCTTTTATTCATTCGAAATTTTTTTCGAAAATAAGCCTCGTCATACTTTGGTTCCTCAACGAACCAATCATTAAGAAGAGTTTCAAGACCAACGTGCCGACGACGATTTACATATCTACGGGGCCGAAAACTAGAGCTCGCCGTGTCTTGAAGATGTTCAACGGCGGATAACATAAATTGAAGCGAGGTACCATGAGTTTCGTCGGACGAAGTCGGGTAAACGTATTCGGATTCGGATTCGGAGCAATCGGAAGACATTTTTTGTTAAAAGGGTGTTAGACTTTTTGTGATTTTTAGTAAAAAAATGGTGATATTTGAAGGTATATATGTAGTTGAAAGGTATAAAGAATGATAGGAAATGTGTGTGAATATATAGTTGAAAGGTAGAAAAAAAAGTAATTTTTTTTTTAAAAAAAAATAACTGGCCAACGGCCATTTTTTTTAAAATTCGACCGTTTTTGGGCCATCTCTTCGTCTCTCTCTACTCGGCATCCACTACCGAAGCACCTTCACCGCCCCCTTCACCGACCCACTTGCGGCAGTGTTACCGCATCACCGAACCCCACACCGATCACTTCACCGACCCACTCCCTCCACCCTAATGGGTATATTTGTGTTGTGAGTTTGGGATTAGTGCCCAATTTTTTTTTCTTCCCGCTTTTGAAGTCTCCAAAATTTTTGAGTTTACCGCTTTTGAAGTCTCCAAAATTTTTGAGTTTGGGATTAGTGCCCAATTTTTGTTGTGAGTTTGGTATAGCAGCCAGCTGCTGTCACAAGGGTTATATTGCAAAAGTATATGGAGACCGGTTTTTATGTAATAACCGGTCTTCATTCAATAAATTATCCGGACGTGTCTTTAAATGAAAAACGGGTCTCATTTGACTTTTAATATACCGGTTTTCATAAGATTAACCGGTCTAGGTTTGTTTCCTGGATCAAAACCGGTTTTCTTGGTAAGAACCGGTCCAGATTATTTTTGGAGGGGTGGATTCCGGGTTTTAGACCCGTTTCTTTAGTATCCGGTCTCCATGTAGGGGTCTTGATGATTCTTTTTGTAGTAGTATATGATCCATAAAATTATGTACAATTGTTGGAGAGAAATATGTCTCTCTCTACCAATACATGTTTGAGAAACCGCTAATGTTGCACTTGATACACAAATAACTTTAATAAACCAAAAAAATGCCACAAAAAACTTTATCTTTTAGTAACTTGAACATGCTTGAAACCAATAAAATGCCAACAAACCCATTTATTGGAAGAACTGAAAACTTTGGAGTATCGTCATATATCCCTATATGCTAAAACAACACAACAAAAAGGTTCACGGTATAGGTGTATGATGATGCTGACCGAACACACAAATCTTACACATTGGTAGATCACATCTAACCCAACTACATTCATTTACTACTCATATGAGGCTAGAATGCACGTCAAAGAAAAACTATAGATCTCAATAAATACTAGAGTAAATTGCAAAAATCGTTCTTAAAGTTTGGCTAAATTGCAAGTTTCGTCCTTAATATTTGGAAAGTGCAAGGATCGTCCCTGTGGAAAAACTTTGGGGCAAAAATCGTCCCTGACCAACATCAAATGACTAAAATACCCCTGTCTTTTTCTTTTTCTATATTTCTTTTCAGTTTCTTACACAAATGGTCCTTATGTTTCGCCAGGTTTTACAAATTTAGTCCTTTTTTTAAATTAATTATTTAACTATTAACATTAGTATTATTTTTTTTATACATTTTCGTCCGTATTTCTTATGTTTTTGTCCGTTTTTCTTAAGTTTTTTCTATTTTCTTACGTTTTCGTCCGTTATTCATACGTTTTTTCCATTTTCAAACGTTTTTGTCTGTTTTTATACGTTTTCGTCCGTTTTTCTTTAGTTTTTGTCCGTTTTTATCTGTTTTTGTCCGTTTTTCTTACCTTTTTTTCCCTTTGCATACGTTTTCGTCCGTTATTCATACTTTTTTCTGTTTTCATACGTTTTTGTCCGTTTTTATACGTTTTCGCCCGTTTTTATACGTTTTTTCTGTTTTCATACATTTTTGTCCGTTTTTATACGTTTTTGTCCGTTTTTCATTAGTTGTTGTCCGTTTTTGTACGTTTTCGCCCGTTTTCGTCCGTTTTTCTTTAGTTTTTGTCCGTTTTTTATCCCTATTTGTCCGTTTTTCTTACTTTTTTTTTCCGTTTTCTTACGTTTTTCCTGTTTTCATACATTTTTGTCCGTTTTCGCCCGTTTTCATATGTTTTTTCAGTTTTCATACATTTTTATACGTTTTTGTCCGTTTTTCTTACATTTTTGTCTGTTTTTATACTTTTTCGGCCATTTTTCGTCCTATTTTATACGTTTTCGTCCTTTTTTGTTACGTTTTTGTCAATTTTTCTTACATTTTTTCCGTTTTCATTTGTTTTTTTTATGTCCGTTTTAATCGTTTTCGCCCGTTTTTCTTACGTTTTTATCTGTTTCAGTCCATTTTTCTTTTGTTTTTCTCCATTTTTCTTACTTTTTTTCCGTTTTCATACATTTCATCCGTTTTTATACGCTTTCGCCTATTTTCTTACGAAATAAAATGGATGAAAACGTATGAAAACGGGGCGGAAAACGTATAAAAAAGAAAAAAAAAAATGTATAAAAGCAGAAAAAACGTAAGAAGAACGGATAAAAAGGTAAAAAAAAATGAGAAAAACGTAAGAAAAACAGGCGAAAACCTATAAAAATGGATGAAAGCGTAAGAAAATGGGCGAAAATGTATAAAAACTTGTGAAAACGGAAAAAAAAACGTACAAAAACGTAAGAAATATGAATAAAACGGATTTAAAACGGACAAAAAAGTAAGAAAAACGGCTGAAAACGATAAAAATGGATGAAAGCGTAAGAAAACGGGGCGAAAACGTATAAAATCATATGAAAACAAATAAAAACGGACAAAAACGTAAGAAAAGCCGATAAAAAGGGACAAAAACCAAAGAAAAATGGATGAAAACGAGCAAAAATATATGAAAACGGAAAAAACGTAAGAATAACGGACGAAAACGTAAGAAAACGGAAAAAAATGTACGAAAAATGGACAAAAAACGTAAAAAAAAAGGGATAAAAATGGACAAAAACTAAAGAAAAACGGACGAAAACGTATGAAAACAGGAAAAAATGTAAGAATAACGGACGAAAAACGTAAAGAAAATGAAAAAAAATGCAAAAGAAAAAGGACAAAAACTAATGAAAAACGAGAAAACGTATAAAAAAGAACAAAAAGTATAAATAAAAAAAAAGTAAGAAACGAAAAATGTACAAAAAATAAAAGAAACGTAAGAAAACAAGGCAAAACATAGAAAATAAAGAGAAAACAAAAAAGGGGAAGTATAAAAACGTAAAAAAAAAAGTAGAAGAAAAAACGTAAGAAAACAGGAAAAACGAAAAAAACGAAAAACATATAAAAATGGAAAAGAAACGTAAGAGAAAATGGGCGAGGAAACGTATAAAAACGTATGAAAACGAAAAAAACGTAAGAAAACGATACAAAAACGTAAGAAATATGAATAAAACGGAAATAAAAACGGACAAAAAAGTAAGAAAAATGCGAAAACGATAAAAACGGATGAAACGTAAGAAAACAGGGCGAAAACGTATAAAACGTATAAAATCATATGAAACAAATAAAAACGGACAAAAACGTAAGAAAAGCGGATAAAACGACAAAAACCAAAAAAAACGGATGAAAACGGGCGAAAAACGTATAAAAACGGGCAAAAAAAATATGAAAACGGAAAAAAACGTAAGAATAACGGATGAAAACGGAAAAAAATATACGAAAAACGGACAAAAACTAAAAAAAAACGGACGAAAACGTATAAAAACGTATGAAAACAGAAAAAAAAATGTAAGAATAACGGACGAAAACGTAAGAAAATGGAAAAAAAAATGCAAGAAAAACGGACAAAACCTAATGAAAAACGGTAGAAAACGTATAAAAACGTATGAAAACGGGGCAAAACGTATAAAAACGGACAAAAGCGTATGAAAACGGAAAAAACTTAAGAATAACGTACGAAAACGTAATAAAATGGAAAAAAACGTAAGAAAAACGAACAACAACATACGAAAACGGACAAAAATATAAGAAATACGGACGAAAATGTGTAACAGAATAATACTAATATTAATAGTTAAATAAATAATTAAAAAAAAATGAAAAAAAAAAAAAACTAAATTTGTAAAACCCGACGAAACACAAGGACCATTTGTGTAAAAACTGAGAAGAAATATAGAAAAAGAAAAAGACAGGGGTATTTTAGTCATTTGATATTAGTCAGGGACGATTTTTGCCTTAAAGTTTTCTCACAGGGACGATCCTTGCACTTTCCAAACATTAGGGACGAAACTTGTAATTTGGCCAAACTTTAAGGATGATTTTTGCAATTTACTCTAAATACTACGTATTATAGGTAAATTACATGAATAGTCCCTGTGGTTTGAAAGCGATCTAAGATGCACCTTACATACATATTCAACTTATTTAATACGTATCATAGTTATCATACCTGTCATAGTCAACTCGCTTTACTTAAGAGGTTTTTACTTGTAGATGTTGATGATCTCTTAGTATATATCCAGTTACAATGATTTATGATTAAAGATTTGAAACTGAAAAGCCAAATTACCATTGAATTACCTTAATTTGATAAACCAAATCATTTTTTCATAACTTAGATTCATTTAAAATAAATCGTGACTAAGGAAGAAAAAACAATCTTAGTTGTTTCTAAGGGAGAAAAAAAAAAAGGCTGACCCAAAAACCATAATTAATTTTTGAGTAAACTGCAAAATACATCCCTGTGGTTTACACCTTTTGGCACTTTACATCCCTGTCAGAAACTATTGGCAATATACATCCCCCGTTAGGCAAACGTTTGCCACATTACATCCCTGAGTTGGATGGGCGTTATCTCTTCTCCGTTAAGTGTTTGCATCGTTAGTCCTTCTGTTAAAATGTTTGCACCGTTAGTCCTATGGGTTAAGTCTATTTGCACCGTTAGTCCTTCGTTACGTTTTCGTCTAGTTTTTTACGTTTTCGTCCGGTTTTTTACGTTTTCGTCTGATTTTTTACGTTTTCGTCCGATTTTTTACGTTTTTGTCTGTTTTTTTACGTTTTCGTTCGATTTTTGACGTTTTCGTCCGATTTTTTACGTTTTCGTCTGTTTTTTTTACGTTTTCGTCCGATTTTTTACGTTTTAGTCCGATTTTTTTTCGTTTTCGTCCGATTTTTTTCGTTTTCGTCCGATTTTTTACCTTTCCGTCTGTTTTTTTACGTTTTCATCCATTTTTTTACGTTTTCGTCTGTTTTTTTACGTTTTCGTCTGTTTTTTTTACGTTTTCGTCCGATTTTTTACATTTTCGTCGGTTTTTTTTACGTTTTCGTCCGATTTTTTACGATTTCGTCTATTCTTTTAAGTTTTTGTCCGATTTTTTTCGTTTTCGTCCGATTTTTTTACGTTTTCGTCTATTTTTTTACGTTTTTGTCCCTTTTTTTTACGTTTTTGTCTTTTTTTTATTATTTTCGTCGAATTTTTTACGTTTTCGTCCATTTTTTTAAGTTTTCGTCTGTTTTTTTACGTTTTCGTCTGTTTTTTTACGTTTTCGTCCGATTTTTTACGTTTTCATCCGATTTAGTACGATTTCGTCCCTTTTTTTACGTTTTCGTCTAGTTTTTTACGTTTTCGTCCGATTTTTTACTTTTTCGTCTGTTTTTTTACGTTTTCATCTGATTTTTTACGTTTTCGTCCGATTTTTTTTGTTTTCGCCCATTTTTTTACACTTTCGTCTGTTTTTTAACGTTTTCGTCTGATTTTTTACCTTTTCGTCTGTTTTTTTACGTTTTCATCCATTTTTTTACGTTTTCGTCTGTTTTTTTACGTTTTCGTCTGATTTTTTACGATTTCGTCTATTTTTTTAAGTTTTTGTTCGATTTTTTTCGTTTTCGTCTGATTTTTTTCGTTTTCGTGTGATTTTTTTACGTGTTTGTCTGTTTTTTTACGTTTTCGTCTTATTTTTTACATTTTCGTCTGTTTTTTTTACGTTTTTGTCCATTTTTTTTCATTTTTGTCCCTTTTTCTTACATTTTCGTAAACAAACGTAAGAAATCGGATGAAAACAGACGAAATGGACGAAAACAAAAAAAAAATGGACGAAAACAAAAAAACAGACGAAAACGAAAAAAATCGGACGAAAACGAAAAAAATGGACGAAAGCGTAAAAAAATGGACGAAAGCGTAAAAAAACAGACAAAAATGTAAAAAATCAGACGAAAACGTAAAAAAACAGACGAAAACGTAAAAAAATGGATGAAAACGTAAAAAAACAGACGAAAAGGTAAAAAATCGGACGAAAACGTTAAAAAACAGACGAAAGCGTAAAAAAATGGACGAAAACAAAAAAAATCGGACGAAAACGTAAAAAATCGGATGAAAACGTAAAAAAACAGACGAAAACGTAAAAAATCGGACGAAAACGTAAAAAACTAGACGAAAACGTAAAAAAAGGGACGAAATCGTAATAAATCGGATGAAAACGTAAAAAGTCGGACGAAAACGTAAAAAAACAGACGAAAACGTAAAAAAACAGACGAAAACTTAAAAAAATGGACGAAAACGTAAAAAAATGGACGAAATCGTAATAAATCGGATGAAAACGTAAAAAATCGGACGAAAACGTAAAAAAACAGACGAAAACGTAAAAAAACAGACGAAAACTTAAAAAAATGGACGAAAACGTAAAAAATTCGACGAAAATATAAAAAAAAGACGAAAACGTAAAAAAAAGGGACAAAAACGTAAAAAAACGGACGAAAACGTAAAAAAACAGACGAAAACGAAAAAAATCGGACAAAAACTTAAAAGAATAGACGAAATCGTAAAAAATCGGACGAAAACGTAAAAAAACAGACGAAAATGTAAAAAATCGGACGAAAACGTAAAAAAACAGACGAAAACGTAAAAAAATGGATGAAAACGTAAAAAAACAGACGAAAAGGTAAAAAATCGGACGAAAACGAAAAAAATCGGACTAAAACGTAAAAAATCGGACGAAAACGTAAAAAAACAGACGAAAACGTAAAAAATCGGACGAAAACGTCAAAAATCGGACGAAAACGTAAAAAAACAGACAAAAACGTAAAAAATCGGACGAAAACGTAAAAAATCAGACGAAAACGTAAAAAACCGGACGAAAACGTAAAAAACTAGACGAAAACGTAACGAAGGACTAACGGTGCAAATAGACTTAACCCATAGGACTAACGGTGCAAACATTTTAACAGAAGGACTAACGATGCAAACACTTAACGGAGAAGAGATAACGCCCATCCAACTCAGGGATGTAATGTGGCAAACGTTTGCCTAACGGGGGATGTATATTGCCAATAGTTTCTGACAGGGATGTAAAGTGCCAAAAGGTGTAAACCACAGGGATGTATTTTGCAGTTTACTCTTAATTTTTAAAAAATATTTTACTAAAATGGTGCATACCGTGTTTCATATTTCTAGATCCGCCACTGCTGAATAAGTAACCCAAAATCGTACTCATGACTATATCTATCACTTGATCTATCCGAAATAAAAATGTTAATCTGGTCCATCTTTTTAGGGTGTTGATATCTACACATATGAATTTGATTCATACACATAAATATCATTGTAAATTTACCATTATGTCCTCCTTTATATTTTAGTCATATATTATTTGGAGGGCATAATGGTCAATATACAATGTTATTTATGTGTATGAATCAAATTCATATGTGTAGATATCAATTGCAATCTTTTTATAAGTAACAACTATATTATCATTTGTAAAGATATTGTGAGAATATCTCCATGTTGGTACTCAGTGTCGACGTACACTTAATAATCATACATCATGTTCGTTTTGGGTGTATCTAACGTAATAAGTGGTGTTTTTCAAACTGTGCATTTTTATATTCTTTGTCAGAATGAGTAACATTGTTTTGTAGATAAATTCATATATTTACTCATTTATAGTACATTTAAGAAAAAAATATATCTCGATTAAAATTTTAACTTGCAACCCATTAATTGACAGGTAGCTTAAATATTGTAATCTGAACACCTTTTGTAGATCATTGGTTAAAAACGAATATATTACCATTTAGCATAAGTACTACTCATAGATTACACCATTTGATAGTCGAACACCACTTCTTTCACACTCAAAAGTTGTGTATTCAAGAATTAAAATGTAGAGTTTTTAGTTGAATGATACTTGATATTAAGGATAATAAATGCACCCACGACACACCAATGTATACGTGGCAACATCTCGTTGATTTAGAAATTAAATGTGATGCTCTAAGATGATCCACCATCTGTTTTTGAATTTTATTTCTTGCTCATTTAATTTTTGGTGCGTGAATTTTGATGTGAGCGCATCAAAAGTGACAAAACCGAAAATATGGTTAAATACAGCCTTTTATGAAACTACACTAGTAAATACTACTTTATATGAAATTTTCATAATTTTAAAACCTTGTTTGACATGTACATTTGAGAGTCAACGATCCATAGATTAACTCGGTTAGGTAGCATAAAATGATTGCCCTCCCTTACACTCTGTTCCTGAGTATAAAACGGAAAGAAGAGAGATGGAGAGGGAAAAACGAGAGAAGTAAAGAGGAGAGGAATAAAAAACTATTTTTTTATCTTGTGTTCCCGAGTTGAAAAGAAAAGAGAAGGATGTAACAAAAAAAAAGCTTTAAAATCAACTTCACTCAATTTCATCCCAATTTGGGAAGTAAATTAGGAGAGTAATTTTGATGTAATTTACTATCCTTTACTTTCCTCTCCCCTCCTAAAAAATCTTAGGAACACAATTTTTTTTTATTACCATCCCAAACCTTTCCCTTTCACTCCAGAAAATAAACTCGGGACATGTAAATCACTCTCATCTTATCGATCACTACTCAATCTACGACAACTAATAATGATGACATTTGAATCCAACCCGAAAAGTCGTCACTTAGAATTATCGGGCATAGCATGGTCCGTTAGGTCATTTTTATCCATCTTTACTTGTCTTAAGCCCATATGTATTTGTCTTAATTACATGATCCGAAAGGCCTAGCTAGTAGCATAGTTTGTCCTAGGCACAACCCATGAATGTTGCCATTTTAATTTTTTATACATAGAGAAATTAAACCATAAGGTATGCATGTGGTATGCCCTTTATTGGTTGTATTAACCCATGAACACGATACTTGATTCTTTACTACGTGACTTACATTTAAATTAAAATACTGCTGTTGTGAAGGATATTCTTGAGTGAGCATGCCTTTTTTTGATGAAAGATTGAAATTATATCAATTAGGATAAAAAAAATGATCCATAAAATTACGTACAATTGTTGGAGAGAAATATGTCTCTCTCTACCAATACATGCTTGAGAAACCACTAATGTTGCACTTGATACACAAATAACTTTAATAAACTTGGTTTTGAACAGCTTGAACACCACAAAAAACTTGATCTTTTAGTGACTTTAACATGCTTGAAACCAATAAATGCCAACAAACCCATTTATTGGAAGAACTGAAAACTTTGGAGTATCATCATATATCCCTATATGCTAAAACAACACAACAAACAGGTTCACAGTATAGGTGTTTGATGATGTTGACCGAACACACAAATCTTACACATTGATAGATCACATCTAACCCAACTACATTCATTTACTACTCGTATGAGGCTAGAGTGCACGTCAAAGAAAAACTATAGATGTGGCTACTTGGTAACTAGCTAGTCATGAATTGTCATTGGGTAGCCTTGTAATTCATGCATTGAATAAGTTGTCCAAACTTAACTACATGACATATAGACATTGCATGTTTTTATAAGTATAATAACATCTTTATAGTATAGGATAGTTTAGAAGATACAAATATAGCTTTCAAAGGTTTCATACACCACTATTAAAAAATGTATCGAACTTTACGTGAAAATCGGTTTCGTATAGCGAACTAAATTTTTTTAGGAAAAGAGCATCGAACTTCCAAAAATGCATCTATTTATGTAACATGTGAGCTGCACAGCAGGTTGCAGGTTTTTTTAAGGGGATAAACACAAAATTATTTTTGAAATGACCTTTTTACCCTTCCTTATTATGCAAATTGCAGCCAAGGTCCTAATAGTAAAGGTCCTAACAGTAAGTTACATAAATAGTCTCTGTCGTTACGCTAAATTGCGTCCAAGGTCCAAAATCATTTTTTTTAGAAAATTATATATTTTTTCCAAAATAATTTTTTTTCAGAAAAATATTATTTTTTCCGGAAATTATTTTTTTTTAATTTTTTTTCCGAATAAAATTTTTTTGTAAAAAAAAAAATTTCCAAAAAATATTTTTTTTCGAAATTTTTTTCCGAAAAATATTTAATTTTTTAAATTTTCCGAAAAAATATTTTTTATAAAATATTTTTAATTTTTTTTTCCAAATTTTTTTTTTTCGAAAATTTTTTTTTCCCGAAAAATATTTATTTTTTTAAATTTTCCGAAAAAAAATTAAAAAAATATATATATATTTTTCGAAATAAATTTTTTTTTTCCGAAAAAATTTTTTATTTCGAAAAATATTTTTTGTTTAAATTTTCCAAAAAATAAAAAAAAAAATTTTCAGAAAAAAAAATTTTCCGAAAATAATTTTTTTCTTTTTTCAAAAATTATTTTCAAAAATAAATTTTCCTAAAAAATATTTTTTCCGAAAAAAATTAATTTCGGAAAAAAGAAAAGTTATTTTTCTAAAAAAATTTATTTCTGAAAAAAAATATTTATTTTTCTAAATAAATTATGATTTTGGTCGTTTTTCGCAATTTAATGTAACGAGAGGGACCATTTATGTAAATTCGGGTTAGTAGGGTAAATGTGGGAAGAAAAAAAAAATGAAACCTGCTTACTAGGCATGTTACCTGCTGTGCAGGTCACATGTTATATAAATATATGCATTTTTGGAAGTTCGATGCTCTTTTCCTAAAAAATTTTAGTTCGCTACACGAAACCGATTTTCACGTAAAGTTCGATACATTTTTTAATAGTTTCCCCTTCTCCGATTCATATCACCATCAACCTATACTTACGGTTAATATGTTAGTTTCAAGTTTTGATCACTCAAGCAGTCTTGTAGAGTTTTTTGCAAGAATGGTTTCATTTTCATTTTTGTTTGTAAATATGGGTTCTTTTGGTGTTGGTGGACACATCAAATTTCTTCTAAGTCTCTTAAAGTTTCAATTATAACCTCTAACTTTCAGTTTCTGTATATATTTCTCTTTTTTGAAATCTTCTATTTTATTTTTAGTTATTAAAACTTTTTTTTTTTGTCTGTAACTACTCGTTGAATTTTGACAATTGACAATCAAACAAATATTTTCCAACACGTTATATGAAGGCCATGCATAAATAAGAACTGAAACTAATGGGTAAGAACATGTGGTAAAAGAAAAAGGCATTTAGGCATTAAAAAAATAACACTGTTAAAAAAAAAATCATTTATCACACTTTTTGTACACACTATAAGTTTTGGCATCTTCACAACACCAATACACTGTTAGGAAATTTATAAACGTAATACAAATTGTTTTGTATAGAATCGTAAGATTACAACAACAGATTTAGGCCTGCGATTAATGGTGTCCTTAAAAATAAATTCGTTCTATCTAGTACGAACTGTTTAGAAGATACAACAATCAAATCAAGTATTAAACTTGAATCTAGCGAATTTGATATGTTTTCGTGATGGAGATGGATGAGGTTTATGTGTTTTTTGATGATTCCAAAGTGATAAATTCATCCTCTATATATAGGTACATGGTGACCCTTCAAAACAGTCACAATACCCTTCAAGTGGCTTTAAAGACACCTCTTTTCATAACAGTCACAATGGTTCACAAAAAACTGCTCTTAGCGACGACTTAGTAATAGAATAACCGTCGCTAACTGAAACTAATTCAAACAGTCGCGTTGGTTCGCTTGGTGATGCCTTTTCAGCAGATATAACCGCCACCATTTCGAATAGACACGTATTTATGATGGTGATGGTTCATTAGAGACGGTTTAGTGACAGAAACACTGTCACTAATCTCCATTTCGTGGCAAACACTAAAAAACAACAAAACTATTAATTAGTAATGTTCCAACAATACCCCACATTTTCTATTCAAACACCAATAATACCCCACATTTGAATAGAAAATAAGATAATACAAAGTTACTTATTATTCTATTTCCATCAAATGTAATATGCAAGGTTGCAAAAATCGCGAATCGGTAGTCGGGCGGTCGACCACCTTGTAGCTTGTAATCGGTCTAGGCGGGATTAATCAGTGATTAATCGGATTGGCATTACTGAAAAATTTTAGTTATTTTCGGCAAGTTTTGTGAATTTTCGGTGAGTTTTAGGTATTTCCGGCAAGGTATTTTCTAAAAAACAACTTGTAATAGACTTAAACATTTACTATAAGTGATCAAAATAAGTTTACAGTGAGTTTTGGGTACTTCCGGCAAGATTTATAGGTTTCCGGAAAGTTTGACCACCATTGACCGCCGTAGATCGCCGTTGACGACGGTTGACCTATTTGTTTGACCCAGTTACATAAATCGGCAAGGTCGGTGGCCTTGTAGCACCTAATAGGCGAATAATCGGCCTTGTAGACCTTTTTTTGCAACACTGGTAATATGACATGCATCAGATTAGGTGTCTTTTGGACTTGAACCTATCCTAGTGAGTAGTTATCGGATCTACTTTGTGGATAGTGAACATAGGTCTTGAACTAGCCATGTTTTGTAGTAAATCATGATAATAAGTATCACACATATCATATTTATGCAATAACAGATTCTTACTGTTGTTTTCATTTTGGTCGTGAACATATTCTTATTCATGAGAATTTTAGAGAACTTAGCCATCTGGTTCCCAAAGATGCGACCCCACATCAATCTCGTATAGGTAATGCCAATCAAGAATATACCGTACTATTCCACTGTAAAATCCATTAGCATTATTATGAATTAAAATTCAGCCCTTAATCATCAACGGATAAACATACAAAATTCATCATAGGAATGGGAATGCCTGTGTGTTAATACTTTTGAGTTTTCCTCAACTAGTTTTCCTATTGAACCTAGACCATGGGATCTCCAATTTTGCTAGGTTACATTTTCGCCGAGTAGTCACTCATTATGTTGGCTTTAAGCCCATACCCCTCGATGTAAATATGACTTGTTCTCTACAAAGGCCTTTTGTCAAAGGATCTGCTATATTTTCCTTTGACTTTACGTAGTCGATGGAAACGATTCCATTTCTCAACAAGTCCTTTATCGTATTGTGGCGACGTCTTATATGTCTTGACTTGCTGTTATAGATATGATTCTTTGCTCTAGTGAGAGTAGCCGTACTATCACAATGTATACACACAGCAGTCACAGGTTTTGGCCACAATGGAATACCCTCTAGAAAGCTTCTAAGCCATTCTGCTTCTTTAGCAGCTTTGTCTAAGGCTATAAATTCTGCTTCCATAGTTGATCTGGTATTCACAGTTTGCTTAGACGATTTGCATGATACAACCGCCCTTCCAAGTGTAAATACATAGCCACTTGTGGACTTTCCTTCATTATGGTTGGAAATCCAATTGGCATCACAAATCCTTCTAATACAGAGGATATTTAGTGTAATGTAACCCATAAGCCATTGTATGCTTAAGATATTGAAGCACTCTTAATAGTGCATCATAGTGATCTCTCCTAGGGTTGTGTGAATATCGACTAAGTCGACTTACACTATATGCCAAATTTGGTCGTGTAGAGTTCATTATATACATCAAGCTTCCTAGTTGAATCTTCGGATCAAAGGGAGTTACAACTGGTCTATCATCATAATGCCCAAATTTCTAAAGGGTCTTCTCAATGTAATGAGATTGGGTAAGGATGTATCCATTGGAATTCTTTTGAATTCGAATACCAAGAATGACATCAGCTTCTCCCATGTCTTTCATATCAAATGAAGAATGAAGCATTTTCTTGGTTTGGTTAATAACATCCAAATTTGTTCCCATAATTAGCATATCATCCACATATAAACAAATAATGACAAATGCATTTTTGTATTGTTTAACATAAACACATTTATCATATTCATTTATTTGATAACCGTTTGATAAGAGAGTGTTATCAAACTTCTCATGCCATTGCTTTGGAGATTGTTTAAGGCCGTAAAGAGATTAAACCAATTTACATACCTTATGCTCTTAACCTTTGACAACAAACCCCTCAGGTTGTTGCATATATATTTCTTCATCTAATTCACCATTTAAGAATGCACTCTTCACATCCATTTGGTGTATAATTAGGTTGTGAATTACTGCTATAGCCATTAACTTTCTTATAGAGGTTATCCTTGTAACCAGTGAATAAGTGTCAAAGAAATCTTGACCTTCTTTTTTACGGTATCTTTTGGCTACTAAACAAGCCTTATACTTCTCTATGGTACCATCAGGTCTTAGTTTCTTTTTGAAGATCCACTTATGGCCTATTGGTTTGTGTCCCGAAGGTAGATCAACCAATTTCCATGTATTGTTATGTACAATTGAGTCTATTTCGCTTTGAATAGCCTCTTTCCAATAAGGTGCTTCTGATGACTCCATAGCAGCCTTATATGTTTGTGGTTCTTCATTAACAACATAGGTCATATAATCTGGTCCAAAGTCTTTAGAGACTTTTGCACGCTTACTTCTTCTAGGTTCATCATTCCCTTTTTGAACCTCGGAACTGTTGTCTCTTTGATCTTGAGACAATTGATCATCAAATAATCTTTTCCTTGGATTTGAGATTTGTTTCTCTTTATCCTTATAAGGAAAGATATTCTCAAAGAAATCTGCTTCAGCAGATTCTATAATTGTGTTGTTGCTTATGTCCTCTACATTGGATTTGTAAACAAGGAATGTATAAGCATCACTATTCTTTGCTGGACCGAGATAAACACAATCAAATGTTTTTGGTCCAAGTTTGGTTCTCTTTGATAAAGGTATTTGAACCTTTGCCAAACAAAAAAAACCTATGACCTTTGAGAGCGTTAACTAAGACCTTGTCATCCAACAACTAACATAACCAAATTTGCAGGCAATTTGGCTATTACATCTTTAAACAGCATATATAACATATAAAAAAATGACATCCTACAACCAATTTCTTCTACAATCGAATTTTTTATTCCCACAAAATGGTATTTTACACAAGAACTAACACTGTGATTTAAAGTGAAAGAAGGGTTTGATCTTACTATATGACATAGTTTGACTCCAAGACAAAATTTTCAATTCTAAAATTTTGGTTCATTATAAGTTCACATCAAATTAATCTCTACCATACGTCTCAAATAGAACTAACTTAAAAATAACTTACTCTAACGAAGAGTTGTGGATTTGATTTACTCTAACGAAGGGTACTCTCAACCGTAACTTAGGTTTAACCTTTAATACACTGCCACGTCAGTTTTAATACACTCACCTTTAACTCAGCTTTAACACACTCAAACATAACTCACCCTTAACTCACCTTTAAAGGGGGCGAAAGTGGTTTTTTTTTTTTTTTTTTTTTACAGAAAAACTACCCTTGACGCAGCGTTAAGGGGTTAACTCACACCCTTAACGCTTCGTTAACGCAGGTACCTCTCAACCATTAACTCGGCTTTAATGCACCTCAAATGCCCTTTAACGCACTTGATGCGTTACCTTTGGGAGTGCTATAATGTTAAATATGTTCTTGCTTTATTTCTTCTACCATTCCCTTATACAAAGTTAGTTTGATTGTTATCAGGTACGTAGTTACTTCTCATTTTGGCAAAATGATGTTCATGGTCACTTTATATTATATTCTCCAAACACAACACAATAGCATTTACCCAAAATGAATATATATACACATTTAAAACTATAATAAAAATATAATTGTATGAGAAGAAAACGAAAACATTTAATTAAAATAAAGATGACAAATGTATACTTGAACTCAAAATACAAAACATGCAGTCCTTCAATTCAAAAGTTGAACCTTTGAAGATACTCTTGTTCCTTGAACAACACCATTTACTTCACCTAGTATGTCTCATCAGCTTTAGTTATATATGTTTGAGAGGACAATACAATCTAGCTAGTCTATAAGCCTACACCATACATACCTCATAGCTTCGTACAGCCAAGCTCTCTCATTTTCGTGGAACACACATACCTTACATTACAACGGTACCTAACCTCCATATAACACATCTTAACAAAAGTAACATTACATCTTCTTTTTTCTTCCTTTGAAACATAGTAACATTACGTCTTAGAGAAAGTTTATATAGTCATAAATAACTATACAAATAACAAAACTTAGGATCTACTGTCTCCAACTCTTTTAATATCATCACCTTCAAAGCATCATGAATTGCAAATTAAAAAAAAAAAAAAAAAAAATGACAATAATCTTGTACAGCAGACGTCTTGAGTATGCACGTACTCATGTTACTAATATTACACTACAAGAAAAACACCCTACAATGACTAGCTTTTTTGTGACGACGCAATATATGTCGTAAATGGTTGACCGGGCTAGATGTTAAGTGTGAATGAGAGGGATAGAGATCACAGCTCGCATACTTGAGGCGAAGAGTATGCACATGCATACCCTTAGAACGTCATTACTAGTGTGGAAACGAAAAATTTTCTAAAAAAGAAATAGTTTGAACAATGATTGTATTTCTTGTATTATGCTATGTGCAAAGTAAGCTGAATTGTGATTATCATGTTAAAGTTACAAATGTGTAAAGGAGAAAGTATTAGCTATGGAGGATGTAACAACTTAGCTCATGCAAATAATGTAAGTCGTTGATCATTATCGTAGTCTTGTAGTCTGTATACAAGGTTGATACTTCTCGCACAACTACACAAACTTATCAAGGTGACGTGTTACATCCATTATCCATGTTATGGTCTAGAACATAAGTGATTAGTCTCCATTCCTCACAGTGTGAGTTTTAGCATTTAGGTTTATCTTTTTTGATTTCCCGTATGTTTCAGTATGTATGTAGAGAGTCTAAATATAAAGTCTTGACGCAAGAAATAGTGTAAGAAAATTAAGGTTTCTATTATATATTAGCCTAATATTAAGGTCCTATATATCGAACACATCATTATAATTCAATAGCAGGTTATATCAGCCATATATACTTAAGATCCAACACATTAAACAATGACATTGTTATGAAGAACATGCACACTGTTACTTTAAACAACATAAAGTGTTTATGTGTAGTCAATTTTGTGCCTGCTATGACAGCTTAGTAGAGTACCACATGTTTACTTCCATAGATGTTAGAGATAGCTAGCTTAAATATGAGTCTTTCAATATCAACAACCACATCTTAAATGTTGAGTAATATATGCACGTCAAAGATGCATGCACCAGAGAGATGGAAAAATAATGCAGCTAGCTAAGGACATTGATGTTGAGTGGACATCAAAGCACATTAAATATGATTCAATTCAATATCAACAACCACATCTTTAATGGTAAAGATGATGTAGTGAGGACATTAATGTTGATTGAATCAATGTGTGTGGTCACAGTTTGTATTAGTTTCATTATAATAATAAGCTTGAACCCATTATTAGTTTACAAAATTAGGAGACATTACGTCTTAATTTATAGAAATGGTGTTTTGATACATATTATAATAAAGTGTTGTCTTATCCTGAACCCCCGTAAGGGGGTGTTGACTTTTGGCTGCTGCCGCCGCCTGTAATATCTGCTTTAAAATTTGTACATTTTGAAAAATAGACGGACCTCACATGGTTTAATACCCTAAAAACCCTACTAAACCTCGTACACTGTTCCTATGGTGACGTGTCAGTCTTTCATTGAGTGACTGATCTCTCATTGATTCGTCCCTGACCATGTATTGTCTCTTCAGTCTGCAGCCTTCCTGCACCCCATAGCTACCCCCTCTTATCTTTTGTTTTTTATAAAGCTTTTATTTCATCACATAAAGTTAGGGTAATACATAATAATATATGTTAAGCATGTATATCATGCATGTTAAAAACACTTAACGAGTTATACTACGCATCGATATTACTTTGTACCCAATATTGTACTATATCGATAACATATTGTACTATATCGATAAGGTATACAATTCAAATTTTCAAGGAAAATACTTCAAATCTTTGACCAAAAACTAACTTAAAAAAAATTTCTATTAGTGAAACTAGGGGTGATCAGGAACCGCACCGCAATCCGCAAACCGCAAAAAAACTGCAAAATCCGCACCGCAAAAACCGATCCACAACAAAAACCGACGGTGCGAATCTTGAAATTAGAAAACCCGCATTTTGTGGTGCGGGTTGGGTTTTCACTGAAAAACCGCCCCAAAATAACCGTACCACACCACTCTGTCATATTTAAATATATTTTTTATTTTTTAGAATAACACACTAAAATTTCTAATTTTTTAATGATAAAATGCTTTGTTTATACTTTTATAATAAATTATTTCAAACACATTTTAATTGTTAATTATTATCTAAGTTTTTAGGTAATAGAACTTTATTTTTCTTTCAATCTATCATCGAAGTTTATAAAAGTCTTCATCTCATTCGACTTTCACAATTGTATAGATTTATAATTTCATACTAATACACATCATTTTGAATATATGTTTCAACACATCATGTAGCCTTATGATATATTTATTCTTATATATACCAAAAGTTATAATTTCAAGGAAAAAAATAAAAAAATAATTGAACCAAAAAACCGCAAAACCGCATAAACCGAAAAAAACGAAACCGCATAACCGCGCGGATGTTGATTCTCATTTTTTAAAAACCGCAATTGCGGATGCGGGTTGGTTTTTACCAAAAACCGCACTAACCCACACCATGCTCACCCCTAAGTGAAACAACCTGTCTTGTTTCGGAAAAGATAAACTATACCTATAGTAACACGAACGACTAAAATACTTGTGTCTACATTTGTTCATGTCCTTCCTTTTAGAAAATATTTATTTCCATCTATATGGATAAAGACAAAAATACGACTATCTCACATAAAATAAATAGACTTAGGATCAAATAAAAAGAAATCTTAAAATAAGAATAATGAAAAATAACTATAGACACATATTAGAGATGCATCGACTTGTATTAGATGCATTTCTAATCTTTTACATGCACCATAATCTATTTTCTAGCTAAAATTTAGATGCGTATACATATATTAGATGCATTTTAGCAAGTTAGTCAAATGTTATATATTTTTTGTCCTCTGCGGGTCAAATTTGTTTCAAGTACTACTTTGCATCGTTTTCACTTCAAAATCATTTTTTAAACTAATTGGGATGCATCTAAATGAGTAGAGATGCATCTAATTCAAGTCGACGCATCTCAAATATGTATTTATAGTTATTTCTCATCCTTCTAATTATAAGGATCTTCTCACTTGATCCATACCCAAATAAATTACCTTCAACCACAATGTGCACTTTTTCACATCCTCAATCAACCAATAAACAAGTTAACGTATATGGTAATTCATTCAAGTATACATATATACTCATTCATATCGTTGGGCCAATTCAATGTTAAATAATCCCTTTTGCATGATTTGAATAAAAAAACCTAAGTATAAAACAAGTCTTTGAACATTCACGAAGTCATCCTCAAAAAAATCTTCATAGTCTAAAAGAAACGCTTATCACAACTTGAGGCGGATATCAGAGAGTGAAGATAAGAACCAGGATCGGGATGATATAGTCCATGAGTAATGACAATAACTTATTGATTCCCTGAAAACTATCTTGGAATGAAGTCCTGATATATGGGCGGAGAAAAATCAAAATGCAAAAAGCAAAAAAGAAGTCAAACAAGTATAGTGAATAGTTGAATTAACTACTCCCTCGTCCCATATTAATTGACCATTTTGACTTTTTGTAGTATTTCTTCTTTAACTTTGACCTTAAATATTTTTTGTATAATACTTGATGCAAAATATATGAATTGATTGTGTTTTAAATGTATTTTTATTAGTATAGTTTTCATCAAATATTATATAACACAAATAAAAATATTTAAAATCAAAGTTAAAAAAAAAAAACTACAAAAAGTCAAACTGAACAATTAATATGGGACGGATGTAGTATTTACTAAAGTACTTTGATGTGAAGCTACATATAAAAGACCATTTGAAAAGATGTACTCTTCCACTAGTTGCTTGACACCTAATCTAGTGCACACATGTGACTTCACTTTTACCCTCCTAATAGAGATACTTAGTAATTCTATAAAAACGTAAATGATACAAATGTATAGTTTATAGGATCCTCCTCTCTAAGAACACACTAAGCTAAGCTAGCATCCTTGTGTTATTCATATTTTGAGAGTTTTATTTGTCATTTTAATCCAACTGTTATTCCTCAAAGAGGTGGGTATAGTTCTTTGATATATATCTAATAAGAATCAAACATTGAAAAATACAAATTGTATTATTAGTTTTCAAGCAGGTATTGAGTTAAATATCTTGTTAACATATTCATGTTTTATTCATATCTTTTTACCAACACATATAAAAAAAGTTAACATGGTAAAAAGACATGCATATATTAATTTATATAGTATTATATAATTACATAATTATTTGTGTAGAAATTATGTAAGATTAGGTTGAAGTTTATCAATCCATTAGAGAGCACAGTGCACGCCATGGTTCGTCCGCCATCCGCCAAAAACGAACCATCGGGGCCATCGTTCTGCACCTGTAACGTCGTCGTTGGCGCGCCATTGGTTCCTCCGCCAAACACTCGCTCATGCCATCAGTAATATTTTTTTATATATATATATATATATATATATATATATATATATATATATATATATATATATATATATATATATATATATATATATATATATATATATATATATATATATATATATTTGTTTTGTTTTGTGAGTGAGTGAGATACTTTTTGTGGAACTCACACGTACCAAAAACATGTTATTTGTTTGTTTGTTTGTGAGGTTGTTTAGTTTTTGGTGTGTTATTAGTAAGGTGATGAGGTGTCACTGAGGTGGCAGACGAATAATATGTTATTCTTCCGAGCTGCACCTCTTACCATAAAAATATATTCTCAGATAAAGTCTTTCATAGTTTTCTTTCACTAATACTCCTCTTACAATATTTTCTTTTCGTTTTTAAAAAATGTTGTTAGGCTTGTTACAATGGTACCGATTACCATCACCTCCTCGTGAGCGTCACATCACCATTCAACACATCACCACCTTTTACATATATGGCCATCACCATTAACAATACCTACTTTATAGAAACTTACACTAAAAAACATGCCTTATGGAGACGTGTATTTTTATTTGTAAATTTACACACTATAAGGTGTGTTAAAATTGAATACAACTACAAACGCTTAGAAATATGATTTTATCCACAGTTTCAGGCGTGTGAAAAACTTACACACTTATCGGTATGTGGTAACAAACAATCACACTATTTAAAAGGGGTCACACTTCCAAGCGTGTAAAAATTATTTATAAAAAAGGTAAAAGACAAATAGAAAGTGGATCATATGATTTCTACACATTTGTAGGTATTGAGAGTATTTTAGGTGATTTGTTTGTCAATATGATATCTACACACTTGTGTGTGTGGATCATATGATTGCTCACTCTATAATCTTCTTGTAACCATCTATCATTCTCTCTTCTCACATTTGTATTTTGAAACTTTGTCGTGATACCTTTAAATTCAAGTTTAATACTCTATGACTACAATACATTTTGTATATCGACCATGAGACATGATATGTAAATTTGTTTGTTTAAAACTTTGTTTTACTATACAGCGTGTTCGAATGAAAAATATAAAAGAAGCTATAAACAATTTATTAAGTCAAGGCTATCAATATCGGCACCACCAGACCTATGCATATGAATATAATTTGGCTACGGTGAAACCATAGTCTTGAAGATTGTTAGGTTTTAAGAGATTGTCATTTTGATCATTGAACTTGTGGTGGTGTTTGTGAAATTCGAAGCTTCAAAAAGATGACATGGAGCATGTCACATAACATAAATATCAAACACAAAAAGTGTAAGGAATTTATGTGTACGTTTCTAAATGGATATTTGTATTGGATTTGGATTTAACATAAAGAGAACATGCTAACAGTCCTCAATTAAGGTTAAAGAGATCCGTATGCTTTTTTCGAAATTCATCATATAATCGCGTAATCGCGCGTTTAGAACTAATATATGGATGCCTTTGTTTGCGGAACAAGATCGAGCATCAATGATACATTCGACCTTTGGGAGATGAATGGAAAATCTGTATGGTAAAAAAGATGTTTATTTACATTAATTAGCTTTGGATCTTACTTCTTGGTGCTATTAATTTGTTTTGGAATAACGAAGAATTTCTTATGTGGGATCCCAATCGACTTGTTATCTATGATACGTCAAGTGAGTCATATACACTCGTAAACGTTTTGTTAGATTTGACTGTTATTAGTACGTGCAATACATGGTAGGGAGTATGTAGAGATCGAGTTTAGTTTCGCCCCTAGATGCATAGTGTGTTTGGCTTATTGTTGTGGTTGTCTTAAAACCTTCTCTAGGGTTTTTTAAAATATACTTTAGTAGCAAAAAAATTTCAAATTTGAAACACCCGGAATTGAATTAAGGCAATGTTTGGTTGTTGTACATGAGCTCCTAATTTAAGTGTCTATTAAAGATACAATGGTTGGTTGTGTTGTGTATATTGATGACATCTTCTCACCCTCTTCATGAAAAAGTAGTTGGCCATAAATTCGATAAGCTATCAATTGAGATGAAAGATTCAGACTTTTGTGTGTTCTTTTGTAGAAGCCAAGATTCACGTACGGGAGGTGGAGGAAACACATTAAACACGAACTAAAGATTAAACTTTGAAATTTCGGTTTATTGACTGGCGGGGTGTGTATGTTTTTCTAGAGAGAAGCTAGAGAAAACACACACACCCCTTTGATACAAATGAATCCTCAACCCTCCAAATGTGGATAAGGAGGGTATTTATACAAAGAATACAATGACTAACTTAGCCTAAATGTCTAAACTAGTCCTTGTAAAAAGAATGAAGTGCAATTCCCAAATATGACAAACTTTAAGGCTAACAATCTCTCCCCAAAGTGAAGTCATATGGGAATTGCTTACAATGTTCCCTACAAGTAAAATATAAACCATAAGCACAGAGAATAGTCTTCAAACGTCATTACTTCGTTCAGCTTGGAGAATCTTCTCAGCATTCATTTCTTTACTTGCAGAAGAACCATGTGAGCAATTCTAATTAGGGTTTAATTCAGAGTGCCCTGAGTGCTCTCCCCTAATTAGTGCTCTCCCCCAAACTGACAACCTTTCAGATGATTGCCCTGAATCTGAAGAAGTCTTTTGATAATTAAATGCATTTCGTCTTTAGTCTTCTAACATGCAGCGGAAAATGTAGAACAGACTGTAGACTCGACCTTCTTCAAGATTATCCATTTGGGGAAACAGGGTATCAACATCTTCATCTCACCAAATGCATCCCAGTTATCTTTCATATGAAAAATCAGCCCATAACGTACACATGAAATGATAACACCAAAGTAACAAGTTGAACCACTGATCATCTTGATTTTGTTGCCCAAAATTGTTGAAGGTGGAAAAGGTAGAAGTACGTAGAATAAGATGAGTAGAGGATAAGACATAGAATCAACCAATCTCCGACACAAATCAAATCATTTCATAAATCATTAAGCCCGATCACGTGAACTTGTTGTGAGACCTCGATGTACACATTTCTCTCCCCTGCTGGTTACGATTTATCGGAATCAGCATAATGTTGTGTACGTGAAGTATTTAACTGGAAGCACTTTATCATTAAACCCAGTCAGCCTGTGAGAAGATGTCGATAAACCCAATATAACCTCCTGAATAAAGAACAACGGCTTCATGTAGTAACCACATGTGATGATAACCCAATATGATGAACTTGAGAATGAAGTAACATCGCCCAGATTTGTGACTTAATCTTGTACAATCCTTGTGACTAAGAACGGTGTACCCAATACCCTTAACAGAAGTATTGGCACACAACCTCTTGACATATCCTCAACTATGTGAGACACTGAGCACTACAACGTAACTCCTTAAAGTGATAGCTACTTTGTGAGAATAGAGAGAGAATCACAAAAGTAACTAGATATCCAAGTCTTCGTCACCATTAATAATATGTGCCCAAACAAGTCATCTTCGCGGTAGGGTAGAAAGAAAGAAGATGAAATAAGTACACGCGTCCGTAAAACCTTACTTCAAACCCAAATAAATAATAACGAATCATCCCCGTAGTCACAGCTAATAATTTAACCATTGTCATTTGATTGTGAATCTTGATCAGGATCTTTTTGGCTATACGTGGTGATTTTGAAGGTGCAGTCCGATAATTTCATTTGTGATGTTGTTGTGAAAAATGCCATAAAATGCAACTCTAATGATGCCGGAAAAATTTGAGTTTAAGAAATTTTTACGCCGAAAATTCCCCGAAAAATTCGAATTTTGACCAAAAAATTTGAATTTTAGGCCAAAATTTTCACACTTGTACCAGAATTTGAATCTCGCGTAAAAATGGACCGTAAAGTCTCCTGTGAAAAATAAATTTTACTCAACTTTTCCCGCCAAAAAAACTTTTTTTTTTTTTTGGCAAATGCGATAAGGTTGTCCAACTGCGATAAGTTTATCTAAGTTGGAATTGCGATATAATGTCTGAACTGCGATAAGTCTCAATCAGACGTCAAATGCGATAGGTCAACTGCGATAATGCTTATCAGCCACCAATTGCGATAATGCTTATCAAATGCGATAAAATGCTGACAAAGCCAATTGCGATAAACTCGCTGAAATGCGATAACTCGTCTGAAGTTGTGAACTGCGATAGAGCTGCACTTTTCCCAACTTTATTGACTTTTTGTGTCACTTGCCCACTTGACCTTATCTTGCTAGATATTATCCTGACAAATTTTCACCAACTATCCCACTTGACCAATAATTCACTCAAATCTATCAATATTTTATCCAAAAACAAATCTTGTACAAGATTTGTTTATGAAATTCGATCAATGAACCATGAACAAACCAAAGTCTATTCTTCCTTTAAACAAGATTTGAGTGAAGAACTATCACAAAGTCACAACCCAACTCGTTAAAAAACACAACCTTACCATTTGATTATGTGAACGATTCCAAGAAATAACCCAAACAACCACGTTTTTAGAAGAAGAGAAACACGACAGTAGGTAATTTTTGGAACTAAAACCGAACACACTAACCTTTAACCTCGGCTGATGAAGAAGATGAAGAAGAACCGAGATAAATCACAACATAAATCACCTTTATCACCTTAAAAACACCACGAGTAGCCACCCGGTTAGCTCTGATACCAATTGTAGAAGCCAAGATTCACGTACGGGAGGTGGAGGAAACACATTAAACACGAACTAAAGATTAAACTTTGAATTTTCGGTTTATTGACTGGCGGGGTGTGTATGTTTTTCTAGAGAGAAGCTAGAGAAAACACACACACCCCTTTGATACAAATGAATCCTCAACCCTCCAAATGTGGATAAGGAGGGTATTTATACAAAGAATACAATGACTAACTTAGCCTAAATGTCTAAACTAGTCCTTGTAAAAAGAATGAAGTGCAATTCCCAAATATGACAAACTTTAAGGCTAACACTTTTGCGTGTATTGGTTCACACATGCAGCAGGCCTCTTTACTTTCTCCAGGCATTCCTGAGATATTGTGATGCTCATCTTAAAGATTGAAATGTATAATGTTGAATTTCAATTGACGTTGTAGATATTACGTCTTCTTGTGTGTGTTCTTTTTTTTTCCATCAAAAGTAAATATTGATTACATTGAAATGATGCATAGCTCATATCAAAGGAGTCAAAGATGTTGGCTTAACGTAAAATGGGTGTGAACGGGTCGAGCTTTTGTCATGTAACTCGAGCTCGAACTTGACTCGGTCTCGTTTAAGCTGAGCTTTATCGAGCCTCGAGCTCAAGCTTGAGCCCATAAAATGAGCTTGCAATGTTTAACGAGTCGAGTTCAAGCTTATATAGGTTCGATTCAAGTTATAATCAAGCCTTTTGACCTTGTATGTGATATATATGTTCTTTATGCATTTGTACGTATATGTTAAGGGATTATATGTAAATACATTACTCATATAAATGTATCGAGCTTTTTGAGTCGAGCTATAGTCGAATTTAAATCTTGTCACATATTTTCAATTTTATTTGGTTTAGAAAAATATCATCACAAATAAATCAAGCTTTTCGATCCGCGGGCTCGAGCCAAATTCAATCTTTCTCGAGTCGATTTCAATCTTTCTCGAGCTAAGCTTGAGCTTCTCTCATGAAAACTTGTTGAGCTATCGAGCTAAGCATAATATTGTGAGTTGAGTCGAGCCTGTCAAAATTCGACCCGATTTGACTCATTTACACCTTAAATGTACCACATATTAAACATAAACTAACTTAATATAAAAAGTAAATATGATATAAGAAATTAATTTTATTTGTATCTCATATGAATCGAATAAAGTAATCTCTAGGTGTACTGATGACTAACATTATCACCGTCAATTTACCAATAAGGTGTCATACAACCACCAACTTCATCATCCAAACCCAAAAAAAAAACATAAAAGAAGTCCATTGTTTGCACGACTATCATTTCTATTTTTTCCACCCGAAACGCGTGGTCTTAAAAGCTCGACAATAACTCGAATCGAGCCTATATAAGCTCGAGCTCGACTCGTTAAACATTTCAAGCTCATTTTCTAAGCTCAATCTCGAGATGAATGCTCAATATTGCTCGACTCGTTTTACTCCAGACGAAGAAAGTGACAAAACCATGCTGCTTTGTTTCCCTTTGACTGCATTCCTTTGACTGCATTCCTTGTATCAGCATACTTCCCAAACTTCCTGTATAATATTACTAACAGCATTTGAATCCTTTACTTTTATCCCCATTAGTTTGGTTCTCACAGTATCTTATCAGGACATCCCATGGTTAATTTTTTTTATAATCCAGTTGTAATCCGACTTTTGCGTGGTGCTCTTTTGTATACAGGTTATCTCAAGTATCCATGACTGAGAGTGGCAAAGTATGTTTAGAACATACTTTGCAATAATCAAACAATTATGTTAACCTCTGTATATAATGAATACTACGTAACAATTGGGGTTGATCAAATTACACAACTTTTATAAAGGTATAAATTTTTTATTTTTGACACTAACGGTTTTGGTCCCTGAGACTAACTGTCATTAGTTTTTTTCGTTAGTCATTTATATTAGAGTTTATGTATAGATATTAATATACGTATGTCCGGTTTCGAACCCGAGACTCGGGATTGCACACAATACGTGAGAGTTCCAATGGTTTGAATTAATTAAATATATTTTATATTTTAATTATTCATTTCACTAAATAACACTTAACGACAGTTAGTACTTAACGGGGTTAGAGATAACGACCGTTAAAGGACTAATTATGCAAAAGGAAGAAAGAAGGATCTAGAAACCCTTGTTGTGGGTTGGATCGGCCGAACCCTCCCCTTGGGCTTGGGTGGCCGGTTTTGATAGAGTAGGGAGCAAGTTTAGGGAGTTTAGGGTTTGCCTATAAATACAGTTCAGTTGTATTTGGTTTTCACCTAATCTTGAATCCCTAACTATAGCCAAACTTCTCTTCTCTCTTCCTCTTGCTAAGGCTAGTCGACTTTTTTATTCCCACTAGGGAATTCGGCTTGAGCTATTAGCATTAAAGTGTTTGGTTGTTAGTGATCTTGAACCTAGCTTTTCCCATTGGAACGCTAGTATCTCGTGTGTATAAGAACGAGTGACAAGCTTATTTTAGCTTGTGATTCTTGGAGGTGTTCGATCCATATATAATCCCAATTAGGGTTTATATATCTTGTTCTTGTTGAAGAGATTCCTTGTTCTTGCTAGGAATCAATAAGGTACGTTTTCTTTTAGTTAATTAATTATATGTTCATGATCCATTCCGCTGCGTGATCTATATGATTATGTGTTTATAGTATTTATATGATTCACAAAAACCAACAGTGGCATCAAGAGCCTCGTTTTAAACATGTAATTAATTACTAAAACCTTCAAAATTGAATCTTGTAGAGATAACATGCAATTTATTGTCTAGGGTTTGTTTAATTTTTTTTATAAACCCTAATATGGGTCGACACCCATTATTAAAAATTAGGGTTTTAGGTTTTTTGAATAAAACTTGTAGAAACCCTAGGATTACATGCAATTTTTAGGGCTAATTAATGAATACCTTATGTGATGTTATTAATTAGAAAGCGTACTAAAAATAATATTGACATGATAATATGTGGCTAACATGATTATATGTGCAATATGGGATCCATGACAAAATCTTGCATATTTTGTCATGGAATGTTTGATTATTTATTTGCTACATGTTTTTTAAGATAAATATTAAATTAGGGAAGACCCTAATAAACATTAATAAATTGGTTATGTGCAATGTGGTATCTAATTAATTAAAACTTACGCGGCCAAGTTATTTGGCGTCTGTGGTCCATTAGCCACAATGAGCTCGAAAACCAATGGGAGTTTTATTAATTACATACAATAATTTTCACATAGACTTATTAATAGGATTTATTGAAAAAGGTTTGCATGTGGCTATATGATATTGTTATGATCATATATGTGTTATTAATGTTTTTTTTTTTTATTACTTGATCTTTGTGTTGAATTATGATGGATTGTAACTACAAAGAGGGTAATTTTTCATAAAAAATAAATGGACTTAATAACTATGAAACCTTTGTAGTAATTTTATTTATTGCCAAGTCTTATGTGCCGATAGTGGTTCGCTTCGCACGGTAATTTGCTCCCAGGCGAGACTAGCAATTAATAAATTACTACATAAAATTGTTTTAGCAAGAAAATCATATTTTTTTAGTTGATTGATTTTGACTGTACAAAAGTGGTCGAAGCGGCGGACCTATTATTGACAAACTATAAAGTGGGTATAAGGTTGGTTCGCATTAAATTGTGACCTTAAAGGGGCGCGTTTTTAATTAGCTTCGGCGGACGTTTGCCCCTCCGCTCGCCTGTGCGTCAATAATAGACTTACCAAGTACACCATGAAAAAGTACGAAGCATCTTAAGGCAATGTTGTAATTTTCTCAACGCCTCAATTAAAAACTTTGATGATTTGAGCTACGAATGAGTAAACGGTTTTGTTTTTTGAAAACATATATGATACAAAGATGAATGCATGACATCTTTGTACATATTTTTTTTGATTTTACACAAAAACACCTAAGATGACATTCTATCATTGCTAGCAGCCTCAGCTGATGTGATGATTCAAAGAATGAAGTCAATAGGGGTAAATTGAGCACTTCCATTACTAGCAGCCTCAGCTGATGTGATGAAACGGCGTCAATTTACACGTTTCTAAATTGGTTAACTTAATTGAGCACTTTCATTACTAGCAGCCTCAGCTGATGTAATGAAACGGCGTCAAGGCATAAAGATTTGGGGATGAAACATGCTTACATTTTGCAACCGAGGTTGGCAATATAATGTAAGTCCCATGATTTCTAGGAATTGCAATTGAAAATTGGCAATTGGGTGATCCCGTACCTTGTTGAGTACTTTCATTGCTAGCAGCCTCAGCTGATGTAATGAAACGACGTCAATTAGGATCCTAGTTTTCAGTGAAAATTAAATGGTTTTTTAACCAATGGGTGTTTAATTTTCTTGAAATGTTTATTATCGAAAGTACTAACTTTTGAACTTTTTTTCTGTAGAAATGGCCCAACCCGGAAACTCATCAAACTTAACCTCTTGTTTCAAGATGATGCTTGAAAAAGAGAAATTGACTGGGACTAAGAATTTCAACGATTGGTATCGCAATCTAAGGCTTGTTCTTAGGATTGCCAAATGTTATGAATGTCTTAGTGAGCCCCTTCCGGTTGCTCCTCCTACTAACTCGTCTAATGAAATACTTAGGCAGTTCAATGAAGCTTATGACAAGCACAATGATGCGGCTTGTCTCATGCTATCGGGAATGGAAACTCAGCTGGTAAAACAGTTTGAGCAATATGGCCCGAAAGACATGATTGAGGAACTGACACGCATGTTTTAGAAGCCTCTCATGGCTGAATTGTATGATGTACTTGACAACCTAGGCAAGTGCAAGCAGGAAGCAACAACACCCGTAAGTACTCATGTGCTTGAAATGAAATGTTATCTTGACCAATTGGATGTACTTGAATGCGGGTATGCGGAAGATGTTAAAGTTGGCCTCATTAATAGATCCCTCAATGAGGAATTGTATGGTGAATTTGTGCGCAACTTCAACATGCATTGCAAGGGGAAGACAACGTTTTCTGACTTGCATGCATTACTCATTGATTATGAGAAAGGACTCACTAAGAAAGCTCCTACACCTGCTACACCTGCTGTGATGGCAATTAGAGGAGGTAGAGTAGCTAAGCCCGGTAAACCGAAGCATGTGAACAAGAAAGGAAAGGGCAAAGCTGACAAGGGCAAGCAAATTGTGACTTATCAGCAAAAGCCAAAGAAGCAGAATCCTCCTCCCAAGAAGGATCATCCTAAAAAGGATATGGCTGCTTGTCACCACTGCAATACTCCTGAACATTGGAAGAGGGACTGTCCATTGCTACTTGAGGAGTGTCGCAAGAATAAGAATGCCAAGGCTGGGCAGGGCGCCAGCACTTCAAGTATTTTTATGGTTGAATTATTTTCTTTTCCTCGTAAGCAAAATGCCTGGATATATGATACAGGATGTGGTACTCACATTTGTAATACATCGCAGGGGCTTAGAGGAGCGAAGAAGTTGAACTATGGGGAATGCTACTTGTACGTGGGAAATGGAATACGTGCAGCAGTAGAAGCCATAGGGACTTTTGAGCTAGTTTTACCTTATGGTTTAATTTTAGTGTTGAACAATTGTCATTACGCACCTTCTATTGTTAGAGGTGTCATTTCAGTTTCTTTGTTATTGGATTTGGGTTTTAAGCATACTTTTAATGATAATGGAATATCTGTTTCTTTAAATTCTGTTTTTTACTTTAATGTTATTCCATTAAATGGTGTGTTTGAAATTGACATAGAGAACCATGTGTCCAATAGAAATAATTCTATGTATAACATCGGAAATAAGAGAGTCAAGTCTAACTTGGACTCGTCTTATTTATGGCATTGTCGCCTTGCCCACATAGGCATGAAACGCATGGAAAAGCTGCTAAGTGATGGGCTTTTACCTAATATCAATGATGATTCAGTTGATAAATGCGAATCTTGCATATCTGGGAAGATGACGAAGAAACCTTTCCATAGCAATATGGAAAAGGCTTCGGATCTACTTGGATTGATACACACGGATGTGTGTGGTCCACTTAGACACGTGTCGAAATGCGGTGCTACCTACTTCCTAACCTTTACGGATGACTATAGTCGTTATGGTTGTGTTTATTTACTTAAACACAAACATGAAGTCTTTGAGACATTCAAGGTTTTTAAAAGTGAAGTGGAATTACAACTCGGTAAGAAGATTAAGGCTCTTCGATCCGATCATGGTGGTGAGTATTTGAGCCAAGAGTTCAAAGATTATCTAGCTGAGTGTGGCATTGTCCAACAACTCACTTCTCCTTATACTCCACAACAAAATGGTGTATCTGAAAGGAGAAATTGTACATTGCTTGACATGGTACGATCTATGTTTAATCTTACAACTCTTCCCTTATCCTTTTGGGACTATGCTCTTGAAAGTGCTGTTCGCATACTTAATATGGTTCCAACTAAGAAGGTTGATAAGACTCCATATGAATTATGGACTGGAAAAGCTCCCAACTTGTCTTACTTAAAGATCTGGGGTTGTGAGGCGTTTGTTAAACGTGACTCACCTGACAAGCTCCAACAAAGATCTGTTAAGTGCATCTTCGTAGGATACCCTAAGGAAACAAGGGGTTACTACTTTTACTTCCCACCAGAAAATAAAGTCATTGTGGCTAGATATGGTGAATTCCTTGAGGAGAGTTTCTTGACTCAAGAATTTTGTTAATCCCAGTTGAGCTTAACGATCTTTTTAATTACTTTAGATATAAACCTAAAGCAATCGGTATAGAAACTGCTTATGAATGATCTATTAATTACTATGCGGAAACTAGTAATTAAACTTAAGAAGAATAACAATAACACACAATAATTCTCTCAACCTTCACCTCAATATATTAATATACGGTTACTCAAAAGTAATAGGGTTACAATGAACCTTGAAGTGAATACAAGACAATACGTATGCTAAAACAATCGACATCTAACCCTAACCCTAGATCCTCCTTTTATACACATAAGGAGTTCTAGTCGGTTACAAAACTTTCTATACAAGAATAATATCTAATCATATCTTTACCATAAACAAACTATACATATCCAATAAGTAGCAGATTCAAACTCTAGCAGCAAAATCATCTTAGGCTAGCAGCAGTTTGACACTTAGCGTATTTCATCATTCTTCAAATATCATCAGCAACAGAATGAATATACTAGCAGCAGAATGATTATGCCTAGCAGCAGAATCATACTTGGTATATTTCCATTAGAACCATGAGCAGCAGAATAAAACACTTAGCAGTAGAATCTTCAAAGTACCAGCAGTATCTTTTAAACCCAACAAATTTAGTGGGAGAGTATATGATCTCGAAAATGATCAAGAAGATGTGTCACCTTCTGAGAACACTAACACACTTCCTGTGGAACCTGAAAGTTTAGGTCCTCCACCTGAAGTAGAAGTGGTACCCGTCCGTAGGTCTTCAAGATCTACAAAGGCTCCTGAACGTCTATGTTTAAACATAGAGGATGAGGAAACTATACTATTGGATCACATTGATGAGCCAACTAGTTACAGGGCTGCCGTTAATAGTCCTGAAAAGGAAAAATGGCAAGTAGCCATGGATGGGGAAATGCAATCCATGAAAGACAATAAAGTCTGGATTGAAGTAGACCTTCCACCCAATGCTAAGGTAGTTGGGTGTAAGTGGCTCTTCAAGAAAAAGACTGACATGGATGGCAACGTACACACCTACAAAGCTCGTTTGGTGGCTAAAAGCTTTACCCAAACATACGGTGTTGACTATAAGGAGACCTTTTCTCCTGTGGCCGACATTAGAGCTATTAGGATTCTTATAGCCATAGCTGCCTACTATGACTATGAGATTTGGCAAATGGATGTCAAAACCGCCTTTCTAAATGGTCGCCTAGATGAAGACATCTATATAGCGCAACCTGAGGGGTTTGTGAATCCAAAATTTCCTGAGCGTGTATGCAAACTTCAAAGATCCATTTATGGATTGAAGCAAGCATCCAGGCAATGGAATAAGAAATTTGATGAGCAAATCAAGAAGTTTGGATTTACTCAAAATTTCGATGAGCCATGTGTATACCACAAAGTTAGTGGGAGTAACACTACTTTTCTTGTCCTATATGTCGATGACATATTAATCATGGGAAGTCATATACCAAGCCTTAATGAAGTTAAGGATTATCTTGGTAGTTGCTTTGCCATGAAGGATTTAGGAGAAGCAGCTTACATCCTTGGAATCAAGATCTATAGAGACAGATCTAAACGGTTAATCGGATTAAGCCAAAGTGCTTACATGGATAAAATATTGAAGAGATTCAATATGCAAAATTCCAAGAAGGGATATTTGCCCATGCAAGTGGAACACGGCTTATGCAGCGAAATGTGTGCTTCTACACCTGAAGAGGTGGCATACATGAAGAAAGTTCCGTATGCTTCGGCAGTAGGATCTATCATGTATGCAGTTAGATGTACAAGGCCAGATGTGGCATTCACTCAAAATTTGACCAGTCGTTATCAGCAGAATCCAAGGAAAGATCACTGGCATGCTGTTAAGAACATAATTAAGTATCTAAGGAATACTAAAGATATGTTTCTTGTTTTTGGGGGAAATCCAGACGCAGAACTGAATGTTACAGGTTTCTGCGATGCGTCCTTTCAAACTGATAAAGATGATACGAAGTCTCAGACGGGTTATGTTTTTGTCATAAATGGAGGAGCTGTGGACTGGAAGAGTAAGAAGCAGAGTACAACGGCCATGTCTGCTACAGAAGCTGAGTACATTGCTGCATCGAAAGCAGCACAAGAAGCTGTTTGGATAAGGAAATTCATTATGGATCTTGGAGTGATGCCATCAATTGAATTACCTATAAATGTGTATTGCGACAACTCTGCTGCAATCACATTCGCCAATGAACCTGGAGTTATGAAAGGCGCCAGACACTTTAAAAGAAAGTATCACTATGTTCGAGAACAAGTCGATGATGGTGAAATAAAAGTACTCAAAGTTCACACAGATGACAATCTGGCTGATCCTTTCACGAAGGCATTACCTAAGGAAACGTTTAATCGTCATGCTCAGGGTATTGGTCTTCGTTTAGCAGATAGTTTCATGTAAATCTGTTGGATTAGTATTTTGATAGGGACGTGTAAATAATTATTACATTAATGAAATAAAGTGTGGATAACGTTTATTATCATTATTAATATTTGTGTCCTATATTTGCATGTTTAAATCCGTGAATAATTTATTTATTCTAAATAGTCCGTTGTCAATTAATAATATGGGAATATTATTGAACTAAGACAAATGTGAGGATTGGTAGAATGTACTGTAAGGTTGAGACACCAATGTCACATGATATTCAATATTTGATAAATTGAATATAGGACTTATCCCAACCACATGATTTGTTAGCATTTATTTTAATGCTATTTAGGAAGTGATGGACATTTGTTATCTTGTAATTAAGTGTCATGTATAATATGTTCTAAATGAAGTGGGCTAGAAGTATTAGTTTAGTTAGTTGTTAATTTGTATAAGTGTAATACAATTTCTAAGCCCACATCCAAGTCCTAACTAAAGCCCATCCAAGCCCATAGATTGGCTGTGTCATATTTAACGCACACACACACCTCTGCTAAAAGTGTGCCTCATTATTATTAGAAAAAGAGTGTGTGTGTGTGTGAAAGCAAAAACCTCTCTAGTCTTTGTATTATTTTCACCTTTGAAATATAATCATTTGACTAGTAAAATATCCACATATCTCTTGTTCTTGATTTACATGTTAGTGAGTGTCATCGTGGTCTCGTGTGTATGATAAAGAAGGAAGTCGTGGTCTACAAGTGGTATACATGAGCCTATCAACAAGGTAGAAGGTAAGGTTGTGGCTGTGATTTTTGTCTTCTTAAAAAATCACAACGAGGGTGGTTTTTGGTTCTTTAGGAATCGATCTAACATAAATCTTGTGTGAAGGTTGTGTTTACTCTTGGTTTTGAGATTTAGTGAGTATTTCTCAGTTGGTTGTTGGGTAAAAAAAAAAAAAAAAAAAACTGCATTTTTATTGGTGTTCATGGCCTCTTTGATCGAAATATGTTAAGGATGATTCACTTTATGTGTTTTTGAATATTATATTTGTAATATCCTTGATTTTATTGGTTCATGAAGTGATAAGTTGTCAAGACTATTGCAAGTTGGTGTAAAAGTGGTCAGTGATATCTTTGAAGATAAGGTCTCACGTGGGCATTGTACTCTAAAGTCAAAAAGTGGGTGAAATTTTGTGTGACTCAGCGTTTTATCGCAATTGCAATCAAGACAGCGTTTTATCGCATTTCAGCCATTTTATCGCATTTCAGTGAAAAGCAGCGATTTATCGCAATTCGGATATTCTATCGCAATTGCAGCTGAACAAGTTTATCGCAATTCGAACTCAGATACCTATCGCAGTTGAGATATCGCAGTTGACATATCGCAGTTGACTTATCGCAATTCATAGTTATCTGATTTCGGGTCTTATCGCAGTTCACCATCAGATATCGCATTTCAAGCTTGTCCGATATCTTATCTCAATTGCGATATCGGACAAAGAAGGGAATTGCGATATCGGACAAAGAAGAATTTTCAGCAGTTTTCAGATTTGTCATTTTTAGTCCCTGTACTTTCCAGCAGCCTTAGAGAACTTTCAGAATTGACAGTTTTGGCCCTCGCACTTGTATGAATTGATTTCAAAGTTAAATAACTTTTAAGGATTTGATTCGAACGTAATTTCGTCAACTCAAAAGTGAACTCGGTATTTTAACTCTTGTATAAGAGTGAAAAATACTTCAACAATCGGATATCCACTCTCTTGTATAAGAGTGTTAGATTTTATATAAATTGCCAATTTATATAAATTTGATATATCTCTATCTAAATTGACATTTTGCCATAATTTATATAAATTTTGGTCAAATAGAAATTTCTATAGAAATTGTCATTTTATCTAAATTGTAATTTACATAACCTTTGTCGAAATTGTAATCTTTTGACTTTGTCTTAATTATACTCTAATCAGATTTTGTAACTTTATTTAAATTTGTTTCGATTATCTAAATTACAACTTCAACAACCAAGTTCAAGTTCAACCTTCAACGTCAACAACTTCTGTTGAAACCAAGATCTAGCCCAACTAGGGTTATAGAAACAATGATTAGGGCCGGCAATTTTGACACGAAACCTGTTAACACGACACGACACGACCTGTTCTTAACATGTTCGTGTTTGACCCTTAACAGGTTTCGTGTCTTAACAGGTTTGACCTGTTAAGACCTGTTAATATTCGTGTCTTAACAGGTCAGGACCTGTTAGTGACCTGTTAATATTATACTATATATATAAAGTCACTACACTAATAAATTTTTAGGTCATTCTCTTATATATATATATCTCTCTCTCTCTCTCTTCGCCGACAAACACACACACTTAACACACACTAAAAACCGGCCACTTTTCCGGCCATTACTCCTCCACCACCGCGCGTCCATCTACACCTCCACCACCATCATTCACCATTTTTCCTCCCCGTCATTTTGAGCTATCATACGCACCTTTTGACCGTCAATAACACCTTGTTCATTCGAGATTGTGGATCGAATCCACAACCCTTGTCACCTCGTTCTTGTGTTCGACTCCACCGAAGACCAAGGTGGGTTTACCTCACCCTTTCGAGGTGTTTGTACCACGAGCTGACCTCAAAAACCCACGGGTTTGTACCTCTCGGTGGTGATGTGTTTGGATGTTGGTGATGTTCTTGGCTTGGAATAGTGATGGGTTTAGGATTAGAATAGGTTAGTGAAGACTTTGATGGTGGATTTGTTGTTGTTCTTGATGTTTTTGTTGTCGTTGTTGTTGCTTGTTGTTTTTGTTGTTCTTGAATGTGAAGTTGATAGCTGTAGTAGTAAAAATATGTATTTACTATATTTGATGGTGGATTTGTTGTTGTTCTTGATGTTTTTGTTGTCGTTGTTGTTGCTTGTTGTTCTTGATGGTGGATTTGTTGTTGTTCTTGATGTTTTTGTTGTTCTTGATGGTGGATTTGTTGTTGTTCTTGATGTTCAGATCCATATCAAATTATCAATATCAATTTATTTTGTTTTTTGCCAAAAAAAAAAAAAAAAAAAAAAAAAAAAAAAAAAAACCCTAAAATCCTAATATGCATGTTAACAGGTTTGTTAACAGGTCTTAACAGGTGCACCTGTTAATTTTCGTGTCGTGTTCGTGTTTGAGAAAAATGACACAATTAGTTAACAGGTCGTGTTCGTGTTTGACCTTAACAGGTTCGTGTCTTAATAAGTTCGTGTCTTAACAGGTTCGTGTGACCTGTTATGCCAGCCCTAACAATGATTGCATACGCAGCGGAATAATAAGAACAACAATCAAAGTTACTAACAAGGTTTTTCTTTATTAAACAAAAATAAAAACCTACTACAAACTACTACTACTACAAATGCTCTAAGCGTTTAATCGACTCTCATTGAAGAGACGATCTATCAAATGGATGATCTGTAACCTAGACGCCTACCCTCTTTATATAATAGAGGGAGGTTACAAACCCTAGCTTACTAAGAAAGCTATCTAATTACATATTAGGTCCTTATTGTTTCTTCTTTATTCATTCTTGCACGTGGTTTTGTAATCATCAAATCTGTAATTCCCAACAATCTTCCCCTATTTGATATTACAAAACAACCCGCATGAAGAAACAATGCTAAAATATGTCATCACAAATAATAAGCTGCACATCATAAATCTTCTTCCCCTTTTTGTAATCATCCAAATAGGGGTCTTCCATGCAACTTGAATCAAACGCTTCCCCTTAAGTGGTGCATGTAGATGGTTAAACAAGCTTCCCCTGAAACTAAGCATGTTTACCATCTCTTGAATCACGAACTCTGTAGACTCTATGAACCGATCACTTGATGAAGAAAACCGAATATACCAAACCTGATGAAGAAGTTGAATTTCCCAATCTTGCGTCTTATTTCTTGCACTATCCACGTGACTCCAAACTTATACTAAGAAGTAGGCTACTAGGACCTCTTGATAAATCCTAGGAAATGTGCTCATTAAGCGCATGGGAGGTACAGTCCAATAGATCACACACTTTTGCTAGATTCATCAAGTCTTTGTCACCACCGTATAAAACAAGCAAGTTATCTCCAAACTGTTACACTCACTTTGAGATATGATAAGAACGCAAACCTGTGAAACTCAACTACAACATCAAATATGCAATATTTAATTTTCTTCTTCAAATAATCACCAAAACAAGCCATAAAACATTAAGAAGAAACCGTGACTCAAAACTGTTCTGAATCCACCAGTAGTATCAGCAGAAACCACCAGCAGGAACCGAGCAGTACAACCTAATTGAATCCCAATTAAATATCCATAGACCCATGATCTGTTCAATACCAGTAGTAGCTACATCCAACCACTTTGTGAGATACATCAATATGATCAGTCACTAGATTATAAAATAATTGATCCGTCCCACGTCCCACGACGTAATAAAATACGAACCACAAAGCGACAAATCAAAGTTAATATACCACAATCACTAGCAGATGACGCCAATCATAATCACAAGAGACAAGCAATTAACGACCCCACATACAGTAATCGACATATCCGCATGAATATATAAATATTCGTTTGACCAAATCGCCAAACACAATTAAGGATCCACTGACATCTTTAATAAACTAGCCAATCAATTAATTATAGTACGAGGTTTGACTGTTGAAACAGCCAATCAATTTCAATCCCATCACATCCATCCCCACGTATCATGAATTAATTCGACCAATCATAATTAATTATCACCGACCAATTAATTAAAATAGTACGAGGATGTTTCTTAACAATTAACGATTACCTCTTTATAATTTCAGATCTGCTGCTGTCAACCAGATCTGCTTATGTACGATGACTCCTGCTCCAAAACTGCTTCGAATCTGCTCCTCATCGACAATGAAAAAACCTTGTAAAACCCTAGATCAAGAACCACCCTCTCTGATGCCAAGTGTAGAAACCAAGATCTAGCCCAACTAGGGTTATAGAAACAATGATTGCATATGCAGCGGAATAATAAGAACAACAATCAATGTTACTAACAAGGTTTTTCTTTATTAAACATAAATAAAAACCTACTACAAACTACTACTACTACAAATGCTCTATGCGTTTAATCGACTCTCATTGAAGAGACGATGTATGAAATGGATGATTTGTAACCTAGACGCCTACCCTCTTTATATAATAGAGGGAGGTTACAAACCCTAGCTTACTAAGAAAGCTATCTAATTACATATTAGCTCCTTATTGTTTCTTCTTTATTCATTCTTGCACGTGGTTTTGTAATCGTCAAATCTGTAATTCCCAACAACTTTTATTTTGTTGAAACGATCCTTAATCCACTTTATCATACAATACTGTAAAGATGACTACACAACAAGACATTCGTGCCGCAGGTTCAGAAAACCGACCTCCAATGTTAGAAAAAGGTGGTTACCTTCCATGGACGAGTTGTATGCTTCGTTATATGAAATCAAAACCTAATGGACAAGGTAGACTCTTGGCTAACTCCGTTAAGAAAGGTCCATTCAAGCCTCGTAGGACGGAAGTTACAGCTGAAGATCGAACTTCAGAACCTCCCGTTGCAACAACTTACAAAACCCAAGAAGAAAAGGATTATACGGCAGATGATTGGAAGCAAATTGAAGCTGATAACTTGGCAATGCATCTAATCCAACTTGGGTTACCTCAAGAAATATTCTTTGCTGTAGACAGTTATGAAACTGCTCATGCAATGTGGGAACGAGTCAAAAGACTTTGTTATGGTACAGATATTGGTAAACAAGAATTGGAAAACAAGCTTCTGACTGAATGGGAGAAGTTCACATCTACACCAGCTGAACAAATTGAATCTTACTACACATGGTTTTGTACTCTAATGAATGAGTTGATCAGAAACAATTTGGCACCTAAACCAATTGTTCAAAATATCAAGTTCATCAACAACCTTCCTGAAGAATGGGGACGATATGTTACTATTGTCAACCAGACACAAAACCTTCACAAGATGAACTATGATAAGCTTTATGACTTCCTAAAACAAAACCAAGCAGAGGCAAATGAAGTCAGAAAAGAGAAACAAGCAAAACAACAAGATCCTCTTACACTCATAGTCCAAACACCTACACCTGCAACAGTTAATGCACAACCTTCATCATCATCTTCATCCCAACAAGTCATGCAACACCAATACAATCCTCAAACACCGTTCTACCCACAACAACAACATGTAATCCCACAACAACAATACCCGCAACACCTAGATCAACATGATCAGGATGAGTCAACTGATGATTTGACTTAAGCTTTTGCCTACCTATCAAAAGCATTCCAACAACGCTACTCCACACCCACCAACAACAATCAACGAATCTCATCGAACACTCGCAACAAGCAGATCACACAGCCGAGTTTCAACATGGGACAGCAAGGACAGATGGTTGGGGGATATGGGAATCAACAGGGATATGCTCCAAGATTTCAGATGGGTAATCAGAATGCAGGGCAGTATGTTGGTAATCAGATGGGTCAGTATGCAAGGAATCAGATGGGTACAGCTGTTGGTAATCAAAGGGTACAGAATGCTGGGAATCAGTTTGGGAATGTTGCTCAGGGAGCTGGGAATAGAAATCAGGGTAATGTGATGAAGTGCTTCAACTGTCAGGGTATTGGTCACATGGCTAGGAACTGTCCAGACAAGCCAAATAAGAGGGATCCAGCGTATTTGCAGAAAGCATTAATGTTGGCAAACAAGGAAACAGCTGGGCTTCAGTTGAGTGCAGAAGAGAATGACTTCATGGCTATTATGGATGCTTCAGAAGATCAAGAGGACATCGATGCAAACTACATTTTTATGGCTAATCTTCAGGAGGCAAAGTACGACACGGACTCAGAAGCACCTCCTGCTTTTGACACTAATGCGGTTTCTGAGGTACAACCATATGCTACATGTCACAATAATGAAATGTTTGATATGTCACCTCAAAATGAACAGCATTCTAAGACCCCTAATCTCATTTTCGATACATATATGGACGAACCAAGTTGTAGTAATACTAATTTGGTAACTTAAGATATGGATCCTCATGAAGAATTCGAGTCACAGCATACTGATAATGATGAGGAAACACGTGCTATGTTTGAATCATTATTGAATAATTGTAGTGTTGAAATTGAGAAAGTTAAAAAGGTCAATCGCGAGGTTAAGACCGCGAATGAAAAATTGACCGCTGAGCTTGAGAGTTATAAGGTGAATGCACAAGCTTATGATTTTCATAACGATCGACAGACTGAACTTGAAAATAGTTTAAGAGATTCTGTTTTAAGAGAACAACATTTGCAAATCAAATTTGACACTCTTGATGTTAATTTGAACAACAAAATAAAATCCTTAAACACAGAAATTTCTGAACTAACCAACCAGCTTTCAAAACAAAAATCAACTTATTCCAATCTTGAAAAAGAAAAGAAGGAGTTGAATGAAAGGTTTTCAAAACGTGAAAAGGATCTTCTTAAATAGATCAATGAAAAAAAGGAAACCATTGCAAAGTTGGATGATTTGCTTGTAAAAACGGGTCATTCTGCACAAACAGTTAACTTGTTAATAAACGATCCAAACCCGATTTTACATACATTAAAAAAGGTAGCTATCGGTTATGAAAACCCTTATATTCTCAAGAAAGCTCAAAAAGAATAGAATGTGCTTTTTAATGGTAATTTAATAAATGCTATCCATGACCCTCCTTCGGGTAATGATTCTAGCGAAACGATTGAGCTGTCAGAAAAGAGTTGAAAGAAAATGCGAAAATTGAACAGAGAAATAAAACCCATTGACTATAATGAAGTTAACAGACTTGCTGGGGTTCATCTTGTTCAAAAGGAGTCACCTCTGTTTTTTCAAAAACCAGTGGTTTTCGCAAAACAAAAAGCTGTCTCAATTCATCTGTCTAACATTCAACAAATGGCATCTAAAAACACTTATGATACAAGTGCAGCTAGACTATATTTGGTGGATCTTAAACAGAGAATTGAAACACTTCAAAGTATTGTGGCTTCCAAAACAAACAGTCAAAAATTTGAATGGTTTTCAGGTGTTCAGGATGAAATTAAAGAGATTTTTGAATCGGAAATTAACCCACACATTTCTGCAATCTATGCGGTTGTTCAAAATGTAGAAAACAATCTTTTAAAAGAGTCAGCAGAATTCGTTAAGGACCACAAATCCTTAGTGAATGAAGCAAATGAATACTTGGAACACATAAAAGTTTTGGAACATCAAAATGACTCTCTCTCTTTCGAAGCTCTATCGACCGATATCATGTCTATTATTTTCCAAACATATTCTGTGGAAGATGATGAAACACTTCGAGCTGAGACTTCTCAAATTGTTGAAAAATATGAAAAGGCACTTTTGAAGCTTGAAAAACAAAATTGCACATATTTTAAACAACTTGATACGAAAAAGGAAGAATGCAAGTATGACAAATTGTCGTATGAGCGTTCTTACAAAAACATGCAAGATCAAATAAATCTTTTGAAGTCTCAACTTGCAAGTCAAAAAGGGCAGGGTGAGGAAACTACGGGTATTGCACCATCAACCCCCTTGCCTAATGAAAAACAAAAAGAGAAAGCAGTTGTCAAGAACACTAATGTAATAGCACCTGGCCTTTATAGGATTAGTCCCACTACTGCGTCTGCCTCTACATCTAAAACATATAGGGCGATAGACAAAAGTAAGAAAGATAATCCAAATGAGTCTAGGAATGCTACAAAAACATCTAAGGACAACTCCATAAATTCTAATGAGTGTGCCTTACCTTCTACAGGAATAGAAAGCAACTCTAGGAGCAAAAGACAGTCTAGGAGCAATAACAAGAAACCTAGTGTCTCGCCTGTTTCTGAGAGTGCATGCAAGAAAGTAGAAGAACACCCTAGGAATTTACCGCTTTCCAAGAAGAAACATGTATCATCTAGTTGTAATGATAAGACTCCTGTTTCTAATGCATGTAATGATTCTGATTGTTTAATGCAAAAGAAATATTTGTCTAAAAATGCTTGTGATGATAATGTTTCTAATGATGTGAAAAACAATGATATGCCTGAACAGAAAAAGAATCCTTCAGTAACTAAGGCTAAGTCTAGATACATTCGAAGACTTATTGCAAAAGCTAGGAACACCACTAGCAGCCTATTACCTAAGGATCACATTAAGTTTTGTGAATGGAAACCAACGGGTAGAATGTTTGCACCTAAGAATGGCACATTAGAAACTGTTCCCACTGCATCTAAGGAAACCATCTCTAAGTGTGATTCACCTGTTACATCTAACCCCTTGGAACCAAATGTTAAACGGTTTCCATATACAAAATCATCTGTTCTTTGCAGGTCATTGAAATTTGTCTTTGGATCGACGAATCGGGTTGCTCCAAGCACATGACCGGGAATCTGAAGCTGCTGATCAATTTTGTGTGGCAGTTCATGGGGACTGTACGTTTTGGGAATGATCATGTTGCAGCTATTCTGGGTTATGGAGATCTTCGGTTTGGAAATTATCTGATCACTCGGGTTTACTATGTCGAAGGGTTGGGACACAATCTGTTCTCAGTCGGGCAGTTTTGTGATGCTGATTTAGAGGTTGCTTTTAGGAGAAACACTTGTTTTGTCAGGAATTTGGTGGGAAATGATCTCTTAATTGGGAATCGTGGCACCAATCTCTATGCAATTGACATAAACCAAATGGCCTCTTCATCTCCGATTTGTCTCATGACCAGGGCAGGTGAAACAAAATCCTGGTTATGGCATAGACGTTTGTCCCATCTGAACTTTGACACGATCAACAAGCTTGCCAAAGACAACATCGTCTCCGGTCTTCCTAAATTCAAATACACCAAAAAACACCTATGTCCATCATGTGAGCAAGGAAAGAGCAAAAGAGCAACATTCAAACCTAAACCCGTACCTAGTTCGGTTGATAGGTTGCATTTGTTGCATATGGACTTATGTGGCCCGATGAGAGTTCAAAGCATAAATGGGAAAAAGTATATTCTTGTAATTGTTGACGACTATTCAAGATATACATGGGTAAAGTTCTTGAGATCAAAAGATGAAGCACCAAGCACCATCATCACCTTTCTGAAGCGGATTCAAGTTCTACTTCAAGCTCCAGTTAGGATAGTAAGAACGGATAATGGCACGGAATTTGTCAATCAGGAGTTAAGAACATTCTTTGAAGAAACTGGTATTACTCACCAGACATCAGCTGTTAGAACTCCACAGCAGAATGGGGTAGTTGAAAGAAGGAATCGCACCCTTGTAGAAGCTGCTCGCACTATGCTGATCTATTCCAGTGCACCGTTATTCCTATGGGTTGATGTTGTTTCTACTGCTTGTTTTACTCAAAACCGATCCCTAATCCATCCAAGATTCAATAAAACCCCATATGATCTTATCAACAACCGAAAACCGGATATTTCTTATCTTCATGTATTTGGCGCTTTATGCTATCCAACAAATGACAGGGAAGATCTGGGAAAGTTGAAGGCTAAGGGTGATATTGGAATCTTTATTGGGTATTCTGAAAACTCGAGGGCATTCAGGGTGTATAACAGGAGAACGAAAAAGATAATGGAGACGATGAATGTGAAGTTTGATGAAATTTCACAAATGGCTTCTGAGAGACTCGCTCTAGAACCCGCGCTTAACCCGATGACTTTCGGACATATCAGTTCGGGACTCGCACCTCAAGGAGCTCAATCAATTCATGACGAACATCCCACAACTCAAGAACTGGATAATTTCTTCGAGTTCATGTACGATGAATACTATGGTGGCGCTTCGAAAAATGCATCTAACCAACATTCCGCTGCATCTACTCAACATCAACAACCACCTCCACCTCCACCAAATCCAGATGCATCCACAACATTCGAAGCTAGCGCACCAACTCCCTCGACATCAACATCATCTACATCTACTCCAGAAACTCCATTCATTGAAATTGTTCTACCAAGAATTGATGAGCAAGATCAAAATAATGCTGTGTTAGACGAAGAAGTCTTTGAAAACCCGTTTGGAACGGAATCTGGTGCATCATCTTCCAGATTACATGAACCGACTAACACACATTCGTTCAGACCAAGGTACCCTTCAACTCTACAGTGGACAAAAGACCATCCGATTGAACAGGTTATTGGTGAACCCTCAAGACCAATTCAGACGAGAAAACAACTTCATACCGATTGCGACATGTGCATCTATGTCTGCTCAGTCAGTCTCATAGAACCTAAGAACATTCGGGAAGCAATGGCAGATAATGCCTGGATTGAAGCGATGCAGGAAGAACTTCTTCAATTTCAAATCCATGACACCTGGGATTTAGTTCCAAGACCAATTGACAAACTAGTCATTGATCTTAAGTGGTTATGGAAAAACAAAAAAGATGAAGAAATGACTGTAATTCGCAACAAAGCTCGTCTGGTGGCAAAGGGATACAGACAAGAAGAAGGGATAGATTTTGAAGAGTCATTCGCACCAGTTGCAAGGCTTGAAGCAGTCAGGATTTTCTTAGCTTATGCCGCTCACAAGAACATCACGGTTTATCAGATGGACATCAAGACGGCGTTCTTGAATGGAACTCTGAAAGAAGAAGTGTATGTGAGTCAACCAGACGGTTTCGTTGACAAAGATCATCTGGAATACGTCTACAGGCTAAAGAAGGCAATCTATGGTTTGAAACAAGCCCCACGGGCGTGGTATGACGAGTTATCATCTTTCTTGTTGTCAAATAATTTCACCAAAGGAACAATTGATCCAACCTTATTTACAAGAAAATACAAAAATGATATTTTGATTGTTCAGATTTATGTGGACGACATAATATTTGGGTCCACTAATCCGACACATTCAAAACATTTTGAAAATCTCATGAAAAGCAAATTTGAAATGTCCATGATGGGTGAATTAAAATTCTTTTTAGGCTTACAAATTCATCAATCCCTACGTGGTATTTTTCTAAATCAAGCTAAATACACAATTGAGATTTTGAAAAAACATGGAATGGACAATTATGACTCTGTTGGTACTCCTATGGTCACTTCACCAAAAATTGGCGCTGACCTATATGGGAAACCCATGGATCCGAAGAAATATTGGAGCATGATTGGTTCTCTCATGTACCTAACTGCAAGCCGACCAGATATTCATTTTTCTGTTTGCTTACTTGCACGGTTTCAGGCAAGGCCTACCGAACTTCACCTCCAAGAGGTTAAACGGATCTTTCGATACCTTCGAAGAACCATTAACATGGGTCTTTGGTATCCGAAGGATTCAGAGTTTACACTAATTGCCTTTTCAGATGCCGATCATGCTGGACGCCAAGTAACAGCGAAAAGTACATCAGGCGGAGCGCAATTTCTGGGAGAAAAGCTAGTAGGCTGGTCGTCAAGAAAACAAGACTGCACTGCTTTATCAACAGCAGAAGCCGAGTATGTGTCTCTATCTGCGTGTTGTGCCCAAGTTCTATGGATGAGGACACAACTAACAGATTATGGTTTCTCTTTCAACCGCATACCTTTGTATTGCGATTCCAAAAGTGCCATAGCCATCTCGTGCAACCCAGTGCAACACTCGAAGACCAAGCATATTAGAGTCCACGACCACTTCATAAAAGAGCACGTTGAAGAGGGTACTGTTGAATTGTTTTTCGTGAAGACTGAATATCAGCTCGCCGATCTATTTACTAAGGCCCTCCCAAAAGAGCGGTTTGAAAACTTAGTTCGTCGAATTGGAATGCGAAGCCTAACTCCAGAAGAGTTAGAAAGTCTTCTCGAATCTTCTTGATTTATATCAACAAGCTTCGCATGTAAATATTTTTGTAAATATATACTTGTTAAAATTTATACTGTAAATATAGAAAATTTCAAAAAGCCATAAAAAATATAAAACATCAAAAACCAAAAATATTCTTCTCACGACATGTCTCTCGTCTAATCAATATTTTGTACGTACTTAGAAATGTCATTCAACAATGATACGGGCATGTACAGATGCTTGAGCGAGAGTTATTTTTTATGATTTTCTAAAACATGTCGTTTCTCAAAATTTTCTTCATTACGGCTTTCGTACATTTCAGTACGAGACCCGTGCTTTATTGTGAAATCTTTTATCGTGGCCCGAGTTCTCCAACTCGAAAAGATTTCATACTAAAGGCTACATTGAATGACTTCTGATTATTTCTAATCAGAACTCGCAATGTTAATGGCGAAAAGCTAAAACTCGTGAGCACTTAATCAAAATTGTTTCAAAAGATTTTTCAAAGTCTTTTTATAAATTTTGTGCTCACAACAACTCCCTCTAAGACCACTAAATGCTTTTAAACTCAAAAGTTTAACCATTTGCTCTGATTAAGGGGGAGTAGAAAATGAAAAATGTTCCAATTTCATGCTAACATCAGTCCGTCTCTCCACAAAAAGTTTCATTTTAATCAACTGTTTTCAAAAATACCACTTAATGCTATTTTTGAGGGGGAGATTAGGTGTTTATTATAAATATGGGGGAGGACGTGATTAAAATGTGATCTAAAAGAAGTTTTGTCGTTTGAATCTCAAAACGAGTTATTCAAAAAGACTCAGAACAACCCTCGAATTGACGAAACTAAATGTCCGTTCTCGAAAAGACATGTCCTGGACGGGTAATAATTTCAAGCTGGTTTACCAGTGATGTAAGTGTGTCTCGCAAAGGACTTGTCTGAGTAGAATGTACCAATTCGAGAGATGATCATTGAATATGACCGGGACGGGTAATAATTTCAAACTAGTCTAACTAGTGATGTAAGCGTGTCTCGCGAAGGTCATGTTCATTGAAAGTCAATCATTTCAAATGTGCGAACTCTACCCGACATGTGCAGTTTATTTAAAAAGTGCATGAGCACATGTGAAGGGGGAGTGTTTCTAAAATGCAAAACTCTCGATGTGTTAACAAAATGTGTTTTCTCATAAACACGTTGAGAGATTTTCACAAGGTTTAATGGCATGTGACAAATAATCTAGGATAATCATGGAGTAATAAGGTGATTATGGTTAGGTTATGTCCAATGATCCGTCAGAACCGGAGGGATCTACCCAAGGACTATTCCAATAGCTTAGAATTAGAAGTCCTTAGGTATGATTGAAAAAAGGAGTATAATGAGAAAGGAGAAAGAAGGGGTTGAAGAATGAAAAAGAAAAAGTTTTTGTAAGGGTGAAAAGAAATAGCCCTCCATGAAAACTTAGGTCAGAAACCGGGTCAATACATCTGCTATCGGTATTCACTAAGGTGATACTGGTATTGAAGACAAGACATCATGGACCCAGTGACGCAATGCACCACCCCTCCTATCCACTCAGATATCTCTCAAAAGATATTTTTTTCGTTTCTCACGGAGAACACTACATAATCTATCGACCTCTCACTCCGAGATGTGTTGATATTGAAAAGGTGGCACTCTGCTCCATGCCTCCGACGACTAAAACCAAAACGCACATTATTGAGTCTAGAGACATGAGATTCATCAAAAGATCTCTTAGGAACACTTCCTATGCAATACACTTGTGTTCACTCAAAAGGATACAAGTTGTATGAGTCTTAATGAGATCTAAGGATCTTGCCTCACGACATGACAGCTGCTGGACGATTTATTGCTAACTGTTTTATGCAGGTACCGACGAAAGCTCATCTACCATCATCATCTACAACGACGACGCATCCGGACAGAAGAAGTAGATCAAGGCAGGAACGACCGAAAGACGATACTTTGAAGATCACAGTGCATGAAGGAACATCAAATGAAGAATATTATACAATGACACACGAAGTTCAAGACGTCAAAAGCAAAAGACCAACCACGGGAGCATCATTGAAATGACCATCCCTTAGGGGAGATTGTTAGCATTTATTTTAATGCTATTTAGGAAGTGATGGACATTTGTTATCTTGTACTTAAGTGTCATTTATAATATGTTCTAAATGAAGTGGGCTAGAAGTATTAGTTTAGTTAGTGGTTAATTTGTATAATTGTAATACAATTTCTAAGCCCACATCCAAGTCCTAACTAAAGCCCATCCAAGCCCATGGATTGGCTGTGTCATGTTTAACGCGCACACACACCTCTGCTAAAAGTGTGCCTCATTATTATTAGAAAAAGAGTGTGTGTGTGTGTGAAAGCAAAAACCTCTCTAGTCTTTGTATTATTTTCACCTTTGAAATATAATCATTTGACTAGTAAAATATCCACATATCTCTTGTTCTTGATTTACATGTTAGTGAGTGTCATCGTGGTCTCGTGTGTATGATAAAGAAGGAAGTCGTAGTCTACATGATTATACTTTATGGATCATATTCATCAAGTATATCATGAATATTTATCCTCAGACTTGAGATGCCAGATAATTGCCGAGGATGTAGCTCATTTTCTGTGAGATAGTCTAACGCTATCCGTAAAAGGTAGTTATAAGGGCTATTTTCGGAAATGATGTGAAGTTCGAGGGTTATGCTCGTAGTCAATAAAGGATTTGTTCCTTCAACTTTGTGTTGAAGTTTAATACTGCTTGGCCACTCGTAGGATTGACAAGATGTTTGCGTGCGCACGCCCAAAGTCTATCTGGAAGACGTTCAGATGTTTTGGTAATCTTGATCAATTATGTATAAACGAGAAACTACTGTTAATTATGGAATGACAAAGATCCATATTCAAATTAACGCGGTATTAGTAACAAAAGGATAAGTATGATGATTAAATCATCACGTGGTTTTTTTCAGGAAAACCATACTCGGATCGAGCTGGGGGCATTGGGATCTGTTAAGCTAGACTAGCCCATGTCATTACTATATTAATGTTTATCCAAGTGGGAGCTGTTAGAGTTTATGTATAAATATTAATATACGTATGTCCGGTTTCGAACCCGAGACTCGGGATTGCACACAATACGTGAGAGTTCCAATGGTTTGAATTAATTAAATATATTTTATATTTTAATTATTCATTTCACTAAATAACACTTAACGACAGTTAGTACTTAACGAGGTTAGAGATAACGATCGTTAAAGGACTAATTACGCAAAAGGAAGAAAGAACGATCTAGAAACCCTTGTTGTAGGTTGGATCGGCCGAACCCTCCCCTTGGGCTTGGGTGGCCGATTTTGATAGAGTAGGGAGCAAGTTTAGGGAGTTTAGGGTTTGCCTATAAATACAATTCACTTGTATTTGGTTTTCACCTAATCTTGAATCCCTAACTATAGCCAAACTTCTCTTCTCTCTTCCTCTTGATCCCTAACTATAGCCAAACTTCTCTTCTCTCTTCCTCTTGCTAAGGCTAGTCGACTTTTTTTATTCCCACTAGGGAATTCGGCTTGAGCTATTAGCATTAAAGTGTTTGGTTGTTAGTGATCTTGAACCTAGCTTTTCCCATTGGAACGCTAGTATCTCGTGTGTACAAGAACGAGTGACAAGCTTATTTTAGCTTGTGATTCTTGCAGGTGTTCGATCCATATATAATCCCAATTAGGGTTTATATATCTTGTTCTTGTTGAAGAGATTTCTTGTTCTTGCTAGGAATCAATAAGGTACGTTTTCTTTTAGTTAATTAATTATATGTTCATGATCCATTCCGCTGCGTGATCTATATGGTTATGTGTTTATAGTATTTATATGATTCACAAAAACCAACAATTTATACTAACATTTGCACCGTTAGTCCTTTAACGACCGTTTCCAACAAACATTTGCACTGTTTGTCTTTTATACGACCATTTATACTTAACAAAAAAATTATTCATTTATTTTTTAAATTAAAAAAAAAAAGTTGGTTTCTTATAATTTTTTCTTCTTAATATCTTTAAAATTTATACACGTTTTTATACACATTCTTATACACGTTTTCATATACACATTTTTATACACACATTTTATTACACGTTTTTTATACACATTTTTATATGCACGTTTTATACACATTTTTTTACACTCATTTTTATTCAAACGTTTTTATACACACATTTTTATATACACATTTTTATATACATGTTTTTATACACATGTTTTTATACACACGTTTTTATACACATATTATATACACGTTTTTATACACACATTTTTATGCACGTTTTTATACACACATTTATACACATACTTTTATACACGTTTTTATATGCATGTTTTTATACACATTTTTATATACACATTTTTATAGACACATTTTTATACACACACTTTTATACACGTTTTTATACACACATTATATACACGTTTTTATACACATATTTTTATACACGTTTTTACACACATATTTTCACACATATTTTCATACACATTTTTATACACATGTTTTTATACACACATTTATACACACATTTTTATACACGTTTTTATACACACATTTATACACACATTTTTATACACTTTTTTATACACGAGTATAAAAATATGTGTATAAACGCGTGTATAAAAACGTTTATAAAAATATGTGTATAAAAATGTGTGTATAAATGTGCCTATAAATGTGTGTATAAAAACGTGTATATAAAAGCATGTGCATAAAAACATGTGTATAAAAAACATGTGTATAAAAACGTGTATAAAAATATGTGTATAAATGTGTGCATAAAAATGTGTATAAAAACTTATGTATAAAAACGTGCATAAAAATGTGTGTATAAAAACATGTGTATAAAACGTGTTTAAAAACATGTATATAAAAACGTGTGTATAAAAAATGTGTACATAAAAATGTATGTATGAAAACGTGTATAGAAATGTATATAAAAACGTGTATAAATTTTAAAGATATTTAGAAAAAATATATATAAGAAAACCATTTTTTTAAATATTTTTTTAGGGAAAAAAAACCGAATTTTGCTCCGTACTAGTTATCAACTATTAGATTTAAATGTCAAGCTGCTTGTGATCTTTGAATTGTATTATATTTATGTTGAGTTAAATCGTTCAAATGCGTTGTAATTGTATCAGATAAATTATAGTTGAAGTACTTACACAAAAGGTGAAAGTATTAAAGAAACCAAATGAAGAACTTGCTGTCATATGATACCAACAAGTGAAAAAAAGTTGTAAATGCATACAAGTAGGTTGTGTAGATGAAATATTCATAAGTATTAATGTTTATATATGTAACTTAATTAACTACGAGAGGATTAACTAATCCGTATCTAGTTACGATTGAAACAATGTAATGTTCAATTAATATAAAAAAATAGTCTCCGTACAATGACTAAAAGGGTTTGTGTCCCAATAGTATCCTTTGTTGTGTGAGAATCATCCTAACAAATGGTTGTCGGTTCAAGTCATGCTTAGAAAATGTGAAATAGATTTGTGGTGTAGTTGTGAGATAGTTACAATTGTCGTTCTAAAGAAAAAAAAAAAAAGTACTCCGTACAATATAATGTTTAATTAATATAGAAAAATATTTTGTAGTAGGCATTGGAGATCGATTAATGATATTTATGAAAGTAATAAAGAGGTCAGATATACGAGGTCTAAAGAGCATTGGTATGGAAAAATAGCTTACAAAATTTTGGATGGAACTAATATTGTATAACGTTAGTAAAAATAAGAGAAAGAAACCGGTGACAGATCAAGAACTATAATAAGTGACAAGAGTCACATACTTTATTTTTATTTTTATTTTTATTTTATGATTATTTATTTTAGTAACCATGATTTTCAACTTTTTAACCGATTAATCTACGGGGTTTGAACCCACCGCCTCACAGACTCAAACCATGTAAAGCTCTCCCTTTTCACGAGTTTGGCGTGACCACTTAAAGTTGTTTACAGCTAGCAGGAATTAAACTTAGAGACCTCACACATTTTAGAGTGATAGCTACAAGCCCTTTTCTCACTAAGTCACCCTTAACTGGTTTCACATACTTTATTTACTATCATATATTGGGATTTTTGAACAAAAGTGTTGGAATATGAATAACATAACATTTATTTAAACATATAAACATATACATCAAGCACGCAGCGGAAATAAGATCTATATACATGTAATTAATTAACTAAATAAAAGAATACGCGTACCTTAGATTACTAGCTAAACAAGTAATCAACGTGAGCAAGATCCGGTTAAACACTAACTTAGGGTTTATGTGTGTCGACTAAATACTAGTCAAATAGGGCAAATAACTCAAGCTAAAGCAAGTTTGATCTCCGTTCTTGTACACACGTATTACTAGCGTCTCAATGAGAAAAGCTAGGTTCTTGATCACAAACAAAACCCAACTTATATTTTGTATGCAAAATCGATTCTCCCAAGGTATTTGGGAGGGGAAACCGATCGGCGGCAAAAGGGGGGAAGAGAAGAGAAGAACTAGGGTTTACTTGGAACAAGATTAGTGAATTATGAATACAAGGGATTGTATTTATGGGCTTCTAACTTGTTCCCAAAGCTAGGGCAACCAAACCCTCTCCCATTAGGATGGGTCGGCCGAATTTTTCAAGCCCAAGAGGTTCTACAACCTTCTTGGCTTGTAATTTCATCTCTAGTCCTTTAAGTTATTATTTAACGACCGTTAACCAAACTTCGTTAAATACTAAATGCCATTAAGTGTTTATTTGTGAACTGAATAATTAAATCATAACTTAATATATTAATTATTCAAACATTGAAACTCATACGTAATGTGTGCAATCCCGAAGTCTCGTGTTCGAAACTGGTCATACGTATATTAATTTATATCTACAACTTTAACAAAAAGTTTATAATAGGCTAAAAATATCATGTTATTCCCGAGAACATCAGGAAATAAACCCTCTTGAGTCCGCTCATGAAAGAAACTTTGTTAAGACCCCGACGACACTTCGTATAGTGTCTCGAATTACATATTAATCCCTATAATACAACAATGTTTTTTTCACAACTATTCCAAGTTCCTTTGATGGTGGCGGTTGTGACCAATGTTGGCATGCAGTGTTGGTGGTTTCTAGTCTAGTAGTCTCACACTATCATTGACGTAAATGGTAAACCAGGGTGTGTGTGTAGGTCATTCTCTATAAAAGAGACATGTATTATTTTAATATGTCTATTTTGTTTCATTTCTATGTGGAATGAAAGTGTATGAATGTTGAAACTCTTCGTAATTAAATGCATTTGTGTTATATATATAAAATATAGTTTTAAAAACTTCATGAATACCGAAGATTTATTTATTTATTTATTTATTGATTTATTTTGAACTAGGAATACCGAAGATAAATTTATGAAAGAATTAGGTTTATAAATTACTGTAATAATATAGACCTATTGGAAAGGATACCATTGTGTATATATATAATGTAAATTATTATGAATTAACGTTAAATCTCTTAGGGTGTTGGCAACCCAAGATTTGGAATCATGGGAGGACTCCCACCGACCAATCACAGAGTGCCATGTGGCAGGAGAATTCTGGAGGATTCTGAAGACAAAACTGTTGGCAGTGGGAGGATTCTGGAGGATTCGGAATCATGCCTAATTTTATTTTTTATTATTTATATATAATGTTTATAAATAATAAAAATTATATGTATATATAAAATATAAAAACAAACAATTAATGTTATAAATAATAAAAATACATTAAACGTCAAATACAAATTACATTAAACTACGATACGGTTATTAAAACGAAACTACGATACGAAAATGAAAATGAAACTACGACACGGAAATAAAAATAAAACTACAACTTAATGGATGGTATTATCTGATTCTGGCCAACCATCTTCATCGGATTCGGAAGATGGTGGGAACCAACCACTTTCCCAGTTCTTCCTATGTTTTTCATCATCCCTGGCTTGCTGCTCCAAATGAGCAGCTTCTTCTTCTCGTCCACGTGCCTCAAACTCTAGGAAGACATGCATATCTTCGTCCATTTGTCGGAGTTGTTCCTCTGTTAACCCAAATGGATTTGGGTCTTGATGGACAACCGGTGGATTGTTAACCGGTTCATTTTTTGGTGGATTGTTTAGCGGTTCATGTGGTGGACTGAAAACCAGAAAGGTATGTTCATGTAGAGACCAAGATCCATGACATGGAGGTGGGGAAAACACTAGATAACGATTAAGCATGATCTTATTAATAGATTGGCGGAGGTGTATATGTTTTCTAGTGAGAGAAGCAGAGAAAACATATACACCTCCAAAAGAATAACCTGTGAATCCCAACCCTCCTACACAACTAGGAGGGGTATTTATACAAAGATATATTTGCCCTAATGGCAAGACTAGTCCTCGTATTTACAAACAATGCAATTCCCGACATATGACAAAACTTTAAAGCTAACAGTTCATGTGGTGGACTGAAAACCGGAAAGGTATGTTCAGGTGGAGTATGGAATTCTTCTTGGCGAGGTGGACTTGGAAATTGTTGTCCAAAATCTTTTCGCGAGGTAGACTTGGAAATTGTTGCCCAAAATCTTTTCTGAAAGACATTTGAATGTATTTGAATGTTGAATATCTTAGCAGTTTGAATGTGTTTGTGTGTGAGATGAGTTTGAGAAACCTGTGTATTTATAGGCCAGAAATCCACACGTTTTTTAAATTTGAATTTTATATTTTAACTATGAATTTCAAATTTGAAACGGATATAAAAATATCCCGCCCAAGATTATCCTGCCCAAGTTTTTTACTTTGTGTTTGAATTTATTATTAAAAAAAAAAAAAAAAAAAAAAAAAAAAAAAAAAAAAAAAAGTCCCTAAAAAACACAAAATAAGGATCAACGGTCACAAAATTTTGCCTTTTTCTTCCTTTGCTTCAGCGTCTTGGCCAAGATTGCAAAACACATGATTCTGGCGTCTTGGGGGTTGGCGGCGGTGTTCACCGGCGGCCTCCCCCCAAGCCGCTGGTGAGGACGCTTCGGTTGCCAACACCCTTATAGACACACTCTACAATACCTATATTATCACATGAAAAGAGATGTACAGTTCTACATTATACCTCACCACACGTCTGATCTTTTCCTCCTGTATAATTTGTTCCCTGCATGTTATCAACTTTCACTCTGTATGTATGCTAAATTTTTATGTCACTACTAAATACATATATCACGTTGAAGTCATACCAACAACCATCAACCAAATTTTTATGTCACTCATCCAATGCAATTTTGTTAGAAAACATGTAAGTATATCTTTTTTAATACATCTAGTCAATACGACGGAATATCTTGTTATTCGAGTTATTATTTCATACCATGTAGTTATGAGACTTACTAAACTTCACAATCTAACATTCAAACAAAATTTCAATATCTTGTTTCTGTAGACCACATAATATTAGAAACTCAGTACCCTTCATCATGTCAAACTATGAATTGTCAATGAAAAAAAAAAATTAAAGGGACCAAATAAAGAATTAAATGTCATATGAAAAAAGTTAGTTGAATGCATTGAATGGGGAATGATAAGGCCTTTAGTTGAATGCATTAACAGAAGTCTGTGAGTAGGTAGTGTATATGGATATTCTTTATAAACTTTTTTTTTTTTTTTTTTTTTTTTTTTTTTTAGAAATGTAACATTTTAAATAAACCAAAATATAATACAAGTTGAACCACCTCAATTAAACAAAATAATTAAAAGAGGGCGGAACTCAAAGAAAATAAATGAACTAGATAAAGAATAAACAAAGAGAAAGATGTTAATGAAAAAAAAATAAAAAAAAAAAATAAATAAATAAATAAATAAATAAATAAATTGTTAAAGCCTCTTACGACATTCTCATACTAATCCTCCTATATACACAACAATATTATATATATTTTTTCCACTCATTCTCCTATATACACAACAAAGAGAAAGATGTTACTGTAGAAAATGGTGATATATAAAGTGAAATGTATTCTACCATTTATGAGTAATAGACGAATACCCGTGCATAGCAACAAGATTTTATAGAGACAGATAGTTGTAGTGATGAAAAAATGTTTATGAGTTATAAACGAAAAATAATAAAAGTTTAAGAATTTTGGGATTAAACACGATTTAAATTGAATGAAGATAATATGACTTATAGTTATGAAATATGATATGAATTAACACATTGAGGTTGTTTACTGGTGTATTTTCTAATTAATGCAATATTTGTTTTAATTGATGAAATAGAGAGTATTGTATCTTTAAGAAAATATTATTGTACAATATATGTGAATTGTGATGTGTCCAGAAAGAAAATCCTATGGTTAGGTCAAAGCAAGTATATCAAACTTTAATTTGTGTCAAATAGATTTATCACTTAACAAATGTTAGGTATAAGTTTTAAGTTTGATTGTTATTAAAGATGATAATAGCGTTGTTATACGTTACTGTTGCATACCAGATTTTCAACAAATTGACTAAATGTGTTGAGCAATTTCGACATATTGTTCGCAATGCCCTTACACGAAAGATTAAATAACTAATTAGTCGTCATAAATAAATGATACCACAAGTTTATAAAACTTAATCTTGATCGAGCTTATAGTTACTGTTTAATAAAACACTTGCAGTAACAAATTGAAACAAAAGAGAAATATATGGATACAATGAAAAAATCAAAAGACAATGATTCATTAAAGCTTGACTTAGTTATCTCTTTTTCATGCAGAAACTTAGCTCCAATTTAACAAGTTATCTCTTTCATTATTTACTCCTCTTAATCTACCACACTCAATGATTGCTTCATTTCACACTCCTGAAATTTTCAACCAACTTGTTTTTGTTTGGTAAACATTTGATCCTTGAGAGCTGGTGAAATTTTCTACGTAAGTTACTAATTGCAGACCCCATATTTTTTACTTTTCTTAGTTTACGAGTTATGTAACACTCTTTGCTATGCACTAATCTAAGGAGTAATAGATCTGTTTATTTATAGTCTTATAGATTAAGTTGGTGTTTGGTATTGCTTATTTATTTTTAGTTAAAATAAACAAGTTTTTGATATGCATGCTTATTTATTTGAGGTAAAATTGATATTAGCCAGGTTTTTTACTTTCATATTTGACCTTATTATATTGATAAATTGATTTGAATGAAATTTTGAAACAAATTGTTATTTTCATAACCCGAGTGCTTATTTTTAAGTAGCTTATAAGTATATTGTCGATGTACACATCAGTTGATATTAATGGATCTGTTGATGGTATTGTTCATCTTTATTTTTAGAAGAAATAAAATCTATATGTTTTAGAAGTTTGTAGTTTTTGAAGTTTAATATTGTTTCCTTTATGGATGAGTTTTGTTTTTGAATTGTTATATAAGATGGTGTATTAAGATGGACTTCATTAGAATTTTACGCAAGATTTGTTCTTATTAATATGGGATCTTGGAATGGTAAATCGAATAATTAAGTTTTTTAAGATGGTCAGAAACTATTTCTAAACAAGAAAAAAAGAAAAGAAAGAAAAGAAACAGCCCCTCAGGTGGTGGTGGTTGATCTAGTCCTGTCCTCAACAGAGTTCAGCGGGTCATGCATTCTAATGTGATGTCTCCTAAATCTATGAATGTAGTTTTTCAGCGGATTAGCTTTGCAATCGAAAAAGGGCCGGAGGCGCAGCTTGTTGCTCGTTTTCCTTCAATTGTATTATAAATAGCTTCTTAATACTAATTGAAAAAGAATTTGTGCTTTTATTTTTTGACGAAAAAACAAAAAGTATTTGTAGGTCTCTCGTTGTTGGAATAGATGGTCTCGGAATATCAAGGTACGTAAAATCACCTCATTTTAGTTTCAGTTTACCTTTTAATATTATATTGTCGTGAAAGTGCTTAGGTTTTGTTTAAATTATTACTTGAGAAGTATTATAAGATCCATGATTTGTTCTTGATATTTGTTGTGTGTGTGAAATATGACTATAATGTGTTAAAATGGATTTTTGTTTTTTAATCTTTAACAGATCTGGTATGTTTGGATTTCTAAACATTTTTGTGGTGTTAGGCGTTTGGTGGTGTTTAGTAAATCATAAATGCATGTTTTTTTTTTTTTTTTTTTTTTTTTTCCTGTATTTGATGCGTTACCATGTAGTCAAGAGGGTTCTGTCCTTGATTAATGGTATTTGGTTATGTTCTGTTATAGAGCCTTATTAGATATTATAGTTCAAAAAAATTGAGTAACCATCTCTTCAAGTTGGTCTAGCACTAAAGTGTCTATAGAGCCTTATTAGATATTATAGTTCAAACCACGTTATCAACATCTTTGGCTGGCCATGAAAAGTAGGAAAGCAACAACAGGAATAACATTTTATCCGCGTATATCAGAAAAAAAGGCTCGTCTTCCACTAATAATCTCTGAACATAGATCATTCTTTGTTTACTCGTTTATCGTATTATACGAGTAACAACTTAATTGACGTGTATATTTTGTCAGCCTCTATAACTTGAGTAACCATGTTTGAAGAAAATGATGGTTGCTTTTGCATTTCAATAAAGTCAAATGTGAGGGAACAAATAATAAAGTGTCTCACCAGTCCCAGTTTTTCATCAGCTTAATTACTACTACTCACTTTATGTCACAACTTAACCTATAAGTTTTAAAGTGATTCGGCAATAAATTCACACCTATAAAATTTCTAGCTTTTACAATGAATTTGCAATTAATTCATACTACCAACCCAACAACACTAGTGTATTTCAGTATTTGTCTTTTCTTCAATTATGTTAAAGGAAAAGTTTAGTACCCATTGTTTAAATTTTGCATGATGTTATAAATAAAAGCTCATATATGTGCTTGCTTGCTTACAACGTTCCCTCAACTTCTCACGCTAGCGTTCCCATGCCGAAATATGTATGTTTGCATTTATTTTTCATTCCTCATGTACATATAGATGGATTCTAATTTTTTTTATTTTTTTTATTTTCTTTATTTTTTTCACTTTTTTTAGGAGTGGAGAAAAAAGCCTACTATTTGACCCCAGTGGTAAGGTAAGGTATATTATGTCCGTCTTCAGACCGAAAGAATAGATGGTCTCGGAATATCAAGGTACGTAAAATCACCTCATTTTAGTTTCAGTTTAGCTTTTAATATTATATTGTCATGAAAGTGCTTACGTTTTGTTTAAATCATTACTACTCGAGAATTATTATAAGATCCATGATTTGTTCTTGATATATGTTGTGTGTGTGAAATATGATTATAATGTGTTAAAATGGATTTTTTTTTTTTTTTTTTTTTTTTTTTTTTTTTTTTTTTTTTTTTTTTTTTTTTTGGTATGTTTGGATTTCTAAACATTTTTGTGGTGTTAGGCGTTTGGTGGTGTTTAGTAAATCATAAATGCATTTTGTGTCTGTATTTGATGCGTTACCATGTAGTCAAGAGGGTTCTTGTTATAATATAATGGTATTTGGTTCTGGTATGTTAGTCATACGCATGGTCTTACCAATGGTAACTAATATTCAGTAGAAAAGTCTTGCATTTTAAAACACACTAGGGAGTGTTTATGAAGTTTATATTTGAGGTTTTCGTTAATATAACAAAAGTATCAGAATTGATCTTGTTATAATATAATAGGTACATGAACTGTCATAGAGTGTATAAAGGTAAATATAATGATATTTCAAGCTTGGTTCAGTAAAACTTTATATGCTTACCAAGTTACCATAAATTTTTTGAAGTATTTAACTTGTTGATATACATACATACAATTTTTATACAAGGATATGATTTATAAAAAGAACAGATCGCGAAACAGAAATAAACAGTAAACTCCATATTTGTTTTTTGGGGTAATACTTAAAAAACGTATGGAACTTTACCAAAAACATGGTTTGACGTAGTGAACAATTAATCACCCCGATTTTTGATCCCAACTTCTTAAAACACCTTAAAAAACGCATGATTTAACCTGCTCAGCAGGTTTGTGCCACGTCATCAGGTCATTTTTTTTCCACAATTACCTTAACCCACAACTTACATAAATGGTCCTTCTAATTAAAATAAGTTGCGTCCGACGTCCAAATCATTTTTTTTTCGAAATTAATTTATTTCTTTAAAATTATTTATTTTTGAAAGTTAATATTTAAAAAACATTTAAATTTTTATTTCCTCATATAAAAAATATAAAAAAATTCCCGAATTTATTTTTTAAATTATTTTTTTTTTAAATTTTATTTTTAGAATATTTTTTTTTCTGGAAAAAAATAATATTTTTTTGAAAAAAAAATTATTTTTCGAAAAAATATTTTATTCTGGAAATCTAAAAAAAAAATTCGGAAATTTAAAAAAAAAAAAAAAAAAAAATTTTGAAATTTTTTTTTTCAAAAAAAACCTTTTTTTCGAAAAAAATAATTTATTTTCTCGAAACAAAAAAAAAAAAAATTTCGGAATTTAAAAAAAAAAAAAAAAATTTCAAAAATTATTTAAAAAAAAAACCTTTTTTTCTAAAAAAATTTTTTATATTTTCGAGAAAAAAAAAATTTTCGAAAAAAAATTTTTTTTTTTGGAAACTAAAAAAAAAAATATTTTCAGAAATTTCAAAAAAAATAATATTTTTTCAAGAAAAAACATTATTTATTTTGGAAAAAAAAAACTTTTTTTTCTCAAAAAATTAATTATTTTTTTTCGAAATTTTTTTTAAGAAAAATTATTTTCCAAAAAATTTAATTTTTCAAAAAAAAAAAAGATTTTCGGAAAAAAAAAAAAAATTTGGACATTGGACGCAATTTAGCGTAACGACGGGGACTATTTATGTAAGTTACTGTTAGGATGGTGGCTGCAACTTTCCAAAGAAGAAGGGGACTATTTATGTAACTTTACCTAAAAAAACCTGCAACTTGGTGGGTGGGTTAAATCATGCGTTTTTTAAGGTGTTTTAAGAAGTTGGGATCAAAAATCGGGGTGATTAATTGTTCACTACGTCAAACCATGTTTTTGATAAAGTTCCATACGTTTTTTAAAGATTACCCCTTGTTTTTTCTGCGTGAAAAATTAACAAGGAAGTATAGGTTTGTTTGTTCAGAAAATAAAACAGGTACACATGATAGAGTTAGCGCTCTAATATTACATACAAAATTTGAAAATTTTATACTAAACTGCTAAAAAATGTTAAAATAGTACTCCGTATTATTTAATAATTTGAAAAAATGACATATAATCTGAAAATTAATAATTAATAATAATAAAGGAAACATATTTATGAAAAATGTCAAATTTTATGTGATGTACACATAGCAAATTGAATACCAAATTAAAGTTTAAAGCTAGATAATCTAAAAGATGCCAAATGACAAATTACCTTATATAAAACTTGTTTATAATTAAAAAGGAAAATAACATTTATGTACTTTGTATGTAATTTATATATGTAATAATCTTCCTTTTATCTTGCTAAAAAAAATCTTCCTTTTACGCGTCAAAGTTGTAGAAGCTCAAACGATGAACGCATCTTTTAAAATTTTATTATTTTTTAGGAATCCTTCTAGGTTTGTTTGACTTATGAGTTAAAGATAAAGAACCGTGAAAAAAGATTGTCTTTCAAATTTCCATTAAAAGTGGTTTGGATACTTCACTCATGTAACACTACATCTGTACACGAAATTTTTTTCAGTTACATGAGTAAAAGATTATAAAACAAAAAGATGAACACACAATTAACATTGGCCTACTATTCATGCACACGTGGCATTTTCTTGGAAGTCCACAGTAATTTAGAAGGTCTTGGTTATAGTATAGGAACACACGCACCCGATAACCCGTAAGAAGAAGATACATGAATCCCAACTATCTTCTTGCTTATCTTTCTACCAACTCTGCAGCGTTTGGAATATGTCGAATTCCTATACAGTGTCTAGCCGTTGGTGGATGAGTCTCTGCCTTTCTTACCAATTTTAAGGTAATTGGTAGTTCAATATCAAATATCCCGTGAGGTTGATCAATCCGATAACAACAACGTGATATTGACTTCCAAGAGTGTATGAGCTTATCCTCTCCTTCTGTCACGGAATAATTTTTCGCCTTGGGTTCATCACGTATGTAAAAAATCATTACTCAACCACCTGAATCTCACGGCTTCTATACACATAACACATATGCTATAAATCGCTTCACTCACTGCATCTTTTCACTTTTGACTTCGTGTATTCAGATCATCAAGTTTACGGATAAGTAAATTCACCGCGTTTCGAAACATATAATACCCAACAGTTATCTTGCCATAACCTTCACTTATACAACCAAGATTGACCCCGCACCAAGTATAAATGGGTTATCCCAATTGTTATTAAAATGCAACCTAAAGCAATATAAGTCATGCCGTTGAAAATGTAAGTAAAGACTCCGCTTGCCGTTACTGCTCAAAAACCTTACAAGAAGATCATCTCGAGTGCAATTATTAAAGTGTGTTGGTAGTGAGTATATGCTGTATTCATACACATCGGGGTTTAAATGGTCAAATGAGAAACTTGGCATGCACGTCTTCTAGCAAAGATATAGGTTCTGGAGGTTGAGCCATTGTAATTGTTATAAGAGTTAGGTAGTGAGAAAGTGAGAATGTGCTGATACAAGATGGTCACCTTGTACGTATTAAGATGGTCATCTTGTACCTATTGAGATGGTCACCTTGTAACAATCACCATATTTTCACTTTCTCACTACCTAACTCTTATAACAATCACAATGTCTCAACTTCCAGAACCTATCTCTTTGCTAAAAGATGTGCATGGCCATAAGTTTTTCCCATTTGACCATTTAAACCCCCATGTGTATGAACAAAACATATATTTACTACTAACTCACTTTAATAATCGCACATGAGATGATCTTCTGTAAGGTTTCTGAGTAGTAACGGATAACGGAGTTTTTACTTACATTTTCAACGGCATGACTTATATTGCTTTAGGTTGCATGTTAATAACAATTGGGATAACCCATTTATACTCGGTGCATGGGGCAATCTTGGTGGTATAAGTGAAGGTTATGGCAAAATAACTGTTGGGGATTATATGTTTCTAAACGCGGTGAATTTACTTATTCGTAAACTTGATAACCGAATACACGAAGTCAAAAGTGGAAAGACGCAGTGAGTGAAGCTATTTATAGCATATGCGATCTGTGTATAGAAGCCGTGAGATTCCGGTGGTTGAGTAATAATTTTTTTACATACGTGATGAAACCCAAGGCGGAAAATCGTTCCCAGAAGGACAGGATAAGCTCATACACCCTTGGAAGTCAATATCCCGTGCTGTTATCGAACTGATCAAACTCATGGGATATTTAATGTTGAACGACCAATAACCTAAAAATTGGTAAGAAAGGCAGAGACTCATCCACCAACGGCAAGACAATGTATAGGAATTTGACATATTCCAGACGATGCAGAGTTAGTAGAAGGATAAGCAAGAAAGTTGGGATTTAGAGAATGGGATATGGGAGTATAGAAAAGAGAGAATGGGTTATGGTTGGGGACAATGGGAGGGAAGAGGACGATGAAGGACGGTAGAGAATTTAGTTTCTTCTGGCTCATACGATATCTTCTTCGAAAAGTCACGTGTCGAAGAGGAGGATGGTGGAGCTGAGGAAAATGAAGGACGGTAGAGAATTTAGTTTTTTTTAGGAGTCTTTTAACCATAATTTGGTTTTTATGTAACGGTAAATTGAGGATTCATGTATCTTCTTGTTATAGGTTATCGGGGTGCGTGTCTGTTGAATCGGGTTTTGATATGTAAATGTATCACTGTATAGTACCAAAAGTATCATAGAACTCGACCAGGGTACAATCGGTTTATCCATTTTTATCGAGTCGTTTCCTTTGGATAGTTTGTTTTTAGAAATAGTTCCGGCTCATACGATATCTTCTTCTAAAAGTCACGTGTGGATACTTACAACCTTGATTGAAATAGTCGTTCATCAAACGTACTTCGACAACCTCACGTTCACGGTAGATTGGGTTACGGGTCAAGCGAGGTCGAGCTGCTTCTTGTTCTAACTATTGGTGATATTCGTACGCGGCCATCATAAAGTATACGTTAGTTTCGTCATCTATATCGGACCAGTTGTTACGTTGATTCGGATCCATTGTGAAAGAACAACTTTTTTGGTTAGAGAGGAAGTATATGAATTTGAGTTTGAGTTGTTGAAGTGTGAAAAAAAGAAGTTGTAAGTGGTATTTATATTAGTTATTAAAGGTTTAGAATTTTATTTATTTATTCTTATATATATTCTTTTTACTTTTGCAAATATAGCCGTTTGGTTCAAGGGGGTGAGTGTGTAGATTTTTTTTTTTTTTTTTTTTTTTTTAATTTTGAATTTGAAAGCTAAACTAGCCGTTGAGGGGACTATATATATAGCATGTCAGGCCCTTTGTTTCATACAAAACATATGGATTAGTTCAGTACAAACATATAAATTTCATACAAACCCCATGTATTAGTTTAGTACACTCATTAAACAGAATGAATCAAGAGCAAAGGAATTGATATATTTCATAAAAACAAATAAATTACTAACATAAAAAAAGAATTGAGATCCTTATGTACAAAATGTCATGTTTGACCAATTAGAAGCAAGACAACTGAGATGAGGGGCCATTTTTGAGTAAATCGATGGCCCGCTATTTCAATTGCTCTCATTACCAACACGACATCTCATGTTCACTTTGAACACGAGAGGATCTCATGTTCACTTAAAACATGAGAGGTTCTCTTTCCCATCAAAAGAATGTCAAATAGCATAACATACAACCAGATAGATATCAAATATATCGATCTAGGTAGTCCCAAGAGACTTCTATATTCAAAGAGCAATCTTCCGAACCGGTAATAGCACCACGGTTGCAACCATGGAGTAGTGGCTTGAAATTGGAAGTGCCATCTATAATCACTTTATTAGAACCAACATCATGCAAGTATGCTTTAATTATTAGTGAGCCCTCACTGGTACAGATATTACCTTTCGTCACACCAAAAATGCGTGACTATATGCATATAGTCACACACGTTTTTTTGGGTGTGTGTGACAAAAAGTCGCGCCACCGTAGGTATCATATGGTCACATTGTTTAGTTTGTGGCCGTTTTCATTGAAAAAGAGTGACCAAAACCTGAATATGTGTGACTAATTAGGCACAAGTTTTGTTGGATTCATCAGTATGTGTGACTAATTCCCATCCTATGGCCACATGAAAATATAATAAATGTGATGTTTGTGATGATTTAGTCACACAGCGTGTGTTGTTTTTTTCGAGTTAGTCACATACAATTTAAAAAATAGTGGCCACAAGTGTTAATAAGTGTGACCATATGCTGTTTAAAGTGAAGAAATATGTATTTTGTGTGACTATTGATCATCCAATGGTCACATGAATTCTTAGTTTGTGTGGCCTTGGGTAATATTTAGTAACACAAAGCATGTTTGTTTTGGGTATTTAGTCACATACAATTAAGCATAAAGTGGCCAAAAGTGTTAATAAGTGTGACCATATGCTGTTTTAAGTGAAGAAATGTGTATTTTGTGTGACTATTGATCATCTAATGGTCACATGAATTCTTAGTTTGTGTGGCCTTTTGTAATATTTAGTCACACAAAGCATGTTTGTTTTGGGTATTTAGTCACATACAATTAAGCATAAAGTGGCCAAAAGTGTTAATAAGTGTGACCATATGCTGTTTTAAGTGAAGAAATGTGTATTTTGTGTGACTATTGATCATTCAATGGTCACATGAATTCTTAGTTTGTGTGGCCTTTTGTAATATTTAGTCACACAAAGCATGTTTGTTTTGGGTATTTAGTCACATACAATTAAGCATAAAGTGGCCAAAAGTGTTAATAAGTGTGACCATATGCTGTTTTAAGTAAAGAAATGTGTATTTTGTGTGACTATTGATCATCCAATGGTCACATGAATTCTTAGTTTGTGTGGCCTTTTGTAATATTTAGTCACACAAAGCATGCTTGTTTTGGGTATTTAGTCACATACAATTAAGCATAAAGTGGCCAAAGGTGTTAATAAGTGTGACCATATGCTGTTTAAAGTGAAGAAATGTGTATTTTGCGTGACTATTGTTCATCCAATGGTCACATGAATTTTTAGTTTGTGTGGCCTTTGGTACTATTTAGTCACACATCGAATTGAACAAAGAGTGATCAATAATGTTGGAGCAGAGTATCTACTGCTAGTACTATGGTAGTCCTGCTGAAGCAGAGTTACTGCTGCTAGTACTATGCTAGTGCTGCTGGAATGAGTATATATATTATATATAAAACAATATTAAAAACCACAAGAAATTTCAAATTGAATTAAACTCGAATGTATATAACTGGACAGAATATACAATTGTAATGTCGTACTTAATTAATCAAATATCTAAAGACTTTTGAACCTTCACCCCCTTATTAGCAGTTTGCCTTAAGTCGTTAGCAGATATATATTGTTTCTTCGATGGTGCCGGTGGTACACATTTAGTCACATGGTTTGTTGGTGTAACCTGTAGTAAACAAAAGACGCTTCTATCAAACATTGAATTACATATGAATAATTATATATATGTAGGTTGAAAAAACACATATGTACGTACCACCTCTTCAAAAATAACTTGATCCTTTGGCCATGCAACAAAACTAACTTCGACTTTCTTAACTGTTTTTAACCCATTATTTGCTACGTCCGGTATGCATGCTGCATCAACTAACGATGAATCAATCGACACTTTGTAGCAATCACTTGGGAGTGGTCGGTTATGCAGCACTTGCTTTCCACAAGACTGGTATACGGTACCCAAAGCAACAATATTTGTTTGCTTTATAATCCACAGTTTGCACTTAAGTGTCTACAAAAAAAGAATTTTTATGTATATATCAGAAATTATTTAAACAAAAGAATAACAAGAAACATGTTGAAATACATACTGTTGGCAGTGCTTGTGTTATAGACACATCTTGTTGCGATTGGGAATCCGGAGAACCGTGTTGTCGTTTCTTTTGCTTTGGCTTGGGTACGACAGTTTTAGCAAGTTCCTATATGTATATATAAAACACGTTACATTATTTAAACAAAAGAGTAACAAGAAACATGTTGAAATACATACTGTTGGCAGTGGTTGTGTTGGAGACGACACATTTTGTAGCGATTGGGAATCTGGAGACCCGTTTCGTCGTGACTTAAGGTTATGCTTAGGCCTGACAGTTTTAGCAGCAGGTTCCTATACGTATATATAAAACACGGTACATTAGTCGATCATGTATGTAAAATTCAAAAATCAAAGGGCGATGTTTTATTACTATACTTACCATTGTTTCCGTTACCTTTTTAGAAGTTTCATTGGACTTCTCCTCAATTCCCGCATCTTTAGGACTTACAACATCACTTGTCTGAGTGCCATTGGAGTCACCTGCAATATTGTCAATGGCCATTGGAGTCACCTGCAATATAAATTAAGAAATACAGTCACTCATCAGTTTATGTTCAATGCCTAGTATCATTAGCATCAGTGGTGTTAGCATTAGAAAATGAAATTGTTAACAACATAAAAAATGGCTTACAACTGAGGCTATTGGCGATGGTTCAGATGGCGGAGTTATATTCATCCCTTTATCATTCAACTGTTTCAGAATTTGAGCAAGCACTTTATTTGTGTTTTCCACCTCACCGGATAATTTATTGACCTGCACATCTTTTTCGGTCATCTCGGCGGACAATTTCTTGATCAATTTATCTTTTTCTTCACGCTCGCGTCTCTCATTATCCAGTTGAGTTTGAAGTAAGGCAAGTTTTTCATCGGCTTCTTGTTTTCTTCGAGGAAGGCCAAAATACTCTTTGTATGTTACTCCACCTCCCACTCCTCTGGCATAACCGCCCTTTTCCTTACCAAATACAACTGTCATGGCATCAGTGCCATCATCAACACTCGAGGTTCCTTCCTTGATCTTGTCATCAGCTTCTTTCTGCACAAAAAATATAGTTACTGCTGGTATACAAGCTATTACTGCTAGTACACAGTTAATGCTGCTGCTATATAAGCATAATAATAGAATTAGCAGTCAAACTTACAAGTTGATCTCCCTTTGATTTAATATCATCATTTGGGTATTCGCCGTCTTTGTTTACCCTTCCTTTCACCCACATTACATCACGCGGGGGTTCTTCATCCGCTTCAATCTCTTTATTTTGGATCTAATAAACATCAAATGCATACCCATGTAAAGTTAAACCAAGATAAACGAAAATATGAGGATGCTTACACATGTACAGTTAAACCAAGATAATCGAAAATATGAGGGTATTAATGCAAATGTGCAAATTTTATGCTGATAAATATTTTGGGAACGCGCCATTTTAGCTTTCTCAGATTTCTCCTAAAAACAAAAAATCATAAGGCGTTTAGATGCGGTAATGCTGCAAACTGAAAATTATAAAATGACATATACACTTAATTAAAGATGACTAATTAAAACCTTGTATGCTTCGGTGGTCGTGTATTTAACATACTCGACCCAGTCTTCTGATTTCATTATTGTATTATACAAGTCCGGGACTTCATTCAGTTTGGAAGGTGTATTTAGGTTGGGCAAAATGTAGTTGAATTTGAGCTTCCTTCTGTAATTCCTTAACATTTTACCAAGAAAATTGATAATGATTCGTCTTGGTAAAATGCTAAGGAATTACAGAAGGAAGCTCAAATTCAACTACATTTTGCCCAACCTAAATACACCTTCCAAACTGAATGAAGTCCCGGACTTGTATAGTACAATAATGAAATCAGAAGACTGGGTCGAGTATGTTAAATACACGACCACCGAAGCATACAAGGTTTTAATTAGTCATCTTTATTTAAGTGTATATGTCATTTTATAATTTTCAGTTTGCAGCATTACCGCATCTAAACGCCTTATGATTTTGTGTTTTTAGGAGAAATCTGAGAAAGCTAAAATGGCGCGTTCCCAAAATATTTATCAGCATAAAATGTGCACATTTGCATTAATACCCTCATATTTTCGATTATCTTGGTTTAACTGTACATGTGTAAGCATCCTCATATTTTCGTTTATCTTGGTTTAACTTTACATGGGTATGCATTTGATGTTTATTAGATCCAAAATAAAGAGATTGAAGCGGATGAAGAACCCCCCCGTGATGTAATGTGGGTGAAAGGAAGGGTAAACAAAGACGGCGAATACCCAAATGATGATATTAAATCAAAGGGAGATGAACTTGTAAGTTTGACTGCTAATTCTATTATTATGCTTATATAGCAGCAGCATTTAACTGTGTACTAGCAGTAGTAGCTTGTATACCAGCAGTAACTATATTTTTTGTGCAGAAAGAAGCTGATGACAAGATCAAGGAAGGAACCTTGAGTGTTGATGATGGCACTGATGCCATGACAGTTGTATTTGGTAAGGAAAAGGGCGGTTATGCCAGAGGAGTGGGAGGTGGAGTAACATACAAAGAGTATTTTGGCCTTCCTCGAAGAAAACAAGAAGCCGATGAAAAACTTGCGTTACTTCAAACTCAACTGGATAATGAGAGACGCGAGCGTGAAGAAAAAGATAAATTGGTCAAGAAATTGTCCGCCGAGATGACCGAAAAAGATGTGCAGGTCAATAAATTATCCGGTGAGGTGGAAAACACAAATATAATGCTTTCTCAAATTCTGAAACAGTTGAATGATAAAGGGATGAATATAACTCTGCCAACTGAACCATCGCCAATAGCCTCAGTTGTAAGCCATTTTTTATGTTGTTAACAATTTCATTTTCTAATGCTAACACCACTGATGCTAATGATACTAGGCATTGAACATAAACTGATGAGTGACTGTATTTCTTAATTTATATTGCAGGTGACTCCAATGGCCATTGACAATATTGCAGGTGACTCCAATGGCACTCAGACAAGTGGTGTTGTAAGTCCTAAAGATGCGGGAATTGAGGAGAAGTCCAATGAAACTTCTAAAAAGGTAACGGAAACAATGGTAAGTATAGTAATAAAACATCGCCCTTTGATTTTTGAATTTTACATACATGATCGACTAATGTACCGTGTTTTATATATACGTATAGGAACCTGCTGCTAAAACTGTCAGGCCTAAGCATAACCTTAAGTCACGACGAAACAGGTCTCCAGATTCCCAATCGCTACAAAATGTGTCGTCTCCAACACAACCACTGCCAACAGTATGTATTTCAACATGTTTCTTGTTACTCTTTTGTTTAAATAATGTAACGTGTTTTATATATACATATAGGAACTTTCTAAAACTGTCGTACCCAAGCCAAAGCAAAAGAAGCGACAACACGGTTCTCCGGATTCCCAATCGCAACAAGATGTGTCTATAACACAAGCACTGCCAACAGTATGTATTTCAACATGTTTCTTGTTATTCTTTTGTTTAAATAATTTCTGATATATACATAAAAATTCTTTTTTTGTAGACACTTAAGTGCAAACTGTGGATTATAAAGCAAACAAATATTGTTGCTTTGGGTACCGTATACCAGTCTTGTGGAAAGCAAGTGCTGCATAACCGACCACTCCCAAGTGATTGCTACAAAGTGTTGATTGATTCATCGTTAGTTGATGCAGCATGCATACCGGACGTAGCAAATAATGGGTTAAAAACAGTTAAGAAAGTCGAAGGTAGTTTCGTTGCATGGCCAAAGGATCAAGTTATTTTTGAAGAGGTGGTACATATGTGTTTTTTCAACCTACATATATATAATTATTCATATGTAATTCAATGTTTGATAGAAGCGTCTTTTGTTTACTACAGGTTACACCAACAAACCATGTGACTAAATGTGTACCACCGGCACCATCGAAGAAACAATATATATATGCTAACGACTTAAGGCAAACTGCTAATAAGGGGGTGAAGGTTCAAAAGTCTTTAGATATTTGATTAATTAAGTACGACATTACAATTGTATATTCTGTCCAGTTATATACATTCGAGTTTAATTCAATTTGAAATTTCTTGTGGTTTTTAATATTGTTTTATATATAATATATATACTCATTCCAGCAGCACTAGCATAGTACTAGCAGCAGTAACTCTGCTTCAGCAGGACTACCTTAGTACTAGCAGTAGCAACTCTGCTCCAACATTATTGATCACTCTTTGTTCAATTCGATGTGTGACTACATAGTACCAAAGGCCACACAAACTAAAAATTCATATGACCATTGGATGAACAATAGTCACGCAAAATACACATTTCTTCACTTTAAACAGCATATGGTCACACTTATTAATACCTTTGGCCACTTTATGCTTAATTGTATGTGACTAAATACCCAAAACAAGCATGCTTTGTGTGACTAAATATTACAAAAGGCCACACAAACTAAGAATTCATGTGACCATTGGATGATCAATAGTCACACAAAATACACATTTCTTCACTTAAAACAGCATATGGTCATGCTTATTAACACTTTTGGCCACTTTATGCTTAATTGTATGTGACTAAATACCCAAAACAAACATGCTTTGTGTGACTAAATATTACAAAAGGCCACACAAACTAAGAATTCATGTGACCATTGGATGATCAATAGTCACACAAAATACACATTTCTTCACTTAAAACATCATATGGTCACACTTATTAACACTTTTGGCCACTTTATGCTTAATTGTATGTGACTAAATACCCAAAACAAACATGCTTTGTGTGACTAAATATTACAAAAGGCCACACAAACTAAGAATTCATGTGACCATTGGATGATCAATAGTCACACAAAATACACATTTCTTCACTTAAAACAGCATATGGTCACACTTATTAACACTTTTGGCCACTTTATGCTTAATTGTATGTGACTAAATACCCAAAACAAACATGCTTTGTGTTACTAAATATTACCAAAGGACACACAAACTAAGAATTCATGTGACCATTGGATGATCAATAGTCACACAAAATACACATTTCTTCACTTTAAACAACATATGGTCATACTTATTAACACTTTTGACCACTGTTTTTTAAATTGTATGTGACTAACTCGAAAAAACCAACACACGCTGTGTGACTAAATCATCACAAACGTCACATTTACTATATTTTCATGTGGCCATAGGATGGGAAATAGTCACACATACTGATGAATCCAGCAAAACTTGTGCCTAATTAGTCACACATATTCGGGTTTTGGTCACTTTTTTTCAATGAAAACGGCCACAAACTAAACAATGTGACCATATGATACCTATGGTGGCGCAACTTTTTGTTACACACACCCAAAAAAACGTGTGTGACTATATGCATATAGTCACGCATTTTTGGTGTGACGAAAGGTAATATCTGTACCAGTGTAAGAAGGCCCGGCTCGAAAGAGTAACGCCATGTAGCAATCTTTACATATGGGTCCAGATTGACATTTTTATAGAAATTCATCACTATAATAAGCCTGTAAATATCCACGAACTAGACGAGGAGGGTATCCGGTTCTGTTTTAAACTCAACCTTCAATGCAGTATCTATTGCATCCTTTAGTAGATTGTAATACATTGCTGTGTATCCATGCTCAGCATGAATAATGAGTTGACCGCACACACCATCTGAATTTTCCCAAAAACTTGAGAGGTCTATTTCTTTCTTGTGTTTACAAAGCTGGTAACACTTATTCTTGTTAGTAACATAGAGTTCCGCTCAAATCTCAATGAAGTGTGAGAATGAAACCGAATAACCAGAACCGGGATTGCCAAGATATACACAGCTGCTATCAAGATTCTTTATCGAGATACGCCAATCATGGCTGAATAAAGGAACATGAGTAACGTCTGTCTCATAGAAGTGAGACAGGGACGGTGCAATCTTTCCCGATATCGGACAAGATTGCACCGTCCCGGTCTCACTTCTTTGAGACAGACGTTACTCATGTTCCTTTATTCAACCATTATTGGCGTAATCCGATAAAGCATCTCGATAGGGGGTTTGTATTTCTTGGCAATCCCAGTTCTGGTTGTTCAGTTTCATTCTCTTACTTCATTGAGATTTATGCGAAACTCTATGTTACTAACAAGAATGAGTGTTACCAGCTTTGTAGTCACAAGAAAGAAATAGACCTGTCAAGTTTATGGGACACAAATTTAGATGGTGTGTGCAGTGAACTTCCTATTTTTGCTGAGCATGGATTAACAAGAATGTATTATTTTCTACTAAAGGATGCAATAGATACTAAATTGAAGGTTGAGTTTGAAACGAAACCGGATACTCCTGCTAGTCTAGTTTGTGGATATTTAAAGCCTTATTATGGTGATGAATTTCTATGTAAATGTCAATCTAAAACCATACCTAAAAGGTGCTACATGGCGTTACTCTTCAAAGCCGCGCCTTCTTATGAGCTAACGGCTCGCTATATTTAGTTGATTACATCTTTCCTGGCCGTACCAACCGAGGGCTCACTAATAGTTAAAGCATACTTGCAGGATGTTAATTCTAATAAAGTGATTATAAATGGCACTTGCAATTTCAAGCCACTTATCGGAGGTTACAGCCGTGATACTATTACCAGTTCGGAATATTGCTCTTTGAATATATTAGTCTCTTAGGACTTCCTATATCGATATATTTGATATCTATCCGGTTGTAGGTTATGCTATTTGACAATCTTTTGATGGGAAAGAGATCCTCTCATTTTTAAAGTGAACATGAGATCTTCTCGTGTTCAAAGTGAACATGAGATGTCGTGTTGGTAATGAGAGCACTTCTACTTGCCTGATAAACTTTATGATCTCCTCAACAGATTCACTCTTTGCCATGAGAAAGAAAACCCAAGTAAATCTTGAATACTGATCTACAATGACAATATGTGATTCCATTGTCAAACATAACTATATGTTTCATACAATTGTATACTTATATTTTTTGTACATTTGACCCAGTAATATGAATCCAAATGTATCAAAGTAATTGCTAACCAATAGTTGTAAAATCAGTATTGTCCACATTTGAACTGGCAAAAGCCGATAGTAATAGCAGAATCAGAATCAGTGAATGCCACAGCCAAAAGATAGTGCCTTCCTAAATTTGAACACTATTGTTCGATGAAATGCCTTGATTATAAATTATTCAAAATTTTTATGAATTTTTTTGTTGAATGTGTACTGAACGAATCAAAATCTATCTAGAATCATGTTTTGCACTTAAACACGAGTTAATAACTTGTAATATGAATAAACTTCTCAATAAATGAATGTTTGTGTTTAAAAGTTGCTTAGATATTTGTTGGTGGATGCACACATTGTTAAATGTGTGCTAAATAAATCACAATCTATCCTAAATTTCCCTCACAACTTATATATTTAGATGTTATAATCCTAAAAGTTTTCTGGCTGATCACTAACTCTGAGGTTCATTGAATTCTGATGTTCTCGACATTCTGATTTAGTTTTGAATTTTGTAAGTTTTGCGAGTCTACTTATATCTGAGTTCATTATGTGTAGTATATGTTTTCGAGTTTGTGAGTTTACTGATGTTTTATGTTCACTTCAATGGTTTTTTATGTCAGTTTTCGTTGCGAGAATCATGGAGATTTTTTGTCCCTGCGGGAATGGACATCTAATCAGGGACGTAACAAGAAAAGGCCCAAATGTTGGTAGTCCTTATTATAAGGCGAGTGATGGAATGACTATTGTATACTTTTTTTTTAATTATATATATTCTTAACGATTATTATTTCATAGGGAGTTAATATTGCTGATTGTAAATTCTACTCATTTGAGGATGAACTCAAGCAGTGTCCCTGCGAACGTGGCTTTTTCCGCATCGTGTTTCATAAGGGAATAAAATATTGGCGCTGTTGTGTCAGGGTGAGAATTTCAAGGGCTTTTATATTCCAGTATGTGTGTTTATAGAGTTGTATTAGCTAATAAGTTCATGTGTGCATGGGCAGGGAGGTGATGCTTGCGGTATGGATGTGATGATCAAGTCCACCTAGCAAGCTTCGAGTTCCACTCCCCCTCAGTCTTCTTCCAGCTCTTCAAGTCGATCCAGTAGCCAAGCAGCAAGGGGCAATGGGTTAAATATGAAAAATGCTATGCTTTTACAAACTCTTGAAGTGACTCAATCAACTAATGGCGCCCTTGTTCATATTGTTAAAAATTTAGCTCGCTGTGATTTGGAGTATGAATAAGGATGAGTCCTTGGTGCTGACTTTGAAGTTGTTGTCTTTGATGTCGTTTTACACTAGAACAATGTTAACAATCTTTTGAACTTGTTTATTATGGCAAATATATTTTATTTTGCAACTCAGATTCCATGTATGCATTATGACTTTGCGTGTTTCATTTGGATTTGGAATTGTAGTATGTGGCCTACTGCAACATGATTTATTGTTGTTACTTTTATAAATCTACAGGTGCGGGATCATAAGGGAGTGAAGGGATCAACGATGGAGCGGGAAATTGTTGGTTGGGCTTGTCTTTTGTTCATCTTTTGGAAAGGATGTGTAGAAGTAGGATGTGTCCTTTTTTTGTTGGTTGTTTAAAAACAATATTTAGCTTCTAATTCGCAGTTTCAGTCCTAATGTTATTGTAGTTATATATGGCCTACCTTTTAATATAGAGCCCCACCTTGTGCATTCACTAGCTCATCGTGTGCATTCACTAAACGAATTTGAGCGAGTCCGTGGTTAGGAATCGGTGGAAGGCTGATCATACGAAATTGCTCCGAATTTACATCAAAAGAAATCATGAAACGGCTACCTCCAACAACTGACTCGCTAACAGTGAAATACAGAATACCACCACACAAAGTACCAGATGACCAATAGAAACGGGTGGTTAGATACTCCGATGGTAGTGTGTGATGTATGTTTCTCCAGGATTCATCACTCCTAGAATACACATTGACAGCTAGCGTAGCATCCCTACGCCTTATGTACAAGACTTTGAAATCATCATGCGTGTCGGTGTACAGACCAACTGCATCAAGAATATCTTTATAGAACTCGTTGGAATATGGGGGTGGCAAGCGTTTGAAAGCGGTAGTGAGTGAGTTCCAAAGGAACAACTCGGATGTGAAATTATTGCAAACACACAATAATCCATTCAAATGTGATATAATAGAGACGTCATTAAATAGACTATCATATGATCGATGATCGAAAGGAATGGTGACGCTTGTGCCCGGCTCATAATCATGGGTTTCAAAGTTGATTGGATGAATTGAGAAGGTTTGGTGTTCAATTACGAGAACTTTCTGATTAGATGGAATTGCCGAGCGAGAACAATGTTCCCTTACAAAGGCATTTCCTGAAAGTAATGCATACCATGTCTTACAAACACTCTTGAAGAGTCCAACAGCCTTTGGTGGCACCCTTGTTAGTTTCCCGAACAAGATCATTTCTGCAGAAAGTTCAGCCATAGTGTGTGTTTTGTGTGTTTAAATTGAGTGTAAAGAGGTTTATGTGAAATATTGAATATGTATTTTTTTTTTTTTTTTTGAACGGCTAATACTATTATTCCTAATCTAAATCTAATACACCATGAAATGCTCCTATGGTGCCTCAAACCCACGTTAAGACCAAGAGGGGAGGACCCCCCCCCCCACCAGCCCACCTAAGTGGGACTGGCAATGTATGTATGTATTTATAAGACAAAAGTGTAAACTAGCCGTTACGAGAAGATAACAGGAGTGAAATTACATTCAACAAAATATAAAGCAATTGGTCTACAAATTGAAATAATGAAACAGAAATAGGAACGAAACCCAAAATTGACTTGCAGATACGAGAAGACAACAGAAGTGAAATTTGTCGGGCATATTTAAACAGTGCATACCTTGATTTGATATTGGATTTGAGCAGTACAATTGATGAACAGTGTAAGAAACCCAAAATTGACTTGCAGATACGAGAAGACAACAGGAGTGAAATTTGTCGGGCATATTTAAACACGATTAGGTTACCGGGTTTGGGTATGGTCCGTACGGGTTGAAGCTTATTTGGTAAACTCAAAATTTAGTAATTCTTATATTAAATTTAGGGGCGTTTTTTCGTTTTGTTTTGTTTTTTTTTTTTTTTTTTTTTGGTACGGAGTGTATTAAGTAGCTGAATATATATATATATATATAAAAATAATTTATGTATGTGAATAGCCCATGTTTTCGAACCGAAAAGAATTGCAAATGAAAGAAGAATTTGTGAACTTCATTTCAGATCTTTTCTCCTTCAGCTAACACATAACCATCATCTCCCGGTTCAAAATGTACGTACCCGTCAACAAGTGCTTCTGTATAGTGCCGGCTAGCTTGAATAATTTCTTTGGGAGGCTCATTCCCTCTTGTTATTCCCATAGTCCCAATCATAACTATCTTTTTTCTCGACCGATATCGATGCGTCCATTGCTTTCGTGCTTCAGCATCATGAACAGGATCACCTATTAATATACTCTCCTCTTCTTCCTCAACTACATCATCTTGCTCGACGATGGCCGGGCCATTTTCCCCAACGATGGCCGGAGCATTTTCCTCGACGACGGCCGGAATTTCAACCGCATCTGCAACAGCATTGGAAGAAGAAGCTTCTGGCTTTTTGTCTTTTGATACTTTAGGAATCTTGTTAGATTTAGGGGCAGTTTGGTCCGTAGAATGTTTTTGAAGGAATTGGAATTTGTGAAAGGAATTGGATAATATTATGGCAAATAATATTATTAAAAAAACTGGGTAGAAGGTGACACATCTTCTGAAGATGAGTTGTATCAAGATGCCAAGTGCTTTACGGCAAAAGAAGCTACTCAAAAGTTTCATGAAGATATTGCGAGAATTCAACAGCAATCTGTGACAGCTCAGCAGGCTTCTACCAGTAATTCTATCACAATCAATGAGGTACATCCTTTCTTCTCCTTATCTGATGATGAAAAGCTTGCCAAGCTTAACAAAGTTAGTAATGAGGTTCTTTTGCAGAAACATTATAACAAAGAGTTTAAAAGTCAAATTTCTACATTAAAATATGAAATTAGTGCTAAGGATAACACCATTGAGAAACTTCAATCTGATATAAAAGCTTTGAAACATGTAAATGCCACACTTTTGCAAAAAGCCAAAGAATCAGATGAAAAGTATTTGAAATTGAAACATATAACGGAATCATGGTGTACTGGTGCTAAAAGAACCACCAAGTGTGTTAATATTCAAGTCCTATGCCAAGTACAAGCTGTATTTGATGGTGACTATGACAAGGCAATTGCCATCAGTGAAGTATGTGCTATGGAGCCATGCTATCAGCCTCCTCCTCCTATGATTGTTCAGACCAAAGGTAAAAAGACCAAACCCATTAAGATTGTTGATACTTCTGGAGTTGGTTTTGATGAACTTGAAAAGCTAAGTCTGACCATTGCTGAGTCTGTTGCTGAATCTGAGAAGTCAAATATTGTTAATCCTGAGGATAGTCTAGATCTTTCCAAGCTGACTATCTCTCCATCTGATTCAAATTCAAAACTTGTTAAGAAAGTTTCAAAATCTAACAAAAGAAAAGAAACAGATTTGAGTTCTCCTAGACAGAACAAAAAGATGTCTAGAAAGGAAAAGGTTGTTTCAAAAATTGTCTCTAAGGCTAAATCTGAAGCCATTTCCAAAGTTGATAAACCTAATACAGATTCAATCATTTCTAAACTCATTGAGTCAAGATTGAACAACATTTCAAATGAGGTTAGTTTTCTCAAAAGTTTGAAACAGCAATAGGTTTCAAAATCCTCTAAGAATCCTGGTTCTTCTTCTCAATCTGAGTCTGACCATAAAGTCAACTCTGGTGAACCCATCCTTGGTTGGGTTCCCAAAAAGAACTAACTTCTTATTGGATGTGCAGGGAAATCATAATGCATTTATCTAGTACTTGGATAGTGGGTGTTCCAAGCATATGACCGGATGTAAGTCCCTGCTACGTGACTTTAGGACAAGCGTTAGTCCTAATGTTACTTTTGGTGATAATTCTCAAGGAAGAACAGAAGGAAATGGTGCTCTCTCAAATGGTCCTATTACTTTCAGAAGAGTCTCTTATGTAAATGGCTTGAAACACAATCTGATCAGTGTAAGTCAGTTGTGTGATGCTGGCTATGAAGTAAGATTTTGAGCTGATAGGGGGACTGTTCATGATTTGGAAGGAAGCATTGTTTTGATTGCCAATAGGGATGATACATTGTACACTTTTGACATGTCTGTGTCAACTCTCCCTAATGAAGTGTGCTTTATATCAGAGACACAGGCTGAGCTAAATTAGTTGTGGCACAAAAGGCTTTCTCATATGAATTTCAAAGACATCAACAAGCTATCAAGGAAAGAATTGGTGTCTGGGCTTCCAGTTATGAAGTATGAGAAGGACAAGCTGTGTAATGCTTGTGAGAAGGGAAAATAACATAAGGCTACATTCAAGTCAAAGACATGTGCTACTATTGGATCAATACTTGATCTGTTGTATATGGATTTGTTTGGACCAGTTAGTACTACTTCCATCTGGGAAGAGGTACACATTTGTCATTGTAGATCAGTATTCAAGATTTACTTGGGTTTTCTTTCTCATGGTAAAGAGTGAATCTGTTGAGGAGATCATAAAGTTTATCAGGCAAGTAGAAGTGCTCTCATTACTAACACGATATCTCATGTTCTCTTTAAAAATAAGAGGATCTCTTTCCCATCAAAAGATTGTCAAATAGCATAACATACAACTGGATAGATATCAAATATATCGATATAGGAAGTCCTAAGAGACTAATATATTCAAAGATCAATCTTACGAACCGGTAATAGTATCACGGCTGTAACCTCCGATAAGTGGCTTGAAATTGCAAGTGCCATTTATAATCACTTTATTAGAATTAACATCCTGCAAGTATGCTTTAATTATTAGTGAGCCCTTGGTTGGTACGGCCAGGAAAGATGTAATCAGCTTAATATAGCGAGCCGTTAGCTCATAAGAAGGCACGGCTTTGAAGAGTAACGCCATGTAGCACCTTTTAGGTATGGTTTTAGATTGAAATTTATATAGAAATTCAACACCATAATTAGCCTTTAAATATCCACAAACTAGACGAGCAGGAGTATCCAGTTTCGTTTCAAACTTAACCTTCAATTTAGTATCTATTGCATCCTTTAGTAGAAAATAATACATTCTTGTTAATCCATGCTCAGCAAAAATAGGAAGTTCACTGCACACACCATCTAAATTTGTGTCTCATAAACTTGACAGGTCTATTTCTGTTAGGAACACGTTTTAAATATTTACAAGTCTTGTTCATTTATAATGTTGCACATTTATTAGGACTATATTGTTTGTAAATTTGGACCGGTTCATTAGTAGTCCATGAACCGGTCACATGTGCTAGTTTATTCTTATCCCATGTGAAGGAATATTCCTAGAATTATTCCTCCTCCCATTGCCTATAAATACAAGGCAAGGGATTCATTTTCATTGTGGGTTTTCTATTGTAAGTGCGGAAGCTATGCTTGTGTGTGAATCGAATTAGTGAAAACCTTCCATCTTATTCTTCTCTTCTTATTTCTCTTATTTACCTTATCGTATTTAGCTTATTACATTTCCATACGTAGCTTAATATCTAAGATAAGTAGTAGTTCGTGTGTGGTGTTGAGATCATTATAGTGACCTACAAGTGGTATCATAGCCAAAGGTAGTTAAGAGTCGTGTTTTAAGTAGTAGATCTAATCGTATTTACATTTGGTTTTTTAAAGTTTACGTGAGTTTCTATAGTTCGTTTGCGTCAAAATTGTGAAAAAAGTGAGTTTTGCAAATCGTTGTTTAAATCCTTTTCATTAAATCTTCGTTTTTTCAAGATTAACGTGGTAAAATTTGGTGCAAATTCGTTGTTTGAATCGTTAATAATCATTAGATTTACGTTTTTCATCATCTTACAACGTTCTGGGTTGAAATTCGAAGAAGAAGGGTTTCTCGCAATTGGTCTGCAACAATTCAAGGGTTTCTCGCATTTGGTAACAAGGGTTTCTCGGAATTGCTAGTTTAAGGGTTTCTCGCAATTGGACTGGTTTAAGGATTTCTCGCAATTCATCGGATTCTTCGGATTTGGTACTCGGTGTTTCCTTCTTTGTAAAAGATTGTGAAACTACCTCGACTAGGAATTATTCTCATCTTTTGTATAAAAGTTTGAGAACGTGATCGAAATTGTAATTTTGAAAAATCTTTCGAAATTGCTTGATCTTTCGCAATTCAGAGTTATCTCTCGCAATTGCTAAGTTCTATCGCAATTGACATTGTTTCTCGCAATTACAAATTTCTATCGCATTTGGAGAAATCTTTCGGAATTACTCCAGTCTCTCGCAATTGAACAACCTCTATCGCAATTCAGAATCTCTCGCAATTCAAACAGTGTTTCTCGCAATTGGACTAAGAACATTAAGTAAACTTACAAATCAAACATCATAACTCTTAAAACACATCTTAATTATCTAAAGATCCAACAAAATGTCTCAACCACCTCATTTTAATTACTACTACCAGCTACAGCAACATCCACAACAACAACAGCAATATCACCCTCAGTATCAACAACAACAAGCATTCGTACAACAACATCAATTTCTCTCTCCACCACAAGTGTCCCCACAACAGATCATGCAACAGAATCAACAACTGCAGAATTATTCTTCCTACTCCAGAGAACCTCATTGGTTTAACAAAATGTGTGAGGCAATTAGTAGTCAGCAATCACGTCATGAAGCTGGAAGTCAAGAAACTCCACCAATGCTAACTCCGGGTAACTACGTGCAATGGGCTAGTAGATTCCTCAGATTCGTTGAACTGAAAAAACCTCATGGTATCTATCTCAAGAAAGTTATTGAAGAAGGACCCTATCCTATTCCAGCTACTGTGGTTCCAGCAACTCCAGAGAGAGAAGAAACATCCACACCCACTCCGGTTGCCAACTACACAACTGAGCAAACATTACAACAAGAAGCAAACCAATTGGCGATGTCTTTCATACTTCAAGGAATTCCCAATCCTATCTACCGAAGTATTGATGCTCAAAAGACAGCCAAAGATATGTGGGAACATGTTCATCTTCTCATGGAAGGAACAGAGTTAAACCAAGAAGATCTTGAGTCTAAGTTGTATATGGAGTACACCCACTTCATAATGGAACCAGGGGAAACCATTGAATCTTACTATCACCGTTTCACCAACATTATCAATGACCTTGATCGTCATGATATAAAGTTACCGAAGATTGCTGTCAACTCAAAATTCCTTGGATGTCTTGGTCCTGAATGGCAGAAGTATGCAACTTTTGTCAGGCAGACAAAGAAAATTGGTGATGTCAAATATGGACTCATGTATGATTACCTCAGACAACATCAATCAGAAGTGGATAAAGAAATTGCAGCACGAGGAGGTTTCACACCCGCACCAACATCAAACTCACTTGCTCTCGTTGCTCAATCTAACTTCTCTTTACCACAACAGGAATTTGGCCACTCATCGTATCAACCAAGTCCTCCACCCCAACCTCATAATCAAATCATTCCTTATGAAGCACCACAACAATACTCTGATAACCAGCTGGTTCCATACAACAACACCGATTCTATGATGTACTCAAATGCAGATTATGATGAAGAAGAGGATGCTTTCAACTCTCTGAATGAAGCATTTGGATTGATTGCTAACACATTTGGCAGATTCACAAAATCCAACAACCGTCTTCGTTCATCTTCAAATACAAGGAATCAGGCAGTTGTTAATGATGGCAGAGTAGAAATTCAAAACAGGTCTTCAGGCAGATATGGTTCGGGAAATCGTGGATATGGTAATCAAAGGGTTCAGTCAGGAGGAAATAGATTCAGTACTGCAGGGTCAAACAGAAACAGTATGGGGAATGCTCAGAGAGGAAATTCGAATGTTGGGAATGTTCAGAGAGGGATTGCAAATACATCTATCACATGTTATAACTGTGGAGGGAACGGTCACATGGCAAATGCTTTGTTAGGAATATAAATATTCAGATGAAGGCTCGGTCACCCCGAGCATCTAATTAGCACTTCTATAGCTCGTAGGCTTATCTATATTAGCTTAGTATTATTAGTATTAGTATTAGTCGTATCTATATTTGTGGAGTGGGTCGGGGCTTTCCCCACTGTCAGCTCGCTCCACAGTCCACTAGGGACATAATATGTAGTAGTATATATATCCCTTCCCACACATGGGAAGGGTTGGACCTTTTGAAGCTAATATTACACTAGTTACTTTCTCTCTCTAAAGGCTCCCACTTCTCTCTAGAATTCTTACATAGTTCGATCCAAACTAGCCTCAAGATAGTGATTCTTGTATTGTGAATACCCTACAATTGGTATCAAGAGCCATGGTTAGGTCCATGAGAGTTGGTATTCACGAATTAGTGTAGTTCTTGAGGTTTTTGTTGGATTCGAATTGTAGTTTTGAAGTTTTTTTATTTTGTTTGTTTAGTAGCATAAATCTCAATTTGTACTTTGTTTAGTGATTAGAAGTTGTTTTTCTTTGTACTTTCTAGATTAAGATTAGTATTAGAGTGGTAGTTAGTGTTTGGATTCACAGATTTAAGGCTCGTGTGGTGTTTGTGGGTGATTCGAGTACTTTTCTTTCAAAAGTTCTTGGATGCGGTTTGTGTTGCTTGGACGATTCTTGAATGCGGTTTGTGTAGCATCGTGAACTCGGTTTGTCTTTATACTAGTTTGGGCTAAAGGACAAACGGCATTGATAGTGACAGGTTTGGAAATTTGAGCCAACGCGGTTTGTCTCTTCGGTGCGTACGCGGTTTGTGTCTACGGTGTGAACTCGGTTTGTCTCTTTGGCAAGTACGCGGTTTGTGTCTTTAGTGTGAACTCGGTTTGTCTATTTGGCGAATACGCGGTTTGTGTCTTTGGTGTGAACTCGGTTTGTCTCTTTGGCAAGTACGCGGTTTGTGTCTTTAGTGTGAACTCGGTTTGTCTATTTGGCGAATACGCGGTTTGTGTCTTTGGTGTGAACTCGGTTTGTCTCTTGGGCAAGTACGCGGTTTGTGTCTTTGGTGTGAACTCGGTTTGTCTCTTTGGCAAGTACGCGGTTTGTGTCTTTGGTGTGAACTCGGTTTGTCTAGGCGGTTTGTGTCTTGGTGATTTTAGAAATTCCCGCGAAAGATTCGATTTCTCGGTTAAATCACAAGATCAGTAAAATCCCGTAGTTACTATGGCTACCACATCAAGTACATCATCAGATGATATTCAGGCAGCAGGATCTGACACTCGTCCACCTATGCTAGATAGGACGGATTATGAGTCTTGGGCACAACGTATTAGACTTTACTGCTTGGGTAAAGATAATGGTGTTAACATTCTTAAGTCAATTGACGAAGGACCTTATCAGATGGGTACCACCAGAGACGTTGTTACAACTGGTGAAGATGGTACTGTAACTTGGGGCATAGACAGACCTAGAAACTACAATGATCTTAATGAAGAAGAAAAGAAGAGGTATGATGCCGACATTAGAGCTTCCAACATAGTTATTCAAGGTCTTCCAAAGGATGTATACAAGCTCATCAATTTTAACACTGAAGCCAAGGCTGTGTGGGACAACGTTAAAATGTTGTTGGCAGGGTCAGAACTCACAAAGGAAGATCGTGAGTCACAGCTGTATGATGAGTTCGAGCATTTCAAAATGAACCCAGGAGAAAATGTCACAGACTACTATGTGAGATTTCATAAGTTGGTGAATGATATGAGAATGATCAGAATGACTATGCCCAACATCCAACTTAACTCAAAGTTTGTGAACAACATGACTCCGGAATGGGACAGATTTGTTACTGCTGTCAAACTCAACAAAGGCTTAAGGGAGACTAACTATGAACAGCTGTATGCTTACCTGCAACAACATGAGAAGCATGCTGTCTATGATCGGGTGCTGAGAGAAAAGTTGAATCCTTCAACTACGAATGACCCACTGGCTTTCATGACAAATGTACAACCAACAATCCAATCATCATCCTATCCAAGCTATCACCAACTTCACTCACAAGTACCTGCTATGAGTTCACAACTTGACTCAGGCTACTCTCAGACCGACAAAATGATTGACAACCTCACCAATCAAGTATCTCTACTGGTTCAACAGTTTCAAGCATCACTCCCTCAGACCAACAATCAGTTAAGGAATTCTTCCAACCCACGCAATCTAGCAATGGTGGAGGACGGGAAAATTGTGGTCCAGAATGTGCAAGGGAGAGCTGGTAGAAACATGGGTCGAGGTTATGTGCAGAACAGAGCAGGAAATGCCAATCAGGGGCAAGGAAAACAGATCAAGTGTTATAATTGTGGGGGGCTTGGACATATTGCTAGAAACTGCAATCAACCTAAACGTCCTCAGAACTCAGATTACTTCAAAGACAAGATGCTGTTAATGCAAGCTCAAGAAAATGGTGCTGTATTGGATGAGGAAGAGTTATTGTTCTTGGCAGGAGATGGAGGAAATACTTTTGATGAAGATGTGGATGAGAAACCTGTTCAGGATCTGGCACTTAATGATCCTAACGTCTTCAAGGCAGATGACTGTGATGCATTTGACTCTGATGTGGATGATGAACCTACTGCTCAAACAATCTTCATGGCTAACTTGTCTTCCCTGGCCTCATCTCGTCAAGCTGGTTCTTCTAATGCATCCGTGATTTCTGAGGTACTAAAAATTTATGACACATATAATATTGTCGAGGGACATCAGATTCCCAAAGAAGTACATCAGGCGGTTGTTTCTGACTCAAGTGATGTTGATATGGAAAATAGCAATATTGTCTCATATGAACAGTATTTGAGTAGCAACAACTTGCCTGATGTACCAAATGGTGAATCCTTTGTCAATAATGATGTGTGTGCTATGAGTAATGTACGTGCCTTAGACAATGCGAGTAATGTAGATAATGCATGTGTGTGCCATGAGAACCAATTGCCTGTCCCTGATAATAACTTGATCACTAGACTTAACATCTATAAAGAACAAGTTGCTATGTATGAACAGCGTGCTAAGTTTGAGCTTAATGGTCGTGAGCAGAAATTAGAAGGTCAAATGAGTACACTTATTAAAGAGTCTAGAGTGCGAGAAGAAACATTAAAGTTAGAGTTAAGTTCTTTGAAAAGTCAACTAGAGCAGTCTGTCAAACAAAAACAGGAAGCACAAAAGTGTGTAACAACACTTAAGCAAGAATTCAAACAAAAAGAAACAACTCTTTTAAATGATTTCTCTAAACTCAAGACGTTAAAAAATAAGCTTGAAGATAAGTTGTACACACAAAATCAAACCATACAAACTGCTCAAATGATTCATAAGCACAGAAAGTTGAGTGATAAGCATAGTAAAATCATGATAGGTGAACCAAAGTCGACCATCCTTAGGGGTATGCAAGTACTTCAACCTGCCCTATATGATGGTAATGTGATGATTAAGCCTATTCATGACCAACCTGAGCATATCTACACTGATGAAGAGGATGAGTTAAGTGAGAAAACGAAAGAAAAAATGAATGAGAAAATGAGGGATCCCGAATGCATAGCCCGACGAATAATAATCAAACCCCATGATTATTATGAGGAAAATCGTTTGACTGTGTTTGCTCCTCAAAAGAAGTTAACACCTGAACAGATATTTTGGAAACAAGATAGTGAAAAACTTAAGGAAGATAAACTTAAGGCCAACACCCCCCTCATTAGAAAAGTTGCGTCCATAACGGTGTATCCTCCCAATACACCTAGGAATCTGGTGCCTTTGTCTCTTCCCACTGAATGCAAAACCTTTATTAGCTTATATGTGCTTTGGCAATTATTTGCTGATTTTGAGAAAACATGTAAGAAGAGAATCACACCAACTGGCATTACTGAGGGGGAAAGGTGTTTTGAACATGCAAAAAGGTGTTACTTAACTGAGGTCATGCCATTCTTTAATCTACTTAAAGAACACTTTGAAGGGTTGCAAACTGCCCTTAAAGCCGAAATAAATGAAATGAAAGTAGTGTTTAAAGATATGGAAAATGAGGTGAATGAACATGCAATAGAACTTAAGAGTCGTGAGATTGAAAGAAAAAACATACTCATCACTAATGACAACTTGATTGCCAAATGTATTGCACAAGATGTATTTTACACTGTCACTGATTCTGCATTGTCTGCTTGTCAATTTAATGAGTATGCTATTGCGTTAAATGTCACCCAGAATCGTGTTGTTGAGCTTGAGGGGGAGAATTTAAAATTGCTTGAAAAAATTCAAAAAGATGACCATGATAATATGGTTAAACGTTTCTCAAAATTGGAAGTCGAATTTCTCAATTTGCAATTGAAATATCAACACTTAAATGAAAAACAGAAAATATCAAATGACAAGACATCCTTGGATGCTCCTGAATTTGATACGTATTTTGAATTAAGCAAACGAGATGAGACAATTCAAGCTCACACGAACACGATTCGACTGCTGAGGGCCCAAATTGCCCAATTGAAATCCAACAAGTGTGAAGCATATGGCACCAATAAACCATCGTCTTCAGATTCTCAGAATTTTCAATATCAAAACACCATAAATAAGTTACATTATGAAAATGAGTGTTATCGAGAAGAAAATTCAAAGGTTAAACAACATTTCAAAGAGTTATATGATTCTATTAAAGTCACAAGAAACAATCACAATGATCAAATAACCTCTTTGACAAATGAAATTGAGAATCTGAAGGTTCGGGTGAAAGGTAAAATGCCATGCACCACTTGTAATGGTGATGCACCAAAGGCTACTAATAGTAAAAAGTATGATGTTGATGTTGGGGACATTCCGCTTAAGCTTAGAAATAACAGCCTTGCCCATCAAACATATCTAGATCATCTTAGAGAAGGCCTTGACACACTTCGTGAGGTAGTTGAAGAGGATAGGAATGATAAGCCACTTGATCAAGCAGTTGTCTATGCATGCAAACTCACGAAAAGGATTCAGGAAAACTTAGAATATGCCATAGGCTCAATTCCTAAGTTTAGAGGCCATAGAGATAGATTTGTTGCATCATCATCCAATGTTGTGAACAAGCATGTAGCCTTTGACCTACCACCCAAAACATCAGAACACAACACATCATTATCAGGAAGGCATGTGGCAGAAAAACAAACTAATGTTACCTTCGATGCTTCTACAGGAGTAAAAAGTGACACCCAAGCTAGCGGGTCAAGGTCTAGAGGAAATGAAAGAAAGGATATGACTGCGCCAGCTAAGAATGATCACTTGAAGAATGTAGAAGCCCAACCTAGGAACAATAAGTTTACAATGAGTAGGATGAATCGTGTTGATTCTAGTATCAGAAGTACTGTAATTAATTCGAATTCTAATGCTATCTGTAAAACTTGCGACAATTGTTTAATTTCTGCTAATCATGATGAATGTGTTGTGTCTTTTCTGTTGTCTTCTGCATCATCCCATGTTAAGAATGGTAGGATAACTAAAGCATGCAAAAAGGTTTGGAAAGCAACAGGAAAAACATTTGCTAGCGTAGGCTATCAATGGAGACCCACTGGAAGGACATTCAATTTAGGACAACCGTGCACGTTACCTAAAATGAATAAGCATAAAAGTGTAAAAGTTAAGGAATGGAGACCCACTGGAAGGAAATTCAATTTAGGAAAACAGAGACCATTACCTAAAATGAATATGCATAAAATTGTGAAGAATATGGAATGGAGACCAACTGGTAGAATTTTGCCTTTAGAATCACAATGCCTTCCATCTAGGTCTTGTCCTGTCTCAAGTTCTGTCTCCACAGTAAAGATAGCAGCATCTGTGAAATCTGTGGTACCTGAATATGTGTGTGCTGACCAAATGGACCCCAATTGCACTTGGGGATCCACATTTTTCAGTTATCCATTGTTGTCTGGTTTCAAATGCAGGTCGTACAAATCGTCCTGTGGTATTTGGACTCAGGCTGCTCAAAACATATGACTGGAGATCGCTCACGGCTCAAGAACTTCGTGAAAAAGTTTATCGGGACAGTTAGATTTGGGAACGACCACTTTGGTGCTATTATGGGTTATGGAGATTATGTGTTTGGTAATAGTGTAATCTCAAGGGTATATTATGTGGAAGGACTAGGACACAATCTGTTTTCTGTGGGACAATTTTGTGATTCAGATCTGGAAGTGGCTTTCAGAAAGCATACATGTTTCGTCAGAGAATTGGATGGTTTAGATCTCCTCAAGGGCAGTCGGGGCACCAATCTATACACCATATCAATTGAAGAAATGTTGAAGTCCTCTCCAATATGCTTGCTTTCTAAAGCCTCTAAAACTAAATCATGGCTGTGGCATCGTCGTTTGAACCACTTGAACTTCGGTACCATAAATAATCTTTCCCGTAAAGATCTTGTTAGAGGGATGCCCAGACTGAAATATGAGAAAGATCATCTCTGCTCTGCATGTCAACTGGGTAAAAGCAAGAAACAAACCCACAAGCCTAAAACCGTCAACACCAACTTGGAAGTTCTTCACACCCTCCACATGGACTTGTGCGGTCCAATGAGAATACAAACCATAAATGGAAAGAAGTATGTTCTGGTGATAGTAGATGATTATTCTCGGTTCACATGGGTAAAGTTTTTGAGAACCAAGGACGAAACTCCAGAGGTTATCATTAAACTGATAAAACAGCTGCAAGTAAGGCTAGATAAAACTGTCAGAATCATCCGCACAGATAATGGTACTGAGTTTGTTAACCAACAACTCCGTAATTTCTATGAAAGTATTGGCATCACGCATCAGAAAAGTATCCCTCGCACGCCTCAACAGAACGGGGTGGTTGAACGAAGGAACCGTACTCTGGTGGAGGCTGCAAGAACCATGCTTATATTTTCAAAGACACCGATGTTTCTCTGGGCAGAAGCTATAGCGACAGCATGTTACACTCAAAACCGATCCCTAATTCATCCGGTTCATGAGAAGACTCCCTTCGAGTTATTTCATAACAAGAAACCAGATCTTTCCTTTCTGCGTGTGTTTGGTGCTCTGTGCTATCCAACTAACGATAGTCAAGACCTGGGAAAATTAAGAGCTAAAGCAGATATAGGTATTTTCGTTGGATACGCACCAGACAGTAAAGGGTATCGAATCTACAATAAAAGGACCCGTAAAATCATGGAAACCATTCATGTTACGTTCGATGAGCTGAGTGAGCTACCTGTTTCAGGACAAATCAGTTCTGGACCCGATCTTCACCTTTTGTCTCCTGGACCCATTAGTTCAGGACTTGTACAGAATTCCACGCCTGCAGATTCTTATGTGCCACCTACATGTGAGGAGTTGAAGAAGTTATTCGATCCTATGTTTGATGAATACTTTGAGCCAACGAATGGAACTATCCCGAGTGAACCAGCTATAATTCCTATGGATGAGGTTCAAGCCCCACAAGGTTCAGAAGGCCCTGCAGCTTCAGTATCAGTCAGTCACAATGCTCCTGTTGCCAGTCAATCGCCTTCGTCATCAAACGTTCAATCTTCTCCAGTAATGCAAGAATCTTCAGATAATAATCCGTCGGAAGTTAATCCTTTTGCTCCTGTTGAAGAGGTTCCTTTTGAAAACATATTTGCTCCTGAACACCCATCAGACACATTCTTACCTGAGGAACACAGCACTGCTACTTCTGTTCATAACCCTCAACCTCACGACCATCTCAGGAAATGGACCAGTGATCATCCAATCGACAACATCATTGGCAATCCCTCACGTCCAGTATCCACACGTAATCAACTAGCCACGGATGCACTATGGTGCTTCTTCAATTCCGTACTGTCTAAAGTCGAACCAAAAGATGCCAAAGAAGCTATGACTAAAGATTGCTGGTTCCAGGCTATGCAGGATGAAATCCATGAATTTGATCGACTTGAAGTATGGGAATTAGTGCCTCCTCCGGAGCGTGCAATGATCATTGCTTTAAAGTGGATCTTCAAAGTGAAGCTTGACGAGTATGGTGATGTATTAAAGAACAAGGCACGGCTAGTTGCTAAAGGGTTTAGACAAGAAGAGGGCATTGATTTTGAAGAATCGTTCGCTCCGGTTGCTAGAATTGAAGCTATAAGAATCTTCCTAGCTAATGCGGCTAGTCGTAATATGATAGTCTACCAGATGGATGTCAAAACGGCATTCTTGAATGGTGACTTAAAGGAAGAAGTTTATGTGAGTCAACCTGAAGGATTCGTGGATGCTGAGCACCCTACTCATGTTTACCGCTTGAAGAAGGCTCTTTATGGGCTAAAACAGGCGCCAAGGGCATGGTATGATACATTGTCCAAGTTCCTCCTAGCAAACAGATTCTCCAAGGGGGTTGTTGATCCTACACTATTCACCAGGAAATCAAGAAACCATCTACTGCTAGTTCAGATATATGTAGATGATATCATCTTTGCTTCAACAGATCCTGGTGAATGTAATAGTTTCTCAAAGGAGATGAATTCCAAATTCCAAATGTCCATGATGGGACAAATGTCATTCTTCTTAGGACTACAAGTTTCTCAAAGTCCCGGGGGCATATTCATCAATCAATCCAAATACGCCAACGAGATCCTGAAAAAGTTTGGATTCCATTCAAGTGAACCTGTTGACACTCCCATGGTTGATAGAACGAAGCTGGATGAAGATCCTTCAGGGATTCCAGTTGATATCACACAGTATCGAAGCATGATTGGATCTTTGATGTACATCACGGCTAGCAGACCAGATCTTCTGTTTGCTGTGTGTATGTGTGCTCGGTATCAATCCAGACCAACCAAGAAGCATGTTGAAGCAGTGAAAAGGATCTTCCGATATCTTCAAGGCACGGTTCATATGGGTCTCTGGTATCCTAAGGACACTGCAATGGAGTTAACGGCATACGCAGATGCTGATCATGCGGGATGTCAAGACACACGTCGAAGTACTTCAGGAGGAGCTCAATTTTTAGGGGAAAAGTTGGTTAGTTGGTCTTCAAAGAAGCAGATGAGTACTTCTATATCATCTACTGAAGCTGAGTACATTGCTATGTCTGCTTGCTGTGCACAAATCCTTTGGATGCGATCACAGCTTTCGGACTATGGATTCTCATACAACAAAATTCCCCTATATTGTGACAACAAAAGCGCCATTGCTCTTTGTTGTAACAATGTTCAGCACTCCAGGTCAAAACACATCGACATCAGGCATCACTTCATCAGGGAACAAGTGGAAAAAGGAATTGTGGAACTATACTTCGTGAGGACAGAGTTTCAGTTAGCTGATATCTTCACCAAGGCCCTCCCAAGAGAAAGGTTTCAGTTTATTCTCCCACGCCTTGGCATGAAAAGCATGACTCCTGAAACCCTCAAGTGTCTTCAGGAAGAAAAGGAGGAGTAAAGGATTGTCTTCTTGTATCCTTGTACATAGCTGTATATATCTTATATCAAAAAGAAAAATACAAAAATATAAAATCTATAAAAACCATAAAAAATCGAAAAATCAGAAAATACCAAAAATAGTCCTACCTAGGCATGTCTTCTGTTTATCGATAACATTTACGGATCTAGAAATGTCATTCAACAATGGCACGGATTTTTAAATGAAGCTCGAGCAGAAGTTATACTAATCAGTTAAAACATGTCTTAATGGCTTGCAGTTACTTCATACTGCAACCCGCACTCTACAATGGGGAAAGCATGTCGCCAAAAAGACAGCTGTTTCTCCAACCGGGTGATGTTCACCTGGGCATGGATTACTTTATATCCATGTTCTCCCGACTTGATGTACGTGTCAGTGCATCACTTCGTATATAAGAAGAGAAGTCTTCTTTTCATCAAGATTCTCTATCTTGTTTGATTCTTCAAGAGAGTCTTGATGTTACACAAGGTGGTAAATTGAACTAAATTTTTACAAATGTCCGTCGCTCAATTGAATGACTACAACTATGTTAATGGGAAACGGATCATCAATTGAGGGGGAGCATATGTGTTCAAATTTCCGACACCTTGCCACAGTTGTGCAACCATCAGCAGTGACACTCTCTCGCTGTTTCAAAGGGAGCATAGTATGCTTCAAAATCAGAATACATTTAAACCTGACCACATTTTCTCCCAAATTTTTCTAAATATATTTAAATCAATTGGGATCACAAATCTCAAAAGGTTTGAAATTTATGATCGGGGGAGAGAATGTGATTTAAATATGGAATCTGATAAAATGTGATGATTTGGAAGTTAATGTATGCTCTCCAGTATGTGCCAAACCATTTTGTATATCAAGGCACATATTGAGGGGGAGCAAAATGTTTTGGTAATAAACGCAAGCTCCTCCACATGTGCTAAAATCTTTCTTATATCAATGCACATATTGAGGGGGAGCAAATGGTTTTAACAAAACAAAGGATTTGGCATCTCATGTGGCCGTGACTCAGAATTAACCAATGAATTGACGATAGCTAAAGTCAGTAGTCGAAAGGACATGTCCTGGACGGGTAATAATTTCAAGCCAGTTTATCTGGTGATGTAAGCGTGTCTCGCAAAGGACGTGTCTAAGTAGAATGTACCGATTTCGAGCGACTTTCCTTTAATATGATCTGGACGGGTAATAATTTCAAGCTAGTTTACTAGTGATGTAAGCGTGTCTCGCGATGATCATATTCTTGGAAAATCAATCAATTCAAAAAGTGCGAGCTCTGCCTAACATGTGCAAATTTATAAAACAATCAACCGAGCACATGTTGAGGGGGAGCATTTGAAAAATATTAAACTCTCAAGTGTTTGCAAAAAATGTGTTTCAGAATCATGAACACTTTGAGAGATTTTTCAAGGATTTGGTTTTATGGCAATCGTGGAAGAATACCAAAGACCGACCACTTTAATTAATGCATGGAGTTATAAGGATGGTTAGGTTAGGCTTATGTTCCCACGATCCCGCCAGAGCCGGAGGGATCTACCCAGGGACAATCCACTAGTTAGTGTAGAAGTCCTTAGGTATGATTAAAAAAAAGGAGATAAGTGGATAAGGGAAAAGTGCCGACTGAGATGGAGCTAGTACTGGAACAAACCCAACAAGGTTCTAGTAATGAAGTCTCGGTAAGCACTGAAGGGGTTGAAGAATGAAAAAGAATTGTAAAGAGAAAGGGTGAAAAGAAATAGCCCTCCTTACAACTTAGGCAGAAACCGGGTCAATACATATGCTGTCAGAACCACTTAGTTGGTTGCTGGCATTGAAGACAAAGTATCATGGACCCAGTGATACGCTGCACAACCCTCCCTAGCCACTCAAGGTCCTTCAAAGGACTCTTGTTTCACTTGTCACGGAGATCAATACATTTCTATCATCTCTCTCACTCCGAGTTAGATGATATTGAAAAGGTGGCAGTCCTCTCCAGCCTCCGATCACCAAATCAAAACGCACAATTGAGTCTAGAGCCACGAGATGCATAATAAGATCTCATAGGGACACAAATTATTTCTACACTGGGTGTTCAACATTAAGGACACCAGTTGTAATCTTAAGAGTCCTACGCAGATCTTAGCAATCTGCCAGAACATTTATGAGAGAATTTACTTATGTAATTCTCAATGATTGAATGGAAATTCCTGCCAGGGTCAACATCAAGCACCCCTGAAAGCAGGTCACTTAGGTAATTCCTCGTGGATTACGCTTAGTGGTCGCGGCGGTTTCAACCGGTCTACAGTCGTGGAGTGATCTCCAGCGACTCACCTAATCGTTGATTTACTACGGTAAAATCTTAAAAAGCCCTCTGTGGGTTTTCGATTAGGAACGGTCTTGGTAAGGATTAGAGAGAGTCTTCACACTATGCTGTTGACGATCTCGAAGTCCAAACTTGTAAGTACCGGTCGAATTATTGCTAACTGTCGTATGCAGGAATTTCTGGCGGATGTTGCTGTGGAATGCTGTAGCTGGTTGCTGTTGTAGCTGGTTGCAGAAAAGATGCCAATCCATCACCACATGTTCACACTACATCATCATTGTTATTCAACAAAGTCATGATCAACCTAAAGACCTTCAACACGGCTTCTGCTAACTCTGATGCTGAAGATCATGACACCAACCAGTGTGAGCATGTCGGCGCGAAGATTATCACATCACAAGGAAACATACTGCTGAAAGATGACTTGAATACAAATGTTGGATGATAAAGTCGAAGAATACTCAAAGATCATCCAAGACAATCGATCAGTCATCAAATCATCACTGCTGAATGCACAAAGATACTAGAGTGTGAAGAATCAAAGACTACGAGCTATAAAGACAAGTTCAGAAGAAAGAATGCTAGAATTTGAATTATTATTTCCGGGGTGACCTCCCTTAGGGGGAGATTGTTAGGAATATAAATATTCAGATGAAGGCTCGGTCACCCCGAGCATCTAATTAGCACTTCTATAGCTCGTAGGCTTATCTATATTAGCTTAGTATTATTAGTATTAGTATTAGTCGTATCTATATTTGTGGAGTGGGTCGGGGCTTTCCCCACTGTCAGCTCGCTCCACAGTCCACTAGGGACATAATATGTAGTAGTATATATATCCCTTCCCACACATGGGAAGGGTTGGACCTTTTGAAGCTAATATTACACTAGTTACTTTCTCTCTCTAAAGGCTCCCACTTCTCTCTAGAATTCTTACATAGTTCGATCCAAACTAGCCTCAAGATAGTGATTCTTGTATTGTGAATACCCTACATGCTTGTCCGAAGCCAAGAACAATGGGCAGTGCTTATCACAAAGAGGCTCTTTTGATGGCACTCAAAGATGAAAAAGCTGCTGGAAGGTTGACTCAGAATGATCAAAGTTTTATGGCTAATGTGGAATCAGATGATGAAATGGAAGATTTAGAGGCAAATGCTGCAGTCATGCTTATGGCTAATATGCAAGAAATGAACATCTCCGAGTCAGGCCCGGTATATGATACCGATGGTCTTTCTTAGGTACCTGATTCTACATGTCTTATCCATGAAATTGCTTTACCAGCTGCATCTTCATCTACAAATGAAACGTTTGATCAACATGATTCATTCTCATCAACATTCGATGATCAGATCAACACGGTTGTATCATTTGATGATGACGATACCGTTGTTTCATTTGATGATCCCATTGATGATGACAATTGTGATCATCTTGATCAAACTGATCATTTGACTGATCAAGATTCGGAATTACAGGCCTTGTTATTGACCACCCAGTCACAAATAGAAAAATGCAATGAAATCAATCAAAAGCTCAAAGAAAAGATTGCATTGTTAACAAAGGATAATGAGTGCTACCAACAACAACTTTCAGGATATCTTAAACAAGATAAACGTGAAAAAGGTTTTGAAATAGCTTTTCAACAAGAATACGTAAAGGTTCAAAATTTAGAAAGTCAAGTACGTGAGCTAACCATTGCCAAAGCTGAGCTTTTCTCACAAAAAGAAAAAGATCAATTTGAATTCAAAAAACAAATTGATGCTTTAACTTCTGAGTTGTTAAAAACTCAATCTGAGCTTTCGATATCTCAGAAGAATCTTCTTGAAGAAAAACAAGCCACTAGGAAATGTGTTGACTCCTATCTTGATCAAATTCTGGATTTAGAAACCAAACTCAAAGAATTTCAAAATGTTGTGTATAAAACGGGTAATTCGGTAACACAAATTCAAAAACTGACTGTAAAACCAAATCCTAAAGGAGTAAGTTTTGCACTTGGAAGTGACACACCCCGTAATTCCTTCAAAGCACTCAAAGATAATCCTAAGTTATATGATGCAACATTTTTGTTAGATGATACCTTTCAACGTGTTGTTATGTACTCTGTTGATGAAGAAACTGATTTTCTGGAACAAAAAGTTGAGGGTCGATCAAATTCACAAAAAGAATTTTCAAAAGTACCTTATGATTATAATGCACTACCTCATTTGAGCAAATCATTTGTCCCTCCCAAGGACCATCCAGAACAAACGTTAACATACACAAACATAAATGCTCCCTCGTCTATAACTTCTGATCCCACGACTGGTGTACATTTCAAAGATTGTCTGACAGAGGATCTTGCTAATCCACAAATGCCTCCAAAATGTCGGGTTCTTCGATATTTTAAGACATTTATGGACGAAATTTCTCTTTTGGAGAATGAAATTGAGTTTAGTTCTCAAATTCCTGTCTCTTCTTTTCTTTCTCCTGTTCAAAAAGAAAAGAAAGAGATTCTTCAAAAGAAAATTCTTCCTCATGTCAGAAATCTGAAGAAATGCGCAACAAAATGGGAAGAGGAGTTACAAACGGAAGTAGCATCTATGAAAATCATTTTCAAAGCTAAAGATGACAAAGTTCAACGTCAAAAACTTCAAAGGAAATTTTTAGCAAAAGAAAATGATCGACTCTTGGAAAAGGTTTTGTGTTATGACGTAGTGTCTGTGATTATGAATTCGCTCTATGAAACTGGAAATGCTATACTTGTGAATGATCATGCTGTGGATAGCAAGATGTTGCGTATGAAGATTAATAATCTGATAAATGAGAATGAGATTCTTCGACAGATCAATAATGATGTGGAAAACAAAGTTTTTCATCTTCAAAAAAGGCTTGACTGGTGTCAAAAACAGAGTGTTGAATTTGAACTTAAATTTCAAAATCTTTTAGCGTCTTTATCATTTCAAAACAGTCATGTTCCGGAAAAGTTTAAGGAAACAAAAGCTTTCTTACGAATTAAATTGTTTGAAAATGAAAAGGAACTATATGAAATTCTTCAAAACAGAAATGACACAGTCCGCCTCAACAGAAAGTTAGACTCACAAAATCAAGAGTTTCAACACGCCATTATTGATCTGCAGAAGAAGACTCAGAGTTTTAGACAAAGGCAAAACAAATGTTCATAAGATTGCCCCAGGGATGTATGTAGTAGACAAAGCACATACCCAAGCATCTGAGACAATCACTAATTCAGCTACTTGTACTTCCACAGGACTAGAAACCACATCTAAGGTCAAGACTCACAAGAAACAGAGGAAGAATAGAGTCAAGAAACCTAGGAAGGAGTTATCTAAGTCTGAAGAAGTTCCAGTTAGTAGTTTGAATAAGACAAATGTAACATCAGGAATAGAATTGCACTTATCTGAGTCTAGTTCTAAGATTGATGTAACAAATGCTGAATCTTTAAATGTTAATGAAGATGTTTTGGTTGATGCTACTTGTGTTTTTTGTCGTAATAGCATACTATCTGGTGATCATACAAAATGTGTTGCTAAAACTCTGCTAACTAAGAGAAAGAAATGAAATAGTGGCGCTTCCTCTAGGCTTAAAACCAGTACAAAGTCCATTTTAGGAATGCCCCCACTAGATCTTTCTGAGGAGAAAATAGAAAAGCCCAAATCCAAGACTAAAAAGTCACCTAGTGCATTCCTTAGGAAAAAGGCAGAGACTAGTTGGACCTGGCAACGTTGGTTACAGAACACTTTTGATTTTAAATGGTTACCTAAAGTACTAACCTCTTGTGTAACTAACCCATCGGATCCAACCGTTATCAATTCTCCACCTGTTTCCAATGATTGTGATGCAGGTGATTCAAATCGTCCTTTGGATTGTTGACAGCGGGTGCTCCCGACACATGACCGGCAATCTCAAACTTCTTCAGAACATCATTGCTAAGTTTATCGGAACGGTCAGATTCGGGAATGATCACTTCGCTGCAATTATGGGCTATGGGGATTACATTAATGGGAACATCGAAATCAGCCGTGTGTATTATGTTGAAGGCCTTGGTCATAATTTGTTCTCCGTGGGACAATTCTGCGATGGAGACTTGGAAGTAGCATTCAGGGAGAAAACTTGCTTTATTCTTGATCTTCAAGGCAACGACCTCATGAAAGGGAAACGCGGAACCAGTCTGTATACTATCTCCCTTGAAGGAATGACTGCGTCTACTCCCATTTGTTTACTCTCCAAGGCTCATCCCACAAAGGCTTGGTTATGGCACAAAAGACTGTCTCATCTCAATTTTAAAACCATCACTGACCTTGCCAAGAAGAAATTAGTTGACGGTCTTCCAAAATTCAGATATGCCAAGGATCACTTGTGTTCTGCGTGTGAACAAGGGAAAAGTCACCGTGCTCATTTTCCTCCCAAAACAGAACACAACACAGATCATGTCCTACAACTGCTTCATATGGATTTGTGTGGTCCGATGCGAGTTCAGAGTATTAACGGGAAGAAGTATATCCTGGTAATAGTTGATGACTACTCAAGATGGACTTGGGTCTATTTTCTGCGCACTAAAGATCAAGTTCCTTCTATCCTCATCACGTTTCTCACCAAGATTCAAGTTCAAGTCCGCAACACCGTCCGCATCATCAGAACAGATAACGGGACTGAATTTAAGAATCATATCATTCGGGAATTCACTGAGAAACAGGGTATTGTTCATCAGACTTCTATAGCTCGCACTCCAGAACAAAATGGTGTAGTTGAAAGATGAAACCGTACGCTCGTGGAAGCAGCTCGAACTATGTTGATCAATGCTCAATTACCGGATTATCTTTGGGCTGAAGCTGTCAACACTGCTTGTTATACTCAGAATCGTGCCATGATCAACAAACGACACAGCAAAACACCATATGAGCTTATATAAGGAAGAAAACCAAACATCAACTATTTTCACGTCTTTGGAGCATTGTGTTATCCGAAGAATGACAAGGATGATCTTGGTAAACTTAAGGCTAAAGCAGATATTGGGATATTTGTAGGATACTGTGAGAACTCCAAGGGTTATCGAATTTGGAATCGTCGGACTGGGGAAATTCAAGAGACCATACACGCTAATTTTGATGAACTCACTGAAATGGCTTCTGAGCAAAACCGCTTAGAACCCGTACACAACCGTCTTAACTTCCCTGAATCTTCGGCTGCACCCCTACCTTTCAACAGGAAGGATTTGGAAAATTTGTTTGCACCAATGTTTGATGACGTTCATGTTACTAGTGCATCAGATGCCTCCACCAGTTCCGCTGCTCAACAACTTCCATATCAAGCACCTGATCCATCAGCATCTACATCTACAGTAGTTGTTGATGATGCACCACAACCTGAATCATCATCATCAATGGAGAAAACACTTCAACCTGCAGTTGAAGATTCATCCCCCACTTCTAACAATGTTCCAACACCATCAGGATATGACGGGAACGCCTTCTTTAATCCATTTGCTCCACCACCAACCGTACTAGATACCGGAGAATCATCCTCGAGCAACATGGACCCGTCATATCATCACAACATTCAACACTACCCATCAACTCATAAATGGACAAGGGATCATCCGTTAGTTAATGTGATTGGCAATCCGGATAAACCAGTTATGACACGACAGAAACTCCATACAGATGGTGAAACCTGCATTTATGCTCTCACCGTTTGCCAAGCTGAACCGAAAAATATCAAAGAAGCCATGACTTACGACAATTGGATTGAATCAATGCAAGAAGAGTTGGATCAGTTCAAAAGATTGGAAGTCTGGGAACTAGTTGAAAAACCAGATGGAGTTTATGTTGTGGGTTTAAAGTGGATTTGGAAAAATAAACTGGATGCAGAAGGAACGGTTATTCGTAACAAGTCTCGGTTGGTTGCTAAAGGGTATAGTCAAGAAGAGGGAATTGATTTCGAGGAATCTTTTGCTCCAGTGGCTAGGCTTGAGGCAGTGCGAATGTTTCTGGCGTACGCGGCTCATAAGAACATCACAGTTTACCAAATGGATGTGAAGACAACATTTTTGAACGGACAACTTCGTGAAGAGGTGTATGTTTCACAACCAGCGGGCTTCGTAGATCCCGAACATCCACAACACGTTTACAGGCTTAAGAAAGCTCTCTACGGCCTTAAACAAGCCCCGAGGGCATGGTACGATAAACTTGCTGCATTCTTGCTTGCTAATCATTTTACTAAAGGATCTGTGGACCCGACTCTGTTTATACAAAAACACGGGGAGGACATTCTCATCGTACAAATTTATGTGGATGACATCATTTTTGGGTCTACCCATAAAAAGTACTCAAACGCTTTTGCAAAACTAATGAAACAAAACTTTGAGATGTCCATGATCGGTGAATTAAACTTTTTTCTAGGATTACAAGTTCACCAATCACCTCGTGGTATATTCTTGAGTCAGTCTAAATATGCACAAGAGATATTAAAAAAGCATGGCATGACAACTAGTGACACCTATAACACCCCAATGTCCTCCTCATCCCCGAAGCTAGATGCTGACTTACATGGGAAACCCACTGATCCTACAAATTATCGTAGTATAATTGGGTCTCTTATGTATCTCACAGCTAGCCGACCGGATGTTGTATTTGCCACATACATGTGTTCACGCTATCAATCTAACCCAACAGAAAGACATTTATCTGCTGTTAAAAGAATCCTTCGATACATCAAGGGAACCATTCACTTGGGGATCTGGTATCCAAAGGATTCTGGTTTTGCACTAACTGCTTTTTCAGATGCGGATCATGCGGGATGTATTGATACAAGGAAGAGCACATCCGGTGGTGTTCAATTACTCGGTGATAAGCTGGTGTCCTGGCAGTCAAAGAAGCAAGATTGTACGTCTCTATCATCCACGGAATCAGAATATGTAGCTATGTCTGCCTGTTGTGCTCAAATCATTTGGATGCGATCACAACTGATGGATTATGGTTACATATTCAACAAAATCCCGATGTACTGCGACTCCAAAAGTGCTATTGCTATCTCGTGCAACACAGTGCAACATTCCAAGTCCAAACACATCGCTCTCAGATATCACTTCATCAAGGAACATGTGGAGCAGGGTACCGTTGAGTTGTATTTTGTGGGAACGGAACACCAATTGGCGGATCTTTTCACAAAGGCATTACCTCATGAACGTTTTGTGAAATTGGTTCACCAAATTGGCATGCGATGTTTGACTCCTCAAGAATTGTCAAATTTTCTCAAAAACAAATAATTGAGTCAAATATCCAAACTATCTTGTAAATAACCATTTTCAAAAAAAAAAAAAAAAAAAAAAAAAAAAAAAAGTGTGTGCAAGTACAAATTCTCATTCAACATTTTGTTCATTTTAAAATTGTCTTTATTCATTTCTGAACAAATGTTGAGGGGGAGACACAAAATTTTACAAATTTTTTACAAATTTGTACTTGCATGTTTTTCTGTAACATTGTTGCTTTGTATTGTTTTTTTTTTTTTTTTTTTTTTTTTTTTTTTTTTTTTTTTTTTTTTGTGTGATATCCTAAGGATTATTTGTTTATTTGTTAGGATTTTTATGGTTACAAATTGTTAGAGGACTAAAAGTGCTAATTATTAAAAATCGTTTGGTTAGGATTTATTGTGCTAAGAATTGAGGTTAAGGGACTAATTGTGACCATAGGATAAAAGTTAATAGTAAAGTATTAAATGCAAATCTGAATTAACTGTGCATGTCATTTACTATCCCTGCAATTCCTATTTCGCAATTACTACCACCCAACAACCCAATCAACGGCCATAATTCATTCTGATCATCCGTTCAAGATCTAACAAATTTGTGAGTGATTTCATGTTTTTTAAGTGATTATAACATATGGTTTTTAAGGAATTAAAGATCCATCGATGGAATTTGTGTAAATTGACTAGTCGAATTTCTAGGGTTCGCGTAGATTTGGGATTCTTTAATCCTATGTGTTTTGAGTGATAATGCTTGTACTTCTATGCTTAAAACTTGATTATGTAACATAAATGCGTGCTTAATTATTCCAGAAATTCATCTGAAGGTTTATTCGAAATTTAGGGTTTATGTTCATAATTTGGGGAAACTCAAATACGAATGTTTTGGTGTAATTTAAGAGTTGTTATGTTGTTATTATGATTAGAATTGAACATTTGTTGCCTCAGATTAAGCCCAGAAACAACAGATAATCGTTAATTGAAAATTAGGGTTTATCAAGAACACGATGCACAAGCAGTTTGATTCTATAGATTTTGTGGATAAAAATTGTTATAACTTGGACAAAATGCGTATAATAGCTTTGTGAACCTATTGCAATTAGTGTGGAATCATTAATCTGTGAATTGCAAAATCTTGGTGAATGAATCGTCTTCAAAAGAGTTTCGGAATTTCTTGTATAAGATATTTTCGAATTTGCAATTGCTCTCGCAATTGTCATTTGCTTTCGCAATTGCCATTGTTCTCGCAATTGGCATTTGCTATCGCAAAAGATAAGTGCTCTCGCAATTGAAAATCTTTTTCTCGCAATTGGAATTTTTCTCGCAATTGGAAATTTTTCTCGCAATTGGAAATTTTTCTCGCAATTGAAATTTTTCTCGCAATTGGAAATTTTTCTCGCAATTGGAAATTTTTCTCGTAATTGGAAATTTTTCTCGCAATTGGCAAGTTTTCTCGCAATTGGTATTTTTCTCTTGCAATTAGTAATTTTTCTCGCATTTGTCAAAATCTCTTGTTTTTGACTATCTGCATTTGAAATTATTAATTTCATTGAAATTTCTAATTCCTTAAGTCTTGTCAAATCAAAGGGAAGATTTCTTATGCAAAATTAAAATGATCAATTCACAGATTAACGATTGCTCAGTAATAAAGGATGTTATGTGCAATCTCTCAATTTCAACTAATGCTAACACACATATATCCTGCAAATTGGTGTCATAATACTGTTTCAGATCATCCACAATGTCTTCACAACAACAACAACCACTTCCACCTATCACCAAAGCAGAGTTATTTCCACAAGGATTCAAGGCTAAGTATGGAAAGAACAATTCAAGAGTGGTCTTCGATAATATCAAGTGTGCTGAACCAAGTTGTCGAATTGTCATCGAAATCCTCAAAAGACATGAATGCAGGAGTATCTTGGAAGATTCAGATAGTATTCCTGAGATCTACATTCATCAGATGTGGAGCACTATCAAACCAGATGACAATAACAAATTCTTCACATGCACTCTTGACAGAAAACAAGTCAAGGTCACTCCAGCACATCTACGTGAAGCTTTATCTCTACCAAATCCACCAGATACCTCAAGACAATACTGGCCTTCACCCACTGAACAAGACATTCTCAACTTTCTCATTGGTATTGGATATGATGTAGATCCAGATCTTCCACTCAACATCCTCTCAAACATCAATGCCAAGTCCATTCCTCAACCATGGAGAGCTATGTACTATATTCTGATTCGATCAGTGTCTGGAAGAGACAGTGGACACGAACATCCAAGACTTTCTCATGCTCAACTCTTCTGGGGATTTGTTACCAAACACAACCTTGATTTTGCTGCTCTAATCTGGGAAGATCTTATGCATCAAATGCATGGTCTACTCAGAAAACCCTTGACTAAAATCCCATTTGTCCGTTACACTAAGTTACTGATCAGTCTTCTCCTTGATAAGCATCATGATATTTCTAATCGACCCGAAGACAGAGAAAGACATGTGATCAAGATGGACACAGACTTCAAATCAGTATACTTTCCAAAGGAAAGCACTCACAAACAAGGTCTTAAGTTGTTTGATGTTCTACTTACTGATGAGGTCAGGGAAACTCCTGCTTACGCAGATTACATTCAAGCTTATGAGAAGAAGCTTGTCGGCATCACTAAAATGACTGAGGGTACAGGTTCTTCCAAGACTCGTTCCAAAAGTAGTAGAGCTAGTAAAACTGGAAGTGCATCAAGTGCTCCAAAGAAACCAACCTCAAGCAAGAGGAGAATTATTAAGACTGCTCCGAAACCAAAAGTTGAAGAAATTGGTATTCGTGATGAATCCTATGAATCCTCCGAAGACACTGAACCAGAAGTAGAAATACTTAATGAGCAAGAAGCCGAGTTTCAAACAGAGCTTGACTTAGAGAATGCTACTAAGGCAAGTATTAAGCAGAAGAAGATTGATGAAGAAAGAAGAGCAGAACTACAAAAGAAAGTTATGAGGGAATTGGAAGCAAAGAAGAAGGAAGAGATTGCTAAGGGAGCAGGAGGATCAGGAGCCACTCCAGCACCAGTTTTATCCTCTAATCCGGTTAATCAACCCGGTGCCTTACAAACTTCCACAGTTCAGCCAAATACGGTTAATCAACCCGCTATGGCTACATCTACGGTTCCCCCTCCTCCATCAAGCTCGGTTAATCAACCCGACTTGGATAATCCACCACAATCTGAATCAGAAAAGATTGTCTTCACAGAAAATGAAATTTCAGATTCAATGTTTGATGACATCCCACTTCAAGAGGAAGAACATCATCAAGATAACACTGGGGAATGGGGAGATTCTGAGGAAGAGAAGGAGGTTACTGGATTCAAGACTACTAAAGCTGCTAATGAGCTGGAGGAAGAACTTGCTGAAGCAGAAAGGAAAAGGAAAGAAGAAGAGGAAAGGAAACAAAAAGAGGATGAAGAAGCTGATAACTACATTATCTCTCCACTTCATGATTCTATGAACATGAATAAGTCTCCTCAACAACAACCACGAGATCAGACTCCTCCCATTTCTTCTCCCAAACCTAACACACCTCCTAATTCACCTCCCAAGCATCCAACTCCTCCAGAATCACCGAAGAAATCTCCAAAACCTTCATCTTCATCTCACAAGAATTCTGCTTCTCCTAATTCATCATCATCTATACCATCACTCACTCCATCACCATCGAAGTCACCACCACACAAAGGCAAAGCAACATTAGCAGAAAGATTGAGAAAAGTCATGAAAGGAAAACATGTAAGAAAAATCGCCAAAGTCACAAGAGTTGAAGTTCTCTCACCTTTATCCAGACAAATTAAGAAAGCAGCAAAGCTTGCTCAAGCAAGAAAAGAAAGCAAGTTGCAAGATCAAATGTCAGAAATGAAGAACCTTATCAAGGATCTGTCAGAACAAGTCAATGAGATGCAGGAAACAAAGCAGAACATGGATGAGCTCCTTAAGTTTGATTTTCAAGATCATATCAAAAGTAATACAAGACATTATGTCAAACGCTTCACTGCTGATCTTCAGAAAAATATTAACGAGAACGTTAATACTCAACTTGATGTCAAGGTCAAAGAAGCAATCATCTCAAATTCTGGCTTCAAGCAACTTAAAGACTTCACAACAGAAGAACTCAGACTTGAACTTCTCAACAGACTCCATGCCATGACATCTCCTTCTCCTGAAGATATCAGTCTCATTAAGTCAATTGAAGCACACATTGAGAAGGTTTCTTGCAAAGTTGCTGCTGATAAGGGTAAAAGAATTCGTGATGACGACAATGAGGATCAAGATCCAAATCCCACACAGAAGAAACAAAAGAATGGGAGTGGATCAGGTATTCACATTCAGGAGCCAACAGAACAGAAAACATCTTCACCATCTCCAAATCGTCAAGAATCTGGTCCAAAGGAAACTGAGCATCACTTTGAACATTTCATTAGTGAAGATGTTGAGTTTCAACCTCAAGATGATCCACCTCAATCACCTCCAAAACCAATAAAAGCCAAACCTTCCAGCAGTAAGAAATCTTCTGGAGAACCAGCTGTGATTACATGGTTAGACACTGAGGAAGACTTACAAGGAAACGAATGGTTTGACAATCTTGCAAAGGCTCAAATCAATGACGACGAAGCTTCAAAGATAGAAGACAGCACGTTTGAATACACTCAGAAAATCAAACATGCATTCAACATTAAGAAAATGACAAAAAGAGAGCTTCGTAGAATCAAGAATGATGCCTTCACTCTTTTAAAGGATAAATCTGCAAGTGCTGCTGAGTTGGAATATCATTTGGAGAACATTGCTAGGGCATTATCCAAAGACTACGATTGGACAAATCCAGATGTATACAGGGAAGGTGGTCTTGATAGTAAGAAACGTCCATACATCACTGACTGGACAAAACCACTTCCGGTGATACGACCATATCATGGAATGTCAGAAATTCCATTCGCATTCTTCTTCAATCAATATCTGGAACTACTCGTGCATGGGGCTTCCAGTGAAGTAAAATATGCTACCTCAATCACCTTCACTCCTGCTGCAAACTACACAAATCCTGCCATTGAAGAAGAAGCTAGACACCGTAAACTCTTCATCAACAAAATTGCAAAATATGATCGTGACGCTGAACTTGGAATTCACCACTGGTTTGACAAACGCAAGTCGTGGTACAAGTACAAGCTTGGCCTCATGGCCTCTCGTGAAAAGGTGTTCAGTGATCTTCGTATAAAGGCAGTGATTGATGCTAAGGGATCACAAAAGCTTGGATGCACATTCATTTCTGAGATCTCCGTTCGCAGACAAGATAATCTTATTTACACGTTCAATGAAGCAGATTTTCCTGAACTCAATCTCAACGACATTGAAGACTTGTATTTGATGAAAGTACAAGGGAAGCTGAATCACCTCAATCCTACTCTTCTGTATGCATTTAGCACTGCTATATGCCACTTCATCAGAAGAACAGTGATCAAAGAACGTGTAGAAGATCTTCAACTTGGAGTTGAAAGTTATCAGAAGAAACTGAATCTTGAGGAACCCATGTTTACTCTCACTGACAACAAGGAACCTCAATACTTGCTCAAGACCGACCCTATCTTTGGATTCGTCTACAGAAGTGCAACAAACACTAACCGTTTCATGCCTCATAAGGAGATTCACAAGTTCTGTGACGACACTCTAAAGAATGTTCGAGATGGGTTAGTCACACGGGTTCAGGATCAAATATTGAAGAAGCACAAGAAATGGAATCATCAACAGCTCAGGCAGGTCAAGAATTTTATATGGTCGATCGAAGAAAGACTCTACAGAAGGGATCAGATGAGGAGATTGGAAACTTATGTTGGTGGTCGTCCTCCATTTGCCATCAGATTATTCCAGAGAACAGATCCAAAATTCACCACTTTTGGCAGAGGCGGTTAATTTGTAAGAATTTGATTTCAATATTCAATATTCATTCAATATTCTTACTTATATATGACTGTTAAATTGACTACGGCTTGTGCACACATAACAGTGTACAACCCGGTCCCCAAAGAAAGGACCCTGAGGTACGCTTCAGTGCCTCAATCCTGAAAAAAGGAGCGAAAGCTTCTTACTTATGAGCAGAATTAAAATCAGAATGTTTTCCAACGTTTTTCAAACATTCTGCTCATAAGGACAAATATTCCCTTGTTAAGGGGGAGTATTTGAAAAACATAATCTTTGTTCAAAGACTTATCAATGTTCTTGAAAATTCTTCCCTAAAACTCAAAAACAGCATATTTTAATCATAAACGTTTTTTTCAAAAACATCATGAGTATGCTATTTTTGAGGGGGAGAAGTAAAAAGATGATTAAAATATGAAGTCTCATTTGCTGGAATCTCGTGTGCTCAAACTCAGAAATGACCCTCGAATTGACGAATAGGAAAGTCAGTAGTCGAAAGGACATGTCCTGGACGGGTAATAATTTCAAGCTAGTTTATCTGGTGATGTAAGCGTGTCTCGCAAAGGATGTGTCTGAGTAGAATGTACCAAATTCGAGCGATAATCTTTGAATCTGATCTGGACGGGTAATAATTTCAAGCCAGTTTAACTGATGATGTAAGCGTGTCTCGCAACGATCAGGTTCATTGAAAGTCAATCAATTCAAAAGTGCCAACTCTTTCCGGCATGTGCAAAATTCAAAATTTAATACTTATGCGCACATGTTAAGGGGAGTATTTCTGAAAATCATCAAACTCTCAAGGTGTCAACAAAATGTCTTTACAATTATCGACACTTTGAGAGATTTTCAATGGTTTGGTTTATGGCATCATTAGGATAGTCATGGAGTTATAAGGTGACTAAGGTTAGGGAAAACCGTCCTATGATCCGCCAGAGCCAGAGGGATCTACCCAAGGACAATACCAATAGTTTAGAACTAGAAAGTCCTAGGTATGATATAAAAAAGGAGAAAATGAATGAACGGAGAAAGAAGGGGTTGAAGAATTAAAAAGAAAAGCAAAGAAAAGGGTGAAAAGAAATAGCCCTCCATTTGTTCAACCTTAGGGCAGACACCGGGTTCAATTCATAATCTACTGGTTGATGAGCATCACCGGTATTGAAGTCCAAAGACGTCATGGACCCAGTGACGCACTAAAAAACCTTCTAAGCCACTCAAGTGTCTCTCAAAAGACATTTGTTTCATTGACACGGAGAACCCTTCATAATCTATCGACATCTCATTACGAGATTGTTGATATTGAAAAGCAGGCAATCTGCTCCACGCCTCCGATGACCAAACAAATGTGCACTAATTGAGTCTAGAGCCATGAGATTCATCAAAAGATCTCTTAGGTACACTTAGAATTACTCTGGTGTTCTACATCATGGGCATCAGGTGTAAATTAGGAAAAGTGTCCTTCGCAGATCTTAGCAATCTGCCGAGAACATTCATGAGAAAAGTCACATTAGTGATTATCAATGATTGAATGGAAACCCTGCCAGAACAACATCAAACAACTCTGACAGCAGGTCACTTCGGTAACTCCTAGTGGGTTACGCTTAGTGTTTGCTCCAAACGGTCTACAGTCGTGGGGTGATCTCCAGCGACTCACTGAATCGTGGGTGCACTTCGGTGTGTCCGTGTAATCCCTTTCGGGGGAATCCGGTTCAGAACGGTCTGGGTTAGGATGTGAGAAAATCTTCACACTATGCTGTTGATGATCTCATGTCTAAGCCTGTAAGTACCGGTTGGTTCGTGCTGATGCTGCTGCTGATACTGCTGCTGCTGCTGCTGAGGAGCTGGAGTTCAACCATCAAGACTCCATCATGTTCATATCTTGAAGTAATGTTTTTCACAACGACTCAGTAACATCAAAAAGTTCAAAATATGATTCAAAACAAAACAAAGACATATGAGCATGATGGAGAAGACAAAAAGACGTTGGAGATTGGCAGAAAGAGACAACATCACATCATCATCAAACAAGAACAAAGAAACAAAGATTATCAAGACGTCGGAAGCCTAAGAAGCAAAGAAGACGTCAGGCAACATTGATGATCAAGACTTAGGGGGAGATTGTTAGGAACACGTTTTAAATATTTACAAGTCTTGTTCATTTATAATGTTGCACATTTATTAGGACTATATTGTTTGTAAATTTGGACCGGTTCATTAGTAGTCCATGAACCGGTCACATGTGCTAGTTTATTCTTATCCCATGTGAAGGAATATTCCTAGAATTATTCCTCCTCCCATTGCCTATAAATACAAGGCAAGGGATTCATTTTCATTGTGGGTTTTCTATTGTAAGTGCGGAAGCTATGCTTGTGTGTGAATCGAATTAGTGAAAACCTTCCATCTTATTCTTCTCTTCTTATTTCTCTTATTTACTTTATCGTATTTAGCTTATTACATTTCCATACGTAGCTTAATATCTAAGATAAGTAGTAGTTCGTGTGTGGTGTTGAGATCATTATAGTGACCTACAATTTCTTTCTTGTGACTACAAAGCTGGTAACACTCATTCTTGTTAGTAACATAGAGTTTCGCATAAATCTTAATGAAGTAAGAGAATGACACTGAACAACCAGAACCGGGATTGCCAAGAAATATAAACCCCCTATCGAGATGCTTTATTAGATTATGCCAATAATGGTTGAATAAAGGAACATGAGTAACGTCTGTCTCAAAGAAGTGAGACCGGGACGGTGCAATCTTGTCCGATATCGGGAAAGATTGCACCGTCCCTGTCTCACTTCTTTGAGACAGACGTTACTCATGTTCCTTTATTCAGCCATGATTGGCGTATCCCGATAAAGAATCTTGATAGCAGCTGTGTATATCTTGGTGATGAAGCGAAAAGTGTACCGCTTTTAAGGGGTCATTCAAGCCCTAAATCGTATTTATTTGATCAAATATTGTCCTAAATCGTTCCTTTTGTCATTTTAGGTACTTTTGAGGAGAAATCTGGAAAAGGAGGCATTTTGGACGTTTTTGGAGCATAAAAGTGAAGAAAACGACAAAGTCTCAAAATCATGCTAAAAGTTACCTTTGACGGCGTCAGGATTATCCCTGGACGGCGTCATGGCTTGGCAAGAAAAGGTGGATGTGAAATTTACTCATGATAAGCCAGAGAAATTTGCATGGGAATTCTGACGGCGTCACGCTTTAATCTGATCAAGGTCGTCACGGCTTAATTTAAAGAGGGACGGCGTCACCCCTAATTCTGACGGCGTCAACCCCTGATAAGCCAGAACGGATTTTGGAGAGCTAAAGAGGGACGGCGTCAAGAAGGTCATCCGGGAACCCTAAAAGCGGCGAGGTGACGGCGTCACACTCCATAACGTGACGCCGTCAGATCTTAAAATCTATATATAGTTTTGCAATTTTTTGTCATTAGTGTGGAACTTATTGAGGAACTTTGTGTGTGAAAACCCTAAGACAAATTTGGCAGCTTTTTCAAGGCTTTTTACCTTGAGATCTTCCATGTTACATTGAAGATAAGTTATCAATTAATCATTCAATATGTCTATGTGTTGTTTGATTCTATCTTGTTCTTGTCTTTTGTTTAACATGCTAGGCTAGATTTATCTTCTGTTTGCTTAGATCTAATGAAACCTAGCTATTGATTATTGGTTATTAGTGTGTTGTTAGTTGTATTGGATGATTGTTCATCTATGTTAGGCTTAAGAAAACTGGCTAACTTCCTATTCGGTAACTTGCTTGAACGTCTTAAGAAACATGAACCAATGCGTACTAAAGGTTTTTATGGTTGTATTTAATGCACAAGCGAATTCTAGTGATCCCATGTTAGGAGCTTCCTAGCCGGCTCGACATAGGAGTGAAGTAGGAGCTTGTAGAGTTGGGGAAGTACGTACGCCACCCCACAAATGGTATTAAGGAATACACCCGTCATCCACGCAACTAATACACACTAATCAACCGGTAAAAGATAGTTAGGGAGTAAGGAAATCTAAGTAAACACATTTCCCTCCACATAAGTTTTCACCAACATTTTCATTTTCTGTTATTTTATTTTATTTGCATTCGTAGTAATTTGGGTTAGTTGACTAGCAACTAATTCCGCCCACTCTTTCAAACCCGAGATTTTACTTGCTTTCATAAAAAAATATAAAAAAAAAATACAAAAAGAATCTTCTCTCACCCTTAGACCTATTAGAGTAGTTTTTCACACCTAACGAACACTATTCCCTGTGGAGAACGATCAATCCCCCGTACTTACCACTACACTATACTACATCGGTCAGGTACACTGCCTGGTGGGGTTGTAAGCCTCTTGAGATCCCTCGAGAGGTAAAACCTGTTGTAAGGTTGCAAAACCACGCATCAAGTTTTTGGCGCCGTTGCCGGGGAATAGTTATTGTTTAGGTTGAATTTTTATTTTATAGGTCTACTCACTAGATTCCTTTCTAGTGAGATTTTTATTTTATTTTTCTAGGTTTTCTTTAGTCTATCTTTTTTTTTTTCTTCGTTTCTTTGTTCGTAACCATTACCATTAGACATCATGGAAGATGGTAATATCCTTGATCCCAACATCCCACCACCACAACAACCACCACCACCTTCTAGAGCCCGTACTTTAGGAGAGTACTCCCGTCCTAGCCACCATGGCTATCGAAACACCATTGAGCTCACTCAAGGAGCCAATGTCACACCCTTGCGATCCGACACCATCCGGTTGGTGCAAAGCGGATGCGCATTCCATGGACTTCGTTCTGAAGATCCTAATCAACATCTCAAGGACTTTCTCAAAATTGTTGATTCTATAGACCTTGATGTTGCCACTCGAGAGACGACCCGATTGCGTCTCTTTCAATTCTCTCTGCGGGACCAAGCTAGTCAATGGCTAGAGCGTCAACCCGCAGGATCCATCACCTCTTGGGATGATCTCACCACTCGTTTCCTTGCTCAGTTTTTTCCACCGGGAAGAACTACCAAGCTAAGGAATGATATCTTGATGTTCCAACAACGTCAAGGTGAAACCCTCTACGAGGCATGGACTCGATTCAAGGACTTACTCCAAAAAGTCCCTCACCATGGCATAGAACTTTGGCTCCAAGTCCAAATCTTCTATGACCATATCAATCTCTCCACGAGGCAAACCGTTGACCAATCGGCCGGTGGTAAGCTACGTGATCTAAGTGCGGAACAATCATGGGCTCTCCTAGAGGATCTTGCTCTTTATGACAACGAAAGTTGGAGTGATCCCCGTGATTTGAATAAAACGGTCAAGGCAATATCTTTGCCTTCGAACAATTCAAGCACTTCCGACCGTAGGATCATAGAACTTGAAGACCAAGTCAAGTTTCTCATGAAATCCTACGAGGCTCCTAAACCTTCAAGCCAAGTGAACAAAATCACTTCTTCGTGTAAATTATGTAGTGGTCCCCATAACACTCATGATTGCATGGAACTCCCCAAACAGGCTTTCAAAGAATTCGCATCCTCGCGAATCGATAAGGCGGGAGATAAGTGGCTTACTACTAATTATGGACACAAGAATTCCGAAGATAGGTATGAGGCATGGAAGAGTAAGCCAAATTTTAGTTGGAACCAAACTCGAAGCGTATCATTCAATGACTCTACCCCACTCACCTGGTCTGAACATTATCCTCAGCAACATACGCATAAACAACAAAATCGCGAGGAATCACTGCAAAAATTCATTCTCTCTCAAGAAACACAGCTCTCCAAACTTGAGAATCAATTCAGACAACAACAAGTTGATATGAACAACAAGGTTGATAACCTGTTAAAGGTTATCAATGATCGCCTTGCTGGCAGGTCAACTTGTGAGTTGGCACGAGTTAATGAGATCAAATCTGTCACGGTGACTCACCAAACACCCCCTCTTGTAAAAATCAAGCACCCTAGTAAACTCTTCAAACACATATCACAAAACGGAAAAGAAACTGGAGATACTCATACCCCGTCGAAACCTCTCCACTTCGTGAACACCATTACAACAATACCTGTTCCTAAACCCAATCTGGACCAACAATCAACCGAGAATGTGGACAATGGAATGGAGGGTGAAGTTCCTAAAAAGAACCCCGAGGCGCCCGACGACTATCTAGACTCACCAAAGAACTCGAGTACAAGAGAGGTGAGTGATGAGAAGGGCTCGGAAGAGAAATCCGAAATGCCTCATGAGCTCCCAGTACTGCTAGACCGCCCCCTGGTGGAGGAACTTGAGAGGAGCACATCAAAGTTGCCTATGGGATTTGGAGAAAGAATAGAGGATGGCGCTCCCAGGGTCTTTAAGATATCTTGCACCACTAGGAAAAAGTTCATTAAAGATGCCTACATAAACCCCAATTCTTCTCTGAATGAAATATCCCTTTCTCTATATAACGAGGCCTTCACCGAACAGGTCAAATATGAAGGGTCTAATATCATCGGGGTAATAAGAAGGGTACCAATTGTGATAGAAAAGTTCCTCTTTCATATCGAGCTAACTGTATTTAATAACATGGACTCTATCATTAGCCCACCCTTAGCTAGCCTTGTTCTAGGCAAGCCATTCATAAACGCAACGGGAGTGATACTCGATGAGGATGATAGGAGTGCATTATTTACTGATGGTGTCAGGAAAGTGATTTTTCGGGATGGCTGTGAAGAAGTGTATGAGTATCAACCATCAGCATGTGGCAACACATGGGGGCTATGCGGTAGAAGGCCTGGCCGAATTAAGCGATGTGATCCGAATAATCTCAAAATACCTTGCATGATTGGTCACAAGCATTTTTATAATGTTTACATCGACACATGTTTACCCAAAAATGTGATGTCCCTGTTTCATTATAACAACATTTGCAGATGGGGAATGATTCATAAAGGGAAGGACGACATTGGCATAGATGATGATGTACAGGTGTTTGTAGGAAACATGACATTCACTATGAGCTTCGCAATCGTCGATAATATCGAAAAGTACATCGATCCCAGGTTATCACAAGTTGTTTTTGGGGCACCTTTTTGCAAGGCCACAAGCTTGGTTGTGGACGAGCTCAATGGGATCATGACTTTCACCGATGGGATTAGGGAAATCTCATACCAAACGCCTTACAAGATGAGAGAATTCAAGGAGATTGATTATGATGGGCTCGATAGGTTAAGTTCCCAACTCGTGTTATGTGATGATGATGTGAGAAGGGGATGTAAGGACACTTTTGACCTGTCAAGTGGATTCTTTAAACATGATAAGGAGCTTAGTTCTAAATACCGAAACAATCCTTTTGATCTCGAGGACTCGAAATACCTTTACTATGAAAGTGATTCTGATAGAGAATCAAAGGAGAATGGCCTAGGAACCGTGACCAATGATGGAGTCACGTAATGTGCGTGACTTTGAGTCTAGCTACAAGACTCGTTAATAAAGAAAAGCGCTTCTTGGGAGGCAACCCAAGTTTTATTTGCTTTATGTGTTTATTTATTTGTTTGTTTGATTTTATTTGTTTCCGTATGTATGTTTAAATTTTATTATTATTGATTCATGTTAAAAACTAATTTGTGAAAATGCTTTATCTTGTTTTTAACTTCGTCTTAACTACATATAAAGGTATTTTGCAAAAGTTAAGTGTAAGGGAAATCTAAATCGGTTTATTAGAACACAAATGAACATGAATCGTAATAGTAATAAATGAACATACATATTAGTATTTGTTTGAGTCAAATGCTTGTATCGAGTCATAATGATGTTTTGCAGGATTTCCAGGAAGTAAGGTATATGTTTTTCCAAAATTTTTTCCGGAAACTTAACATGAGAATTCTGTCAGATCATATCTTACGGCGTCAGGAATTACAACCTGACGGCGTCAGGTTTAATTTTCTGAAAATTTTTGAAAGTTTTGTTTTCATAAAAAGTTTTTATTAAATCTATAACTTATAATCTCCAGGAATCTGCAAAATTATCATTCCACAAGCATTATATCCTTATTATTAGAGTTTATCCCGCCGATGTTATGCAGGTTTTCGTGTTTGTTTTCTCAGGTTTAACAGGTTATTTTGGACAAGGAAATGTTTTTGGATCAAGCTTATGGCGATGCATTAGTCATGGAGCTTCAACATTACCTTGGAAGAAGATCTAACCGTGTTACTTCATTATCCACCGAGCGAATCAGGGGAGTATTTGATTTCATTCTTTTACTTTATGCTTTTACATTTGTTATTTGAACATTGGGGACAATGTTCATCTTAAGTGTAAGGGGGGGTAAAAGTACGATTAGAGAATGCTATTACGCTTGATTTTTGTTTGTTTAATAGTAGATGTGTAATAAAACTGAGATAAATACCTGTTAGGGCAATTTTAGTGCCAAATTTAAAAATTTTTACAACATTTAGGAGTGAAACTTTGATCTTAATGAGCGTCTCACGGATAGGAGTTATATGACTAGCACGAAATCGTACCACTAAAAAATTTTCCACCCCAAATATGTGAGGTTCGCCCCTTGAATTGGTAGGAAAAGCATTTATGCTATGATGTGTGTACCGGTAGCAGTTAGATTCTAGAACTTGCGTTAGGACCATTCCGAGGCCACAAGTGAGACTACATTCGTGTAGTTAGATTTACTACATGATAAGAGGCATTAGGATTAACCCATTGTTTTACACCTGTGTTTTTGTTATAATTACTTTGGCTACATTGGTCAAGTAATTCTCCCACACCCTTTGCGTTGTACTCATTTTTAGTACACGATACCCCTAGTACACCCCTCAGAGCCTATCTTTTCGTTTCTAACTTTAAGCATTTTACTTAAAGGAAGAATTTGTTTACACCCCACTTAAATGTACACCCAAATCGCCTTAGCCTACCTTGTATGCACTCATTTTTAGTGCATTATTGTGACAACATTTGTTTAAACCCCAAGTTAATTATCTAATTGATTACATGGTTGCTAAGTCGAGTCATATCCTTGTACATATTGTTTTGGGACGATTGGGACTCATGGGTAAAGTACTAGTGTAATGGAGTAATGGGGAAGAACATCATTTATTACCCCCATATGTGCTAAATATTTTAAAAGTACTCCAAGTTTTTCAATTATCTTAATTCGAGTCATTAGAATAGTAATTTGTAAAGTTATGTAAAAGTTCAAGTGTAAGGGGAATGCATCGCCCCTTTGATGTATTATTTTGGATGGTAGGGCAAAAGTGTATGCAGCAAAAAAAAAAAAAAAAAAAAAAAAAAAAAAAAAAAAAAATCGAAAAAATCAAGAAAAATACAAAAAAAAATGAGAAAAAGAAAAGTAGAAAAATCCTACGGACTACCATCCCGTTTTATTTTATGTTTATTTTATGTTTTTGTTATTTTGTTTTTAGCTTAAGATCGAGTCGAGTCTTGGCTTAGCAACATTGTATAGTACATGTAATTGATCAAGATCTTTAACTCGCCACCAGTAAAATATCCTTTATCCAACAAAACCGTGTTTTCCTTCTCCCTACACCTAACGTTATAACCCGCTTAAAAGCCCTCTTTGATAGTTTATCTTAGGTGCTTACGCCTAGTGGAGGAGGTTTTTGATCCTTTCCCAAGCCTATGGTAATCTATTTGCTATGACAGGTAGTGAGAGATATTATCCGTTTTCATTTATGAGATTTATTTTGATGACACTTGAGAGATGTAAGTATCTAAACACTACTTGTGAGGTGCTAGTATGTAATCTCCGTGCTTATTATGATTAAAGTGGAACGAATATTTGTTGTAATTGCTTTTATGTTAGCATTAAATGACCCCTAACTTGTATTTTGATTAGAATAAAAGCGCATTTGCTTGAGGACAAGCAAATCTCAAGTGTAAGGGTATTTGATGAAGCGAAAAGTGTACCGCTTTTAAGGGGTCATTCAAGCCCTAAATCGTATTTATTTGATCAAATATTGCCCTAAATCGTTCCTTTTGTCATTTTAGGTACTTTTGAGGAGAAATCTGGAAAAGGAGGCATTTTGGACGTTTTTGGAGCATAAAAGTGAAGAAAACGACAAAGTCTCAAAATCATGCTAAAAGTTACCTTTGACGGCGTCAGGATTATCCCTGGACGGCGTCATGGCTTGGCAAGAAAAGGTGGATGTGAAATTTACTCATGATAAGCCAGAGAAATTTGCATGGGAATTCTGACGGCGTCACGCTTTAATCTGATCAAGGTCGTCACGGCTTAATTTAAAGAGGGACGGCGTCACCCCTAATTCTGACGGCGTCAACCCCTGATAAGCCAGAACGGATTTTGGAGAGCTAAAGAGGGACGGCGTCAAGAAGGTCATCCGGGAACCCTAAAAGCGGCGAGGTGACGGCGTCACACTCCATAACGTGACGCCGTCAGATCTGAAAATCTATATATAGTTTTGCAATTTTTTGTCATTAGTGTGGAACTTATTGAGGAACTTTGTGTGTGAAAACCATAAAACGAATTTGGCAGCTTTTTCAAGGCTTTTTGCCTTGAGATCTTCCATGTTACATTGAAGATAAGTTATCAATTAATCATTCAATATGTCTATGTGTTGTTTGATTCTATCTTGTTCTTGTCTTTTGTTTAACATGCTAGGCTAGATTTATCTTTTGTTTGCTTAGATCTAATGAAACCTAGCTATTGATTATTGGTTATTAGTGTGTTGTTAGTTGTATTGGATGATTGTTCATCTATGTTAGGCTTAAGAAAACTGGCTAACTTCCTATTCGGTAACTTGCTTGAACGTCTTAAGAAACATGAACCAATGCGTACTAAAGGTTTTTATGGTTGTATTTAATGCACAAGCGAATTCTAGTGATCCCATGTTAGGAGCTTCCTAGCCGGCTCGACATAGGAGTGAAGTAGGAGCTTGTAGAGTTGGGGAAGTACGTACGCCACCCCACAAATGGTATTAAGGAATACACCCGTCATCCACGCAACTAATACACACTAATCAACCGATAAAAGATAGTTAGGGAGTAAGGAAATCTAAGTAAACACATTTCTCTCCACATAAGTTTTCACCAACATTTTCATTTTCTGTTATTTTATTTTATTTGCATTCGTAGTAATTTGGGTTAGTTGACTAGCAACTAATTCCGCCCACTCTTTCAAACCCGAGATTTTACTTGCTTTCATAATAAATATAAAAAAAAAATACAAAAAGAATCTTCTCTCACCCTTAGACCTATTAGAGTAGTTTTTCACACCTAACGAACACTATTCCCTGTGGAGAACGATCAATCCCCCGTACTTACCACTACACTATACTACATCGGTCAGGTACACTGCCTGGTGGGGTTGTAAGCCTCTTGAGATCCCTCGAGAGGTAAAACCTGTTGTAAGGTTGCAAAACCACGCATCACTTGGCAATCCCGGTTCTGGTTATTCGGTTTCATTCTCACACTTCATTGAGATTTGTGCGGAACTCTATGTTACTAACAAGAATAAGTGTTACCAGCTTTGTAAACACAAGAAAGAAATAGACCTGTCAAGTTTTTGGGAAAATTCAGATGGTGTGTGCGGTCAACTTATTGTTCATGCTAAACATGGATACACAACAATGTATTACATTCTACTAAAGGATGCAATAGATACTGCATTGAAGGTTGAGTTTAAAACAGAACCGGATACCCTCCTCGTCTAATTCGTGGATATTTACAGGCTTATTATGGTGATGAATTTCTATATAAATGTCAATCTGGACCCATATGTAAAGATTTCTACATTGCGGTACTCTTCCTAGCCGGGCCTTCTTATGAGCTAATGGCTGGCTATATTCCGCTGATTAAATCTTTCCTGGTCGTACCAACCAAGGGCTCACTAATAATTAAAGCATACTTGCAGGATGTTGGTTCTAATAAAGTGATTATAGATGGCACTTCCAATTTCAAGCCACTACTCCACGGTTGCAACCGTGGTACTATTACCGGTTCGGAAGATTGCTCTTTGAATATAGAAGTCTCTTGGGACTACCTAGATCGATATATTTGATATCTATCTGGTTGTATGTTATGCTATTTGACAATCTTTTGATGGGAAAGAGAACCTCTCATGTTTTAAGTGAACATGAGATCCTCTCGTGTTCAAAGTGAACATGAGATGTCGTGTTGGTAATGAGAGCAATTGAAATAGCGGGCCATCGATTTACTCAAAAATGGCCCCTCATCTCAGTTGTCTTGCTTCTAATTGGTCAAACATGACATTTTGAACATAAGGATCTCAATTCTTTTTTTATGTTAGTAATTTATTTGTTTTTATGAAATATATCAATTCCTTTGCTCTTTATTCGTTCTGTTTAATGAGTGTACTAAACTAATACATGGGGTTTGTATGAAATTTATATGTTTGTACTAAACTAATCCATATGTTTTGTATGAAACAAAGGGCCTGACATGCTATATATATATATATATATATACACACTAGACTTCAAAGCCTATATATATTGATAGCTATTCTGGATTAGAGATGACTAGAAGTGATTACATTTTTAGACTTACAATTTATTGTTGTTCTCATTTGTAACCTTGTATTTCAGATTTTCCCTTTGTAACCTTTGAAATTCGTTTGTATTATTTAAGTCATATGCTTATGTTTGCTTTGATATGTCACCATAACATAATACTTCTACCCTTATCGGGTTGGGGTGTTAACCAATGGGCGGGCATGACTTATAAGCCCTCCCGGGCATATAAGCCCGCCCGATGAGCGGGCATGACTTATGAATATCGTTGAAAAAAATTAGTTAACGAAAAATAAGATATAAGCATAGAATGTTATTTATTCAATACATTAACAATGGGAAAAAATAAATGTCTGTCGAATATGAAAGAAACAAAATCACAAAGTAGTGCATAAAGAAAAAGTATACAATCAAATAAACTCAAATGTTATCACAACAAAAAATCATCAAGTCATCAAGTCCTTTATGCTCTTCACTCTTGAGACATCCACATATACTTCTATGTGTGAGAAAACTGGCCAACAAATTTATCGAATGCATAAAGAATGAAAAGAAATAAGTTTTCATCAAATATAAGAAAATAAAAGTTAATAAATTTCCACAATAAAAAAGTATAAACTTACATGGGCTTGTAAAGACTTGATCTCGGCACTCTGCTCCTGCTTTTTTGACATACTTTTTCAACTAAAAATTAAACCTTTACATTCACAAGTAAAATAAGAAAAACACGACTAAACAATAATTCAGTAAAGGTTGACGGGCCAGGAAGAGCAGGAAATAACCGCGAACTTGTGAAGATGATGGTGCAGGTACAAACCCCAAAAAAGGAAACAAATCGGGACACCATTGGGCACATCAGATAATCTTTTTTGGCCGTTAATCTCAACCCTTTCAAGGACATTAAATAACAAATTGCATCATTGAACTGACCTTGAGCCCATCTTTATAAGGGATTGTGGAGCCGTGGGGCATATGAAATGATAGATGAGCGTTGAAATAAAACGATGATATGAAAGTAATGACGCAACAAAAATTACCTCGCAAGTTGTGTCAAAGGCAAAACTTGTTGGAACCTCTTTATATTTCAAGTCGCCATCAATGGTCTTGGTGCATCCAATGAATTGAGTCTTTAGATACTCGTGTAGGATACAACGGTTTAGTTGTAAGATACAGAAGAACTCTGATTTGTGGTCAATTTTGTAATGACGTGTCCGAGTGGGTAAAATCAAATATATTCATTTATCTAAAAAAACATTCGATCGTCATTTACTGTTAAGTTTTATAAGCATATTTAACCCGTGATCCAATCCATTTAATTCGGGTACTCAACCATTCTGTAGCCTATTCAAGCTGGACACTTCGACCAATTTACTTATAAATATGTGGATTCACGTAAAATTACATCTGTATCGGATCAAATAAGCAAACTCATTTAAAGTAGCGAGGAACCTGGAAGTACTGTAAATAGGAATTGAGTAGCCATAGAACTAAGTAAGCATAGCAGTGATCATAATGTATTTACTCATTCGGACGCTAGATTTGATCCGCTCAAGTTTAGACAGAGGGAATATCTGATTGAGGATAATTCTATAAGTACATAAGCAGTTCTTTCGGTGGCTGTTGAGGAATATCTCAATACCTAATCAGTTACTGTAAATAAGACTAAAATGACTAATGCTGTAGTTACGTTCTGGTGAACCCTTTAGGCTATCAGGTAACTAACTAATACAGAACATATAAGGAGCTTTTCCATATAAGATTTCACCGCTAACTATGCTAAATAATGTCCCCAACAATTATGCTTGTAAATTAACTTATGAACACTTTATCTAAGGATAACTAATAAATAGTCAGAAACGGCCACGTGAAAAGACAATTGGCATTTGCAGAGTTTTTTAAAACACTGCTTTTCTAGCGCTACCAAAAGAAGCATCCAAATACTCACGCTAATTTTACGGTATCAATTATCACTCATAATATAGTTTTGGGCTGCTAAATGTAATAGATTTTTATGCAACACAATCATCATTTGCAGATTTTATATAGTAGAATGTGGAACATAGTTACTAACCTGTTTCTTCTTCTTCTCTTTCAATCCAGTAAATGTGGGTTCAAGACCTTCAGAGACTGCACAACAATTTTGTGTTTCTCTAAAAGTTAATGATGAAAAATCCTATAAAATAAAACACAGAACGTAACTTCTGGAAATCCTTAAGTTGATTCACTTACTGCTCCTTAATTTGTGCTTTGAACAGCCGCAACACTGAAAGAGTTTATGGAGAAGATCCGTTATCTAGAGAAGATCCGTTATCTGTCTGGCGAAAGTAATTGAGTCCCTCACCGTCATCAAAATCACCAACAAATTGCTTATATGAAAATCTGCTAGACAATCTAAATTAGGCAAATCAAAGTCAAAAGCATCATCTTCTTAAGGAGATCCTGTAGTATTCTCATCAGATCGTCAGATTGGTTGACGTGAACTGCTGTTAGAGTGAGATGGTTTTCTTGTTTATTGAAGTTGGGGTCTGATTATCAGTTGTTTAGACTTGTCAGTTGTTGATGGTGAGGGTGTTTGAAGAGCAGGACTGAGCCCATCTTTCTGCTTCCTAAATCTTAGTTAAGTACCGCATAAAAACTACTCATTGATTATAGAAATAAAAACACAATATATTATAGTATTACATGCGTATGGAATCAGTTAAGTGCTCCAATGGCTGATCAGATGCTGGAGACTTCTGGGTTTGTGTAAGTCCACTTTCTACCATCTATTTGACCCATCTAAGATAAAACACAGCCCAAGCCAACTCATTTATAAGTGGTGGGGATAGCAGCCTCAAATAATGGAGTTCTGTAGATTGAGAGTGTGACCAATATTCTTTCACAAGGTGTCCAAACAATGAATCGTCTCTCCGCATTAGTCTCATTGGTTCATAAGCCGCGCTTTTCCCTGTGAAAAGTTGAATTATTTGAGTTATAGATTGGAAAACGAAACTTATAGCCAATCATGGTTAGAACCATGGTGTAATCCATCATAGTTGGTTGCGGTGAGCCATTGTGATGACAATGAAATCAGCAAACTCATATATAATGGTTCCTTGTAACATTGCTGCAAACCATTCAATGAATATTAACCTCAAATGTCATTGAAAAATTATTTACAATTATAAATGAAGTCATTGAAAATCTAGATAGCATGAGACCTACTGAATGTACTTTGGGGAGGAAGAAATAGAATATTATGTAGGCTGCAAGCTGATAATAACATATGTGTATCCTGTTCCAATCCCGGCAAACCCAATCACAGACTTAATAACATGATAGACAGAACCAACTCCAATCCCAGCAAACCCAGTCTGAATAATAAACTATGAGTTGGGAAAAGCTTTTTATAACTTCACTTTAAACTAAATGAGGTAACAACAAACCTCTGGTGAGCTTTAAGTAATTTCAATCAATTATGATCCCCCTATATTATCTAACTTTATCCAGACAATATCTTTTGCTCCATCTCAACACTCGGGTTTGCTCACCATCTTTCCAGACTTCTTTTTCCCACTTGCCCAGGCACAGTTTTGCGACACCATTGGCAAGACCTCAAGTAATATGTTACTGTTCTAAAGCGGCTTCCAAAGCCAGTACCAGAAATAAGTTTTACTTCATGGCGTGTGAGGCTTGCCACGACCTAGAGTATACATGCAATGCTCGGGATGAGAGTCCTTAGAGACCACCACTCGATGTCCCTACTCCACGTCTCTTACTCAAGTGAGTTAAAATAAAAACTACAAACAAAAGAAACATGAAGAAAATCTTAATACGACCCATCGAATGAAAAATTTTATAACGTTGTTTGTGTATCAATCTTTTTAACATGGTGTTCTAAGGTACACAATTTTTTGTAAGCTATGAAAATTGTAATACAATTTTTTTGAAAGTTGACATTTAAATGTAACGCTACAAATGTGTCTAGCTACACGATCTTCGTAAAGTATTGAGTTGCATTTTACTATCACGTAATTTAAATATTTATAATCAGTAGAAAAAGATACAGTTATTATAATTCTTCTTTGTAATATAGTAGTAGAGAGCATGTTACCTTGTGGAGTTTCGTTATTATTGGTGGCACCAGCTTTGAGACCTATAGAACATAGATAAGTCAGATATAGTGCTAGGGCATGCAAACAACTGATTTCGATAATAGTTATTAGGTGCTTCCTAAAGCAAAGTCATAATATAATGAGGCTACCTGAAGCAAAGTCATGGCATAGGTAATAAAGCTTCGCAATATCAGGTAGAATGACAATTAGTAATTGAAGTGATTTTTTGTGTATTCTGCAATGCAGTAGATCACACGTAACCAATCTAGTCAAAAATCATCAAAATGGGTTATTGGCCATTCTGAAATAAACTAATACCTCTAGAAGGGAAACAATCAGATACAAAAAAGGACATCATAATAGAAATCTGGCAGTAAGAACAAAGAGGCAGCATGTGTCGAGAAGTGCAAAATCATATGAATACAACCCACATTGTGTAGCTTTACTAAATTGGACTGGTTCTATATCATATAGAAGATCTGATAGTAAGAGCAGAGACGCAGCATACATGTACATTTACATGCGATATAAGAATTGCTGTCAATCAAATTATGTACCAAGAGATTAGATTGGATCATACTTACGTAACACCAGAAGACAGTAGTATTATCTACATGACATCAATATATAGGCACTTTTATATGAAATATATGAATTTGTTAGCATTGAAATTATATTAAAGTGATGGTCATTCATCTCTTAGTATCTTTGTATGTGTGTGTCGATGTTCATGTAATAGAATAGTAGAAATGGGCTTTGTGTTGGACCAATGTAATATGTATTAAGTGAAGTCAAGAATGATCCAACCCAACATAAAGCCCAACCGATTCTCCAAAGCCCACTAGGGTATTTCTTTCTTTGTATTTAGCACACACTCCATCCTCATTTCTCAGTATGGTTCTAGTTAGGATAAGGTGGAGTGTGTGCTTTTCTCCTTTGTAATCTTTTTTTTTTTTTTTTTATTATTATTATTATTATTTTTTTTGATGTTGAATGTTTTTCTATTAAGCACACAGTTACACCTTTGAACCACCTCACAAATGAGGCATAGTGTAGCTTATATACCACAGCCTTTTTGCCCTAAAGGCTTTTGAGTGGGCTTGTGGGCTTTAGCTCATGGATTAGGCTTTTACATAATATTCTAACTCTAATACAAGCCCACATGATACAAAGTTCTAATACAATGAATGACCATCACTTTAAACATTAAAATTAAAGCTAACAATCTCCCCCTAAGGGATGGTCATTCAAAATATGCACTACGTGATTAGATCTTTAGACTTCTGGGTCTTGAACTTTGTGATTCTTTCTCTATTCTCACAAAGTAGCTATCACTTTAAGGAGTTACGTTGTAGTGCTCAGTGTCTCACGTAGTTGAGGATATGTCAAGAGGTTTTGTACTAATACTTCTGTTAAGGGTATCGGGTACACCGTTCTTAGTCACAAGGATAGTACAAGCTTAAGTCACAAATCTGGGCAATTTTACTTCAGTGTCAAATTTGTCATAGTGGGTTTTCTTCATCAGTAGTCACTACATGAAGCCGTTGTTTTTTATACAGGAGGTTAGATTGGTTCATCGACATCTTCTCACAGGCTGACTGGGTTTAATGATAAAGTGCTTCCAATTAATACTTCACGTACACAACATTATGCTGATTCCGATAAATCGTAACCAGCAGGGGAGAGAAATGTGTACATCGAGAACAAGTTCACGTGATCGGGCTTAATGATTTATGAAATGATTTGTGTCGGAGATTGGTTGATTCTATGTCGTATCCTCCACTCATCTTATTCTTCGTACTTCTACCTTTTCCACCTTCAACAATTTCGGGCAACAAAATCAAGATGATCAGTGGTTCAACTTGTTACTTTGGTGTTATCATTTCATGTGTACGTTATGGGCTGATTTTTCAAATGAAAGATAACTGGGATGCATTTGGTGAGATGAAGATGTTGATACCCTGTTCCCCCAAATGGATAATCTTGAAGAAGGTCGAGTCTACAGTCTGTTCTACATTTTCCACTGCATGTTAGAAGACTAAAGACGAAATGCATTTAATTATCAAAAGACTTCTTCAGATACAGGGCAATCATCAGAAAGGTTGTCAGTTTGGGGGAGAGCACTCAGGGCACGCTGTATTAAACCCTAATTAGATTTGCTCACATGGTTCGTCTGCAAGTAAAGAAATGAAAGCTGAGAAGATTCTGCAAGCTGAACGAAGTAATGACGTTTGAAGACTATTCTTTGTGCTTATGGTTTATATTTTACTTGTAGGGAACATTGTAAGCAATTCCCATATGACTTCACTTTGGGGAGAGATTGTTAGCCTTAAAGTTTTGTCATATATGGGAATTGCACTTCTTTCTTTGTACAAGGACTAGTTTAGACATATTGGCTAAGTTAGCTTTGTATTCTTAGCATAAATACCTTCCTATTCAACACTAGGAAGGTTGAGGATTCACAGGTTCTTTGAGGTGTGTGTGTTTTTTCACTTTCTCTCTCTAGAAATAACACATACACCTCCCAATCAATAAACCGAAATTTATAATGTTTAATCTTTAGTTCATGTTTAATGTGTTTCCTCCACCTCCATACATGAATCTTGGATTCTACAATTGGTATCAGAGCATTAATATATGCCCAAACAAGTCATCTTCGCGGTAGGGTAGAAAGAATCCAAGATTCACGTATGGAGGTGGAGGAAACAAATTAAACACGAACTAAAGATTAAACATTATAAATTTCGGTTTATTGTTTGGGAGGTGTATGTGTTATTTCTAGAAAGAGAAAGTGAAACAACACACACACCTCAAAGAACCTGTGAATCCTCAACCTTCCTAGTGTTGACTAGGAAGGTATTTATGCTAAGAATACAAAGCTAACTTAGCCAATATGTCTAAACTAGTCCTTGTACAAAGAAAGAAGTGCAATTCCCACATATGACAAAACTTTAAGGCTAACAGAATTAGTGAATTACCATCAGTTTGTAGTCTTGTGAGCAACAATCAGTTGCTTGAGGCGTTCAACTTGATCTGCTTTGACGGGTTTAGCCAAGTAATCTACAGCCCCTTCTTTGTAACATCTGTTTAATAATGATAGAAAACACAAAGTTAAAATAGATGCAATATTGAAAACAAAGAGAGACATTAGTCTTAAACCTTTATGATACTATCAACCGTATTTCACCTAAGGTCATGGACAGATTTTTGAATTTCATAAGAAAATTTTCACCACTTCTAATAACATGGAAAATACCGAGCAATTATATAGATTAAGAATTGACGGAATTGATTGGGAATCATACCTCTCAACCTGTTCAACGTCACTATCATAAGACATGATACAGACAAGGACCTGTTTCCACTTAGATGAGTTCTGAAGGATATATCAAAAGTAGAATTAACAATCTTACTGTTAAAATAGGTGTCAGCTTATGTTTATAAGTTAATGTGATTGGATTAGCTTATGCTTGTAAAATGACCAAAACGCAAACGTAAATAAATACTTTTTGACCACCTTGAGAGCAACCACTGTTGTTCCATCAGGCCCGTGGTTACCTGCAATCACAGCTCTGTTCACCCTACGAAACAGGAACAACCCAAAACGACTCAAAAGTGGTCATTTTAAACCACTATTAGGATGTAGATAAATTACTCGATGAAGCAAAAGCGGCATCTACTGAATCTTGTGCTGCAGAATTATGAATAGTTCGTTGAGCTCGGATGAATATCTACCACTGGCAAGGATATGAAGAATCCAATGTGACTGCAAATGAATGTACCAACATCAATCGGGCGGGCATTTTGGAACTCATATAACCTGAACAATTTTAAAAAGTGGCATAAGATATATTAGCCATTCATAACAAGCCTATAAAAAAACAACCTTGTTTAATGTATTATAGTACTTACCACAAACATTACTGTAGTTTTGCTTTACCTGTAATGAGCCTTTTGCCGTGGACTATAGTAATCTCAGTGTCTCATACATTTACTGTGTGGCCTTCTTCATCCTTCTTCATCCTACAGTCAAATGAACGATGCAATGACGGATATAACATACTGTTGCATCACAAAAATAACAAATGGCAATGAAATCAAATGCTAACCAAGCCAAAAAGGCCACGCTCCATATACCACGCATTGATGGAGCTTGTTACTCTATCTAACTTTGTGATATTTACAATTTTTCCTACAAAAATTGAAGTAAACGAAACTTATCCTCCATAAAGTTGACTAAATATTTTTGGACCACTGGCCATCTTACTATTTTTTTTTCTTGTTCCTCCTCCTTCACTTTCACCACAACACTTTCGCTTGCCAATGATTCATTTAAAAAATAACTCATTCGAAGAAAACGAAGCGACAAATTCTATAGGCGTAGCTTTTTACAGTTTAGGCAAAAAATAAGAAGTGTACAATCTGAAAACGTGAGAACACTTACCGATACATAAAGAGCCCATAACTCACCATACTCCATGAAAGCTCCTTCTGAGACTGGTTTCCAGATTTGTGTCAATATTGCCATAACAAAATCGTTGTCGCCCTTCCGAATTCGACCAAAGAATATATTATTAATCAGTACACCTAATCAGAAACCATGAATGCATACTAAAACATCAGTATATATGATTTGGTTTAATATATCCATTCTAGAATCTTTGCATGTGAATGGTACTACTTTGTAATTCCATAAGCCTCTTTAATATTATCTTATCATATATGATGCATAATCAGTAACTAAAAAAAACCACAATTACAATAAAATAATTTAATAATATAGTACCTCTTGTACCTCCCCAAAGTGCATGTAGATCAACCTGCAAAATATTATGAGTTCTAAAGACATAACAAAATCGTTGTTGCCCTTCTGAATTCGACCAAAGAATATATTATTAATCAGTACACCTAATCAGAAACCATGAATGGAGACACGACCAACCTGGATAAATAAACTAAACAAAGAAGTCGACCAACCTAGAAAAATTCGAACATCTCTATTAAACCCAATATCAAGCAACAAAATCAACATATACATACACGTACAGTATAAAAAAATATAAACAGTTAGTTTCATCATTAGGGTTTTTACCTTTGATGTATTATCAGTAGTTGTCTTCTATATTAATCTTTCAATAACCCTAATACATGAAGAAAAAAAAGTCGAACATAATTAGATGAGCATTAGAAAATATCAATCACCCGTTATAACTGCTTCTGTGAGATATTGATTGAAAGTTGCTGCCTCATTGCCCCTGCTCATCTAAAATACGACTATTGTGGACTTTTTTAAGGTGTTTATAATGTATTAATATATTTGTGTATTAGGTACCTTTTTGTAATTGTAATTGATATATCTTCTTAACAACCTGCACATGAAATCAGAGAAGAAAAAATAATACCGTGTGTGTGATAATGAGATGAATGAGTGATATTAGGGTTTTAGGAAAAAAAATATTCCGGATAATGAATAATGAATGGAGTGAATATTGATAATATTGGATTTAGTTAATTAGGGTTACTTAACTTGTAGGGATTCTCCTAATTATCTCATATATTGAATGGAGTGAATATTGATAATATTGGTAATCAACTTTGTTGATGTTACCAACACCTGTTAGGATTTATAAAAGTGATGGTCATTTACGTTTTATATTTTGTAACGTGTCGTTGTATTTAATTAAGTAAAAGTAGTGTATGGGCTTGGACCTAAACTAATAGACTAAATATTGTGTATCAAAGAGTCCATGTAAAAGCCCATCACAAGCCCAAGCCCATCCATATCAAAAAACTATAAATAGAACCTCCCACCCTCATTTGGGAGGTTGGTGTTCTTAGGGTGCTTGAGGCTAGTAGTGAAGAGTGTGTGCTTAATGAAATATACTTTGTCTCTCTACTCTCTCTCTCTAGATCTTATCTTATCTTGTGCTTTAATGATTATTAGTGTGTGTGATAAGGATTGATCATAGGTCCTACAAGTGGTATCAAGAGCCAAACATTGATCTAGGGTTTATAAGTTTTTTTTTCTTCACGTTACTGTTCCATTTGTTGTGTTTCATCTATTTTGTTTTTGTTTTCATCTATTGTGCTACTGTTTCATTAGTTAGTCAAAACAAATCAAAGTAGTCGAACTGTTCACCACGAGCAACTCATTTGATCGAAGCATCTCATTTCATCGAACTAAAATAGTCGAACTTGGTCATTAGTCGAGTTAGACTACATGATCGAATAACTCTTCTTTAGTCGAACTTGGTCATTAGTCGAGTTAGACTACATGATCGAATAACTCTTCTCTAGTCGAATTACTCTAGTCGATCAATAACTTCATCGAACAACTTTCACCGAACAAATTCTTCATCGAGATTGGTTTATTCATCGAACAAGTTTTCACCGAAAAACTTCTCATTGACCAACTTTCTCACCGAACAATTTCATCGAACAGTTTCATCGAACAAGTTTAACCGAACAATTTTTTTTCACCGAGAAAAGTTTAATCGAACAACTCATCGAACAAAATTTCACCGAACAAACTTATAGTCGAACAATTGTTTTTCATCGAACAACTTGTGACCGAACAACCAGAAAATTCATCGAGCAACCTTTTGATCGAACAATTATCATCGAACTAGTTCTTCGAATAACTTGGTTCATCAAGAAACTTTGTAGTCGAATTTATCTATTCGAGCTAGACTTCATCGAACCAACATCATCGAACAACTTCATCATCGAACCAAGTTTACTAGTCGAACGAGTCATTTGATCGAACAAGTGGTTAGTCGAACCAAGCACATAGTCGAACCAAAATTTAAGTCAGTCGAGCCTTTAAGATTAGTCGAGCATCTTCAAGTTGATGATATAAGCTGAAACAAGTAGCTTTTGACAAGTGACAAGCGAATTTGTTTTTTGAAGTGTTTTTGAAGTGTTTGCTGTTGGTGTGTAATAACTTCATAAAATTATACACATGTGTTGCATGTGAAATGCTTCTATCCATGTGAAGTAAATTTAATATGTTACTATAAGACGTGTGTGTTTTATGTGGCAAGTTTTGCATGAGACGTGTTTACCTATAAACGTGTTTGCTTTTGAGTGTGCATGAGACGTGTATAATAACTTTTCACGTTGCATATAACGTGTTTTGCTTTTGACGTGTTTGCTTCAATATAATAGTGGGTTCTATTTAGTTGAATTTAACTATTCAATATATAAACTTTGTGTACTTATCAACTTTGGGGACTTATCAATTTTGTGGACTATCTCAAGTTTCTAAATTTCAAGTTTCTCAAGGTTTATTAAGTTTCTCAACGACTCTTCAAGGACAACGACAAAGGACTTAAAACAAACTCAACTCGTGAACCTTAAACCGTAACCAACCCACTCCTAGATCTTTGCATCGATCCAACATCAACCTTATCACATACCGAAATTGAATGGAATCAAGTTCTCAAGCGGTAAAGATGCCTCAAATTGTGCCATACGCTATTCACTCAAAGGAAAATTGTCTAGCACACTTTAAATCAGTTAAGAGTCAATGTGAGACAATCTCAGAAGCAAGGTTACCGCTAGGGAATCCATATCCATTTCGTCGAGTTTTTGCAAAACTCTTCGGATCTGAAATGGATTATTCAACCTTTAGAAGGACACTCCTACATAACTTGTTTCACATAGAGAACCAAATTGAACAAGGAAGTGAATGCAAAGAAGCATATCAAGCGCTCAAGATGCAGTTTCAATGGTTTCTCGACGTAGATTTCAGAATGATCAAAAAATCTCCAGATTATGAATCAACAAGCCGAATATGGAGTGAATGCGTCACTAGATACCTGGAAGTTGAAACGTTCAGAAATCAGTTGCTTATACTAATGAACACATTGGAATTGGTGCTTACTTAAAGATCACTTCATCTGAAAGGGATGCTGGAAGAAGAGAAATTGAAAGAACGGGAAAGAATTGAAATGGAGAAGCAGAAACGGGAAAGAGAGCAAATTGAAAGAGAAATGCTATTAAAGGAAACAGAGGGAAATGAGAAAGAGGCAAACAAAGAGGAACACACGGTCAATGCGGGTACAACATCTGATGCAAGCTTGGTTTTCACGGAAACAGACACATCTTCAGAACAGCATGGTGAAAGCAACACTCCAAGGAATGATTCGGATGCTGATAGTACACACAGAATTGAAGTTGTTTAGGATACTGAGGATGATCAGATCAGACCTGCACCTGACAAAGTGACATTGGCTACGGTACAACATTCAAACGATAATGATAATGTTGTTATGTTCGATAATGTGTTTGCTCATGACAAGACACATCCTGCGCATCCTGAGTCCATAAGTGACACATATGTGGTTGAACAGTTTGATAGTAATATCACTCCCACAACTCCAGATATGGATCCTAATGGAGGAGAGCCTGCCCAGGATGGATCTTCTTATGAACAAGATCGTGCTTTATTTGCTTCTTTAATCGATAATTTCAAAAATGAACTTGAAAAGTGCAAAGAGGACAATCGCAAAGCTAAGCAAACCAACGTCTTATTGACCAAAGAGCTTGAGGAATTTAAAGAAATAACAAAAAGCAAAAACATTGAAATCTCAAACCTGAAATCTCAAGCTCGAAAATTAAATGAAGATGTTCTCACACCAATCTTAAAACGAAATAAAGAACTTCAAGTTGAGTGTAGCGATGCCCTGTCACGTGAAAAACTTTCCATTCAAAAATTGGATAGAAATATGGGCCCCGCTAACACAAGGATCCAAGAGCTTTTAAAAGAGAACGTTAAATTAAAAATGAGATACTCAATGCTTCAGGAAACTACGTCAATATATAAGATTGTTAGTTCAAAACTTGAGAATGAAAATCAAGAGGTTTTAAAACGTGCAAACAATCTTGAAGAAAAACTTCGAAAAACAGACCAAAGTGCTCAAACTCTTCAAATGATGATTCCTAAAGCTGAGAAAGTTCATAAAGGAAAATCAGGAATTGGTTTTGAAAATACTGATCAGGTGGAACATAAATTTTTTCCGACTGATGCTCTGTTCATTTCAGAAGAGGATGAAAATTTGGAAAAGGAAAAACGCTTAAAAGTCAAACAAAGAAAAAGCCGACTCTCGTACCAAGGCATTGTGTATGGTTGTATACAATTGTCAGAAATACCAAAACCACATTTCAAAAGAAAAGACACAAATGTGAAAAGATTTTTCAAAGAAGTTCAACTTTCTACTTATGATGCTAATTTATGGCAAAATAAAGCAAGGAAACAGTTTTGTAATCTTAAAAATCACATTGAGCACACGTTAAAGGTCATTTGGTCGAAACAACAATACACCAATAGTGACTACAATCGTCTCATGTCATCAGACGCTTGGCTAAAAAGGGAAGTCTGTAAGTTTTTAAAAGATGAGATTGAACCTCTTGTGAAAAATATCAACTTAAGTTTTGAATACTTTGAAAAATTCCTTGTCACTGAAATGAGAGAAGATTTAAAGTACGTCCATTCACTTGAAGACGAATTTGATGAAAAATGCTTAAATCTTGATATCCAAAAAGAATTTTTCACAAATCAAATTGAGTCACTTAAGTCGGTATCTGTCTGCCATGAGCATGAGAATGTGGATTTTTTGAAATCTGAAAATCTTTGTTTCAAAAGGAAAATCACTGAACTTTCAAAAGAATTAGCTGAAGTCAAAGAAGAATTGTCCAAAAGAATTGCTTCTTCTGAAAACCCTTTGACAACAGTGCTCAAAGAAAAGGAAAAGATTTTTGAAGAAAATTGTGATGATGCCGAAATCAAGTTTGATTTGGACGAACTTGATACAAAAAATATTGAATTGGAACATGCTGTGGCATCATTACAAAAAGAAAATGAGCATTTGAAACAGACTTACAAAAACCTATTTGATTCAATCAAATGTTCACGAGTTCAGACTCAAAAATCAATCTCAAAACAAAATGAGACTGAAGCTTTGAAGTCTCAATTGTCTGAATTCGCTGATAAAAAGTTTGAAAAGGTTTTGCAAAAGATTGAATCAATGAAGATGAAAAAGGATGAGTCTCAAATCACAAAAGTTTCATTTCCGAATCCTCTGTTTGATTCTAAAACTCCAGATTTTGAAACAGAAAATCAAGTGCTTCAAACTAAAGTGTTCGAGCTTGAAACGCTCTTAGCTCAACGAACAAACGATCTTGAGGATGCCAAAACTGATCTTTTCAACAAAACGAACAAATTCGAAACATATTTTGAAAGACTTGAAAAAGAAAATATTGTGTTCGAACGAAAACTGGCTCGTAAAACGGATGATTCAAAAGCTGAAAAAGATCATTTTCTAAAACAAATTGCTTCTTTGGAATCTCAATTGGCATCTCAAGATCATCTTCAAAAAGAATACAGTGATTTGAGAACTTCATACAATGCTTTAAGAGTCAAGTTTGAGTCTCTTAACCAATCAAAAGGAAAAGCTCCTATTTCAAATCTTTCAACACCAGAAGTGAGTGTTTCAAAGAAGGTTTACACGGGTGAATCTTCAAAACCATTTTCGAAAAAGGTTTCCCAGTTTACAACCTACTCTTTGCAAAAAGGAAGGAAGTTTTTGAAGAAATCCAGTTTTTCTGAAACACTCACTCCTCAAAAGCTTTCAAGGTCAAATACTTCAAATGGAAAGAATCAAGCTTTTCAAACTCCACACTCTCATTTTACACCGGTAAAGCAAGTGTGGAGACCAAAGCAAAGTCATTCAAAACCTTTCAAATATTCAACATCTGAATTGCTTTCGCTGCAACACAAGAATGACTCTGCTTTGAAAATTCCAAATTCCGGAAGGTTTCCATTCATCTCAAAAACGAATTTTCGAAATGAAACACCGGGTTTCAACAATGGATGGAAAACTTCTTCTTCATGTTTTAAAACTCCAAGAGAGACACCGGGTTTCTCAAACAACTTTCACAAGAAAAAGAGTTTTAAATCACCGTTGATTCCACGAGTGCTATTTCAAAATGAAACACCGGTTTTCAGTCCTCGTTGGAATTCAACTTCTTTGAATCGGATTGACACAGCTTACAAATGGATTTCAAAATATGGTAAACCCGTTGGCGCCGTGCTTAAATGGGTTCCCAAGGTTGTTGTCTAATCCTAAAAATCTTGATGGCTTTCGTGCAGTTCGGTACGAAACCCGCGCTTCAAAGAAAGGAAAGTGCTTAATCAAAATCTTTCGAGCACTTATCCTAAAATCAATGGCTTATAAGTATTTCAGCTTACAACCCGGGCTTCAACGTTATGGCTTATGCACACATAACAGTGCATAACCCGTTTTTCAAAGAAAGGACCCTGTTGTACGTTTTATTACAACAATCCTAACAAGAAAAGAAGTTTTCATGAAACGTTTATTCAAACTTCTTAATCTTAAGCAAAATTTTATTCGAAATTTATCAAAAGGTTTTTCAAAACTTTTCAAAAATTTTGCTTAAAGATCTTCAAATATTTACTCCCCAGTTCGCTCCAAAGTTTAAAAATATCAAAACCTATGCAAGGTTTGAGGGGGAGTAATTCAAAACATATTTGTTCCAAAAAGTTCATGCAAAATCGTTTCTCCCTATTAGCTTTCCAAAAACAATGATTTTAATCAAACGGTATCAAAAATACCATCGAAATGCTATTTTTGAGGGGGAGAAATGGGATTAAAATGTGATCGTGAATCGAGCTCTTCAAAAAGACTCAGTTTAAACCCTCGACTTGACGAAGCTTAAATGTCAGTAATCGAAAAGACTTGTCCTGGACGGGTAATAATTTCAAGCTGGTTTTCCAGTGATGTAAACGTGTCTCGCAAAGGAATTGTCTGAGTAGAATGTACCAATTCGAGAGATGATCATTGAATATGACCGAGACGGGTAATAATTTCAAGCTAGTCTAACTAGTGATGTATGCGTGTCTCGCAAAGGTCATGTTCATTGAAAGTCGATCAATTCAAAATGTGCGAACTCTACCCAACATGTGCAATTTTAGTTAAAAATGCATGAGCATAGGTCCTACATTACCAACACCTCAAGTTCGAATGTTGCAAGTGGCAAATTTTTAAAATAATTTTTGAATTTTGCCACGTGGCATGATGAGGTGGAATTAATGCCTGCTTACTGGGCATTTAAGGCCGCTTACTGGGCAATCTGGTGTTTGATGATGTCATACGCATATATATATATATATATATATATATATATATATATATATATATATATATATATATATATATATATATATATATATATATATATATATAACTGGAGGCGTTACACGTAGATAAATCAAGATATTAGGTACCTTTTGTAATTGTAATTGATATATCTTCTTAACAACCTGCACATGAAATCAGAGAAGAAAAAATAATACCGTGTGTGTGATAATGAGATGAATGAGTGATATTAGGGTTTTAGGAAAAAAAATATTCCGGATAATGAATAATGAATGGAGTGACTATTGATAATATTGGATTTAGTTAATTAGGGTTACTTAACTTGTAGGGATTCTCTTAATTATCTCATATATTGAATGGAGTGAATATTGATAATATTGGTAATCAACTTTGTTGATGTTACCAACACCTCAAGTTCGAATGTTGCAAGTGGCAAATTTTTAAAATAATTTTTGAATTTTGCCACGTGGCATGATGAGGTGGAATTAATGCCTGCTTACTGGGCATTTAAGGCCGCTTACTGGGCAATCTGGCATTTGATGACGTCACACACACACACACACACACACACACACATATATATATACATTATATATAACTGGAGGCGTTACACGTAGATAAATCAATATGTCCATGTAATTGTCATTTAAAGCCATGTCATCATATTTAGTCCACCTAAGCAACGATTAAGGGAATTAAAATCCAAATTTAATTAGTACAAAAAATTCAAAAATTCAATGATGAGGATCGAACCTTGGGTGGTTTGTGACATTAACACACTTGATAACCACTAGACCAACATCTTTTTTGTTTTGTATTTTGCAACACCAAATCTATAAACTTCTGCAAATTAATGATTTTTCTAATACACTAAATAATAATAGAAACAGATATCTAATAATACTTAATACTTAATATATCACTTTATCACACAACTAATATCTAATAATACTTAATAGAAAGATCTATCCTTTTAACCAACTCAACATATAATATAATAATAAGAAGTAGAATAATAGAAACAGATGAGATGTGGCGTTAAATGATACAAAGAAATAAAGAATAAGAAGATAGAGTAATAAAGAATAAGATGATAAGAGAATGGTTGGCGGCACAGTAAAGAAGAAGTGGAAATGATACGTGTATGATATTAGCTTGGAAAGAAAGAAAGATAAGAACAATACAACACTCCCACCACATTAGAAGGTGTGCAATAGAGAGGGTAAGGTGGGAGTGTGTATTGCCTCATTGTATTCTTTCTTTTCTTTCTTTCCAAGCTAATCTTACACGTTCCATTTTATTTACTTTATTGCGCCGCCTCATCTGATCTCTCTTCTCTCATTATTCTTCTATTATTATCTCATCTATTCTTATTATTCTATTCTAAATATCACGTTACTTCAGACTGTTATTATATTCATATGATACTAGTTGTGGTATCTTTCTATTTAGCTTATTGTTCTTATACTATAGTTGTTGAGATAAAGTAGTATAGTTCGGTTCATATAAGCTTTTACAAGTGGTATCATTCGCCTCACAAGGATTTAGGAGTTAGTTGTGTTTGTTTTGTATTTAACGTGGGTTTTAACAAAAAAGGTCGTAGCTTTTTCTTTTTTTAACGCATCAACTTGTGGGTTTTTTGTAAAAAGCTTTAAGCTTTTTGATTCTTTCGTGCGTTTAAAAGAACAAGCTTGTAGCTTTTTGGTTATTTTTGTGATTTTAAGTAAAAAAGTTGTGAGCTTTATTGAATATTGGTAAGTGCTTGGCTATTTGAACGAGATCTAAAGGCGTCAAAAGGACTAAAGATCGAATCTTCATTGCATCGAATTTTATCACATATCTTGTATAAGACTTGTGATAAATGGGCTCTATCTTCGACTTGGAAAATATCAATATCTTGTAAAGATTTTTGATAAAAAGAGGGTTTTTCGAAATTCATTTGCGAGTAGCAAGGGTTTTTCGAAATTCATTTGCGAGTTGCAAGGGTTTCTCGGATTTGCTCTCCTTCGCAATTGTTGCTATCTTTCGGAATTGGACAATATCTCGCAATTCATCAAAGTTTCGGAATTGGGCAAACTCTCGCAATTGGTCACAAGGTTTCGCAATTCAATAACTGCTTCTCGCAATTGACACAAAAGTTTCAGAAATTGTCAGCTTCGGTCCCTTTCGCAATTCAAGCAGATTTTAGTGAACTTTCGGAATTTGGCAACTTTGGTCCTCGCAATTCATTTAAACTTTTTCAACTTAAATAAATTTTATAAATTCGAGTTTTCTTATAATTTCTACAACATCAAGGCTTACGGACTCGGTAGTTTCTAACTTGTATAAGGGTGAAACTACTTCGACACTCGGATATCTACCCTCTTGTATAAGAGTGTTAGATCACATTATATAAATTATCAATTTATATAAATTAGATATTTCTATCTAAATTGAAATTTTACCATAATTTGTATAAATTTTGGTTAAATCTAAATTTCTATAGAAATTGAAATTTTATCTAAATTGTAATTTACATAACTTTTGTCGAAATTGTAAACTTTTGATTTTGTCTAAATTCTAGTCTAGTCAAATTTAGTAACTTTATTTAAATTGTTTCGTTTATCTAAATTGTAACTTCAACGATCATCAACAACAAAGAACCAATGCTTCACAACAACAACAAAGCTTAACCTTCAACAACCACAACACCTATTTCTTTGCAACGATCCTGAATCAACTGAATCAACTTTATCATACAACAACATCATCAATGGCAACTCAACAAGACAATATGGCAACTGATCTGGTACATGCTTTTGCATTAATCACCAAGGCATTAAACTTCAAACAACATAACAACAACCAATGGAATTCAACGTACACTGACAATACACAGTTATATATGGGTCAAGAAAGACAAATGGTTGAGGTTATCGGGAATCATCAAGGAAATGCTATGGGTATTCAAATGGGGAATCAAATGCAATATGCAGGGCAGTATTCTGGAAACCAAATGGATCAGTTTGTGAATCAGAATGGGGTCAATCAAAATGAGAATTATTGTTTCATGACTTCATCTGCAATCCATGGGAGTGATATAAGTAGAGATTGTAATGTCAATGTAATGACGAAAGTAGAAAAGCTCCAGTACATGTTGATGCTAGCAAAAAAGGACGATTCGGGAATACCATTGACTGATGATGAATATGACTTCATGGTTACAAATTATTCAACGAAAGTCACTGGCATCACCAACCTTATGGCTTATCATCAAGAAACAACATCATGCAGCGATTCTGACATTCCTCCTACTTATGACAAAGAACCACTCCATGAGACATCAAATCCAAGTAATGAGGTTAATCCGTTTGCTCATGAAAAGCCACATTCTGTGCCTCTCGAACCCACTTATGATACATATTTGGACACACCAAGTTGTAGCAATACTAATTTGGCAACTCTGAATATGGATCCTAATGAAGTTCAAGTTGCACAAAATGATGCTAATGATGAGGAAACCCGTACTTTATTTGAATCATTACTTAATAATTGTCGTATTGAGATTGAAAAGGTCAAAAAGATCAATAGCGATGTTAAGGCCGCTAATGAAAAATTGACCACTGAGCTTGAGAGATACAAGATGAACGAAAAAGCTTTTGAATTTAACCACAAACGTCAGTCAGAACTTGAAATTGGTTACAGTGATTCTGTTTTAAAGGAGAAACATTTGCAAATCAAATACGACACTCTTGATGTTAAATTGAACATGCAAATTAAATCCTTAAAAGCGGAAATTTCTTATTTAACCAACCAACTTTCTAAACAAAAATCAACTTGTTCTAATCTTGAAAAAGAGAAGAAAGAGTTGCAAGCAAAGTTTTCAAAACGAGAAGATGAACTTCTTGATGAAGTTCTTGACAAACAGGAAACTATTAAAAAGTTGGAAGAATTGCTTGTAAAAACGGGTCATTCTACACAAACAATTAATTTGTTAATTAACGATCAAAACCCGATTTTACACACAAGGAAGAAAATGGCTCTCGGTTGTGAAAATCCTTGCTATCTCAAGAAAGCTCAGCAAAAACAGAATGTGCTATATAATGGTAATCTTATAAATGATGTACATGATCCACCTGCTAGTTATAATTCGTCTGAAACGATTGAGCTTACGAAAGAGAGTCGAAACAAAATGAGACAATTGAACAGAGAAATCCATCCAATCGATTATAATGAAGCTAACAAACTTGCTGGAGTTCATCTTGTTCAAAAAGAATCACCTCTGTTTTTCAAAAAACCTGTGGCTGTCTCAAAGTTCAAAGTTGTTTCAAAACATCTTTCTAACATCGAAAAAATGTACTCTAACAGCACTTGCAACACAAGTGAAGCTAGAATACTTTTGGCTGATCTTAAAAGAAGAGTTGAAATGCTTCAAACTGTTGTGGCAACCAAATCAAAGGCTAAAGTTAACGATTGGTTTTCAAGTTTTCAAACTGAACGGCAAAAGATGTTCGAAACAGAAATTACTCCCATTGTAGCTGGAATACATGCAAGAGTAATCCATGTTGAGAATGCAATTGTTAAAGAAGTAACTGAATTTATCAAGGACCACACATCCTTGGTACTGGAAGCAAATGAAAACATTGAAAAAATCAAAGTTTTGGAAAAACAAAATGACGCACTCTCTGAGGAAGCTCTATCGACTGATATTATGTCCATTATTTATCAAATATATTCTGTTGAAGATGATGAAAGACTTCGTGCTGAAACTTCCGAAATTGTTAAAAAATATGAAAAAGCATTTGCTAAGATTGAAAAACAAAATGTCACATATTTTAAACAACTTGATCAGAAAAAGGAAGAATGCAAGTATGATAAATTATCGTATGAGCGGTCCTACAAAAACATGCAAGAACAAATTGATCTTTTGAAGTCTCAGCTTGAAAGTCAAAATAGGAAGAGTGAGGAAAATAAGTCTGCTAGACAAAAAATGTCCATTTCCACACCCTTGCCTAAGGAGAATGAGAACGGAAAAGGAAAAGCTGTTGTCGAAACATCAAATGTGATAGCACCTGGCCTTAATAGGATTAGTCCCACTACTGCATCTGCCTCTATATCTCAAACACATAGGGTGTTAGACAAATGTGCAAAAGATAATCCAAAAGAGTCTAGGAATGCTACAACAAATTCAAAGGACAACAAGCTAAACCTTAATGTGTGTGCCCCCAGGAATAGCTCACCGAATGTGCCCACAAATACTGTTAAAGAATCTGTTGGTTCAAACGACATGGTCCACAATCACTATCTTGAAAAAGCTAGGAAAAAGGCACAGATTCGAAAAGATGGAATTTTAGGTACAAAACCTAGTGTGATGAATTCTACAACATTACAAGGCGCTGCTAGTAGTAGTAAACCACTACCTAGGAACTCTCATCAAAAGACTAGGGATTGGCCTGCATCTAAGAGTAGTTGCGAAAAAGAAAATGTTAAACAAGTAGAATGCAACACTAAGAATTCCTCTTCGAACAGGAAACAAGCTTCAAATGACTGTAGTGACAAAGTTAAGGTTGCTGTTTTGAACCAGAATGTTGAATTTGTCTGTCCTACATGTCAAAAATGTGTCTTTTCAGCTAATCATGATGCATGTGTGGCACAATATATCAAGAAAGCAAATTTGCGTGCTAAGGCACAATCCACTAAGACTAATAGAAACAAACCCGTTGATAAGAAGCAAAAGGCTAAGAAACCTACTAGGTGGATCTCTACAGGACGTAGTTTTTCCAAAAATGAGACTTCCGCTGCATCTGATAAGGAAACAACTCCTAGATCTTGCCTTAGGTGGATTCCCACGGGAAAAGTTTTTAACACAGTTGGTCTTAGATGGATTCCCACAGGAAAGATTCTTGATAGCTACACCAAGACAAATAATAGTGAAAATCATCAGGATAGGGATGAAGAAACCACTACAACCGTTGATAGTGAACACCCTAAGAGTGATGATTCATGTTCTACTAACACTGTTATTTGTGAATACTCTTCATCTTTGGTTGCAGGTGACTCAACTATCTCAGAACCCAGTTCATCAGAGGGTTCTAATTCTGTAAATTCTTCAAAATCATTCTCTCTATCTTCTATTTTTGATTTTCCATTTCTTTTATAAAAAACAAAAAGAAAATACAAAATTTGAAAAACCAACAAAAGCAAAATACAAAATTAGAAAATTTTCAAAAAATGCAAAAACAATATAAAAAAATGACAAAAATCAAAAATATTCTTCTCACGACATGTCTCTTGTATAATCAATATTTTGTACGTACCTAGAAATGTCATTCAACAATGATACGGGCATGTACAGATGCTTGAGCGAGAGTTCATTTAAATGTTTTCAAAACATGTCGTTTCTCAAAATTTCTTCTCTACGGCTTTCGTGCATTTCAGTACGAAACCCGCGCTACAATGATGAATTCTGATTACATCTAATCAGGACTCGCATTGTTAATGGCAAACAAAATCAAAGAATACTTGAGCACATGATCAAGATTTTTCAAAAATATTTTTCAAAATCTTTCTCCAAATTATGTGCTCAAGATTCTTCAAAAGTGCAAACTCCCTCTATACCGTTAAATGATTTTTAAACTCAAATGTTTAAAGAATATGCTTTATTTAAGGGGGAGTATAAAATTTAAAATGCAAAATGTTCCAATTTCATGCTAAAAATCAATCTCTCTCCAAAAAGTTTCATTTTAATCAAATTGATATCAAAAATATCAATACATGCTATTTTTTAGGGGGAGAGGACGTGATTAAAATGTGATCAAAGTTCGTGGAATCTTAAAGTATGCTCACCAGACAGACTCAGCATGAACCCTCGAATTGACAAAATTTAAATGTCCGTAATCGAAAAGACTTGTCCGGGACGGGTAATAATTTGAAGAGGGTTATCCATTGATGTAAACGTGTCTCGCAAAGGACTTGTCTGAGTAGAATGTACCAATTCGATAGATGATCTTTTGATATGACCGGGACGGGTAATAATTTCAAGCTAGTCTAACTAGTGATGTAAACGTGTCTCGCAATGGTCATATTGAATGAAAATTGATCATTTCAAAAATGTGCGAACTCTACCCAACATGTGCAATTCTTTCTGAAATCTCATATGCACATGTGAAGGGGGAGTATTTCAGAAAAATACAAAACTCTCGAAGTGTTAACCAAATGTGTTTATTCATAAACACTTTGAGAGATTTTCACAAATGGTTTTATGGCAAGTGATCAACAAACCTAGGATAATCATGGTGTTATAAGGTGATTATGGTTAGGTTATGTCCTATGATCCGCCAGAGCCGGAGGGATCTACCCATGGACAATTCCAATAGATTAGATTTAGAAGTCCTTAGGTAAGATTGAAAAAAGGAGTAAATGAGAAAGGGAAAGAAGGGGTTGAAGAATTAAAAAGAAAAGTTTGATGAAAGGGTGAAAAGAAATAGCCCTCCATGAAAACTTAGGGAAGAAACCGGGTCAATACATCTGCTATCGGTATTCACTAAGGTGATACTGATATTGAAGACAAGACGTCATGGACCCAGTGACGCGCTGCACCACCCCTCCTAGCCACTCAGATATCTCTTAAAAGATATTTGTTTCATTTCTCACGGAGAACACTACATAATCTATCGGCCTCTCACTCCGAGATGTGTTGATATTGAAAAGGTGGCACTCTGCTCCATGCCTCCGACTACTAAAAGCAAAACGCACATTATCGAGTCTAGAGCCATGAGATTCATCAAAAATCTCTTAGGACACACTTCCATAAGAATACCCTTGTGTTCACCAAAAAGGACACAAGGTGTACAAGAATCTTAATGAGATCCAAGGATCTTGCCATTTACATCAATGATGGTTACGTGCTTCAAACGGTCTACAGTCGTGGGGTGATCTCCAGCGACTCACTGAATCGTGGGTGCACTTCGGTGTGTCCGTGTAAGCCCTCTCGGGGTTATCCGGTTCAGAACGGCCTGGGGGAGATTAGAGAAAGTCTTCACACTATGCTGTTGACGATCTCGAAGTCCTAACCCGTAAGCGCTGGATGATTATTACTAACAGGTTTATGCAGCTACCTATAAACATCCATCAACCATCATCAGATACATCAAACATCTTCACCTCAGCATACTCATACTTATGAAGAACATCCCTCATCTAAGCTCAAATGTAAAAGTTCAAGACAAGGAGATCAAGTTAAAGACCAAGTGTTAAAGACGTAGTCAAAATGTCAAGAACAAGTTCATATGTCAAATGATGAAAGATTATGGGGAGATTGTTAGCATAAGTATAAAGTCCAAGATGTATGAGTATGTTGGAGGACACGACGCATCATCACACGAAGATGTTGATCAAGGCAAGAACGACCAAAAGACGATTACTTTGAAGAATCACATAGCATGAAGGAACGAAGAACAAAGACTATTCTACATCGACATACAAAGATCAAGACATCAAAGACAAAAGACCAATCACCAGAGCATCATTGAAATGACCATCCCTTAGGGGGAGATTGTTAGCATTTAAATTATATTGAAGTGATGGTCATTTATCTTAAATTAACTTCGTAAGAATGTGTGTCGATTGTAGGCAATAGACTAGTTCAAGAAGGCTTTGTGTTGGACTTTATTAGAATGTAATAGATAAGCCAATGTATCTTGTAAAAGTCCAAGTCCAACACAAAGCCCATCCAACCCAAGCAAAAGCCCATTAGGGCATCTCTCCTCACCTATAAATACAACACTCCCACCACATTAGAAGGTGTGCAATAGAGAGGGTAAGGTGGGAGTGTGTATTGCCTCATTATATTCTTTCTTTTCTATCTTTCCAAGCTAATCTTACACGTTCCATTTTATTTACTTTATTGCGCCGCCTCATCTGATCTCTCTTCTATCATTATTCTTCTATTATTATCTCATCTATTCTTATTATTCTATTCTACATATCACGTTACTTCAGACTGTTATTATATTCATATGATACTAGTTGTGGTATCTTTCTATTTAGCTTATTGTTCTTATATTATCAGTTGTTGAGATAAAGTAGTATAGTTCGGTTCATATAAGCTTTTACATATTTTATGCATAATATAGCCCGATTAATTTATTATATCCCTTTAAAAAAAATCAAAACCCTAATATCATTCTGTTCCACAAGTCGACTATCTCTATCTTTTTTTCTGAAAACCCTAATAGGTTGAAGTTCACACAAACCAACTGAACCACTGAACCACCACATTGTTTTGGAGAAATTATGTAACTCAAAAGCTATATCCCATGATCAAGAAGCAAAAGAAGAACATGTTTGTAATCTTGGATTATTTATATAATTGTTCAAAATGGCTCTAACCCTCCTAAAAAACATCAATTTTACATGTGAAATTAATGTACAAAGATCGCCCATATGAAAAGAATTTTTCGAACTGGAGTACATGCTTCTGATGTTGGTAGTCTTATGGTGAAACTATTTTGTAGGTTGTATTGCTTAAAGGGATGGGAACTAAGGAACACACGTTTAAGGAACTTGAAATTTCAACCGTGGATGGCTTTCAAGGCATGGAAAAAGAAACCATTATTAATGAGTGGGCACGTCAAACTCAAACAAAGAGGTATATATTCATCTGTTATTTTATTTTTCATATAACACCAACACAGAATTCTGATGTTCTCACTAAAATTAAGACGCCAACTTCACAAAATAGCAAAGCTAACACAAACAAAAATGGTTTAACAAGCAGAAGAAAAAAAAGCTAATCCAAACATTGTGTTTATGAGCTTATGAAGTTATGAGACATGATCCTTTTGAGGTAGAAGGGTGTTTGGATTAACCTTATTTTAAATGTTACAGTAAACCGTCATTTTCACCAACCAGTGTGCTTGAAAAAAAAGGAAGAATATAGAAAAGGAAGATACCAACAGATTGTTTGTTCTTAATTTTATGATACTTCTTTGGTTCTCACAAGCGTTTACTGATGTTTGTGACCTTTTATTGATGCTTACTTTTCTGATATGGATTATACACGATACAATTTGTGGAACTTTTGAGACTCGCGAATTTCTATCTATCTAAGTAAGTCACCTAATTTGATTTCCCTTTGCTATTTTTTCACTTTTGTTGTTGTCTTCCAATTAAAATATCCCCATTAAGCATATTAGATTCACGAATTCGGGTACCAGAAAACAGAAAGATGGAAAATAACACTGGATAATGAGACGAAACTCATTTTTGGCAGGTTCACACAGGTTGACCCTAAAACAGCAGATGATTTTCCTGAGCACTATTTCAATTTTGCTGCATACAATGAAGTTGAATCTCGAGTAGATGTGAAAAACTAAATACTTACATGTATTCTCACTTACCAAAAAGAGAGTTCCAAATTTCCACATTTCTAAAACTCTTTTCTACATCAACAGACTATATAGGAATCATCCAAAGTGTCGGTGAATCCAAAAAATATGGAAGTGCTACCACGAATAGATTGACAGTCAGAAATATCAACATCCAAAACCTAAAGTGAGTGCTTCTGTCCGTTCTTTTACTATTTTAATAGCGACATACACAAACTAATCCGACCATCAGTCTTCCAGCGGCAATACCCTTACATTCACCTTATGGAACGAAATGGCGACAAACTTTGAAGAAGACCAGTACATGGAGCTACCAAAACCAGTTGTTATAGCTGTTAGCTCATGCTACGTGAAAATAAATACAGGTACATCTAAAATCTAAAAATCTTTGAACGCATATATATTTGTATATCTTCTGTATGTCCAACACTTTTTGCAGTCACAGGAGTATTGCAGCTGTTAGGAACACCAGCTACACGCTAGGAAAATTTGGACCGTTTGGGTTGTTAGATTTGGCGTCTAATGATTTAACTGAACAAACTGCTATCGTCTTTAGAATTTTTTAAAACAATGGACGATATGCTGTGCTAATGTGCAGTGATCAAAGCCGGTTAGTTTTCTATAACTCGAATTATACCGCATGTAGAAATGAAGCTTCAGATTGGTAATTTGATATTGGTGTAGAATCGCTGAAAGGTGATTGAGAATTCAGAGTCCTTGCTCCCTCTATGCAATACCACTGGCATTCAGAAACACTGAATGGAGCTGAGGAGGTACTGCTGGTGCAAGCGCCTGTAATAGGTAACCATTTCTCTTTTCTTTGATCCTATGGAGGCCACTTCTTTTCCTCAAGAACTGGCTAGGTCTCATAGGCCCATTTCTGATTCTTAAGTCACGTGCATGTGTTTCATATTATCTTTCATTGTATTGTTCCCATATGCAATTCGCTTCTCAGCGATGAAGACATTAGACTTTGGTTGGATAGCCACTGCTGGTGCCTTGGGTGAAAATGCATAAAAACATACATTACAAAATTTCTCAGAGTTCGAATAATTAGACAAAGATTTATGCTTAGACTGAGGTGATCACAAGGTCACATATAAGTATACGTAAACTATTAGGTTCTACTATTCTGCGGATATTATTGAAGACCTATACAGTCCTAGGACTGTAGCAATGGACTTTGTGAGTGAGTTGGTAAGAAAACTTGGAAAAGAAAACCTTCCGAAGTTTATATTATTCATTGTGGAGATTTTCAAGAGGTATCCCTACCTTTATATCATCTAACATATGCAATATTCTGAATATGCAAGTTGAGATGTAGTTCAGTAACAAGCCAAACACCCCTTAATCTATTGACTAATGATTGAAGATACTGAAGAAGCCTGTGGATCAGTGACTTATGGGTCATCTCTCAAACTTTGTAAGTCATGCCATCTTAAATTATTGTAGTGATTCTATAAATATCAGCCAAATCCCGCATTTTGAGAAGATGCCAATATTAAAAAAGCCACTGTTTTAATAGCACTGACCTTTTGAATCTTTTTACAATGTGCGACCTCTTGACGTATATCTTACGTTGAAGTTAGAATATCTGAAGAACTATGATAGTCGTGCTTAACTCCATGGCCAACTAATTAAATATGAATACAAATTCCCTGCTTAACTTTTTGTCATTGCAGCCATAGCACATCCGGTGTTACAATTACTAAATATTTTTTCTGTTTGGATGGTGAGTGCTGAGAACTTCAAGCCTATGCAGTTTGAAGTTCATCGTGCTTAACTCCATGGCCAACCAAATTTAAATAAGAATTCCTTGCCTAACTTTTTCTCATTGCAACCATAGCACATTCGGGTTTACAGTTACTAAATATTTTTTCTGTTTGGATGGTGAGTGCTGAGAACTTTAAACCTATGATGTTTGGCCCATTGTTTCATCGTGTATTCCTATTTCCGGATATCTTAGCACTGAATACCTTCTTTGGCACAACAACATTGTTACATTGTTTGAATACATGAGAACTTCCATATTGTTCATTTGAAAATAGCAACTATTTATTTCTACTTTATTCTGAAGCGGAGTCAATCGCGAAATCTAACATGTTTTTGATAGCGTTATTGGTAGTTTTATATATGTTTTGTGGTTATAATTATATGCTTTTGTTACTAAATCGTACCAAACTGTGTTTGCAAAGCATTTGTAGCCAAAGACAGGAAAATGGATGGAAAAGATACAAAAATGAGGAAAAAAAGGAAATATTTGAGATTGCATGTGAATCTTGTGTCAAGTTCTGCTCCGTAAGGTACTTCAATGAATTAAAGTCCAAGTAGTCGAGTTAATAAGCTTAAGGATGAAGAGAAAGATCAAAGAATCAAGAGCTACGACCGAGAAACAAGTCATACGCAAAAGTCCAAGAAAAAGGTCCACCAGCAGCAACCATCCGATCGGTCGCCGCCCGCAACCGATTCGGATGGAGTGAATTTGGATTTACCGAGAAGACCAACCGATCGGTAGACCATTCTATCCGATCGGTTGGAAGTCGCTGTTGACCCAAGACTTCTTTATTAAGGATTGTGACTTTATAAATCCGGTTCTAGGTCCTTCTTTTCAGTATTCTAACCATTCAATACTACTTGGAGAGCAAGAGAAGCATTTATGCACTTAGACCCTTGGTTAGAGCAATTTATTGAACCATTTGTTGGGTATTTATAATACCAATCAATCTAGAGAGATATATGTGTGCTAGGAGAGTGCTTGCTTGTGAGAGAGAGAACCATTCATAGAAAATACTCAGAAAATTCGTCCATAAGTCCAGGAGAAGGGAGAAAGTCGATTATACCATTTCCATTGCTTGTGAAATCATTGTCTTTCACTTGTAATCTTATTTCCAATCATTGTAAGACTTTCAATCATGGTTTCTAATGTTCAAAGTATTGAGTTTACATTTATGTTTGCTATGAGTGGCTAGTGCCTTTGTACACTTGCTTAGATGATGTGTATTATTCATTGATTGGCATATGATTGTGATAACATGTTTTAATTCAATTTCAAGTCGATTCTAAGAACCAATTGTGATAAAGTTTCATAGTGACATTTGGATAATCAAGTTTAACTAGTGCTAGTAATCTTAAGGGTCGAAAGAACTATTGTTATTCCACTAGTTATAATCATTTGTCTATGAATGATTGTTGTCTTCCACTATTCTTGATTAAACAAAGGAACTTAATTGTGATTGTAATGAAAATGCTTTTGTCTATCAAAACGGATTGATTGTAAACCACTTTAAAGGTCGAGAGGTTAATAGTTTGCTTTCAATTGTGACCTTTTGTCTATAATCGGTTACCTTTTGTATTGACCATTTCCTAAGCTTGTTTGATTAGACAAAAGATTGTTTTTGTGTTTGAGGAACACCAACTCATGAACCTTGAATTGATCTTGAATTGATTGGTTAAACGTAATGCTTGTTTTTATAAACCAAAATCTTGACGAAGGTTTAATTTGTAGAAATAATAGATTAGTGTCAAAACTAATTATCACAACCAACATGTTATCCAAAGTTATCACAATCATATTAGTCAATTGTAGTACATTAGTCTAAGCAAGTGTAGTTTTTAATCATTTGAATTTTCATTATATCATTACTACTTGTTTGAGAAAGTTGCTTTTAACTTACAATTCGATTCACTACACAAATCCCTGCGAACGATCCCGACTTACCATCAAAATCTTGCTACAACGGACGAGTATACTTGCTCGTATGTGTTGTCATTAGATTCGGTAATTCACCCCTTATAAATTTAAAACTTGCACCGAACCGGGCACATCAAGTTTTTGGCGCCGCTGCCGGGGATTTTGATCGTGTTTCTGTAAGTTTTAGTCCAATTCTCATATAGTTAGTTTTCGTTAAAAAAAAAAAAAAAAAAAAAAGTTTTACCGAGCTGCCCATCCGATCGGTTGTTCATCCATCCGATCGGTTTTCCAAAATTTTCATTTACCGAGAGAACCATCCGATCGGCGGACACTTCCATCCGACCGGATCCTTCAAACCAAATTTACCGAGAGATCTATCCGATCGGTAGACTGTTCTATCCGATCGGTTAGACGATTCTGATCTTTTCAAATTGTTTTCATTCTTTGTTCGTTTGTTTAGACATTGCCTCGATTCGTTGGGGAATTGTATGAACACTCAATCAACTGGAGTAGAACCAATTCCACCACTTTTCGATCCAGAAAGTTTGATTCGAACAAGATCTAGAAGAAGAAGAAGAAGAACACCCTTTGTTCCATTATCCAATCGTGTGCCAAGAGTACCAAACCCAACTTTTGATAACCTTTTTGAAGCCAAAGTCGTTTATAACCCATTCACTGATCAACCTTTTCCCATGGCTGACGATAGACCCATGTGGGAAGCAAACCGAGCCGTAGCACCCACTCCTGGAGCTGCTATTGTTGCTGTCAACTTAGGTGACCGTAGCACCCACTCCTGGAGCTGCTATTGTTGCTGTCAACTTAGGTGACAATTTCACCGTGAAAGGTCACCATCTTTCTATGATCAAAGACCATCAATTCGATGGCCGTTCGAGGGCCGATCCTCACAAACACGTTGCCGAATTCATCGAAATTTGTGGCATGTTCCGATACGGTGATACAAATGTAGATGCCATTAAACTCAAACTTTTTCCGTCATCACTTGCTGGAGATGCAAAAGTGTGGTATAACGAATTAACACCAGGAATCATCACTACTTGGGAGGAGATGAGGCAAGCTTTTGTAAGCCGATTCTTTCCACCTGCAATGTTTGATCGACTCATGGGAGAAATTCGTGCTTTCACACAAAACCCTAACGAATCACTCGTCGAAGCTTGGCTTCGTATGAAGGATTTACTTCGAAGTTGTCATGGACATGGTTTAGGACGAGGAACCATTATCCAAATCTTTTACCATGGACTTGATGAAACATCTCAAGGAATTCTTGATGCTGGAGGAATATTTCTTTATAAGACTCCTAATTAGGCATACCAATTGCTTGAAGACCGAGTTCTTCTCAAACTCGACTGGTCAAAAGATGCCAAGACAAAACCCTTAAGAAAAACCGTTGCCTTTGCCGAAAGTTCTGATTCATCTAAACTCATGGAGAAAATGGAAACCTTGGTTTCCAAAATCTATTCGCAATACAAAGATCTTAGAGGAGAGATGAAAGAAATGCGAGATGGTTGTAACAACTGTGGAGGTAACCACCCATCATCAGAATGCGATGATCAACCAATGGACCAACCAAAAGAAGGAGAAGCTAATTACATCCAAGGAGGATACCGAGGAGGAGGATATCGTGGAAATTATTACGGACGAAACTCTGCTAGTTTGCAAGATCGCCGACAAAGGGATAACAACCATGAGTCCCAACCAAAAGTAGAGAACCAAACTTCACAAAATTCCGACAAGAAACCTGAAGAAACAGATTTTGAAAAAATGATGAGAGAATTCGTCACTGCTCAAAAATCAACCAACGAGTTCGTCAAGAATCAATTTTTCAATCTCAAGACCAAAGTTGAGCAAGGTCAGAAAAATCATCAAGCATCTATCCAAGATCTTGAAAACAAATTTGGTAGACTTTCTGATCAAATTTCTTCCCGACCATCAGGTTCGTTGCCTAGTAACACCCAAACCAACCCAAAACCATCATCATCATCGAATGATAAGACTTATCGTCCACCACCAACCAGAAATGAGCATATCAATGCTGTATTCACAAGAAGTGGCCTGTCTTATGATCCACCACCCAACCCAAACAACACCACAACTATCAATTACGATAGTGAGGATGAAGATGAAGAATCCAAGAAGGAAAATACACCAAAAACACCACCCAAACCCAAACCCAAACCACCAGTTAAGGCTTACACTCCAAAAATTCCATATCCTCAGAGCCTTAAGAAAGAAAGAATGGAGGAGCGTTATAAGAAGTTTGTTGAAATAATCAAAGAAGTTAGACTCAATGTACCTCTCATTGATGTTTTAGCCGGAATGCCCAATTACGGGAAATTTTTGAAAGAACTTCTTAACAACAAGAACAAGTTGGAGCAAATATCCGCTACCTTTCTCAATGAAGAATGTTCAGCTATTGTTCAAAACAAAATTCCACAAAAACTCGGAGATCCCGGAAGTTTTCTGATTCCATGCATATTAGGAAACAACATCACATGCGATGCTTTAGCCGACTTAGGTGCGAGTATCAATTTGATGCCCTATTCGCTGTATACGAAACTTTCAATCAATACCTTGAAACCCACAAGGATGAGTATCCGATTAGCTAATCATACTTACCAATATCCTGTTGGTATTGCTGAGAATATGCTTGTCCAAGTAGGTAAATTCATTTTTCCCGTGTATTTTGTGATTTTAGAAATGGAGGAAGATAGTAGAGTACCCCTTATTTTAGGAAGACCTTTTCTAAACACCGCTGATGCGATCATCAAAGTAAAAGGAAAAGAACTCAATCTTGGAGTTGGAGAAGATAGAATCACCTTTTTAATCGATAAAGCAATGCAATATCCACATTCCAGTGATGACACTTGCTTTAACATTGATGTAATCGATGAAGTCACTGAGGAAGAATTGGATACATTACTTGAAGATTCTGATCCATTCATGACTATTTCAGAGAAGATTAGTGAAACAACTTTTGATAAAGAATTCGCTGATTTTATGGAAGTTAAGATTGATGAAGAAGAAGAAGAAGAAGGAGAGATAATAGAAGAAGATTTTGAGGAAATCAGTTTTAATGATCAAATGAGGATCAAAACATCACTTCAAGAACCACCGACTGATCTTGAGTTGAAACCACTTCCAGAAAATCTTGAGTATGCTTACTTGGAAGACAATTCACTACTTCCAGTAGTCATATCTTCGTTGCTCAATGATTATGAGAAAGAATGTCTGATTTCAGTTCTTAAGAAGCATAAAGAAGCTTTTGCGTAGAAAACTTCTGACATCCCAGGAATCAGTCCTGATTTTTGCAAACACAAAATCAATTTCGAAGAAGATGCCAAACCAGTTGTAGAAAGACAACGTCGACTCAACCCCAACATGAAAGAAGTTGTTAAAAAAGAAATCATCAAACTTCTTGATGCAGGTATCATTTACCCCATCAAGGATAGTCCTTGGGTGAGTCCTGTTCATTGTGTTCCGAAAAAAAGGAGGAATGACTGTTGTGACCAACGAACGAAACGAATTAGTTCCTACTAAAACTGTCACCGGATGGCGAGTATGTATTGATTACAGAAAATTAACAAAGCCACCAGAAAAGATCATTTTCCTTTGCCTTTCATGGATCAAATGCTTGAGAGATTAGCTGGAAACAAATACTTTTGTTTTCTTGATGGTTTTTCAGGATATTTTCAAATTCCTATTGATCCGGCTGATCAAGAAAAGACCACATTCACATGTCCCTTTGGAACTTACGCTTACCGACGTATGCCTTTTGGATTATGTAATGCTCCTGCGACTTTTCAAAGATGTATGATTGCTATATTCCAAGATATGCTTGAAACGTCTATGGAAGTTTTCATGGATGACTTTTCAGTTTTCGGAAGCTCATTCGAAGCTTGCCTTTCTAACCTCGATAATATGCTTGAAAGATGTAAACCTGCACATCTTGTTCTCAATTGGGAGAAGTGTCATTTCATGGTAACTGAAGGAATTGTGTTAGGACACAAAATTTCCAGCGCAAGAATGGAGGTTGACAAAGCAAAAATCGATGTCATTACCAAATTACCACCCCCAACTAACGTTAAAGCCGTTAGAAGTTTCCTAGGACATGCAGGTTTTTACCGTCGTTTCATTAAGGATTTTTCCAAAATATCTCGTCCAATGATGAAACTTCTTGAAAAAGATGTTGTTTTCGATTTTAATACAGACTGTATGAAAGCATTCGAAGCATTGAAAACACAACTGACTAGTGCACCCATTATGGTTTCCCCTGATTGGTCACTACCATTCGAGCTTATGTGCGATGCAAGCGATTTTGCTGTTGGAGCCGTATTAGGACAACGAGAAGAGAAACATTTTCGTCCTATATATTTTGCCAGCAAAACACTCAACAATGCTCAACAGAATTACACAGTTACAGAGAAAGAATTGTTAGCCGTTGTTTTCGTGTTAGCATTGATTTAATGCTATTTTGGAAGTGATGGTCATTTGTAGCTTAGAACATTTAGTATCATGTATAATATGTATTGAGTAATGTGGGCTAAAGGCATTAGTATTGATAGTATCTTATGTTATAAGTGTAGTGCAATACTTTAGCCCACACATGGTCCAAATGTAAAGCCCATCCAATGTCTTTGGATGGCTGCCAACATACATAAGCCACAACTCTCTCATTTTAGCAAGTGTGCTGTGAGAGAGTGTGTGTGTATTTCTTCATTTCTCTCTAATCTAATATACACCATTTCCAGGTTTCATCTCCACTGCCACCATCTCACCTCATCTATATTTCCTCTCTATCTCATCTATATTATTCTCTTCTTATTGTTCTTGCTGCCATTCGATCTACAAAGAAAGTGGTATGATAAAGTAGGATTTCGAGCATTAACAAGTGGTATCAACAGCCGGTCAACGAGGTAGGAAGTTCTTTGAGTTCGAATCTTGTTGAAAAAAAATACACTTGTGTTGCGTTTTTTATCTCTTAAAAACGTGGCCTTTTGTATTTATTTTGGCTACTGTACTCAACATCAAAAGAACTAAGGAGTATTTTTGTTTGATCTTAGAATCTAAAACATTCATTGTTATTTTTCTTTATATAGAAAAGTTACAATTTGTGTTTTATATTTCTTTTCGATCTATACAAAAATCAAAGGCAGTAAGTTGTGGTTATTTTATGTTCCAACAACTTGGTTTGGAAGATTTTTGTGTGGTTCTTGGTTCACAGATCGTATAATTTCAAGAAAGAATTATAAGATTGTGTTTTTGGATACTTTAATTGGAATATCTTTGATATTATATTGCAAGTTGTTGGAAAGTGGTTAGGAAAGAGTGCAAAATGGGTGAAAAGTTGTAAGATATCACGTGGGCACAAGTACTCAAAAGTCAAAAAGTGGGAAAAAGTGAAAAGTTTCGAAATTGCACAAGATTCTCGCAATTGCAGTACTCTGTCGAAATTCAGCTTATTTCTCGCAATTCACGAATTCTGTCGCAATTCAGATACTGTCTCGCAATTGATTCTGTCGCAATTGGTTTATCGAAATTGGGTCTCGCAATTGGCAAACCTCTATCGCAATTCAAACCTTATCGCAATTCAAGGGCTGTTTCGCAATTCAGAGGTTTTCTCGCAATTGTATATCGCAATTCAAGTTGAGTCTCGCAATTGGGGCTGTTCTTTCGGAATTGGTCTCGCAATTCATTGTTAGTTTCGCAATTGGAGCTATTTTATCGAAATTGGTCTCGCAATTCACATTTTGGACTCGCAATTGATGCAATTTTCAGAATTGGCAACTTCAGTCCTTGTACTTTACGTCAAAACTTCAAACGGCCATAACTTTTGAACCGTAACTCCGTTTTCAGCGAAACACCTGTCAAAACGACCGTGAGACCGAGGAGAAGGACACGTTGAATTAATTTATTCATTCAACCCAAGTTTCGAGGCCTGAAAACGCTCCAAAATGAAGTTATTGAGGTTTTAAGTTTCCAGACCAAAATTCCACCGTAACAACTTGCATCAACCTAACCAAATTACAACTAATCAACATATCACCTGCAACTTCAAACGATCATCATCAACAAACCAAAGCTTCACAACAACAACCAAGCTTAACCTTCAACAACAATATCTCCTACTTTGTTGCAACGATCCTCTATCATCTTTATCATACAATCATCATCAATGGCAAATCAACAAGACGATATCACAGCTGCTTTGGCAAATGGTTTTGCTTCAGTATACAGGGCATTAAACATCGAACCACATAACAACAACCATTGGAATTCATCGTACACTGACAATACGCAGTTATATATGGGTCAAGAAGGACAAATGGTTGAGGTTATCGGGAATCAGCAAGGAAATGCTATGGGTATACAGACGGGGATTCAAATGCTTCAGAATAGGGTCAATCCGAATGAGTACTATTGTTTCATGACTTCATCTGAAAGCCAAAGGAGTGATATAGGCAGAATTGGTAATGTTCCTGCAATGACGAAGGTAGAAAAGCTTCAGTACATGCTGATGCTAGCCAACAAGGAACATTCGGGAATACCTTTGACTGCTGAGGAATCCGACTTCTTGCTTTCAACCAGAATCAATGATAATTCCACAGAAGTCACAGGAGTCTCCGATCCTATGCCTGATCTGCAACAAATTTTTCATCATGCAGTGATTCTGAAACTCCTCCGTCCTATGACACAGAACCACTCCATGAGGTACCATCATTGTTTACTCATGAAAAGCCACATTCTGTGCCTCTCGAACCTAATTTCGATACATATGTGGGGGAGCAAGTTAATAGCAATGTTAACTGTGAAACTTCATATATGGATCCTAATGAAGTTCAAGTTGCACAAAATGATGCTAATGATGAGGAAACCCGTGCTCTATTTGAATCATTACTTCATAATTGTCAAATAGAGATTGAAAAGGTCAAAAAGATCAATCGCGAGGTAAAAGCCGCGAATGAAAAATTGACCACTGAGCTTGAGAGTTATAAGGTGAATGCACGAGCTTATGATTTTCACAACAATCGACAGTCAGAACTTGAAAATAGTTTAAGAGATTCTGTTTTAAGAGAAAAACGTTTGCAAATCAAATTTGACACTCTAGATGTCAATTTGAACAACAAAATAAAATCTTTAAACAAGGAAATTTCTAAACTAACCAACCAGCTTTCAAAACAAAAATCAACTTATTCCAATCTTGAAAAAGAAAAGAAGGAGTTGAATGAAAGGTTTTCAAAACGTGAAAAGGATCTTCTTAAAGAGATCAATGACAAAAAGGAAACCATTGCAAAGTTGGATGATTTGCTTGTAAAAACGGGTCATTCTGCACAAACAATTAACTTGTTAATAAACGATCCAAACCCGATTTTACATACATTAAAGAAAACGGCTATCGGTTATGAAAACCCTTATTATCTCAAGAAAGCTCAGAAAAATCAGAATGTGTTATATAATCGTAGTGTGCTAAATGATAATCATGATCCGATTGAGCTTTATGATTCGGATGAAACGATTGAGCGTACTGAAAAGAGACGAGTCAAAATGAGACAAATGAACCCAGAAATTAAACCAATTGACTATAAAGAAGCAAACAAACTTGCTGGGGTTCATCTTGTTAAAAAAGAGTCACCTCTGTTTTTTCAAAAACCAGTGGTCTTCACAAAACAAAAAGCTGTCTCAAATCATCTGTCTAACATCGAACAAATGGCATCTAAAAACACTTATGAATCAAGTGCAGCTAGACTATATTTGGTTGATCTTAAACAGAGAATTGAAACACTTCAAAGTATTGTGGCATCCAAACTAAACAGTAACAAAAACGACTGGTTTTCAAGATTTCAGACTGAACTAAAAGGAATGTTTGAACAAGACATTAATCCACACATTGATGCAATCTATGCGGTTGTTCAAAATGTGGAATACAATCTTTTGAAAGAGTCAGCAGAATTCGTTAAGGACCACAAATCCTTAGTGAATGAAGCCAATGAATACTTGGAACACATAAAAGTTTTGGAAATGCAAAATGACTCTCTCTCTTTCGAAGCTCTATCGACTGATATCATGTCAATTATTTACCAAACATATTCTGTTGAGGATGATGAAACACTTCGAGCTGAGATTTCTCAAATTGTTGAAAAATATGAAAAGGCGCTTTTGAAACTTGAAAAACAAAATTGCACATATTTTAAACAACTTGATACAAAAAAGGAAGAATGCAAGTATGACAAATTGTCGTATGAGCGTTCTTACAAACAAATGCAAGAACAAATTCAGTTTTTGAAGTCTCAGCTTGCAAGTCAACCAGGGAAGGGTAAGGAACCAAAGGGTATTGCACCATTAACCCCCTTGCCTAGTGAGAAACAACAAGGGAAAGCTGTTGTCAAAACAAAAACATCGAATGTGATAGCGCCTGGCCTTGATAGGATTAGTCCCACTAATGCATCTACCTCTACATCTAAACCATATAGGGCGTTAGACAAATGTGCAAAAGATAATCCAAAAGAGTCTAGGAATGCTACTACAAAGTCAAAGGACAACAAGCTAAATCCCAATGTGAAAGCACCTGGCCTTTCTAGGAATTGCTCACCGAATGTGACCACTCAAACAGTTAAGGAATCAGTTGGTTCAAACAAAACGGTCCACAATCACTACCTAGAAACAGCTAGGCAAAAGGCACAGATTCGACAAGACGGAATTTTAGGAACAAAACCTAGAGTGATGAGTTCTACAACATTACAAAGCACTGCTAGTAGTAGTAAACCACTACCTAGGATCATTCAACTAAAGACTAGGGATTGGCTTGCATCTAAGAGTAGTTGCGCAAAAGAAAATGTTACCCACGTAGAATCAAACACTATGAATTCAAATTCCTCTTCGAACACAAAGCAAGTTCAAAATGACAGTAGTGACAAAATTAAGGTTGCGGTTTTAAACAAGAATGTTGAATTTGTCTGTCCTACATGTCAAAAATGTGTTTTTTCTGCTAACCATGATGCATGTGTTGCACAGTATATCAAGAAAGCAAATGCAAGTGCTAAAGCACAATCCTCTAAGACACCAAATAGCAACAAACCCGTTGCTAAGAAGCAAAAGGCTAAGAAACCAACTAGGTGGATCTCTACAGGACGTAGTGTTTCTCAAAATGAGACTTCCGCTGCATCTGAAAAGGAAACATCTCCTAGATCTTGCCCTAGGTGGATTCCCACGGGAAAAGTTTTTAAATCAGTTGGTCTTAGATGGATTCCCACAGGAAAGATTCTTGATAGTTGCACCACAACACGTAATAGTGAAAATCATCAGGATAAGGATGTAGAAACCACTACAACTGTTGATAGTGGACACCCTCAATGTGATGATTCATGTTCTTCTAACACTATTATTTGTGCATATTCTTCTTTTGTGGATTCTGTGATTGCAGGTACTCATGAAAGTGTTGAGAGTTCACTCGCTGAATGTGGAAGAGAAGACCTTTATGCCAACATCGCATTTGGAAATCCTGGTCTACATCCACTCTTAACTCCACTTTTACTTGTTCATACTTAATCATTCTTTGTGAATATACATTTTTTGAAAACATCAAAAAGAATATACAAAAATGGAAAATTTTCAAAAAATACAAAAACAATAGAAAATCACAAAAATCCAAAAATATTCTTCTCCGACATGTCTCTCGTATAATCAATATTCTGTACGTACTTAGAAATATCATTCAACAATGATACGGGCATGTACAGATGCTTGAGCGAGAGTTCTTTAAATGTTTTCAAAACATGTCGTTTCTCAAATTTCTTCTCAATGGCTTTCGTACACTTCAGTACGAAACCCGCGCTTAATTTGATGGCTTCGGAACATCTCAGTTTCGGACCCGAACTTCAAATAAAGGAAAGTGTTGTGCAAAACCAATTTCTTTTTCTAACACTTATCCTAAAAACAAATGAAGATATTTCTCCTTACATATCTTCAAAGATTTTCAAAATCTTCTCTATCATGAGCACATTTTCTTCAAGATTTTTTCAATAAGATTTTTCCAAATCTTTCATAAAGTGCTCAAGATAACTCCCTCCTAAACCCTTAAAACTGCTTTTAAACTCAAATGTTTAACCATATGCTTTGTTTAAGGGGGAGTAGAAAAACAAAAATGTTCCAATTTCATGCTCAAATCCGTCTATCTCTCCAAAAAGTTTCATTTTAATCAGTTGATATCAAAAATATCACTGCATGCTATTTTTGAGGGGGAGAAGATGTGATTAAAATGTGATCAAAGTGAATCTCAAAAAGAGTTCTCCAAAAAGACTCAGCATGAACCCTCGAATTGACGAAAGATAAATGTCAGTAATCGAAAAGACTAGTCCGGGACGGGTAATAATTTCAAGATGGTTATCCATTGATGTAAACGTGTCTCGCAAAGGACTTGTCTGAGTAGAATGTACCAATTCGAGAGATGATCTTTTGATATGATCGGGACGGGTAATAACTTCAAGCTAGTTTAACTAGTGATGTAAACATGTCTCGCAATGGTCATATTAATTGAAAGTCGATCAGTTCAAAAAGTGCGAACTCTACCCATCATGTGCAATTCTTTCTTAAATCTCATATGCACATGTGAAGGGGGAGTATTTCAGAAAATGCAAAACTCTCTAAGTGTTATCCAAAATGTGTTTATTCATAAACACTTTGAGAGATTTTCTCAAATGGTTTTATGGCAAGTGATCAACAAACCTAGGATAATCATGGAGTTATAAGGTGATTATGGTTAGGTTATGTCCTATGATCCGCCAGAGCCGGAGGGATCTTCCCAAGGACAATTCCAATAGTCTAGAATTAGAAGTCCTTAGGTAAGATTGAAAAAAGGAGTAAATGAGAAAGGAGAAAGAAGGGGTTGAAGAATGAAAAAGAAAAGTTTTTGTAAGGGTGAAAAGAAATAGCCCTCCATGAAAACTTAGGTCAGAAACCGGGTCAATACATATGCTATCGGTACTCACTAAGGTGATACTGGTATTGAAGACAAGACGTCATGGACCCAGTGACGCGATGCACAACCCCTCTCAGCCACTCAGATATCTCTTAAAAGATATTTGTTTCATTTCTCACGGAGAACACTACATAATCTATCGACCTCTCACTCCGAGATGAGTTGATATTGAAAAGGTGGCACTCTGCTCCATGCCTCCGATGACTAAAACCAAAACGCACATTATTGAGTCTAGAGACATGAGATTCATCAAAGATCTCTTAGGAACACTTCCTATGCAATACACTTGTGTTCAACTCAAAAGGATACAAGTTGTATGAGTCTTAATGAGATCCAAAGATCTTGCCTCACGACATGATGGCCGAAGGACGATTTATTGCTAACTGTCTTATGCAGGTACTGACGAAAGTCCATTCACCATCATCATCTACAACGTAGACGCATCTGATCAGAAGAAGAAGATCAAGGCAAGAACATTCAAAGTCAATACTTTGAAGATCACAGAGCATGAAGGAATAATGAATCAAGTCTATTATACATTGACACACAAAGTTCAAGACGTCAAAAGCAAAAGACCAATCACGGGAGCATCATTGAAATGACCATCCCTTAGGGGGAGATTGTTAGCATTGATTTAATGCTATTTTGGAAGTGATGGTCATTTGTAGCTTAGAACATTTAGTATCATGTATAATATGTATTAAGTAATGTGGGCTAAAGGCATTAGTATTGATAGTATCTTATGTTATAAGTGTAGTGCAATACTTTAGCCCACACATGGTCCAAATGTAAAGCCCATCCAATGTCTTTGGATGGCTGCCAACATACATAAGCCACAACTCTCTCATTTTAGCAAGTGTGCTGTGAGAGAGTGTGTGTGTATTTCTTCATTTCTCTCTAATCTAATATACACCATTTCCAGGTTTCATCTCCACTGCCACCATCTCACCTCATCTATATTTCCTCTCTATCTCATCTCTATTATTCTCTTCTTATTGTTCTTGCTGCCATTCGATCTACAAAGAAAGTGGTATGATAAAGTAGGATTTCTAGCATCAACATTTCGCTTTCGATAAATTCAGGTCATACCTTGTACTTTCGAAAACAATCGTGTTCACCGATCATTCAGCGTTAAAATATCTGTTTAAGAAACAAGATGCCAAACCGCGTCTCATCCAATGGATTTTACTACTCCAAGAATTCGATATCGAAATCAAAGATAAGAAAGGAGCAGAAAATCTAGCCGCTGATCATCTATCTCGTTTAGAAAATCCAAATCTGGAAGAGTTAAAAGAAGATGAGATTGACGATTATTTTCCGGATGAAACACTCATGACTGTTGATACAGATGATGAGAACGAAATTCCATGGTTTGCCAATTATGCAAATTATCTCGTTGGAGGAATTCTAAAGAAAGGATTAACTCATGCCCAACGAAGTAAATTCTTTTCAGATCTTAAACATTATTATTGGGAAGAACCTTATCTTTTCAAAATGTGTCCCGATGGGATGATTAGAAGATGTGTTTATGGTTCTGAAACGAGGAGAATTCTCGATGAATGTCATCATGGCCCAACTAGGGGACATTATGGTCCTTCTACCACCGCTAAAAAAGTCTTTGATGCTGGATTCTATTGGCCGACTATTTTTAAAGAAGCCCATACTCTTGTTAAGAATTGTGATGCTTGCCAAAAATCCGGTAGTCTTTCTCGAAGAGATGAAATGCCACAAAAGAGCATTCAAGTCTGTGAATTATTCGATATTTGGGGAATTGATTTCATGGGACCGTTTCCTAAATCACACAAATACGAATACATTCTCGTTGCTATTGATTACGTTTCCAAATGGGCTGAAGCGGAAGCTCTACCCACAAATGATGCACGAGTAGTTGTTAATTTTCTCAAAAAGCTTTTCACTCGTTATGGAATTCCTAAAGCTTTGATAAGTGATCGTGGAACCCATTTCTGTAACAAACAAATGGAGAAAATTATGAAGCGATACGGAGTTCATCATCGTTTCGCTACAGCTTATCACCCACAGACCAGTGGTCAAGTCGAAAATACCAACAGAGCCTTAAAAAGGATACTCAAAAAAACGGTTAAAGACAATCCCGCCGTTTGGTCAAGAAAACTAGATGATGCTCTGTGGGCATTTCGCACGGCTTACAAAACACCAATTGGTACAACGCCATACAGATTGTTGTATGGAAAAACTTGTCATTTGCCGTTCGAAATCGAACATCGCGCTTACTGGGCATTAAGAAACTGTAACCCAGACCTCAAAGTAGCTGGAGAAAATAGATTTCTGCAATTGCATGAACTCGATGAGCTTAGACTACAAGCTTATGAGAACTCCAAACTTTACAAAGCAAGAACAAAAGCTTATCATGACAGAAAGCTAAGAATCAGAAAAGAATTCAAAGCTGGAGACAAAGTTCTGCTTTTTAACATGAAGTATAAGTTCAAAACTCCCAAGCTGAAACCGAAATGGTTCGGACCGTATATAGTGAAACATGGATTTCCATCCAGATATGTTGAATTGCATGACAAACATGGTGGAAGCTTCATTGTTAATGGGCACCGAATTAAGTTATACTATGACAAGGAGTAGATGAATGAAGTTTCTATTCAAGAGATTCCGCCTGAATCAGAATATGAAGCTATAACCTTTATGTCACCCTTCCCGGCCGATTTCAAGAAAAACACTCCGTGGGCCGAAGATTCTGGTTATATCTATGATGTTCTACCAAGACCATGGGAGAAAGTTAAGCTAGAATACATAGATGAAACTGGAGAAGGAATAGTGATTGGAAATGTGCTGTACGTTCCAAAATTTCCAAAGAAGAAGTCAGCAAGTGCACCAACATGAAGAGAGAGAAGTTCGAGTCCGGCTGATGACTCGTTAATAAAACAAGCGCTTCTCGGGAGGCAACCCGTGTGTTTGTTATGTTTATTTTTCATTTTTATTTCCTAGTGATTAAACCCCAAAGTTTTTCTAAATTGCTTAGTTGAACTTAAGTGTGGGGGTGTATCACTGTCTTTTGAATAAAGCGAAGAAATAGTTCGTATGTGTGTTTCTTTTGTTTTTAGATTACTGCAGATAAGGATTTCGAAGCTTGGACGCTAGGATCAAGACTCCTCTTGAGCAGAAAATACGGTTTATTCTCTTATTTCCCTATTTCATTCTTTGTCGTTTATCACATTGAGGACAATGCTTAACTTAAGTGTGGGGGGTGAATAGGAAAATAAGAATAGATTGTAGTTTCAAGCTGAATTTTAAAATTTTGTTTGCCCTTGTAATCTAGTCTTTTGTCATTTTAAAGATCATATTCTAGAATAACTGGATTTATCCACTGGTGAAATCTGTAATTTTGAAAATTCGAGATGTGTCCCGATTAATATTGCAATCCATTCTGGGATCGATAACATTAGCTAGCACAGATTATAGCCCTTTCCACTAAAGTGTGAGGATTTGAGCCTGTTCTATATATAGCATACATCTTTTATGCTTAGATCTTTTGCTATGAGTGTGCCGGTTGATGAACTCAAATAAGTACATTTTATTACTATCATTTATCCTATTAATTTGACTTGTTTTACTATATTATGTATGAGGATTGATACTTAATCGTTTACTTTTGTAATTCTCAGGTAAAAACAAGCATTTGGTGAAACTTGGCGATTTTGGACTAATTACGGAGCAAAACAAGCATAAAGTGAAGAGTCTACTGAAATAGACAAGATCATGTCAAATCTGCTCCAGATGCGCCGCATCTCACTCATGACATGCGCCGCATCGCTATCAAGATCTCACCAGATACGATCCAAGATTCAAGAGGACATGTGCCGCATCCAAAGATAAAGATACGCCGCATCTTCTGGCGGTGTACGAATATTCCTGAATATTATAATCTTGGACCCCACGCGAAGTTAAGTACATGCGCCACATCTACTTAATAGATCCGCCGCATCTTACCCTCAGACAGAAACTATAAATACCCCAAGACCAGACGAATTTCGGTGTGCCATATAATATATACGAGACCGAAGACCAAAAACCCTAGGACGAATTCAGTCAAGGCAGCAGCACAAGACACACTCAAATCAAGGATACAAGAGCTGTAAGAAGGTGCTGCATGTGTTTAATTCATTAAGTAGTTTTGTTTTATTGTGTTAGCAAACTTTAATTCATCAGGATTGATGGCTTGTGTAATGTGACAACGGAAAGATTGCACTCCCTTAAAACTGCTTTCCCATCAATTAAAGTTTATATGTTGATGTCTTTGGTTACTACTTATTAGTGCATTGATAACCTCTGTGTTTATTAGTGGCCTGTGCATTTGACTGCGGAAAATAATGTGGCTCCCACGGTTGTTACTAAATTGATCACTTAGGAATAACTTTTAGACATAAGTAATCATTAAGGGTTTACTCGCCGATAAGAATAGGACCAACGAGAAAGGGTTAACTACATACACTTCATATAAAGCTATCAATAAAACAAGTGACAAACTACTTAATAATAAAGGACAGATCTTCTTATTGTCTCGAGTATTTATCTGTGTACGTGTGTGCTACTTGCTGATTCGTGCCTATTGGTTTAGTTTATTATTTAATTGCAACCAAATTCGTGCCAGTCTCTCAGGCTGAAACCCCCTTGCGTTAGAATATTAAAATACTGATTAGAATAACTAGATAATACGTTCCACTCTTAGTGATCGACACTCTACTTACCATTATATTCATACTGACCGGGTACACTGCTCGTTAAGTGTGTGTGTTATTGATAAGTCGGCTAAATATAAATTTAAAACTTGAGTAGGCATTAAAACTGCTAAACCGCAACGACACATCACGCGCATCAAGTTTTTGGCGCCGTTGCCGGGGAGTGAATTGTTATTATCTGTTAATTTGATTAGTATTTTAATTAGGTTTTTAATTTTTTTTATCTAACCGCTAATTTTGTTGTGTATTAGTTTAATTTGCATTCATTGTACTATTTTGCATATTTTCTGTTTTTGTGTGTTATTTGTTTGTTTTTATTTGTGTTTATTTTTGTGTGTTTTTATTTGTTTTTATTTTTCGTAATTTTTGTTTTCTGCTATCGTTGTACTGAGCTAAATCGAACGATACGGCGCATCTGATTTATCAGATACGGCGTATTGCGTTCAATTTTTTTATAAAGTACAACGCGTTTAATTAATTCGATACGACGCATCTTTTCCCCAAGATACGGCGTATCTGTTTTTAATAAAAAAAATTTCTAAACGTTAACGCGATACGACGCATCTGCTTTAGCAGATACGGCATATCTATTATTTTAATTAAAAACAGTTTGCGAATTATTAAACAGATACAGCGCATCGATTTTTATCGATACGGCTCATCTTCTGAATCAAAAATCTTATATTTTGAAACGTAACGAAAATACGGCGCATTAACTTTTGTTAATACGACGCATTTAATTTTTATAAGTATATCGATTTTTGATAATTAAAACAGATACGGCGCATTCTAATTTCTAAAGCGACGTATCTAATTTTCTGAATAAAGTTTGATCTAATTTTAACAATTATAAGATACGGCGTATCCAACTTTTTGGATACGGCGCATCGTCTGCAGATATCAGCTATTTTGTATTCTTATATTCGTTTTTTAATTCATTAATCTTCTAGCAAACAGATGCTACTGACAATTTTACCTATGATAACAGGTTTTGCTATGGAAGATATGTCAATGAACGGATATCTTGCTAAAGGAACAAAACAACATGATTAATGGATTGGCAATTGAGTGCACCAATTGTCAACGGTGCTTAACAAAGTTCTTTTGGTAAAACACGATTTGAAAGGGATTACAACTAGAGGCGGTTAGTCAACCTTTCAAATGTTATCGGTATTAAGGAGCTGAACGTGAGTCTAACTTGAAGACTCTGGAATAAAGACAAGTGCTGACCGGGAGACAACCCGGATTTATCTTTTAATTTTCTGTTTATGTGTCGAGTCAGTCAGGCCAAAGAGGATACGGCGCATCTCAATTCTGAGATGCGACGCATCCCCTGCAAATGGTCATATCTTATTTTATTTTTCTGCATTTTTTATTATTTAAAACTTTTTATCAGTTTATTTTTAATGCGGCGCATCCCTGGTTAAGGATGCGGCGCATCTTTTATTCTGATCCGTATTTATTCCAGGCTCGATACGGCGTATCTTCTTCCATAAGATACGGCGCATCGACTGACCTGATGATTTTCATTTTTAATTTTTACGTTTTATTTTTACCTAACTACTAATGTATTATGCAAGTTTGAACCTTTCTTATCTTAGGTGTGTTTTGAAGCCTTGGTGGTATTATAGATTCCTGCGTTTCCTGTGGATACATCAGCTATGAAGAATTAAACGTTCTAATCCACAAGAAAGATGATTTTTGCTCTAATACTAATGGAGGATCATACCGAGCAAATCTCAGGGGAGTTTTTCTGTTCTAATTCTTTTATTTTCCAGTTTTTAACCTTTTATACAAATAACGAGGACGTTGTTTAACTTAAGTGGGGGGATTGGAGAATTAGAACACTTAACACTTACTTGTCCTAAACTTTTCAAAATATGCTTAAAATGTGCTTAATATATCGAAATTTAAAATTCTTAGCATGTTTTTGTTTAAAGTCTAAGTTGCATAGCTGCACACATGACGTTATTTTCAAAAATTGTGATTTTTCAAAATTCACAAATCTATGAGTGTGCCGGTGACTTGTAAACTTTAGAACTTGGCTTGTATACTATTCGAGACCACCATAATAAGTATTATTTATATAATTGGAATGACTTGTCTAAATTGGTAAATTTCTAGGATTACACCCAAATAGCCTTATATGTTATGTGTTATTAGCTAACTACACTGGTTAGTTAACCCCCGTATAAACCCTTTTTGTTACTCTCATTTTTAGAGTAAGATACCCCTAGAAAAACACTCAGAGCCATTCCTTTCGTTTCTTACACCTATATTTAAAATGTTTCGTTACACCTTACACCTTAGCCTACCCTGTAGATTAGAATCCGTGGTTGGTTAATTGCTATAGGCAAAGTGTGTTTCCTTACATTACCTGTGTTCGCGTGCGTAATTCATTATCTATGGTTAGGTCGGGAAATTGCACAATGCAATTGGAGTGAAAGTAAATATTGTACATCTATGAGTTTATTTTTCGTGTGTTTACAACTTTCACTATTACCGTTATTTCTGAAGTTATGAAAAGTATGGAAAAATTATCCAGAATTATTGTTTTGGTGATGTGGTGAAATTTTACACATCTATGTTTATGTTTCATGTTAAAAAAAAAAAAAAAAAAAAAAAAAAAAAAAAAAAAAAAAAAAAAAAAAAAAAAAATCGAAAAAAAATGAGAAAAGAAAAAAAAAAAAAAGAAGAAAGTTGGATGTTTGTTTTAACCAACGATGTAAAGTTATGTAAGTGGTCGATATCACCACTATTTGTTGTACATTATATCTATGGATTGAATGGGAGTTGGCAGTTATGGGAACGTCAACTAAGGTTTATTCTTTGATTAAGATCTTGTTGAGTATAATTCGTGTCTACCTAAAGCGTGTGTTTCAAGTGTTAAAGCGTGAGTTATTCAATGATATGAGTCTTATTCATGGGATGGTTGGGATAGTGATTAACCACACTTAGGATTTTAATTTATTTGTTTTGTTTATTTTTTTTTATTTTACACCAATTTATATCCCAAATGTTATCCATACCCTATTCTTTATCCAACCAAACATTTGATTTATTGAGATTAGGGATTTGAGCAATCTTAAGTATCGTAGTCGTGGATTCGGCTATGTATTTATGATTTTGTCGCCCTTTTTGATATATTATTATTGGTGAAGTTTGGACCTATCTTTAGCCTATTCGAGTTAAGGATTTGAGCAATTGCAAGTATCGTGTTCGTGGATTCGATCATGTATTTGTGATTTTTTTGCCTTTTCTGGAATTTGAGATCGATAGTGAATAAGAATAATTAACCCTTAAGCCTAAAAACCCTTTTTACCGCTTTAGACTTGTTATTCCTTGGCTTTAGTGGGGGAGATGTGTATACTTGCCAAGCTTATGATAGAATATTCGTCGCGACTGGACAGTTAAACGATTAGATTTGCTTTTATCGAAATATTTTTATTCTACTTCTAATTCGTTAAGTGTTTAGTTGTGTGATTATGACAAAAAATGAATACATGCTTAAATATAAAAATAAATCCTAACATTTTTAGGATACATTTTCATAAGATTAATTCTAAGGTTTACTTGGGGACAAGTAAAGTTCAAGTGGGGGGATATTTGATGAACTCAAATAAGTACATTTTATTACTATCATTTATCCTATTAATTTGACTTGTTTTACTATATTATGTATGAGGATTGATACTTAATCGTTTACTTTTGTAATTCTCAGGTAAAAACAAGCATTTGGTAAAACTTGGCGATTTTGGACTAATTACGGAGCAAAACAAGCATAAAGTGAAGAGTCTACTGAAATGGACAAGATCATGTCAAATCTGCTCCAGATGCGCCGCATCTCACTCATGACATGCGCCGCATCGCTATCAAGATCTCACCAGATACGATCCAAGATTCAAGAGGACATGCACCGCATCCAAAGATAAAGATACGCCGCATCTTCTGGCGATGTACGAATATTCCTGAATATTATAATCTTGGACCCCACGCGAAGTTAAGTACATGCGCCGCATCTACTTAATAGATGCGCCGCATCTTACCCTCAGACAGAAACTATAAATACCCCAAGACCAGACGAATTTCGGTGTGCCATATAATATATACGAGACCGAAGACCAAAAACCCTAGGACGAATTCAGTAAAGGCAGCAGCACAAGACACACTCAAATCAAGGATACAAGAGCTGTAAGAAGGTGCTGCATGTGTTTAATTCATTAAGTAGTTTTGTTTTATTGTGTTAGCAAACTTTAATTCATCAGGATTGATGGCTTGTGTAATGTGACAAGCTTATGAGAACTCGATGAGCTTAGACTACAAGCTTATGAGAACTCCAAACTTTACAAAGCAAGAACAAAAGCTTATCATGACAGAAAGCTAAGAATCAGAAAAGAATTCAAAGCTGGAGACAAAGTTCTGCTTTTTAACATGAAGTATAAGTTCAAAACTCCCAAGCTGAAACCGAAATGGTTCGGACCGTATACAGTGAAACATGGATTTCCATCCGGATATGTTGAATTGCATGACAAACATGGTGGAAGCTTCATTGTTAATGGGCACCGAATTAAGTTATACTATGACAAGGAGCAGATGAATGAAGTTTCTATTCAAGAGATTCCGCCTGAATCAGAATATGAAGCTATAACCTTTATGTCACCCTTCCCGGCCGATTTCAAGAAAAACACTCCGTGGGCCGAAGATTCTGGTTATATCTATGATGTTCTACCAAGACCGTGGGAGAAAGTTAAGCTAGAATACATAGATGAAACTGGAGAAGGAATAGTGATTGGAAATGTGATGTACGTTCCAAAATTTCCAAAGAAGAAGTCAGCAAGTGCACCAACATGAAGAGAGAGAAGTTCGAGTCCGGCTGATGACTCGTTAATAAAACAAGCGCTTCTCTGGAGGCAACCCGTGTGTTTGCTATGTTTATTTTTCATTTTTATTTTCTAGTGATTAAACCCCAAAGTTTTTCTAAATTGCTTAGTTGAACTTAGGTTTGGAGGTGTATCACTGTCTTTTGAATAAAGCGAAGAAATAGTTCGTATGTGTGTTTCTTTTGTTTTTAGATTACTGCAGATAAGGATTTCGAAGCTTGGACGCTAGGATCAAGACTCCTCTTGAGCAAAAAATACGGTTTATTCTCTTATTTCCCTATTTCATTCTTTGTCGTTTATCACATTGAGGACAATGCTTAACTTAAGTGTGGGGGGTGAATAGGAAAATAAGAATAGATTGTAGTTTCAAGCTGAATTTTAAAATTTTGTTTGCCCTTGTAATCTAGTCTTTTGTCATTTTAAAGATCATATTCTAGAATAACTGGATTTATCCACTGGTGAAATCTGTAATTTTGAAAATTCGAGATGTGTCCCGATTAATATTGCAATCCATTCTGGGATCGATAACATTAGCTAGCACAGATTATAGCCCTTTCCACTAAAGTGTGAGGATTTGAGCCTGTTCTATATATAGCATACATCTTTTATGCTTAGATCTTTTGCTATGAGTGTGCCGGTTGATGAACTCAAATAAGTACATTTTATTACTATCATTTATCCTATTAATTTGACTTGTTTTACTATATTATGTATGAGGATTGATACTTAATCGTTTACTTTTGTAATTCTCAGGTAAAAACAAGCATTTGGTGAAACTTGGCAATTTTGGACTAATTACGGAGCAAAACAAGCATAAAGTGAAGAGTCTACTGAAATGGACAAGATCATGTCAAATCTGCTCCAGATGCGCCGCATCTCACTCATGACATGCGCCGCATCGCTATCAAGATCTCACCAGATACGATCCAAGATTCAAGAGGACATGCGTCGCATCCAAAGATAAAGATACGCCGCATCTTCTGGCGGTGTACGAATATTCCTGAATATTATAATCTTGGACCCCACGCGAAGTTAAGTACATGCGCCGCATCTACTTAATAGATGCGCCGCATCTTACCCTCAGACAGAAACTATAAATACCCCAAGACCAGACGAATTTCGGTGTGCCATATAATATATACGAGACCGAAGACCAAAAACCCTAGGACAAATTCAGTCAAGGCAGCAGCACAAGACACACTCAAATCAAGGATACAAGAGCTGTAAGAAGGTGCTGCATGTGTTTAATTCATTAAGTAGTTTTGTTTTATTGTGTTAGCAAACTTTAATTCATCAGGATTGATGGCTTGTGTAATGTGACAACGGAAAGATTGCACTCCCTTAAAACTGCTTTCCCATCAATTAAAGTTTATATGTTGATGTCTTTGGTTACTACTTATTAGTGCATTGATAACCTCTGTGTTTATTAGTGGCCTGCGCATTTGACTGCGGAAAATAATGTGGCTCCCACGGTTGTTACTAAATTGATCACTTAGGAATAACTTTTAGACATAAGTAATCATTAAGGGTTTACTCGCCGATAAGAATAGGACCAACGAGAAAGGGTTAACTACATACACTTCATATAAAGCTATCAATAAAACAAGTGACAAACTACTTAATAATAAAGGACAGATCTTCTTATTGTCTCGAGTATTTATCTGTGTACGTGTGTGCTACTTGCTGATTCGTGCCTATTGGTTTAGTTTATTATTTAATTGCAACCAAATTCGTGCCAGTCTCTCAGGCTGAAACCCCCTTGCGTTAGAATATTAAAATACTGATTAGAATAACTAGATAATACGTTCCACTCTTAGTGATCGACACTCTACTTACCATTATATTCATACTGACCGGGTACACTGCTCGTTAAGTGTGTGTGTTATTGATAAGTCGGCTAAATATAAATTTAAAACTTGAGTAGGCATTAAAACTGCTAAACCGCAACGACACATCACGCGCATCAAGTTTTTGGCGCCGTTGCCGGGGAGTGAATTGTTATTATCTGTTAATTTGATTAGTATTTTAATTAGGTTTTTAATTTTTTTTATCTAACCGCTAATTTTGTTGTGTATTAGTTTAATTTGCATTCATTGTACTATTTTGCATATTTTCTGTTTTTGTGTGTTATTTGTTTGTTTTTATTTGTGTTTATTTTTGTGTGTTTTTATTTGTTTTTGTTACCATCCGTTATTTGGTAATGCAAGAATTCGTTGTTAGGGAGCTATTATGTTTTGCATGAGATAGTGGCACATTAGTCTTTTATATCCCTTTAAGCCTTAAACCCGAATAAAAGCCCTCTTTGATATGTATACTTGGCGCTCACACCATTTCGGTGTAGTTTTGTTTCTTGTACAAGCCTATGGTAATATTTAGATCATGACTGAGCAAATGAGTGTCATTCCGCTTATATACTCTACCAATCATACAAATGAGTGTTTGAGTGAATTATATTTCATTTCCCATGCAAGAAAATCATTTGGGTATTGTCAAACATCTCGATGATTCAACCATAAAAGCTTAAAGCGATGAATCTAGCTTGTACTAGTGCTTGATAGATTTGCATCACATTTTCCTAATCATTTGTGTATACCATGTGGATAATTGTTTTTATTTCTAGATTTGCTTGAGGGCAAGCAAAGTTCAAGTGTGGGGGATTTGATAACGCCTAAATCTAACATGTTTTTGATAGCGTTATTGGTAGTTTTATATATGTTTTGTGGTTATATTTATATGCTTTTGTTACTAAATCGTACCAAAGTGTGTTTGCAAAGCATTTGTAGCCAAAGACAGGAAAATGGATGGAAAAGATACAAAAATGAGGAAAAAAAAAGGAAGTATTTGAGATTGCATGTGAATCTTGTGTCAAGTTCCGCTCCGTAAGGTACTTCAATGAATTAAAGTCCAAGTAGTCGAGTTAATAAGCTTAAGGATGAAGAGAAAGATCAAAGAATCAAGAGCTATGACCGAGAAACAAGTCATACGCAAAAGTCCAAGAAAAAGGTCCACCAGCAGCAACCATCCGATCGGTCGCCGCCCGCAACCGATTCGGATGGAGTGAATTTGGATTTACCGAGAAGACCAACCGATCGGTAGACCATTCTATCTGATCGGTTGGAAGTCGCTGTTGACCCAAGACTTCTTTATTAAGGATTGTGACTTTATAAATCCGGTTCTAGGTCCTTCTTTTCAGTATTCTAACCATTCAATACTACTTGGAGAGCAAGAGAAGCATTTATGCACTTAGACCCTTGGTTAGAGCAATTTATTGAACCATTTGTTGGGTATTTATAATACCAATCAATCTAGAGAGATATATGTGTGTGATGCGTGGTTTTGCAACCTTACAACAGGTTTTACCTCTCGAGGGATCTCAAGAGGCTTACAACCCCACCAGGCAGTGTACCTGACCGATGTAGTATAGTGTAGTGGTAAGTACGGGGGATTGATCGTTCTCCACAGGGAATAGTGTTCGTTAGGTATGAAAGACTACTCTAATAGGTCTAAGGGTTGAGGAAGATTCTTTTTTATGAAAGCAAGTAAAATCTCGGGTTTGAAAGAGTGGGCGGAATTAGTTGCTAGTCAACTAACCCAAATTACTACGAATGCAAATAAAATAAATAACTGAAAATAAAAAGTTGGTGAAAACTTAAGTGTAGAGAAATGTGTTTACTTAGATTTCCTTACTCCCTAACTATCTTTTACCGGTTGATTAGTGTGTATTAGTTGCGTGGATGACGGGTGTATTCCTTAATACCAATCGTGGGGTGGCGTACGTACTTCCCCAACTCTACAAGCTCCTACTTCACTCCTATGTCGAGCCGGCTAGGAAGCTCCTAACATGGGATCACTAGAATTCGCTTGTGCATTAAATACAACCATAAAAACCTTTAGTACGCATTTGGTTCATGTTTCTTAAGACGTTCAAGCAAGTTACCGAATAGGAAGTTAGCCAGTTTTCTTAAGCCTAACATAGATAAACAATCATCCAATACAACTAATAACACACTATTAACCAATAATCAATAGCTAGGTTTCATTAGATCTAAGCAAACACAAGATAAATCTAGCCTAACATATTAATCAAAAGACAAGAACAAGATAGAATCAAACAACACATAGACATATTGAATGATTAATTGATAACTTATCTTCAATGTAACATGGAAGATCTCAAGGCAAAAAGCCTTGAAAAAGATGCTAAAATCGTCTTAGGGTTTTCTCCCAAAAATTCCACACTAAGTTCCACCCTTATGACAAAGAATTGCAAAACTATATATAGATTTTTACATCTGACGGCGTCACGTTATGGAGTGTGACGCCGTCACCTCGCCGCTTCTAGGGTTCCCGGATGGCCTTCTTGACGCCGTCCCTCTTTAGCTCTCCAAAATCCGTTCTGGCTTATCAAGGCTTGACGCCGTCAGACTTTGAACGTGACGCCGTCCCTCTTTGAGTTAAGTCGTGACGCCCTTGATCAGGTTAAAGCGTGACGCCGTCAGAATTCACATGCAATTTTCACTGGCTTATCATGAGTAAATTTCACATCCACCTTTTCTTGCCAAGCCATGACGCCGTCCAGAGTAAAATCTGACGCCGTCAAAGGTAACTTTTAGCCGATTTTTGAGACTTTGCCGTTTTCTTCACTTTTATGCTCCAAAAACGTCCAAAATGCCTCCTTTTCCAGATTTCTCCTCAAAAGTACCTAAAATGACAAAAGGAACGATTTAGGGCAATATTTGATCAAATAAATACGATTTAGGGCTTAAATGACCCCTTAAAAGCGGTACGCTTTTCGCTTCATCAAATACCGTTACACTTGAGATTTGCTTGTCCTCAAGCAAATGCGCTTTTATTCTAATCAAAATACAAGTTAGGGGTCATTTAACGCTAATATAAAAGTAATTGCAACAAATAATCGTTCCACTTTAATCATAATAAGCACGGAGATTATAAACTAGCACCTCACAAGTAGTGTTTAGATACTCACATCTCTCAAGTGTCATCAAAATAAATCTCATAAATGGAAACGGATAATATCTCTCACTACCTGTCATAGCAAATAGATTACCATAGGCTTGGGAAAGGATCGAAAACCTCCTCCACTAGGCGTAAGCACCTAAGATAAACTATCAAAGAGGGCTTTTAAATGGGTTATAACGTTAGGTGTAGGGAAAAGGAAAACACGGTTTTGTTGGATAAAGGATATTTTACTGGTGGCGAGTTAAAGATCTTGATCAATTACATGTACTATACAATGTTGCTAAGCCAAGAATCGACTCAATCTTAAGCTAATGAAAGAAAATAACAAAAACATAAAACAAACATAAAATAAAACGGGATGGTAGTCCGTATGTTTTTTCTATTTTTCTCATTTTTTTTTTTATTTTTCTTGATTTTTTTTTTTTTTTTTTTTTTTTTTTTTTTTTTTTTTTTTTTTGCATACACTTTTGCCCTACCATCCAAAATAATACATCATAGGGGCATTGCATTCCCCTTACACTTGAACTTTTACATAACTTTACAAATAACTATTCTAATGACTCGAATTAAGATAATTGAAAAACTTGGAGTACTTTTAAAATATTTAGCACATATGGGGGTAATAAATGATGTTCTTCCCCATTACTCCATTACACTAGTACTTTACCCATGAGTCCCAATCGTCCCAAAATAATATGTACAAGGATATGACTCGACTTAGCAACCATGTAATCAATTAGATAATTAACTTGGGTTTAAACAAATGTTGTCACAATAATGCACTAAAAATGAGTGCATACAAGGTAGGCTAAGGCGATTTGGGTGTACATTTAAGTGGGGTGTAAACAAATTCTTCCTTTAAGTAAAATGCTTAAAGGTCGAAACGAAAAGATAGGCTCTGAGGGGTGTACTAGGGGTATCGTGTACTAAAAATGAGTACAACGCAAAGGGTGTGGGAGAATTACTTGACCAATGTAGCCAATGTAATTATAACAAAAACACAGGTGTAAAACAATGGGTTAATCCTAATGCCTCTTATCATGTAGTAAATCTAACTACACGAATGTAGTCTCACTTGTGGCCTTGGAATGGTCCTAACACAAGTTCTAGAATCTAAGTGCTACCGGTACACACATCATAGCATAAATGCTTTTTCTACCAATTCTAGGGGCGAACCTCACATATTTGGGGTGGAAAATTTTTTAGTGGTACGGTTTTTGTGCTAGTCATATAACTCCTATCCGTGAGACGCTCATTAAGATCAAAGTTTCACTCCTATATGTTGTAAAAAAATTTAAATTTGGCACTAAAATTGCCCTAACAGGTATTTCTCAGTTTTATTACACATCAACTATTAAACAAACAAAAATCAAGCGTAATAGCATTCTCTAAAAATCGTATTTTTACCCCCCCCCCCCCTTACACTTAAGATGAACATTGTCCCCAATGTTCAAATAACAAGATGTAAAAGCAAAAAGTAAAAGATTGAAATCAAATACTCCCCTGATTCGCTCGGTGGATAATGAAGTTACACGGTTAAATCTTCTTCCAAGGTAATGTTGAAGCTCCATGACTAATGCATCGCCATAAGCTTGATCCAAAACATTTCCTTGTCCGAAATAACCTGTTAAACCTGAGAAAACAAACACGAAAACCTGCATAACATCGGCGGGATAAATCTATATATATAAGGATATAATGCTTGTGGAATGATAATTTTGCAGATTCCTGGAGATTATAAGTTGGAGATTTAATAAAAACTTTTTAAAAACAAAACTTTCAAAAATTTCTGAAAATTAAATCTGACGTCGTCAGGTTATAAACCCTGACGCCGTCAGAAATGACCTGACAAAAATTCTCATTTTAAGTTTCCGGAAAATTTCTGGAAAAACCTTTACCTTACTTCCTGGAATTCCTGCAAAACATCATTATGACTCGATACAAGCATTTGACTCAAACAAATACTAATATGTATGTTTATTTAATATTATTACGATTCATGTTCATTTGTGTTCTAATAAACCGATTTAGATTTCCCTTACACTTAACTTTTGCAAAATACCTTTATATGTAGTTAAGACGAAGTTAAAAACAAAATAAAGCATTTTCACAAATTACTTTTGAACATGAATCAATAATAATAAAACTTAAACACACATACGGAAACAAATAAAAACAAACAAACAAATAAATAAACACAAAAAGCAAATAAAGATTGGGTTGCCTCCCAAGAAGCGCTTTTCTTTATTAACGAGTCTTGTAGCTAGACTCAAAGTCCATCTATCTAGTGTCGCTTATGCTCACGTACCGAGTGTGAGCCATCTAATTGTTGCCTCATCTTTCTTGTATTCATCATTTAGCTCCAAACATCCATGATAATATCTCTTATTTTTCTCATGTGGATATTTGAGCCCCTTCCCCTTATCATTCTCACTTAACAAGTCGATAGGCATAATTCTATTGCAAGATTCAATGGGGTAGTTCTTAAACCTAGGATGTGCTCGGGGCATTTGATAAACAAAATCTTCATCCCCATCCGAGAATGTAATTAACCCGTCCATAAGTTTTTCGTCAAGGTTGGTCAACCTTTTGAAGGGTTCTCCAAAAATGACTTGGGTTAATTTGTCATCGATAAATTCTCCTAAGTTCTCCATAACCATAAAATCCACCAAATACACAAAACTTCCTACGAACACGTGTAATGGCTTAATCCTAGCAACGATGTTATCACCTTGATATTCTAGCTCATCTACCATGATTTTATTATAATTAGCGCGAGAGATAATGTTCATAGGCAAAGATGAGTTAAGATAAGCATAAAAATCATGATAACCAATCTTACACGGAAATTGCATGTTAAAGAGGCTATCCTTTTCGATCTTAGTCCTAGGGTCAACATACTTAAAGGGATCAATTTCCTCTTTTCCCCATTCCTCGTTAACTACTTCACCATCACCGGCATCCTCATCGGAGTCTGAGTAGTAAAACGGACTAACATGGTCATTCTCATGGTCAGACTCCTCCATCTCAGAATTGTTACCAAAATGGTGGTCGGGTGAAAGGTTGTTGTTTTCTATGATGGGGGCGGGAACGGGTAGTTGAAAGTTTGCACGGCGGAAAATACGAATAACAGGGATCAAATGATCAATGTTACTCATGAGGTGGGTGGAAGGAATCACAAACAAAAGTACAAAGAAATAAGATAGACTAAAGGAAAACCTAGAAAAATAAAATAAAAATCTCACTAGAAAGGAATCTAGTGAGTAGACCTAATAGAAATAACAATTCAACCTAAACAACAACTATTCCCCGGCAACGGCGCCAAAAACTTGATGCGTGGTTTTGCAACCTTACAACAGGTTTTACCTCTCGAGGGATCTCAAGAGGCTTACAACCCCACCAGGCAGTGTACCTGACCGATGTAGTATAGTGTAGTGGTAAGTACGGGGGATTGATCGTTCTCCACAGGGAATAGTGTTCGTTAGGTATGAAAGACTACTCTAATAGGTCTAAGGGTTGAGGAAGATTCTTTTTTATGTTTTTATATTTTTTATGAAAGCAAGTAAAATCTCGGGTTTGAAAGAGTGGGCGGAATTAGTTGCTAGTCAACTAACCCAAATTACTACGAATGCAAATAAAATAAATAACTGAAAATAAAAAGTTGGTGAAAACTTAAGTGTAGAGAAATGTGTTTACTTAGATTTCCTTACTCCCTAACTATCTTTTACCGGTTGATTAGTGTGTATTAGTTGCATGGATGACGGGTGTATTCCTTAATACCAATCGTGGGGTGGCGTACGTACTTCCCCAACTCTACAAGCTCCTACTTCACTCCTATGTCGAGCCGGCTAGGAAGCTCCTAACATGGGATCACTAGAATTCGCTTGTGCATTAAATACAACCATAAAAACCTTTAGTACGCATTTGGTTCATGTTTCTTAAGACGTTCAAGCAAGTTACCGAATAGGAAGTTAGCCAGTTTTCTTAAGCCTAACATAGATAAACAATCATCCAATACAACTAATAACACACTAATAACCAATAATCAATAGCTAGGTTTCATTAGATCTAAGCAAACACAAGATAAATCTAGCCTAACATATTAATCAAAAGACAAGAACAAGATAGAATCAAACAACACATAGACATATTGAACGATTAATTGATAACTTATCTTCAATGTAACATGGAAGATCTCAAGGCAAAAAGCCTTGAAAAAGATGCTAAAATCGTCTTAGGGTTTTCTCCCAAAAATTCCACACTAAGTTCCACCCTTATGACAAAGAATTGCAAAACTATATATAGATTTTTACATCTGACGGCGTCACGTTATGGAGTGTGACGCCGTCACCTCGCCGCTTCTAGGGTTCCCGGATGGCCTTCTTGACGCCGTCCCTCTTTAGCTCTCCAAAATCCGTTCTGGCTTATCAAGGCTTGACGCCGTCAGACTTTGAACGTGACGCCGTCCCTCTTTGAGTTAAGCCGTGACGCCCTTGATCAGGTTAAAGCGTGACGCCGTCAGAATTCACATGCAATTTTCACTGGCTTATCATGAGTAAATTTCACATCCACCTTTTCTTGCCAAGCCATGACGCCGTCCAGAGTAAAATCTGACGCCGTCAAAGGTAACTTTTAGCCGATTTTTGAGACTTTGCCATTTTCTTCACTTTAATGCTCCAAAAACGTCCAAAATGCCTCCTTTTCCAGATTTCTCCTCAAAAGTACCTAAAATGACAAAAGGAACGATTTAGGGCAATATTTGATCAAATAAATACGATTTCGGGCTTAAATGACCCCTTAAAAGCGGTACACTTTTCGCTTCATCAGTGTGCTAGGAGAGTGCTTGCTTGTGAGAGAGAGAACCATTCATAGAAAATACTCAGAAAATTCGTCCATAAGTCCAGGAGAAGGGAGAAAGTCGATTATACCATTTCCATTACTTGTGGAATCATTGTCTTTCACTTGTAATCTTATTTCCAATCATTGTAAGACTTTCAATCATGGTTTCTAATGTTCAAAGTATTGAGTTTACATTTATGTTTGCTATGAGTGGCTAGTGCCTTTGTGCACTTGCTTAGATGATGTGTATTATTCATTGATTGGCATATGATTGTGATAACATGTTTTAATTCAATTTCAAGTCGATTCTAAGAACCAATTGTGATAAAGTTTCATAGTGACATTTGGATAATCAAGTTTAACTAGTGCTAGTAATCTTAAGGGTCGAAAGAACTATTGTTATTCCACTAGTTATAATCATTTGTCTATGAATGATTGTTGTCTTCCACTATTCTTGATTAAACAAAGGAACTTAATTGTGATTGTAATGAAAATGCTTTTGTCTATCAAAACGGATTGATTGTAAACCACTTTAAAGGTCGAGAGATTAATAGTTTGCTTTCAATTGTGACCTTTTGTCTATAATCGGTTACCTTTTGTATTGACCATTTCCTAAGCTTGTTTGATTAGACAAAAGATTGTTTTTGTGTTTGAGGAACACCAACTCATGAACCTTGAATTGATCTTGAATTGATTGGTTAAACGTAATGCTTGTTTTTATAAACCAAAATCTTGACGAAGGTTTAATTTGTAGAAACAATAGATTAGTGTCAAAACTAATTATCACAACCAACATGTTATCCAAAGTTATCACAATCATATTAGTCAATTGTAGTACATTAGTCTAAGCAAGTGTAGTTTTTAATCATTTGAATTTTCATTATATCATTACTACTTGTTTGAGAAAGTTGCTTTTAACTTACAATTCGATTCACTACACAAATCCCTGCGAACGATCCCGACTTACCATCAAAATCTTGCTACAACGGACGAGTATACTTGCTCGTATGTGTTGTCATTAGATTCGGTAATTCACCCTTATAAAGTTAAAACTTTCACCGAACCGGGCACATCAAACCATCAGCATAGCAGACCGTGATACCAAGTTCAGAGGTAACTACAATTTCTCGAAGCAGTTTTGTTGTTTTTTTAATTATTGCTTATTTCTTAATTTTCTCTAACTTCCACATATGCAGTTCACGGGGAACCTATTGCATATGATGTTTAGGTTCCTGTATATATTGTTGAGATCTCACCTCAACAAATGAGAGGTAACCTATGATCCGTGAACCAGGTCTGTCATGACGCGTTTTTGATCTGCAGAAATATATGATCAGTTAACTTCTATTGTATTCCTGTGAACTGGTGTAACATAACTTACCATTAATTTCTCCTTTTTTTAGTTGTTATAGAGATACTATTGGTGTTCGTTTTGGGACTTTTTCTTCCATGGATAGCACTCGCAGTAGTCTGTGAGGTTTAATGTAGAGAGTTTAATTACAAGCCATTTACTGATAGTGTAGTTTGTTTTTAAAACATAAACTGTGTCCATTTATGGATTAACTAAGTACAAGTTCATCGTCTTCAAAATTACCTGTTTAGGAGTACAAGTACATGGGTCGGAATCTCCAAATCTACCTTACACCAGTAAATGACAGCAAAATTGAAAAAAATTTGGTTTATCTTCCTATTTTGGTTATTTTTATGAACTTATGTACTTCTAAGTTTTGAGATAATGTTAACCATGTATCTTGACAGGCCAAATCTTACTGATCTGGTGAGTTTTCAGGCACGGCAGGTTGTTATCCCATTTTTTACGATGGTATATTTGCAGACCCAAACCAAATCACCACTGAATAATATCTGCACAACTGTCCATAGCCAAAGGTAATTCCACATTTACATTTTCACATTCCATCATGTACTGATTTTAGCCGGTCATTACTGTTACTGCTACACTTTTTTAATCTGAAATTTTAGATACGAGATGACATATTTAAACGAGCTTTGGAATATCCGGCAAGATAGGTGGCTACAAATGTCGGTATTAATGGAAGCGTTGTTCGAGAGAAGGTGTGCCATCCATTATAGCTTCTAATTTGTGGCATATGAATTGACTTAATACCATTATAGATCAAGAAGTAAAATGGCCAAAAAAAAGGTCCCATATCCAAAATTTCACGAAGTGTCATATCAATGAGGGATCTTTTTTTAGAATGTTGTTGTGATACTTGGCCTTTTGAATCATCTACTTGAAACCTAGAAATTCCTCCACCGTTCCGTCACTGTGAACAACAAAGAAGCTTATCTATTGATAGCAAAAGAGGTATGTGGTTTCATATATTTTGGGCCTATGAATTTGTAGAATATTCAAGATGTGATTCCTTTTTTCATGCGCCAAAATGAGTTTGCATTATCAAAATTGAGGTTTAATTAAGTTGGCATGTGATGGGTATGGGTTAATATTTTTTTTTTAATTTGGTGTAGAAGAGGCCACCTGTTACTAAGGCCAATAGAAATAACAAGCTGCAAATGTGGACTGTAATGTGAATGTTGGCCAAAATTTAATTTTATGCTCTAGACATAGAGCCTCATAAAATGTTTATTTCAAATATATAGAGTAATATTATAATAATGTTGTTTTGTAATTAACATAATAGCCACTATGTTTTTTTTGGTTGTAGATTTTTTACTCCGAGTATCATAGCAAGGGTGCGTCGACTATTCGAAGGGTAGCCAGACTTAACATTGGTTTTCAATACTTATCATCACTCGCGAATGTGGTTAGTGTTTTGTTCGCTGAAAACTTATTTTATACTTTCTTTATTTTGTTCACCTTAATGAGGTTGATTCTATGCTTTCTTTATATATGAGTGAGTGATCACTTCACTGCCTTCTATTCCTATATTTCATATTTGTAGGACTTTAACCATGCATTAGGTAAACTAATTGTAACTGTAAATGCAGTGGCGACGTTGATGGAGTTATACGGGTCACATGCTCAAGGTACAATGTAAATAAGATGAAGCTTCCTATCCTATAGAGACTTTGTGGTTACAATGGTACCATGAAAATGAGGTATATAATAAGTAGATTTTTTATACATGGATCACATGATTTAATGACAGAACATACTAACAAACTAATGGATGTAATAAAATGTGAATGTGATCTGACATGCTTGCCTATTGACGATTACCAGGTTCACGTATGTTGTGGAAAGCATGACTGATAACTTAAAGCCCGCTAGAGTTGAGGCAACTGATGGTCGTCGATGTCGTCTTAGATGGTAAGTTGATGCCACTGTTGGTTAAAGGGATTTCGAGAATGTCAAGCCTAATGGTGTTCATGGACTATGTGAGCATTGGTTAGTAGAGTGTTCAAAAAGGTCAATGTTCCCTTTAACTTGTCAAATGCTTATTTTTATGAACTTATGTACTTCTAAGTTTCTAATTATTAGAGTAAAAAAAATATTGGGTTGGGTACCAGTATAAGAAGGGTTCGTTTCAGATTTTGACGCGTTGGCTATGTCTAGGGTCACAAGTTACAAACCTTTGGCAGTTTCGATGTACGAAAAAAGCGGTAAAGAGTCAAAAGGTATAATGAGCATTGTTTAAAATGAAGTTTTACCAAAAAAAAAGAGACGATGATCCTTTTTCTTAAAAAACTATTTGTATTTCTGTTGTTTAATGAAAAGTTTATTACATATGATTTTCTGTAAAGGAAAACACTAAACTATGCATTCTTAGACACCACTAATTTCACATTTGATCTGATTTTATTTTGTTTTGTTATTATTTGGTATAGTTTCTTTTTTATCTTTTGATCAAAATGTCCAATGCCCTTTTAACTATTTGTGCATATTTTATAATAGCTACTTCTATGAAACAATCTAGAAGGGTGTTCCTAAATTCTTACATCATGTTGATACGGCTGTTAAGAACATTGGGATCAATGTACGTGTTCCATACAATGCCCCTCTCATTCAGTTCTCTTCATGGATGGGTGGTGAGCGTGATGGTATGTTCTCTAACTAACTCAAATTTAAGCTATTTTTTACACTTCAAAGCAATGTCTTTAAAAAAAACTAAAGATTTTATTAATTTTTCTATAATATTTTTTTGGTATGAAATGCAGGTAACCAAGGGTGGAATGATAGCAGCCAACATGTAGAAACAGCATATTAACCGAAACAGAAACACGTAATATGCTTCCCTTCAATAATATAGTAATTTAGACTCACAAGAAGCAAGGGAGTATATATATACAAAGATCATATATTTCATAACATGAACATCGTAAAAGATTTTGATATTCTTACCATGAACATATTTAATGTTGTAGTACTTGCCTCAGAACTTTTAATCTGATGTGATATATCGATTAGTTTTTATATTTGATTTGTGATATATGTTAGCACAATACAATACATTAAATGTAGTTATAAAATTATAGAAGTACAAAGGGTTTTTGAAAAAGTTATCCCCTGCTCTTAATCTCTTATAAGACCCGAATTAATTGTACTTCATATTTCAACCCTTCTATCATAGGTTCATAGATACGGGGGCTGAAATGGTTTCGACAGTAAATGTGCATCCAAATGCCTTACTATGCAAGTGGATACGTAATATGTAACGAATTCTGTCATATAATATCGGTTCTTAACGCTGAGACGGCGAGGAACCACTTGAGATTAAAGTTATCAGGAAGTGGATATCGTTTGGCACAATAAACAAATATATTTTTATCAATTGTTAAGCTAAGAAAGAGACGGATTCGAGCACTTAGTCTATATTTGATGCTCAATAAATCTGTTGCCTGTAGGCTTAAACAAACACCCCCTTACCTTAGTAAGCAGCTAATAGCTTATGAAGAATAAGCTTATAAGTTGTTGAAGATTGTTTTGGATTAGTATGTTAGAGTTTGTGTATAACTTTTAATATAAGTATGTCCGGTTTCGAACCCGAGACTCGGGATTGCACACAATACGTGAGAGTTCCAATGGTTTGAATAAATTAAATATATTTTGTATTTATATTTATTCATTTCACAAAACAATACTTAACGACAGTTAGTACTTAACGGAGTTAGAGATAACGACCGTTAAAGGACTAAATGTGCAAAAGGGAGTTAGAAAGATCTAGAACCCATACCCATGGGTTTATTCGGCCGATCCATTCCCTATGGGCTTGGGGTCGGTTTGGTTAGCTTGGAGAGGGGGTTAGGGATTGCCTATAAATACAATTCACTTGTGTTTAGTTTTTCCCTAATCTTGAATCCCTAACTAAGGCCAAACTTCTTTCTCTTCTTCCCCTCTTGCTAGAACCGATCGACCCACTTTTAAATCCACTAGGATTTGGCGATCTCAATATAGCAATAAAGTGTTTGGTTGTTTGTGATTCTTGAACCTAGCTTTTCCCATTGGAACGCTAGTATCTCGTGTGTACAAGAACGAGTGACAAGCTTATTTTAGCTTGTGTGTTTGTGGTGTTGTCGATCCATATAAGCCCTCCCCTAGGGTTTATATATCTTGTTCTTGTTGAAGTGATTCCTTGTTCTTGCTAGGAATCAAAAGGTACGCTTTCTTTTAGTTTAATTAATTATATGTTTATGTAGATCCATTCCGCTGCGTGATCTTTGTGTTTATGTGTTTATAGTAATTGTATGATTCACATATTCCAACAGTGGCATCATGAGCCGCGTTTTAAACATGTAATTAATTACTAAAACCTTAAAAATTGAATCTTGTAATAGATACATGCAATTAATTAGCTAGGGTTTTAATTTTATACAAACCCTAATTTTTTTTAAAGTGGGTCGACACCCATTAAAATTATTTTAGGGTTTTAGTGTTGTAAAATTTAGTAGAAACCCTAGGTTTGCATGCAATTTTTAGGGATTAATTAATGAGTACCGTATGTGATGTCATTAATTAATAAGATTGCGTATAAATATTGACATGATAATATATGACTACATGATTATATGTGCAATATGGGATCCATGACAAAATCTTGCATATTTTGTCATGGAAAGGTTTTGTGTTTTATTTGCCACATGATATTTAAGATAAGATCTTAAATTAGGGAAGACCCTAATATATTAATTAAAATTGGTTATGTGCAATGTGGTATCTAGTTAATCAAAACTTACGCGGCCAAGCTATTTGGCATCTGTGGACCATTTGGCACAATGAGCTCGAAAACCAATGGGAGTTTTATTGATTAGATACATTAAAAATTCACATAGAAAATTAATATGATTTATCAAAAAGGTTTGCATGTGGCTATATGATATTGTTAATGATCATATACGTGTTATTAAGTGTTTATTTTATTTTATTTTTATTACTTGTTCTTTGTATGTTTAATTATGATGGATTGTAACAACAAAGAGGGTAATTTTTCAAAATAAAAAATAAATGAACCTAATAACTATGAAACCTTTGTAGTAAACCATTTAATTGCCAAGTCTTATGTGCCGACAGTGGTTCGCTTCGCACGGTAATTTGCTCCCAGGCGAGACTAGCAATTAATAATTTACTACATAAATAGTTTTAAGCAAGAAAATCATAAGTTTTAGTTGATTGATGCGACTGTACAAAAGTGGTCGAAGCGGCGGACCTATTATTGACAAACTATAAAGTGGGTATAAGGTTGGTTTGCATTAAATTGTGACCTTAAAGGGGCGCATTTTTAATTAGCTTCGGCGGACGTTTGCCCCTCCGCTCGCCTGTGCGTCAATAATAGACTTACCAAGTACACCATGAAAAAGTACAAAGCATCTTAAGGCAATGTTGTAAGTTTCTCAACGCTTCAATTAAAAACTTTGATGATTTGAGCTTACGAATGAGTAAACTAAGTTTTTGAAAATATATGATACAAAGATGAATGCATGACATCTTTGTACATATATTTTGATTTTACACATCAAAAATTTATACCCTTTAAATTTAAGTAATATGCCGACCAATTAATTAAGAAACACCTAAGATGACATTCTACCATTGCTAGAAGCCTCAGCTGATGTAATGGTTTTCAAAGAATGAAGTCAAAAGGGGTAAATTGAGCACTTTCATTGCTATCAGCCTCAGCTGATGTGATGAAACGGCGTCAATTTACACGTTTCTAAATTGGTTAACTTAATTGGGCACTTTCATTACTAGCAGCCTCAGCTGATGTAAATGAAACGGCGCCAAGGCATAAAGATTTGAGGATGAAACATGCTTACATTTTGCAACTGTTGTTGGCAATATAATGTAAGTCCCAAGATTTCTAGGAATTGCAATTGGATATTGGCAATTGGGATTGACCCGTACCTCATAGAGTACTTTCATTGCTAGCAGCCTCAGCTGATGTAATGAAACGATGTCAATTGGGATCCTAGTTTTCAGGGAAAATTAAATGGTTATTTAACCAATGGGTGTTTAATTTTCTTGAAAAGTTTAATTATCAAAAATACTAATTTTTGAACTTTTTCTGTAGAAATGGCCCAACCCGGAAACACTCCAAACATTACCTCCGCTTTCAAAATGATGATTGAAAAGGAGAAATTGACTGGGACTAAAAATTTTAACGATTGGTATCGCAATCTAAGGCTTTTCCTTAGGATAGCCAAACGTTATGATTGTCTTAGTGAGCCTCTTCCGGTTGCTCCTCCTGCTAACTCTTCTAATAATGCACTTAGAGAGTACAATGAAGCTTATGACAAGCACAATGATGCGGCTTGTCTTATGCTATCGGGGATGGATCCTCAGCTGGTCAAACAGTTTGAGAATCATGGTCTGATGCAAATGATTGAGGAACTCAGACGTATGTTTGAGAAACCTTCCATGGCTGAGTTGTATGACGTACTTGAAAATATTGAAAAGTGCAAGCAGGAAGCAACAAAACCCGTAAGTACCCATGTACTTGAAATGAAAGGTTATCTTGACCAACTGGATGCACTTGGATGCGGGTATGTGAAAGATGTTAAAGTTGGCCTCATCAATAAATCCCTCAATGAGGAATTGTATGGTGACTTCGTGCGCAACTTTAACATGCATTGTAAGGGGAAGACATTTTCTGACTTGCATGCAATGCTCATTGAACATGAGAAAGGACTCGCTAAGAAAGCTCCTACACCAGCTGTGATGGCAATTAGAGGTGGTAGGGTAGCTAAGCCCGGTAAACCGCACAAAGCGAACAAGAAGGGCAAAGCGAAAGCTGACAAAGGAAAATAGGTCGTGATCCATCAGCAGAAGCCCAAGAAGCAGAATCCTCCTCCTAAGAAGGATTATCCTAAAAAGGATGCGGCTGCTTGTCACCACTGTAACACTCCTGGACATTGGAAGAGGGACTGTCCATTGCTGCTTGAGGAGTGTCGCAAGAATAAGAATGCCAAGGCTGGGCAGGGCACCAGCACATCAGGTATTTTTATGGTTGAATTATTTTCCTTTCCTCGTAAGCAAAATGCCTGGATATATGATACAGGATGTGGTACTCACATTTGTAATACATCGCAGGGGCTTAGAGGAGTGAAGAAGCTGAACTATGGGGAATGCTACTTGTATGTCGGCAACGGTATACGTGCAGCAGTGGAAGCCATAGGGACTTTTGATTTACTGTTACCTTCGGGTTTTAATTTTAGTATTGAACAATTGTCATTACGCACCGTCTATTGTTAGAGGTGTCATTTTAGTTTCTTTATTGTTGGATAATGGTTTTGAGCATACTTTTAATAATAATGGAATTTATGTTTCTCTAAATTCTGTTTTTTATTTTAATGCAATTCCATTAGATGGTGTGTTTGAAATTGATATGAATAATTATACATCCAACGGAAATGATTCTATGTATAGCATCGGAAATAAGAGAATCAAGTCTAACTTGGATTCGTCTTATTTATGGCACTGTCGTCTTGCTCATATAGGCAAAAAATGCATGGAAAGGCTGCAACACGATGGGCTTTTACAAAATGTCAAAGATGATTCGTTTGACAAATGCGAATCTTGCATATCTAGGAAGATGACGAAGAAAACTTTTCATAGCAATATGGAAAAGGCTTCGGATCTACTTGGATTGATACACACGGATGTGTGTGGTCCACTTAGACACGTGTCAAAGCGCGGTGCTACCTACTTCTTAACCTTCACGGATGACTATATCGTTATGGTTGTGTTTATTTACTTAAACACAAACATGAAGTCTTTGAGACATTCAAGGTTTTTAAAAATGAAGTAGAATTACAACTCGGAAAGAAGATTAAGGCCCTTCGATCCGATCGTGGTGGTGAGTATTTAAGCCAAGAGTTTAAAGATTATCTAGCTGAGTGTGGCATTGTCCAACAACTCACTTCTCCTTATACTCCACAACAAAATGGTGTATCTGAAAGGAGAAATCGTACCTTGTTAGATATGGTACGATCTATGTTTAATCTTACAACTCTTCCCTTATCCTTTTGGGACTATGCTCTTGAAAGTGCTGTTCGCATACTAAATATGGTTCCAACTAAGAAGGTTGTTCGCATATTAAAGATCTGGGGTTGTGAGGCGTTTGTTAAACGTGACTCACCTGATAAACTCCAACAAAGATCTGTTAAGTGTATCTTCGTAGGATACCCTAAGGAAACAAGGGGTTACTACTTTTACTTCCCACCAGAAAATAAAGTCATTGTGGCTAGGTATGGTGAATTCCTTGAGGAGAGTTTCTTGTCTCAAGAATTCAGTGGGAGAGTATATGATCTTGAAAATGATCATGAAGATACGTCACCTTCTGAGAACACTAACACACTTCCTGTGGAACCTGAAAGTTTAGGTCCTCCACCTGAAGTTGAAGTGGTACCCGTCCGTAGATCTTCAAGATCTACAAAGGCTCCTGACCGTCTATGTTTAAACATAGAGGATGAGGAAACTATGCTAGGGGATCATCTTGATGAGCCAACTAGTTATAGGGATGCCATTAATAGTCCTGAAAAGGATAAATGGCACGTAGCCATGGATGGGGAAATGCAATCCATGAAAGACAATAAAGTCTGGATTGAAGTAGTTGGATGTAAGTGGCTCTTCAAAAAGAAGACGGACATGGATGTCAACGTACACACCTACAAAGCTCGTTTGGTGGCTAAAGGCTTTACCCAAATGGTCGCCTAGATGAAGATATCTATATGGCGCAACCTGAGGGGTTTGTGAATCCACAATTTCCTGAGCGTGTATGCAAGCTTCAAAGATCCATTTATGGATTGAAGCAAGCATCCAGGCAATGGAATAAGAAATTTGATGAGGAAATCAAGAAGTTTGGATTTACTCAAAATTTCGATGAGCCATGTGTATACCACAAAGTTAGTGGGAGTAACACTACTTTTCTTGTCCTATATGTCGATGACATATTAATCATGGGAAATCATATACCTAGTCTTAATGAAGTTAAGGCTTATCTATGTGAATGTTTTTCCATGAAGGATTTAGGAGAAGCAGCGTATATGATGAAGCGAAAAGTGTACCGCTTTTAGGGGGTCATTTAATCCCTAAATTGTATTTATTTGATCAAATATTGCCCTAAATCGTTCCTTTTGTCATTTTAGGTACTTTGGAGAAGAAATCTGGAAAAGGAAGCATTTTGGACGTTTTTGGAGCATAAAAGTGAAGAAAATGACAAAGTCTGAAAATCTGCTGGAAAAGTACCTGTGACGGCGTCAAGCCCCAATGTGACGCCGTCAACCCTTGATAAGCCAGAGAGGATTTTTGAAGATTAAAGGGGGACGGCGTCAAGAAGGCCGTCAACCCTTGACGCGCCAGAGAGGATTTTGGAGGATTAAAAGGGGACGGCGTCAAGAAGGCCATCAAGAAACCCTAACCGCGGCGAGGTGACGGCGTCACACTCTATAACGTGACGCCGTCAGATCTGTTTTCCTATATATATTTTCATAATTTTTAGTCATTAGTGTGCAACTTTGTGAGGAGAAACCCTAAGACGATTTTTCTGCCATTTTTAAGGGTTTTATACCCTTGGATCTCCCATGTTCAATTGAAGATAAGTAATCAATTAATCATTCAATATGTCTATGTGTTGTTTGATTATATCTTGTTCTTGTCTTTTATTTAACATGCTAGGCTAGATTTATCTTGTGTTTGCTTAGATCTAATGAAACCTAACTATTGATTATTGGTTGTTGGTGTGTTATTAATTATATTGGATGATTGTTTATCGATGTTAGGCTTAAGAAAACTGGCTAACCTCCTATACGATAATTTGCTTGAACGTCTTAAGAAACATGAACCAATGCGTACTAAGGTTTTTATGGTTGTATTTAATGCATGAGCGAATTCTAGTGATCCCATGTTAGGAGCTTCTTAGCCGGCTCGACATAGGAGTGAAGTAGGAGCTTATAGAGTTGGGGAAGTACGTACGCCACCCCACGATTGGTATTAAGGAATACACCCGTCATCCACGCAATTAATACACACTAATCAACCGGTAAAAGATAATTAGGGAGTAAAGAAATCTAAGTAAACACATTTCTCTCTATATAAGTTCCACAACCTTTTATTTTCAGTCATTTCATTTTATTTTCAATTGTAGTTATTTGGGTTAGTTGACTAGCAACTAATTCCGCCCACTCCTTCAAACCCGAGATTTTACTTGCTTTTACAAAAATATAAAAAAATACAAAAAGAATCTTCCCTCACCCTTAGACCTATTAGAGTAGTTTTTCAATCCTAACGACACTATTCCCCTAGAGAACGATCAATCCCCCGGTACTTGCCACTACACTATACTACATCGGTCAGGTACACTGCCTAGTGGGGATTGCAAGCCTTTTGAGATCCCTCGAGAGGTAAAACCTGTTGTAAGGTCGCAAAACCACGCATTAAGTTTTTGGCGCCGCTGCCGGGGAATAGTTATTGTTTAGGTTGAATTTTTATTTTATTAGGGCTACTAACTAGATTCCTTTCTAGTGAGATTTTTATTTTATTTTTTTTTAGGTTTTCTTTAGTCTATCTTTTTTCTTCGTTTCTTTGTTCGTAACCATTACCATCCGACATCATGGAAGGTGGTAATATCCTCGATCCCAACAACCCACCACCACAACAACACCCACCTCCTAGAGCCCGTACCTTAGGAGACTACTCCCGTCCTAGCCACCATGGCTATCGAAACACCATTGAGCTCACTCAAGGAGCCAATGTCACTCCCTTGCGATCCGACACCATCCGGTTGGTGCAAAGCGGATGCGCATTCCATGGACTTCGTTCCGAAGATCCTAATCAACATCTCAAGGACTTTCTCAAAATCGTTGATTCCATAGACCTTGATGTTGCCACTCGAGAGACGACCCGACTGCGTCTCTTTCAATTCTCTCTGCGGGACCAAGCTAGTCAATGGCTAGAACGTCTACCCGCAGGATCCATCACCTCTTGGGATGATCTCACCACTCGTTTCCTTGCTCAGTTTTTCCCACCAGGAAGAACTACCAAGCTAAGGAATGATATCTTGATGTTCTAACAACGTCAAGGCGAAACCCTCTACGAGGCATGGACTCGATTCAAGGACTTACTCCAAAAAGTCCCTCACCATGGCATAGAACTTTGGCTCCAAGTCCAAATCTTCTATGACCACATCAATCTCTCCACGAGGCAAACCATTGACCAATCGGCCGGTGGTAAGCTACGTGATCTAAGTGCGGAACAATCATGGGCTCTCCTGGAAGATCTTGCTCTTTACGATAACGAAAGTTGGAATGATCCCCGTGATTTGAATAAAACGGTCAAGGCAATATCTTTGCCTTCAAACAATTCAAGCACTTCCGACCATAGGATCATAGAACTTGAAGACCAAGTCAAGTTTCTTATGAAATCCTACGAGGCTCCTAAACCTTCAAGCCAAGTGAACAAAATCACTTCTTCGTGTGAATTATGTAGTGGTCCCCATGACACTCGTGATTGCATGGAACTCCCCAAACAGGCTTTCAAAGAATTCGCATCCTCGCGAATCGATAAGGCGGGAGATAAGTGGCTCACCACTAATTATGGACCCAAGAATTCCGAAGATAGGTATGAGGCATGGAAGAGTAAGCCAAATTTTAGTTGGAACCATACTCGAAGCGTATCATTCAATGACTCTCCCCACTCACCTGGTCTGAACATTATCCTCATCAGCATACGCATAAACAACAAAATCGCGAGGAATCACTGCAAAAATTCATTCTCTCTCAAGAAACACAGCTCTCCAAACTTGAGAATCAATTCAGACAACAGCAAGTTGATATGAACAACAAGGTTGATAACCTGTTAAAGGTTATCAATGATCGCATTGCTGGCAGGTCAACTTGTGAGTTGGCACGAGTCAATGAGATCAAATCTGTCACGGTGACTCACCTAACAACCCTCCTGTAAAAATTAAGCACCCTAGTAAACTCTTCAAACACATATTACAAAACGGAAAAGAAACTAGAGATACTCATACCCCTTCAAAACCACTCCACTTCGTGAACACCATTACAACAATACCTATTCCTAAACCCAACCTGGACCAACAATCAACGAGAATGTGGACAATTAAATGGAGGGTGAAGTTCCCGAAAAGAACCCCGAGGCGCCCGGCAACTATCTAGACTCACCAAAGAACTCTAGTACAAGAGAGGTGAGTGAAGAGGAGAGCTCGGAAGAGAAATCCGAAATGCCTCATGGGCTCCCAAGACTGCTAGACCGCCCCCTGATGGAGGAACTTGAGAGGAGCACAGCAAAGCTGCCTATGGGATTTGGAGAGAGAATAGAGGATGGCACTCCCAGGGTCTTTAAGATATCTTGCACCACTAGGAAAAAGTTTATAAAAGATGCCTACATAAACCCCAACTCTTCTATGAATGCAATATCCCTTTCTCTATATAACGAAGCCTTCACCAAACAGGTCAAATATGAAGGGTTTAATATCATCGGGGTAATAGAAAGGGTACCAATTGTGATAGAAAAGTTCCTCTTTCATATCGAGCTAACTGTATTTAATAACATGAACTCAATCATCAGCCCATCCTTAACTAGCCTTGTTCTAGGCAAACCATTCATAAAAGCAACGGGAGTAATACTCGATGAGGATGATAGTAGTGCATTATTTACCGATGGTGTCAGGAAAGTGATTTTTCGGGATGGCAGTAAAGAAGTGTATGAGTATCAACCATCAGCAATTTGCAACACATGGGGGCTACACGGTAGAAGGCCTGGCCGAATTAAGCGACGTAATCCAAATAATCTCAAAATACCTTGCATGATTGGTCACAAGCATTTTTATAATGTTTACATTGACACATGTTTACCTAAAAATGTGATGTCCTTGTTTCATTATAACAACATTTGCAGATGGGGGATGATTCATAAAGGGAAGGATGACATCGGCATAGATGATGATGTACAGGTGTTTGTAGGAAATATGACATTCACTATGAGCTTTGTAATCGTCGATAATATCGAAAAGTACATCGATCCCAGGTTATCACAAGTTGTTTTTGGGGCACCTTTTTGCAAGGCCACAAGCTTGGTTGTGGACGAGCTCAATGGGATCATGACTTTTACCGATGGGATTAGGGAAATCTCATACCAAACGCCTTACAAGATGAGAGAATTCAAGGAGATTGATTATGGAGGGCTCGATGGGTTAAGTTCCCAACTCATGTTATGTGATGATGATGTGAGAAGAGGATGTAAGGACACTTTTGACCTGTCGAGTGGATTCTTTAAGCATGTTAAGGAGCTTAGTTCTAAATACCAAAACAATCCTTTTGATCTCGAGGACCCGAAATACGTCTACTATGAAAGTGATTCTGATAGAGAATCAAAGGAGAATGGCCTAGAAACCGTGACTAATGATGGAGTCACGTAATGTACGGTGACTTTGAGTCTAGCTACAAGACTCGTTAATAAAGAAAAGCGCTTCTTGGGAGGCAACCCAAGCTTTATTTGCTTTGTGTGTTTATTTATTTGTTTGTTTGATTTTATTTGCTTCCGTATGTATGTTTAATTTTTATTATTATTGATTCATGTTAGAAACTAAATTGTGAAAATGCTTTATCTTGTTTTTAACTTCGTCTTAACTACATATAAAGGTATTTTGAAAAAGTTAAGTGTAAGGGAAATCCAAATCGGTTTATTAGAACAAATGAACATGAATCATAACAATATTAAATTAACATACATATTAGTAATTGTTTGAGTCAAATGCTTGTATCGAGTCATAATGATATTTTGCAAGAATTCCAGGAAGTAAGGTATAGGTTTTTCCAGAAATTTTCCGGAAACTTAACATGAGAATTCTGTCAGATCATTTCTGACGGCGTCAGGCCTTACAACCTGACGGCGTCAGGTTTTAATTTTCTGAAATTTTTGAAAGTTTTGTTTTCTACCGGAATCATAAAAATGCTTTATTAAATCTCTAACTTATAAACTCCAGGAATCTGCAAAATAATCATTCCACAAGCATTATATCCTTATACAGATTTATCCCGCCGATGTTATGCAGGTTTTCGTGTTTGTTTTCTCAGGTTTAACAGGTTATTTTGGACAAGGAGATGTATGTGGAATCTAGCTTTTGGCGCTGCTTTAGTCTTGAAGCCTCCACATTACCTTGGAAGAAGATCTAACCATGTTACCTCTTTATCCACCGAGCGAATCAGGGGAGTATTTGATTTCATTCTTTTACCTTATTTACTTTTACATCTTGTTATTTGAACATTGGGGACAATGTTCATCTTAAGTGTAAGGGGGGGGTAAAAGTACGATACCTTAGAGAATGCTATTGCACTTGATTTTTCGTTTGTTTAATGGTAGATGTGTAATAAAACTGAGAGAAATACCTGTTAGGGCAATTTTAGTGCCAAATTTAAAATTTTTTACAACATTTAGGAGTGAAACTTTGGTCTTAATGAGTGTCTCACTGATAGGAGTTATATGACTAGCACAAAACCGTACCACTAAAAAAATTTTCCACCCCCAAATATGTGAGGTTCGCCCCTAGAATTGGTAGGAAAAGCATTTATGCTATGATGTGTGTACCGGTAGCACTTAGATTCTAGAACTTGCGTTAGGACCATTCCGAGGCCACAAGTGAGACTACATTCGTGTAGTTAGATCTACTACATGATAAGAGGCATTAGGATTAACCCATTGTTTTACACCTGTGTTTTTGTTATAATTACATTGGCTACATTGGTCAAGTAATTCTCCCACACCCTTTGCGTTGTACTCATTTTTAGTACACGATACCCCTAGTACACCCCTCAGAGCCTATCTTTTCGTTTCTAACTTTAAGCATTTTACTTAAAGTAAGAATTTGTCTACACCCCACTTAAATGTACACCCAAATCGCCTTAGCCTACCTTGTATGCACTCATTTTTAGTGCATTATTGTGACAACATTTGTTTAAACCCCAAGTTAATTATCTAATTGATTACATGGTTGCTAAGTCGAGTCATATCCTTGTACATATTGTTTTGGGACGATTGGGACTCATGGGTAAAGTACTAGTGTAATGGAGTAATGGGGAAGAACAACATTATTACCCCCATATGTGCTAAATATTTTAAAAAGTACTCCAAGTGTTTCGATTATCTTAATTCGAGTCATTAGAATAGTTAATTGTAAAGTTATGTAAAAGTTCAAGTGTAAGGGGGATACAACCCCCCTACGATGTATTATTTTGGATGGTAGGGCAAGAGTGTATGCAAAAAATAAAAAAAAAATAAAAAAACATACGGACTACCATCCCGTTTCATTTTATGTTTATTTTATCTTTTTGTTATTATTTTTTTCATTAGCTTAAGTCGAGTCTAGTCTTGGCTTAGCAACGCCATATTGTACATGTAATTAATCAAGATCTTTAACTCGCCACCAGTAAAATATCCTTTATCCAACAAAACCGTGTTTATCATATCCCTACACCTAACGTTATAACCCATTTAAAAGCCCTCTTTGATAGTTTATCTTAGGTGCTTACGCCTAGTGGAGGAGGTTTTTGATCCTTTCCCAAGCCTATGGTAATCTATTTGCTATGACAGGTAGTGAGAGATATTATTCATTTTCATTTATGAGATACGCTTTTATGACACCTGAGAGATGTGAGTATCTAAACACTACTTGTGAGGTGCTAGTCTGTAATCTCCGTGCTTATTATGATTAAAGTGGAACGACTATTTGTTGTAATTACTTTTATATTAGCGTTAAATGACCCCTAACTTGTATTTTGATTAGAATAAAAGCGCATTTGCTTGAGGACAAGCAAATCTCAAGTGTAAGGGTATTTGATGAAGCGAAAAGTGTACCGCTTTTAGGGGGTCATTTAATCCCTAAATCGTATTTATTTGATCAAATATTGCCCTAAATTGTTCCTTTTGTCATTTTAGGTACTTTGGAGAAGAAATCTGGAAAATGAAGCATTTTGGACGTTTTTTGGAGCATAAAAGTGAAAAAAACGACAAAGTCTCAAAATCTGCTGGAAAAGTACCTGTGACGGCGTCAAGCCCCAATGTGACGCCGTCAACCCTTGATAAGCCAGAGAGGATTTTTGAAGATTAAAGGGGGACGGCGTCAAGAAGGCCGTCAACCCTTGACGCGCCAGAGAGGATTTTGGAGATTAAAAGGGGACGGCGTCAAGAAGGCCATCAAGAAACCCTAACCGCGGCGAGGTGACGGTGTCACACTCTATAACGTGACGCCGTCAGATCTATTTTCCTATATATATTTTCATAATTTTTAGTCATTAGTGTGCAACTTTGTGAGGAGAAACCCTAAGACGATTTTTCTGCCATTTTTAAGGGTTTTATACCCTTGGATCTCCCATGTTCAATTGAAGATAAGTAATCAATTAATCATTCAATATGTCTATGTGTTGTTTGATTATATCTTGTTCTTGTCTTTTATTTAACATGCTAGGTGATCCGTGCTAAATAGATATAAATATTATGCAACGACGGATACGCGTGAATAATTACAAAATACCCCTTTGTGAAAAAGGATACTTGCAAAAACTCACGTTCGTGTGTAGTGTGAAGACAGGTAAATAATTACCCGAATCGTTTCCCAACGAGGTGTGAATGGGCAAACTGTGAAAAGCTAGGATTAGAGTGATTGATGATTAGATATTGATTTTGTTTTTTTAATAATTCTAAATAACAAATTAAAAACAGATATACACAAGAAATTTAAACGCGAATTAATAAATTAAAAACGCGTAACGGGAAAGCTAAAATGGGACAAAAACTGAAATTTATGAAATTTAAAACCTAAAAATGTAAAATGACTTAAAACTTATTTAAAAACTTAAATTATAATTCTTTTTACACTTTTTATTTAATTATTATTAATTATTTATTTATTTAATTACTTATTAAACTATTTAAATTTATAAAAAATACTAAATGAACAAAGAAAATTCTAAAACTTTTTCTAAAAATATTATAAGATGAAAAGAAGCTAAGAAAATTATAAAAATGGAAATTACTTAATTAAAATTTAAAAAGATAAATTCTATTAAATAGAAGCTATCACTATATTTCTATTTTTGTTTTTCTTAAGGTCTAATAATATAATTATATTTTTCCTAGATTAAAAATGACAAAAGAAAATTATGAAAATTAGATTTATATTTTTCTAATTAATATTTTATTTATTATGATTTAATTACTATGTTAAACTAATTAAAAGATTAAAAGTATTAAAACTATTAAGAAAAATCTGAAACTTTTTTCTAAATTACTTTATAAGATTACAAAGCTAAGAAAAATAAAATGGTGGAACAAGCTTATGGAGATAAGCTGCTAATAAGCTAAACAGCTTATTAAAGCTTAAAACTGAAAACTGAGAAGGGTTAAGGAATAAACTTTGCAAAGTAAAACTGATAAATGAGCTAGCCCAGGTGGGTTATGCAGTGAATTTGTCACCCAGGCAACCCAGGTTTGAATCCCATACACAACCTTTTTGCTAACTTATTTCTTTTTGACTTTTTCTTATTCAAACTTATTAATAAGCTAATTATAAACAACTTTTGTGAAGGAACTATTTTTTTTGTCACTGAATAAGCTAGAACAAGCTTATGTAGCTTAACAGTTGGTTTTTCTTTTAGTTTTTAGGACTTGGATTTCAAATTAAGCTAAAAGCTAGACAATAAGCTATGAGCTTATGGAAAAAGCTCAAAGGGACTGAGATACACCTAAATGACCTACAATTTAGCCAAGGGTTCTAGAAAAAGCTGGCTAATAAGCCAGAAAAGCTCAAAACAAGCCAAAGCTTGTTTGAACCTGCTGATGTGCAGGCCCACTGATGAGTGGCCTTTTACTCATCATTTTATACCCGAAAAACCCACAAAAATGACCAAAAACACCCAAATGGACCAAATATTGTTAAATATATCATTGGATTGTGTTTTATGTGTTGCAGGTACAAAAGGATTGAAAACGGGGCAAACGCGGACAAAACCGAGCTTGATTTGGAAAAGAGTCAAAAACCGAAGCCGGGAAAGACGATTTTCATTTGGATTTTTATTCGAGCTCAAGAATCTCACAATGGCCCTTGGATTATTTAATATTGGCAAAATTGGTCCTTTGATTAAATTTGAAGTAATGACAGAAATGGTCCCCGAACTTTCATGATTTACACCTATGGTCCTTGTGTTTAACTAATTTTTGTCTTAGCTAAAATACTAACCGGATCCAAGAATTAAACCAACCCATCCCATGTTTAATCCCAAAGCCCACCTCACCACTCACCAGCCCACAACACCTTAAATTAAACCCATAAGCCCACTCACCTAAAACCGACCCAACACCTAAACAATTTAACCCACCTTAACCCGACCCATCCCACACCTAAAACTAACAATAAAAACACCGGGGTCAAACCCCCAATTCATATTAGTCAAAATCCCTAACAAACCTTTTCACTATTTATCTTCTTCAATCTCTTTTTTCCTCCTTAATCCGCCTCTTAATCCCAACCATCACCATCACCTTCGCTACAAGCCAAACCATCACATGACCTTGTCTTTGGTCCCCCCCCCCCCACTCCACCTCAGCGATCCGAGGCACCAAAGAAGATCAACGACCGAGAGTTAAAGTTGTGGGGAGCACAAAATGATCCAAGGGTCAAGGAAGAAACACAACCGCACGAGAGGAACACACTCACACGAGAAACACACTCATTCTAGGGTTTTTCTATATTTTTAGTATAAATAGAGGGTAGTGATTTCGGTAGCAGTTTTTTTTTTTAGGTTTATTTTAGCATTTTATTTATTTAAGGTACTTTGTAATTTAAATTTCAGTTGTAATTTACTCTTATTTTAATTCAATATTCAGTTCAAGTCTTCTTTTTAATCCAGTAGTATAGCTTACTTTGATTGCCTGCTGCTTATTATTTTTTTTTTTACCTTGCTTATTTGTTGTTTGTTAGTTATTTGGTAAGCCCATGTAGGTCAGTAGAACACTAATTGTTTTTTGGTTGTTTCTTAGGTAGTATAAAGATCTTTGAGGTTTTTAATTGCTAAGTAGAAAATAGGTAGGAAGACTTTTTTTTTATTTACAGATAGTTTAGTTTAAGTAGGATTTGGATTTTAATTTTTGTTTTTCAAATAGATCACTAGATAGTCTTAATCTGTTTGTGATTTGGATCTTGGAGTTTATTTGTGATTGTCTGTTAAAACCAAATATGATTTAACCAAATATGATTTAATCGATTTAATCTGTTAAAAAAATATGATTTGGATCTTTTGTTCACTAGCCCCTTTTGATCTCAGAATTTAGTGTAGTTTAAATAGATTTTAGATTGTGGTATTTTCATTTGTTGGTCAGTTTTCTAAAAGAAAAAATCAAGAAAAAAAATAATTGCATAAACTGCCATCAGTAAGGTTCGAACCTGGGACAGTTAACTCAAACAAGCAACCTTACCACTGCACTCTTCACTCTTTCTAGTTAAACCTTACAAAATTTAATTTAAAACCCTTTTACTTTTTCTTTTTTCTTTTTTCCTTTATAAGCTTATTTGAATCGTTTAGCTTATTTTTCAGCTTGTTTCCAAAAGCTTTTTCGTTTTTTACATTTTTCTCAACTTTCCAATAGTATTAAGTATTTTAGTAAAAATTTTAAGAATTTTCTTTTTCCATTTAGTATTTTTAATCAATTATTTTCTTTTAAATCGTTTTTAAATTATATAAAATTATTAAAAAGTCAAAAAAATATTTTTCTTTTTTTTCAAAATTTTCTTTTTATATTTAGAACTTAGGAAAATTATTTTGATACCCGTAGGATTAGTTTCTCAAATATTTTACGTTTTTACTCGTTCGTAGTTTACCGTTCACGTTTATTAATTTTCGTTTTATTTAAAAACAAAAATCAACTCTCGTCTTTTCAAGCATTTTAATACCAAACCGAAAATGATATCCTCAATTTCACGCCTCGCAGGGAGAACGACCCGGGTACACGCTTATCCGGTTTATTACAATTGGTTGTTTTTGCGTTAATGGTTTCAAGTTGACTTTTCTTCGTGAGAAGTTTGACTTGTGATTACTTTGACCAAATTTAAACCAATATCAATTTTTGGCGCCGCTGCCGGGGAGGTGTGTTGCGACAATATCGTCACGGTTTGACGATTAGTGACTTGAAGATCCTTCCTCGTGAAGTTTCGTAAATATCTTGTGAATATTTTTATCCAAAAATCCAAAAAAAATTAAAAAATTTGAAAAACCCAAAAAGATTTTCTTTTCAAAAATTATTTTCCTTTTTCTTTTAAATGTTTCAAAATTTTAAAAACCCAAAAATATTCTTCTTATTCCTCTTATCCGTTTAATTCTTTATCTCTCACCCTCTATTTGTTTAATTCTATCTTCTTAACCCTCATTAATGTTTAATTCTCATGTCGTCACTGGGCTATACTTGCTTTGATTGTAAAAGCCCGTTGATTGACAGTCTTCGTTGTTCAAAGTGTGCGTGTGAGCGGTGTGGAAATCACAACCCAAGAGGATCTTGTTATTGGTGTGAAGTAGCCCTCAAAGAGCTTAATTCCATCGATAATTCTCAAAGTTTTTCCGAACACCCTCCACAACCCCAACCATCCTCACTCACTCAGCATAATTGCGTTGTATGTGGAGATCCGTTGGGGGATGATTCACACTGTGAACGATGCTTTTGCAAAGGATGTGGGTTTACCCATGGACTTTGCGTGTGTTGCAATTCTGAAATCGAAAATACAAATCCAGATTTTCAAAACGATTTCAACCCTCCTCAAAATTCATTTTGGCAAGACCCGTGCTATCAAAACTTTAATGATACATCAATTCAAAATATGCCAAATGATCTTTGTGAGTGTTGTGGAGGTCCTCATAATGGTGGGAATTGTCCCGGTTGTAGCATGGTGGAATCAGGAAACGGGTTTATCTATGACCAAAATCCTTATTCTTACCATGAAACACCCGACTTTTTCAACCAGCCCCCACAACACCAGATGGAGACATATTCTTGTGAATATTGTGGAGGTAGTCCTCACCCGGGTTTTGATTGTCAAACAGGGAACACGTTTGTCTATGAGCAGGTTCCATGTTATCAAAACTTCGGGTATGACCATTATCCATATAATTCACCGAATCAGTCACAACAATCATATTGTTGTGAGTACTGTGGAGGTCCTCACTATAGCTCTGATTGTCAAACAAGGAGCCCGCTTGTCTATGAGCACGGCCCTTGTGACAATTATGACTACTCTTATCATGACCAACCTCCACAGTATCAAACGATTCAAACTCAGCCTCAGCCATTTCCTCATGAATCATTCCAAGAAATTCATAATATTAGGAATAATCTTCTGGATTCTGCTTTCGAAGATGTATTCCAAAAACTTCATGATGTGAGGAATGCATTTAATGCTTGGGCTGCTAAACAGACCTAAGAGGATCGTCATGGTGAATCTATGGAAGATTTACTCGCCATTGAACGTGCAGCACATAACCGTTTCTTGTTTAATAAGGCTTGCATGCTCGATGACGAAGATGACGACGACGAGGAGAGTACTATTCCTTTGAGTGATATTATTTCTCAACTCCCTCAGTCTATTGCAAACACATCCATCCTTCCGTCTATGGACTCCGAGGACTCTCTCATTATGGGGGACGAGCATCTTAGCACTATTCCTGAAAAGGAATCGGACGAATTCATAAATTCTAGTGCTGAGAACCTTATCCCAATCCCAAGTGAGTCTGAGGATATATCTGACGATGAATGTGATTTGTCTATTTGTAGTGATCATCCTCTTGACACTACTGATGATTTTTCCGGGACGTTTTCTAACCCACTTTCCATTTCAAAGATGATTTTTCCTCTAGTGATGACGAATCACTTTCTGATGAGGACATTCCAAATGAAAGTCTCAAAGTCTATTCGAACTCTCTGTTTGAATTTGATGACGAGTACTTTTCAAACAATATAAATCCTCTCTTTGATAAAGTGTTAGAGAACGATGAGGTCAAAGACTCTATTGTTTTTGATAATATGACCTCAATTATCAATCCCGAGATTCAAAAGAATATTCTTTCTCCGACATATGTGACAGTGCCTATTGAGGGTCGCCCTTACATTGACTTCACATATGTCGTTCGAGTTTTTCTACCTTTCTTCTCCTATAAGGTAGATTGTCCTTCCATTCACTCGCTCGGGAGTGAAGACACCATTTTTGACCCCGGCATCTCTCATTCTTTTAAGCCGTGTGTATCTCGTCGGAGTGGAACTTTCAAGCACTTCAATGTTTCTTCAAACATTTTGAATGAAAGTCCGATGGAGATTTTCTCTTCCACCTGCTCTCCCAAGAACAAATGAATTCGGGGCGAGTCTAAGCTCGTGACTCGGTTAGCAAAAACAAGCGCTTCGTGGGTGGCAACCCATGCCTATCTTCTATCTTCTATCTATTTTCTAACACTAAGTGTGGGGGAGTTCTTCTACTTGTTGCTTTGTTGTTGTGTGTTTGCCTTTGTTTTCAGGATTCCCGTAGATTGTGATGATTGACGCGCCTGTTTTCAATCCAGCCGCCCAATATCCTATCTTTGTGTTTATGCTTATCCAGGGATATCTTAAAAATCCTTTTTGTGAAAACAAAGATTTCGTTTCCACACTTAGGTAGTAGTCTTACCCTTTTACGTTCTATAGTGTCGGCTCAGGCCGGTACTTTGAATATTGAGGGCAATATTCAATTCTAAGTGTGGGGGGGAATTCTCATTTGACCAAATTTGACCAAATTTTAAAAAATTTCACATATTGTACCTACTAGTCCCCTAGCATCCCCGTTTTGACCAAAAATTTTAAAATTTTTATCGTATTTTTCGTCTAAAAGAAGTGCTATGCACAATAAAAATAATTTGCTATACATTAATGCTTCGGTATTAGTGGAAGTTTAGACTTGATTAGGCTAGAACAAGGGGAATCCCGACTCTGCTAGAGTGTTGATCTAGCTGCTACCCTTAACTTTTAGGCTAAGTTTTTACGAATTGTGCAAATGAAAATGCTAAGCGTGGAGTAGTTGGTTCTCTTTAGAGCTTATATAAGTAATCTATGGCTTTTCCTCCCAGGAGCTCCTAATCTGACTAAAATTAGTGCTATTTTCAAACTTTTGAACGCAAAAACCGTTTTTGTTAAGCAAATAAATTTTTATGCAATCTTGATTTAGAATACTAGTTCAAAGTTTTATTTAAATTTTGGAACAAGCATACTTTCTTACAAACATAATAAGAATGCAAAATGAAAGTGAGTCGTTGTTTGAAAGTTGCAAGATTAAAGTTTTAAGTATGAATAAATAAGTGCTCTAAGCTACGGATTCGAGATCGGGCCTTGGATCCTTATTTCCGGAAGGCGTTTAGGTCTTGGCTACCCTCTTGCACCGGCCCTTGGACCTCTAGTTCAGGAATGTGTAAGGTCTTGGTCTAACCACCTTGGATCCTCATTTCAGGAATGTCTAGAGTCTTGGAACACTCCGTTGTAACGGCCCTTGGATCCTTTATTCCGAAAGGTGTAAGGTCTTGGAACTAAACCGTGAAGCTCCGTCGTTTAGGGCACACAAGTAAAAAGTTAGTAAAAAAAAAAAAAAAAAAAAAAAAAAAAAAAAAAAAAAAAAAAAAAAAGTGAAAAATGTAATGAAAAAGATGTTTATGTTTGTTGTTTATGAATAAGTGTGAGAAACTTGCTTCTTCTTAAATTTAAATCGAAAGTTGAACTAGTATTCGTCAATATTGTCTAAAAGTTGGACGGTGATTTAGAAATCGTTGACTTCAAAGATCCCGTGAGCTCCGATACTATTCTCGAGGGTGTAAAAACCTAGCCTCCTAAGTTTACTAAGGACAAGCTGAGAAGAAAGTCGCTACATGGAGTGATCTCACCTTTGAATCTCTAATTTCTAAATCATTGTCGGTTTTTAACCCTAATAAATGTCGATTTTTACGATCAAAACTTTGAAAACAAGCACACACACCTAACTTATGAAAAATTGTGGGAGTGAAAAGTTAAGTCTCGGCTTACATAGGTTGCTAATATAAGTAGTGTTAGCATTTTACAATAACGTTTGCACAAGGGTTTTAGACTTAGTTGGGAAGTATAAAAAGAGGATGACGATTACAATTCCCCGGAGTCACCCATTTTGTGTGATTCCCGTTCCATGATGCCATTTTTGAAAATCAAGCATATTATTTACGTTTGTTCTCGTTTTAGTTACTTGCATTTTATAAAGTCAAAACGGGGTGGTATATTTTTGGTAACCTTGATATTTTTGATCCTTTCATTACTTTATATGATCGGATTGCTAGGGACTAGCAATTGCTTAGTGTGGGGGATTGATGAGTGGCCTTTTACTCATCATTTTATACCCGAAAAACCCCACAAAAATGACCAAAAACACCCAAATGGACCAAATATTGTTACATATATCCTTGGATTGTGTTTTATGTGTTGCAGGTACAAAAGGATTGAAAACGGGGCAAACGCGGACAAAACCGAGCTTGATTTGGAAAAGAGTCAAAAACCGAAGCCGGGAAAGACGATTTTCATTTGGATTTTTATTCGAGCTCAAGAATCTCACAATGGCCCTTGGATTATTTAATATTGGCAAAATTGGTCCTTTGATTAAATTTGAAGTAATGACAGAAATGGTCCCCGAACTTTCATGATTTACACCTATGGTCCTTGTGTTTAACTAATTTTTGTCTTAGCTAAAATACTAACCGGATCCAAGAATTAAACCAACCCATCCCATGTTTAATCCCAAAGCCCACCTCACCACTCACCAGCCCACAACACCTTAAATTAAACCCATAAGCCCACTCACCTAAAACCGACCCAACACCTAAACAATTTAACCCACCTTAACCCGACCCATCCCACACCTAAAACTAACAATAAAAACACCGGGGTCAAACCCCCAATTCATATTAGTCAAAATCCCTAACAAACCTTTTCACTATTTATCTTCTTCAATCTCTTTTTTCCTCCTTAATCCGCCTCTTAATCCCAACCATCACCATCACCTTCGCTACAAGCCAAACCATCACATGACCTTGTCTTTGGTCCCCCCCCCACTCCACCTCAGCGATCCGAGGCACCAAAGAAGATCAACGGCCGAGAGTTAAAGTTGTGGGGAGCACGAAATGATCCAAGGGTCAAGGAAGAAACACAACCGCACGAGAGGAACACACTCACACGAGAAACACACTCATTCTAGGGTTTTTCTATATTTTTAGTATAAATAGAGGGTAGTGATTTCGGTAGCAGTTTTTTTTTCTAGGTTTATTTTAGCATTTTATTTATTTAAGGTACTTTGTAATTTAAATTTCAGTTGTAATTTACTCTTATTTTAATTTAATTTTCAGTTCAAGTCTTCTTTTTAATCCAGTAGTATAGCTTACTTTGATTGCCTGCTGCTTATTATTTTTTTTTACCTTGCTTATTTGTTGTTTGTTAGTTATTTGGTAAGCCCATGTAGGTCAGTAGATCACTAATTGTTTTTAGGTTGTTTCTTAGGTAGTATAAAGATCTTTGAGGTTTTTAATTGCTAAGTAGAAAATAGGTAGGAAGACTTTTTTTTTATTTGCAGATAGTTTAGTTTAAGTAGGATTTGGATTTTAATTTTTGTTTTTCAAATAGATCACTTGATAGTCTTAATCTGTTTGTGATTTGGATCTTGGAGTTTATTTGTGATTGTCTGTTAAAACCAAATATGATTTAATCACAAATATGATTTAACCAAATATGATTTAATCGATTTAATCTGTTAAAAAAAATATGATTTGGATCTTTTGTTCACTAGCCCCTTTTGATCTCAGAATTTAGTGTAGTTTAAATAGATTTTAGATTGTGGTATTTTCATTTTTTGGTCAGTTTTCTAAAAGAAAAAATCAAGAAAAAAAATAATTGCATAAACTGCCATCAGTAAGGTTCGAAACTGGGACAGTTAACTCAAACAAGCAACCTTACCACTGCACTCTTCACTCTTTCTAGTTAAACCTTACAAAATTTAATTTAAAACCCTTTTACTTTTTCTTTTTTCCTTTATAAGCTTATTTGAATCGTTTAGCTTATTTTTCAGCTTGTTTCCAAAAGCTTTTTCGTTTTTTACATTTTTCTCAACTTTCCAATAGTATTAGGTATTTTAGTAAAAATTTTAAGAATTTTCTTTTTCCATTTAGTATTTTTAATCAATTATTTTCTTTTAAATCGTTTTTAAATTATATAAAATTATTAAAAAGTCAAAAAAATATTTTTCTTTTTTTTCAAAATTTTCTTTTTATATTTAGAACTTAGGAAAATTATTTTGATACCCGTAGGATTAGTTTCTCAAATATTTTACGTTTTTACTCGTTCGTAGTTTACCGTTCGCGTTTATTAATTTTCGTTTTATTTAAAAACCAAAATCAACTCTCGTCTTTTCAAGCATTTTAATACCAAACCGAAAACGATATCCTCAATTTCACGCCTCGCAGGGAGAACGACCCGGGTACACGCTTGCCCAGTTTATTACAATTGGTTGTTTTTGCGTTATTGGTTTCAAGTTGACTTTTCTTCGTGAGAAGTTTGACTTGTGATTACTTTGACCAAAGATAAACCAATACCAGTGCACAGGGCAAAATGGGGGTTTTTCAAGGCTCCTAAAAGCTACAATAAGCTTTTCTAAAAATCTGACAAAAAATACTAGAGCTAGGAGAGCTGGGGAACTTTACTAATCCATAAATTCAGCTTATGACAACTTAATATGAGAGCACTAGAAAGTCCACAAGGTCTGCAAAAACCACAAAGATTGCTCAGTGTATACTGAGTTGGTCTGTTTTGTGTGCAGAGGTGCACAAGCTAAGGGACACCAAACCAAGCTTTGTGAATACACTATATGGTCCAAATGGGACTCAGAAAAGCTACCTATAGGGGTCAAAAGAGCTTGTAGCTGCTATGGGCTTATTTGAGCTATTTGAGGTCTGAAAAGTGCACAGGGCACTCAAATGTAGATTTTCTATTGAAATAGCTTATTAAAACTGATAATTTCAGTATTATGATGCATTTCTGAGTGTTTTTGGATGTTTTGGCAGCTCAGATTAGGTAAAAATGATGAGTATTTAGACACTCATCAATCCCCCACACTAAACTATTGCTAGTCCCTAGCAATATTTTATGAAGATTTAATGGATTTGAAAGGCTCTTTACCAAAAGCCATTACATCTGGAGTAGCCAATTGTTTTAGTTCATGTAAGAACTTTGGTACAATGATAACCAAGTGATTTTGAGCAAACCACAAGCTGTCAACGGTTTTGATTTGTCTTTACCAGAAGCCGTTTGCTTCTGGACTAGCCAGCTCTTAGATAAATTATAACTATTATCTTTGGTGAGCTGATTACCAATCATGGATTTTCACTGCCTTAACCACAAGCCATAACCTTGCGGGCTAGCCAACTCTTCACTTATGAAGATATGGTGAGTCGAATACCATACAATTTTCGGCAAATTGCAAGCCATCAACGGATTTGATATATCTTTACCAAGAGCCGTTTGCTCTCGGATTAGCCAATCCTTATGTGGGTTAGACATGGCGGACTGATAACCATTTATTGAGTTCTAAGTGAGACAAAATTTTAAAAATTTTGGCTAAAATGGGGGTACTAGATGATACATTTGGTCAAATTCGCAAGAATTCCACAAAATTTGATCCGTCTGAAAACACTTATCTTTTATTTCTCTATCATACAAGTCAACCACTTGTGAATGGTCAACCGTAATAAATGATAAAAGACAAACAGTCTCGGAACGAATGCTCGTGTGTAGTGTGTGAAACCAGGCAAGTGATCACCCGGATCGTTTCCCAACGAGATGTGAATGGAAAACTGTGAAAAGCTAGGATTAGAGTGATTGATGATTTAGATTGCTTTTGATTTTGCTTTTATTTAACAATTCTAAATAACAATTTAAAGACAAATATGCGCAATAAAATTAAACGCGAATAAAATAAATTACAAACGCGTAACGGGACAGCTAAAATGGGTCAAAAATAAAATTTATGAAAATTAAAACTTAAAAATGTAAAATAACTTAAAACTTATTTAAAAACTTAAATTATATTTTTTTATACTTTTTATTTAATTATTATTAATTATTAATTATTTAATAACTTATTAAACTATTTAAATTTATAATAAATACTAAATGGACAAAGAAAAATCTAAAACTTTTTCTAAAAATACTATAAGATGAGAAAAAGCTAAGAAAATTATAAAAATGAAAATTACTTAATTAAAATTTAAAAAGATAAATTCTATTAAATAGAAGCTATCACTTTATTTCTGTTTTTGATTTTTCTTAAGGACTAAAAATATTTTTATATTTTTCCTAGATAAAAATTGACAAAAGAAAATTATGAAAATTGGATTTATATTTTTCTGATTATTTTTCTATTTATTATGATTTTATTACTATTTTAAACTAATTAAAATGATTAAAAATATTAAATGACTTAGGAAAATTATGAAAAATTACAGATAATTCTAAAATATTATTAGAAAGATAAGAAAAATAAAATCAGAAGTTTCTTAAGCCTGATAAGCACTTTTGGGCAGATAAGCAGTTTACAATAAGCCCAAAAATAAGCAAATAAGCAGGAAAATTGACCAAATGATCAGGACAAGCTAAATATGCTATAATAAGCTTAAAACAACTGAATAATACAAATAAGCACAAGGGATTAAGCTAGTTAAACCCTTGACTGTTGCAAAACTTGAAACAGAAAACTCAGAAACAGCCCAAATTGCAGACAAGATTAAGCTAGGTAATAAGCTATTGAGATGCAATTTTATGGGGGCAAAACCAAGGTGATACTACTGGCTATCTAAAAACCTAAAAAGCCCTATCAAAAACATCCCAATTGGAGTCCAATTGAGGCCTAGATCAGCATCAAGAAAACAGGTAGGCTGCTGTGGTTTTTGACTTTTTATGTAAACTTGAAATTTTGACTTTCTTGAGATTTGGATGATCACTACTGATTGAATAAGTTGTATTAAGCTATAATAAGACTGAATAAAGCTATTTTAACAACTTGTGACAAGATTTGAATGATTATGGTTCCTGAAATCCTAACAGTGAACCAAGATATGAGATTGAAAGAAGGTTTTGACTTTTTAACTCTTGACTACTGATTTTTATACTAGAACTGAGCTAATAGAACCTAGTGAACTATGTTTCAATGATAAACAACAACAAAAACAACCTTAAACCTAGTTAACTCAGCAAATCCAAACAACCCTTTAAATCATTGAAACTGAGATTTTCAAAGGATCCCACTGAGTTAAGCTAGGATACTGGTTCATGAGTACTCAATATGATGTTGTAAGCCAAATGGACCATAAAAACAGTAACATTAACAACAAATACTCATTGATCTCTTTTATGCTAAAAAGGGAGTAGGATTTGAAAACTAAGCAACCATGAATCCTAATGAACAAACATGTGATATTAAGCAATAATTTGACTAACATACATCAAATAAACATGAAATAGCAAAGATGAGCAGTGATAAGCAATTGTACAGTACTTTGTCAAAGAATGAGAAATTGCTTACAACTTGATCCAATGCACAGAACTAATGAACCAAGGCCCACAAACCACACCTAAAGCTTCCCAAGAAACACTAATACCAGGGCAATCCAAATTACACCCTGCTCCATTGCTTCTTCTTTCATCTAAACTGATTTTTGATTTTCTTGCTATTTATTTAGTATTTTTGATATGTTTGGTTTTTAAAGCTAAAGAGGTTTAAATACTTCCTAAACTGTAAATAACTTATAAATGAGCTTAAGTGAGTCTATTGGAATAGGAAACCACACATTTAACAAGATTCAAGTAAAAGTGTCAATTTCACTTGAAAATGCAAAATCTGAATTAAGATAGCAAGACTTGAAATTAAGGTTAAATAAGGTTCTCATTACACTAAAAGACTGATTACAACATTTTTTTAACTAAGAAATACAATTAAAACTTGAAATTACACTACTTCGACATGTTTACACTAAGCTACTCTACTTTTTTTCTTCTCTTTGCTTCTCTTCTTCTTTATAGAGATATTTTGGGGTCCTAGCAGTCTTCTGAGACTTTCCCACCAATTTCCATCCATTGGATGCCTGTAATTCATCTTAGCCATTGATTTAACTTTTTGGCGCCAAAATATCCAAAGCCAGCTGTGGTTGTGTGTGAGGAAATTAAGGGTTATAAATGGGGTAGGGTGATGTGTAGGAGAGTGGTGATAGGTGGGGGGTGAGGTGGTGGTGAAACCACTGAGGTGGAGGATGGTATTGATGGTGGTTTTGGTTGTGTGTCAGTGAGAGTGGGAGGGAAGACGGGTCAAACCTTCCTTTGACCCTGGGATATTATTTAAGAAAAAGGTGGGCCGGGTTTTATTCTTTTGGGATTGGGCCATGTGGTTTATTGGACTGGGTTGGGATAAGCAGATGGGTTTAGTATTTAGGCTTTGGAATTTAGATATTTGTTTTAGAAATCACAAGGACCATTATTGTACAATGCTGAATTTTAAGGACCTTTTCTGCCAAAATCCTAAAGTTGTCACAAAGATTAATCTCACCACTTTATAAACTCCCAAGGACCATAGTTGAATATTTCTCAAAATTAATCACCAGGGACCATTTCTGCCAATTCGTGAAACTTCAGGGACTAAACATGTAATTTTCCAAAACTTTTGAGATTTTTCACCAAAGGACTAATTATGATAAATTATGATTTAAAAAGGACCTTTGATGACTTTTCCTGTTTTTAGAATAACCAGGGACTAGTTTTGACAACTTTTGAAAGTTGAGGGACTGAAACTGCCAATTATGCAAACTTTGTTCGTTTTTCAACTGTTTTAAAACATTTTGCATCTGAAACATATAAAACACAATTTTGTGATAATTTCAGTATTATGATGCATTTCTGAGTGTTTTTGGATGTTTTGGCAGCTCAGATTAGGTAAAAATGATGAGTATTTAGACACTCATCAAAAACCTAGAAACAGCTTATAATGGTCAAAATAAGCTTAATCAAAGTTGGGCCAAGTGTAAATCTACAGTAAAACCTTGTTTGACCTAGTTGACTGTTTTGAACCAAACACTCCTTTATAGGACTGTGTTGGAATTTTTGAACTAGCACAGGTAGTTTAAGCTAGATTTATTTAATAAACTATGTTTGACTAACTTAAATAAGCACTAATTAACAACTTTTAAAACAAAATTAAGCTAGATAACAAGCTATGCTATGTGTGACTGTTTTTGACTTTCTATGTGATTTAAAGCAAAATGAAAGAAAGCTAATTAAGACAGACCAAAAATTGATGGAATATACTTAACAACTACCAATAAACCGGTTTTAACTATAATAAGCTACAAATAAGCTAATGCACAGTCAATTGGATTTTTAAGCTAGAAACTCAAAAAGCTTACAACTGAGGTGGGGCTATTGGGATAGCATGACTAGAACAGAACCAATCTAGCTTGTTAACACAAGCTAGAAAACCACAAAAAACTTTCCAAATTAGCTTATACTCCAAATAAGAGCTTATTGCTTCAGCAGTTGACTTTTGTTGACCATCTTCATCATTTGAAATACAGGACTGATTTACACTATATAACCTTACCACAAGCTATAATAAGCTTGCATAAGCTTATAGCAGGGTATTTTGGAGCTTGTGATAGTGATTTAAAGTGGCTTAAAGCTTATACGAATTGACATACAAATTGAAACTTGGTAATAACTGAAATTAAGAACAAAGATGATTGAAACAAGGTTACTTTGATTAATTATAACATGAATTACAACTTAGAACTGAAAATTACAAGCTATGATTACTGAAATTAAAATTACGATTTAACTAACTTAACTACTTGCCAATTAAGGCTTACAAACTCATCTATTTATACTATACTAAGGTGGGATAAGTCTTCACTTCAACTCTGAACACTTGTGCACCCTTGATTTGCTTCCAATAAATCTGAGCCTTCGATTCTCAATTTTGGCGCCAAAATTGAGTGAGTGGAAAATGGGTCAGAGGCGAGTGGGGAAGAAGCATTAATTGAGTTTGGCATGTTAGGTGAAGTATAGAGGAAGGAAGAGGGGGTGGGTGTGTCAGAAGGGCGGTGGAGATGGTGGTATTGGAGGGTGGTTTTTGGCGGGGGTGGTATTGCAGGGATGGGTTTGACCGAAGTCAAACCTTCGGTTTAAATAAAAGGGATTGGGTCGGGTTGTTTTGATTGGGCTTGTGGGCTGGGTTTAGTTATAAGGGATGGGTTGGGTTATGTTTAGGATGGGTTTGTTTTATTTATTTAAGGATCCGGTTGGTTTGTAGTTAAATCACAAGGACCATTCTTGTAATTTCTGAAAATTGGAGGACCAAAATTGTACATCTCCCAAAAATAAACCAAGGGTAATTCCTGCCATGTTTCAATAATCCAGGGACCATACATGATATTTCCAACAATAATATTTCCCAGGGACCATTTTTGCAAATTCTGAAAGTGCAGGGACCAAACTTGTAAATTGTTGAAACTTTTCACCAAAGGACTAAATATGACAACTTATGATTTAAAAAGGACCTTTGGTGACTTTTCTTACAAAACAAATGCTTAGGGACTAATTTTGACAAGTTTTGAAAGTTGAGGGACTGAAACTGCCAATTTTGCAAACTTTGTTCGTTTTTCAACTGTTTTTAAACATTTTGCATTTGAAACATATAAAACACAATCCCTGGGATATTTTCAGTATTTTGATGCATTTCTGAGTGTTTTTGGATGTTTTGGCAGTTCAGATAAGACAAAAATGATGAGTATTTACACACTCATCACTAGGCTAGATTTATCTTGTGTTTGCTTAGATCTAATGAAACCTAACTATTGATTATTGGTTGTTGGTGTGTTATTAATTGTATTGGATGATTGTTTATCGATGTTAGGCTTAAGAAAATTGGCTAACCTCCTATACGGTAACTTGCTTGAACGTCTTAAGAAACATGAACCAATGCGTACTAAGGTTTTTATGGTTGTATTTAATGCATGAGCGAATTCTAGTGATCCCATGTTAGGAGCTTCTTAGCCGGCTCGACATAGGAGTGAAGTAGGAGCTTATAGAGTTGTGGAAGTACGTACGCCACCCCACGATTGGTATTAAGGAATACACCCGTCATCCACGTAATTAATACACACTAATCAACCGGTAAAAGATAGTTAGGGAGTAAGGAAATCTAAGTAAACACATTTCTCTCCATATAAGTTCCACAACCTTTTATTTTCAGTCATTTTATTTTATTTGCAATTGTAGTTATTTGGGTTAGTTGACTAGCAACTAATTCCGCCCATTCCTTCAAACCCGAGATTTTACTTGCTTTTACAAAAATATAAAAAAATACAAAAAGAATCTTCCCTCACCCTTAGATCTATTAGAGTAGTTTTTCAATCCTAACGACACTATTCCCCTAGTGAACGATCAATCCCCCGGTACTTGCCACTACACTATACTACATCGGTCAGGTACACTGCCTGGTGGGGATTGCAAGCCTCTTGAGATCCCTCGAGAGGTAAAACCTGTTGTAAGGTCGCAAAACCACGCATCAGTATATCCTTGGAATCAAGATCTATAGAGACAGATCTAAGCGGTTGATCGGTTTAAGCCAAAGTGCTTACATGGATAAAATATTGAAGAGATTCAATATGCAAAATTCCAAGAAGGGATATTTGCCCATGCAAGTAGAACATGGCTTAAGTAGCGAAATGTGTGCTTCTACACCTGAAGAGGTGGCATACACGAAGAAAGTTCCGTATGCTTCAGCAGTAGGATCTATCATGTATGCAGTTAGATGTACATGTTGGGCTACAAAGTACTGCTACATGAAGAAAGTCAAAGTACTGTTCGATAGAAGTCAAAGTACTGCTCATGTTCTAAAGAAGTCAAAGTACTGCTAAAGATAAAGGACTAATATGCAAATACGTTTAAGGATTAATGTGTAATTCTAGAATGTTCTTAGAGTTATTATTAGATTATAATTAGAATTACTTGTCGTTCAAGTATTGTAAACCGACTAGGGTTTTCCTTGTGCCTATAAAAGGATCCCTAGGTTGGCATTAGAGATACGAGATTTTAGAGAAAAGTATTAGTCGATTATTAGAGTATTAGTGTTTAGAGTTTGTTAGTGAATCTGTGTAAAGTAAGCAGGTTCAAGGTTTAATATAATCAAAGTTTTGTGTTAATTCTTCTTAGCTTTGTTGAAGTAGATTCCGCATACTTAACAAAGTATATCAGCGTTTCAATATTAGTAGTTTTGGATTTATCCAAGGTTGCTAAACCCTTAGACAAGCTACAAGTTAGTTTGGTCAGAGTATATCGATCCAACAAGTGGTATCAGAGCTTGTGTGGAGACTCTGATTAAGAAGAAACCCTTAAAACCGATTTAACAACAAACCCTAAACGATGACGACTGAAGCTGCACCAATCCCATCCATCACCTCACTCAGAATTCCTATCATCAAGAAGGGAGAATATGATCTCTGGAGCATGAAGATGAGGCAGTACCTTGCTATTACAGACCATGCTCTATGGGATGTGATTATCAATGGTAATGTTGTTCTTGATGAACCTGTAGCAGTTGAAGGACAACCTAAACCACCTCAACCAACCTTGCCAGCAGCTACTAAGAGAAATCAAGATAAGGCTCTCAACATACTGATGTCTGCTATTCCTGATGGTCACCTACTAAAGTTCCATGATGCTAAGGATGCAAAGCAATTGTGGGCTGCGATCAAGACAAGATTTGGAGGTAATGATGCTTCCAAGAAGATGCATAGAAACTTATTGAAGCAGCAGTTTGAAACTTTCACTGTTGGTGAAAGAGAAGGTCTTGATGCTGCCTATGACAGATTCCAAAATCTACTTAGTATGCTAGAACTGTATGGAGCAGAGGTATCTGTTGAAGATGCAAACTTGAAGTTCTTAAGGAGTTTGCCATCTGTCTGGCATGTGGTTGCTACTATGATTAGAGGACAACCTGGATTGGAGTCTATGGACTATGATGATCTCTACAACAATTTGAAGGTGTACGAGCAAGAGATGAATGGTCAAAGTTCTCAGAAAACTCACAACATAGCTTTTGTGTCTTCTGAAAACAGAAGCAGTACTTCTACTAAAAGTACTGCTTATCCTTCTCAAAGTACTGTTGGTGATACACAGCATGTTTTCACAACCACTGTCACTACCACCCCATCACCAACAAACAACACCAACTCTGATGATGTTGTATGTTCCTTCTTTGCTCAACAAGCCACTCTACCTGTTACCTATCAAGAAGACTTGTTGCAGATTGAAGAAGATGCTTTAGAGGAGATTGACATCAGATGGCAAGTTGCCATGATCACTCCAAGGATCAAGAAGTTCATGAACAAGACAGGAAGGGGAATTGATTTCAAAGCCAAACAGGGTATCACTTTTGACAAATCCAAGATTGAATGCTTCAATTGTCAAAAGCTTGGACACTTTGCAAGGGAATGCAAGTTTGCAAAATATCAAGCAAACAGAATGATTGAACAACCCAAGGTTGAAAGAAAAGAGGTTCCTATTACTGAATCACAACCAAAAGCTTTGGTGGCTCAAGAAAATCTAGCTGAGATTGACTGGAGCAGTGAATTTGATGATGAACCTGTAACCTATTCTATGGTTGCAATGGAAGACTTTGATTGGAGCACAGCTTTTGATGAGGAACCAGGATATGCTGCTTTGGAATCAAGAGATGGACTTGGAAGCTTTGACTGGAGCATGGAGGATGAAGATGAACCTGTTCAGATTGCTATGGTAGCTACTTCACCAAGTTCATCCAATGTCTCTGAGGTATGCTCTAAGTGTAATGATGTGTATCAAAAGTTGCTTAAAGACTATGTGACTGAAAGAGATAATTGTAGAACAGCTAGGTCTGAGGTAGCTGGTTATCAATTAACTTTAGAGTCAATGGAAGCCAAAATATTAACACATGAAAATAATGAAATGGCTTGGGGAGAAAAATATGAGCAACAAGATTATCAATTAAAATTAAGTGAATGGAAGTTAGGATGTAAGGTGTCTGAATTAGAAAAGATTACTAAGGAAAGAGATGCTTTGTTAGAAAAACTTGGTAGTATTAAACAGGCTGGTCTATCACATGTTCAATTTGTTGAAAAACAAAGAAGAATAAACAGTAGAGCTGGACTAGGTTATGGTGTTGAGGATAGTAGTTCAGATGACACCCCACCTAGTGATAAGGAAGAGATCTCACCTAGTGATGATGAACTTACTAGCTCAGAAGAAAACACATCTAGGAATGAGGAACCAATTAGTGAATCACCTCCTGAGTTTAAGAAAGATAAGGAGTACCACTCAGTTCCTCCACCCACTGGTAGACTTCAACCACCTAGGACAGATGTTTCTTGTTATGGTGTAGACAACCTAGAGTTTAGGAAGAAGCTTACTGGACAATCTAGTTCTGAGAAACCCAAGGATGATTTTCAAAGGGGTAATGATCAAAAGTTTCCTACATCCTTTCAAAAACAAGCAGTACCTCCAAAATCTTTTCAAAGTACTGATAGACATTCAGCAGTACCTCCAAGAGAAACTTTTCAAAATACTGCTAACTATAGGAAACCTTTTAATCATAGAAGAGGATTTGGGAATATGGAGCGAAAATTATGTTATGTATGCTATAGTCCTGATCATTTGATTAAGCACTGTGACTTTCACTCAGAATATTTAAGTCAGTTCCCAAAGAATAGACCTGCCACCCATAAGCCAAGGGAGACTAGACCAGTTTGGAATCACTCAAATAGGGTTAACCATAGTAATTTCTCTAAAGACTATAGGTACCCTCACCAGAAAAGACCTTTTTCAAAACCATTAGTACCCTCAAGTACTGATAAGTCTAAGGTTTCTCAAGCAGTACCCTCTAAAAGTACAGCTAAGTTTTCACCCAATCATGGTACTGCTAACACTTTTTCACATAAAAGACCTAAGAGAGTCACTTCATATAAATCTAAAAGGTCTTACACCTCAAGCATAGTACCTAGGTCAGAGAAACCTAAAGTCAAACGAAATTGGGTTAAGAAAGAAAGTACTGATGGGGAACAAGCAGTACTTTCATCAACTAAGGGTGAAACAGGGAGTGTTGTTGATAATACAACACAAGACATGGGACCAAAGCAAATAATCATTGACCATGCCTTCAAAACCAGTGGAGATTACATACTGAAGGAATTCAAGTATGTCACTCCACAAGGGGAACACAAATCAGTAATGGCTTGGGTTCCTAAAAGACACTAACCCTTTTCTTTTACTGTGCAGGGCAACCCAAAGGAGGAGGTTAAAGATCATATTATTGTTGATAGTGGTTGCTCTGGCAGCATGACAGGGGACAAGGAGATCCTGTCAGATTTTAAGGCATATTAAGGAGGAAGAGTTGCATTTGGTAATGATCCTGATGGAGGGAGAATCACTGGCAAAGGAACCATCAAGGCTGGATGTATTGATTTTGAGAATGTTAGATATGTGAAGGAGCTCAAGTTCAATCTTTTGTCAGTTTCTCAGATTTGTGACAAGAAGTACCCCATTCTGTTCACTGATACAGAATGTCTTATTCTCTCTCTTGAGTTCAAGTTTGTTGATGATCACTTGGTAACATTGAAAGTACCAAGAACCAATGATGTGTACAGTTTAGACTTAAAGAGTCTCAATTCTGCTGGAAGAGCAACATGTTTAGTAGCCAAGGCATCCTTGGAAGAAGCACATCTATGGCATAGAAGACTAGGTCATGTAAATTTCAAGAACATCAACAAGCTGGTCAAAGGCAATTTAGTTAGAGGTTTACCTTCCAAAACATTCAAGACTGATCATTCATGTTTGGCTTGCAAGAAGGGTAAACAACATAAAGCTTCATGTAAGAAGCTTGAGGACAGAGTTATTAGAGAACCTTTGGAGTTGCTACACATGGATCTGTTTGGACCAGTTTCAGTAGAAAGTTTAAACAAGAAGAAGTACTGCTTGGTTGTGACAGATGATTGTAGCAGATTTAGTTGGGTCTTTTTCTTGGGATTCAAAGATGAAACCTTTGATGCTATCCATGACCTGATAGTAGCCCTTGAAAATCAATTGAGACTCAAAGTAAGAGGTATTAGATGTGATAATGGGACAGAATTCAAGAACAAGCATATGGATGAATTCTGTGCCAAGAAAGGGATCAAGAGAGAGTTTAGCATTGCTAGAACTCCACAGCAGAATGGTGTTGCAGAAAGAAAGAACAGGACATTGATAGAAGCAGCTAGAACAATGCTTGCAGATTCACAATTACCTATTTTCTTTTGGGCTGAAGCTATAAGTACTGCTTGCTATGTTTTAAATAGAGTATCAGTTACTAAACCTCAGATGAAGACACCATATGAGCTGCTCATGGGAAAGAAACCAAACATTCGATTTCTAAAACCTTTTGGCTGTCCTCTGACTATTCTAAATACCATTGATTCTCTGGGAAAATTTGATGGTAAGTCAGATGAAGGATATCTATTAGGTTACTGTACAAATAGCAAAGGTTTTAGAGTATATAACAGGAGTACCAAAAAGGTTCAAGATTGTCTTCATGTTGAATTTTTGGAAGATAAAGAACCTCAGAGAGGAAAAGGTCCTGATTGGATGTTTGATCTTGATCTCAAGTTCACTCCATCTATGAATTATGTGCCTGTTAGAGAAGAAAATCAAGCTGATCACAAAGAAGATGATTCACAGTACATTGTTCATGGAGTCAATGTTAGACCAGAAGATGTTCCTGATAAAGAACCTGAAGTTACTAATAAGGAATAAAGTACTGCTCAACCAACCAATACCGTATCTGATGAAGATCAAGCCATACAAGATGAACTTAATAGGATGCTTTTTCAAGAAACTATAGCAAAATCCTATGAAGATGAACAAAGGAGGGCTTATGATGCTGCAAAGAAAATGGGTACATTCAAAGATACTGCTCACAGTACTTTTGATCAAAGTACCGATGATCCTTTTGACAGTACTGATGGTGTGTTAGAACCATCAAATTAGAGCAATGATGATGATTCCAATGTTGATGATGATGATTTGGATAATGCTAACATTCCTGGGTTAGAAGAAATTGATGATGAGCTCAATCATGAAGGTATTTTCTCAACTCCCAATGAAGAACCTGATTTTACTAACTTGGAATCTGATCTTCCAGTTCCACCAACTCCTACATTGAGAGTTCATAAAGCTCATCCTCAAAGCAATATTATTGGATCACCCTCTTCAGGAGTGGTTACAAGAAACAAAGTTAAAGGTCTCTCTAAGCAACATACTGCTTTACTTAGCTTTGTTTACAAACAAAACAGGATGAATCACAAGGATCAACAAACATGCCTGTTTGCTTGTTTTCTATCTCAAACTGAACCCAAGAAGGTAGCTCAAGCTTTAACTGATGAAAGTTGGGTTGAAGCTATGCAAGAGGAGCTTCTACAATTCAAGCTTCAAGAGGTCTGGGTATTATGTGATCTACCAGATGGCAAGAGAGTCATTGGTACAAGATGGGTTTTCAGAATCAAAAGAGATGAAAGAGGGAATGTTATCAAAAATAAAGCTAGATTGGTTGCACAAGGATATCGCCAAGAAGAAGGAGTGGATTATGATGAAGTGTTTGCTCCTGTTGCAAGAATAGAGGCAATAAGGTTATTTCTTGCCTTTGCATCATACATGGGATTTCCTGTCTACCAAATGAATGTAAAAAGTACCTTCCTTTATGGCACAATTACTAAGGAAGTTTATGTTAAACAACCTCCTGGTTTTGAAGATCCTGCACATCCAAACAAAGTCTACAAGGTGATCAAGGCACTGTATGGCCTTCATCAAGCTCCCAGAGCTTGGTATGAGAGACTCTCTACTTTTCTATTACAACATGGTTACAGGAGAGGAGCAATTGATAAGACTTTGTTTATCAAAAAAGAAAAGAAGGACATTATGTTAGTCCAAGTCTATGTGGATGATATTATCTTTGGAGCCACGAAGATGACTATGGTGAAAGAATTTGAAGAACTTATGCAGCGGGAGTTTCAAATGAGTTCTATGGGAGAATTAACTTTCTTTTTAGGGCTTCAAGTTAGACAAACAAGAGATGGAATCTTCATTAATCAAGAAAAGTATGTTGAAGACATACTTAAAAGATTTGACCTCCCAACTGTCAAGCCTGCCACCACACCTATTGACAACAATAAACCATTAGGCAAGGATGAAGATGGACAAGCTGTGGATGTGAAGCTTTATAGATCTATGATTGGTTGTCTTATGTACTTAACTGCATCAAGACCTGACATCATGTTTGCTGTATGCTTGTGTGCAAGATATCAGGTTACACCCAAGGTTTCACATATGTATGCAGTCAAGAGGATTTTTCGATATCTCAAGCATCAACCAAAGTTAGGATTATGGTATCCTAAGGAGTCACCTTTTCATTTGGAAGCTTTTTCAGATAGTGATTATGCAGGAGATAATTATGATAGAAGATCAACCACTGGTGGATGTCAATATCTTGGAAGAAGATTAGTCTCATGGCAATGTAAGAAGAAAACAATTGCAGCAACCTCCTCTACTGAAGCAGAATATGTTGCTGCTGCAAGCTGTTGTGGACAAGTTTTGTGGATGCAGAATCAACTCTTGGATTATGGATACAACTTCAAAAATACTCCTATCAACATTGATAATGAGAGTACCATTTGTATTGTGAAGAATCCAGTTTATCACTCCAAGACCAAGCATATTCAGATTAGGCATCACTTCATTCGAGATTGTTATGAGCACAGGCTTATAAATGTGGTCAAAGTTCACACAGAAGACAATGTAGCTGATCTACTCACTAAGGGATTTGATGTTTCAAGATTCAACCACTTAGTTGTGAGCATTGGGATGATTAACTACTAGGCTACATTTGAGGGGAGGCTTTAGTATTAGTTAGTATACTTTCTTTCAGTTCTTAATGAAAGTATTGAATTATTAGTTTAGAACCTATGTTGTATTTGAGGGGAGGCAACATAGTTATTAGTTAGAACTTATGCATGCGCCATCATATAAGTTCTTGGATTAGTTTGAAGTTTATTTGGATCGTTTAGAAGTATAAGAGGATGGAAAGTACTGGTTTTGCAACGTACTGCTCCAAGGTACTGCTTTGAAGAGTACTGGTTAGGTAGAAGTACTGCTTACGTGGAAGTACTGTTCCAACGGTAAAAAATGTGGGGTTACAGTTAATTAATTCATTACGGAGGGGGTAAAAGCCAAATACAACGGTAACACTATTAATTAGGCTTTGATTTTTTAAATCTTACCCATATTTACCCTATCCCACTATACCGATTTTCACGCTTCACTTTATTCTTATCCATTCGATATCCACAATTCTAATCGCTAATTACCTTCGCTTAACACTCTTCACAATCAATGGCTAACCGTGATTTCTGTTCTAAGCATAACGTGGTCGCGAACTTGGATAAAACGGCAAAGAATGTTGATTTTCATGCGATAATTGATTTCTTGACTGGGTCATCAATCAATTATGCTATTTTGGTAAACCCTGATGTAATTGGACCATGGATTCAACAGTTTTGGTCTACTGCTAAGTCTGATAAACAAGATAGTGTTCCTTTTATTCGTGCTAAGGTTGCTGGTCAAGCAATTAGGGTTACTGAATCTTCAATTAGGGAAGATTTGCAGTTTAATGATGCAGGGAGTGCTATTCGCTTTGAAAGACAAGAGATTTGGGATACACTCAGGGATATTGGGTATGAAGGTGATCTCACCATACTTACTTTTCAGAAGCCATTATTTAGTCCACATTGGAAATATCTCATACATGCTCTACTTCACTGCTTGAGTCCTAAGAGTACTTCATGGGAGCAGTTTGGTCAGAAAATTGCTTCTGCATTGGTGGGTTTAGCAACAAATCGCCCTTTCAACTTTTCAAGGATGATTTTTGATGGAATGCTCTCACACATCACTAATGGTTCACCGTTCTTGATTTACCCAAGGTTTATTCAGGTATTCTTAAACAAACAACTTGAGGGTATTTCTAAACCTCAAAGTTTTCTACCTACAGTCACACTTCCACCAAAGGTGTTTACATTCATTGCTAAGAAGGGTATCAAGTTCTCTGGGAGAAATACACCTTTGACAGCCCATATATTGGAAGTTGCACAAGCAGTTAGGGATGCAGAGCAAGAGCAAGACCAAGAACAAGAGCAAGAGGAATACTCTGCATCAGCAATTAATGAGCAACCAGCTTCAAGAGAAAATAGTGATTCACAACATACTGCTTCTCAACATACTGTTTCATCTCCTGAATCATCTCCACAAAGTGCTGCTCAGGAGAATTCACCTCAAGATGCGACTCCACCACCAACTCCCACAGATAGGCATCAAACATCTGAGGAAGATGAGGAAGTGGTTGAGGATGTCTTGACCAACTATGAGCTTTCAAGGGAATTAAGGAGGCTCAAGAAGATCACTGATGATCAAGCTGATCAGATATTGGATTTGACAAGAAAGTTCAGACGATTAAAGAGGTTTGTTTGGCCATTAGTAAAGCAACACAGGTTGTGGGTAAAGTCACAGAAGAAGACTGGTCAACACTCAAAGAAGTCTAAGTCAAAGAAAAGACAGCTCCACAAGCAGTCTTCATTCCAATTGGGGAGGAATTTAGAGAATTTGAATGAAGATACTGGACTCAATGAAGATACTGGGCTTTATGATGATACACCACTTGAAGATATTCCTCGTGAAGATACTGTTGAGAGGAAAAGTGATGAAACAGAGCAGATCAACATTGAAGATGCTACTGTTGAAGTAAAAAGTGGTGATACTGAGGAAGTGGATTTGGAAGGAACTGATGTTGAAAGTACTGCTCTTCAAGGTACTGCTCATCAAGGAACTGTAAGACAAGATATGATTACACCAAGGACTTTGGATTTTGAGGAAGATGTTGGTCCCTCAAATCAAGTTTAAGAAGAAGTTGGCCCTTCCAATCCAGTTCAACAGGAAGAAGAAGTTCGAAAACATACTGAAAGTGATGATGAGACTATTGCTGACATCATGTTGAATATGGCTAGACCAAGAGGCATAAGTATTCTTGATGTTGAACAACAACCTCATACTTCTTCTCAACCTACCCAGGAATTAGATCCAAAAGACAAAGGTAAAGGGATCATGGTAGAAACTAAGAAGAAGAAGCTTACCTTGAAAGAACTAAGAGCTATTCAGGATGCTAAAAATGAGGAAGCTGCAAGGAAATTACAGGCTGAATTAGATGCTGAAGAGTCAAGGAAACTTAATATCAAACCTAGAAGGCCACAAAGTAAAGCTCAAGAAAGAAATTCTATGATGGCTTATCTCAAAGGTAGAGGATATACAGGTTTGGTGAAATTGACACATACAGAGATGAAGGATTTGTATGATGCTGTTAGGGAAGCTGTAGAAAAAGATCTTGCAAGCATTATTTCTTTTGAAGATAAGAAGCTTGAAGATAGCAGAAAGGAAAGAGTTGTTACAAGGAGCTCAAAGAGGAAAAGAACAACAACTGATGAACAGTCATCAAAGAAGCTCAAGGATTCTATTGAATTAAGAGTAGACACAGCTGATGAACTAAGAAATTACTTAAGAGTTGTTGATTTTGAGCATCCAAAATCAAAAGATGTTGCAGATAAGAAGTCCAAGATTTCTACATTCTCAGTTGTAGATTCACAAGAAGGGGACTACTTGATATTTCATAGACAAGATGGAAGTTTTAGAGTGTTCAACTTGTTATGGGATATTTTACATCTGATAGACAGAGAGGATTTGCTTCAGCTATATCTACAAGTGCAGACTTATTTTGAACATATTCCACCACAAGGAGTGGGTTTGGTTCTGGTAGGAGACCTCACAACCATCTGGGAAACAGAAGAGACAAGTGATAGTGCTCTCTGGGAAAATCAAGAGGATTGGGAAATTAACAGATGGAGGTTCTTTGAATCAGTGGGAATACATGTTTTAGAGATAGAAGATGGAACGATGATCCACATGCTAGCAGAGCAAAGATATCCACTTACTAGGGATCTGATGATCAGAATGCTAGATTATGGCATGGAAGTGGAAGAAGAAAGTGAAACTGCATTGATGGTGATTGGATTGTTCATCAAATGGACAATGCTAGCTGAAGATTGATGCATAACAACTTGTATGATATTTATAATATAAATCTTTTGAAAAATAAGTACTTTATTTAAAAGTACTGCTTGACAAACAGTACTTTCTCAAAGTACTGCTTGCAGCATGAAACCAGTAAAGTTTTTTGATAAAATCAGAGATTTTTGAAAAGTGCAAAAACATTTTGAAGCACAAAGATTTAAACAGCAACAAATGGTATTCAACTCACCATGTTTCGTAAACAAGAAAGAGTTTGACTCATCATGAGGGTACGGCTCTGATGTGATTATCAAATCCATTTTTAGTTGACAATTTACTAAAAATTGTATGGTTTTCAACTCACCATATCTATGATAGTGAAGAGTTGGCTAGCCCACAAGATAATGGCTTTGTGGTAAAGGCTATGGAAAACCATTGTATGGTAATTAGTTCACCATGGTAGTAATTGTACTAAAAGAACTAGCTAGTCCAAAAGCAAACGGCTATTGGTAAAGACTACTCAAATCCGTTGATAGCTGATGATTTGCTAAAAATCATATGGTTATCAATGTACCATGGTTCTTAAACCTAAATATTGGCTACTCCAGAGTTAATGGCTTTGGTAAAGAGACATCAAAATCCATTAAGTTTTCAATGATTCACCTCTCACAGGAGTTAACACACCTGGAAGTGATGAGAATAGTATGAAACTTTTAAGATCTGATGTACCTATTGCCAATATGATGCTGAGTTGCTGAAAAGATGTGTTGCTGAAAAGATCTGTTGCTGATAAAGATTGCAGTTAATGATTACTTTGATGATGACAAAACAAACATGAGACAGAAGTTAATGATACAGTCTTTCCTTGAAGATAAAGATGTTGAAGTTAAAGAAATACAAAGGAACTTGAAATCAAGCAAGTGGAATTCAAGTTAGGGGAGGATTGTTGGGCTACAAAGTACTGCTACATGAAGAAAGTCAAAGTACTGTTCGATAGAAGTCAAAGTACTGCTCATGTTCTAAAGAAGTCAAAGTACTGCTAAAGATAAAGGACTGATATGCAAATACGTTTAAGGATTAATGTGTAATTCTAGAATGTTCTTAGAGTTATTATTAGATTATAATTAGAATTACTTGTCATTCAAGTATTGTAAACCGACTAGGGTTTTCCTTGTGCCTATAAAAGGATCCCTAGGTTGGCATTAGAGATACGAGATTTTAGAGAAAAGTATTAGTCGATTATTAGAGTATTAGTGTTTAGAGTTTGTTAGTGAATCTGTGTAAAGTAAGCAGGTTCAAGGTTTAATATAATCAAAGTTTTGTGTTAATTCTTCTTAGCTTTGTTGAAGTAGATTCCGCATACTTAACAAAGTATATCATCGTTTCAATATTAGTAGTTTTGGATTTATCCAAGCTTGCTAAACCCTTAGACAAGCTACAAGTTAGTTTGGTCAGAGTATATCGATCCAACAGTACAAGGCCAGATGTGGCATTCGCACAAAATTTAACCAGTCGTTATCAGCAAAATCCAGGGAAAGATCACTGCCATGCAGTTAAGAACATTCTTAAGTATTTAAGGAATACTAAAGATATGTTTCTAGTTTTCGGGGGAAATCTAAACACAGAACTGGATGTTATAGGTTTCTATGATGCGTCCTTTCAGACTGATAAAGATGATACGAAGTCTCAGACGGGTTACGTATTTGTCATAAATGGAGGAGCTGTAGACTGGAAGAGTAAAAAGGAGATTACAACGGCCATGTCTGCTACAGAAGCTGAGTATATTGCTGCATCGGAAGCTGCACAAGAAGCTGTTTGGATAAGAAAATTTATTTCGGATCTTGGAGTGATGCCGTCAAATAAATTACCTATAAATGTGTATTGCGACAACTCTGCTGCAATCACATTCGCCAATGAACCTGGAGTTATGAAAGGCGCCAGACATTTTCATAGGAAATATCACTATGTTCGAGAACAAGTCGAACTAGGTGAAATCAATGTACTCAAAGTTCACACAGATGACAATCTGGCTGATCCTTTCACGAAGGCATTACCTAAGGAAACGTTTACTCGACATGCTAGGGGTATTGGTCTTCGTATGCCAGATAGTTTCATGTAAATCTGTTGATTTAGTATATTTGGATAGGGACGTGTAAACAATTATTATTTTAATGAAATAAAGTGCGGATAACGTTTATTCTCATTATTAATATTTGTGTCCTATATTTGCATGTTTAAATCCGTGAATAAATTAATTTATTCTAAATAGTCCGTTGTCAATTAATAATATGGGAATATTATTGAACTAAGACAAATGTGAGGATTGGTAGAATGTACTGTAAGGTTGAGACACCAATGTCACATGATATTCAATATTGGATAAATTGAATATAGGACTTATCCCAACCATATGATTATACTTTATGGATCATAGTCATTAAGTAAATCATGAATATTTATCCTCAGACTTGAGATACCAGATAATTGCCGAGGATGTAGCTCATTTTCTGTAAGGTAGTCTAACGCTATCCGTAAAAGGTAGTTATAAGGGCTATTTTCGGAAGTGATGCAAAGTTCAAGGGTTATGCTCGTAGTCAATAAAGGATTTGTTCCTTCAACTTTGTGTTGAAGTTTAATACTGCTTGGCCACTCGTAGGATTGACAAGATGTTTGCGTGCGCACGCCCAAAGTCTATCTGGAAGACGTTCAGATGTTTTGGTAATCTTGTTCAATTATGTATAAACGAGAAACTATTGTTAATTATGGAATGACCGAGATCCATATCCATATTAACGCGGTATTAGCAACAAAAGGATAAGTATGATGATTAAAATTCATCACATGGTTTTTCCAGGAAAACCATACTCGGATCGAGTTGGGGGCATTGGGATCTGTTAAGCTAGACTAGCCCATGCCATTACTATATTAATAGTTATCCAAGTGGGAGATGTTAGAGTTTGTGTATAACTTTTAATATAAGTATGTCCGGTTTCGAACCCGGGACTCGGGATTGCACACAATACGTGAGAGTTCCAATGGTTTGAATAAATTAAATATATTTTGTATTTATATTTATTCATTTCACAAAACAATACTTAACGACAGTTAGTACTTAACGGAGTTAGAGATAACGACCGTTAAAGGACTAAATGTGCAAAAGGAAGTTAGAAAGATCTAGAACCCATACCCATGGGTTTATTCGGCCGATCCATTCCCTATGGGCTTGGGGTCGGTTTGGTTAGCTTGGAGAGGGGGTTAGGGATTGCCTATAAATACAATTCACTTGTGTTTAGTTTTTCCCTAATCTTGAATCCCTAACTAAGGCCAAACTTCTTTCTCTTCTTCCCCTCTTGATAGAACCGATCGACCCACTTTTAAATCCACTAGGATTTGGCGATCTCAATATAGCAATAAAGTGTTTGGTTGTTTGTGATTCTTGAACCTAGCTTTTCCCATTGAAACGCTAGTATCTCGTGTGTACAAGAACGAGTGACAAGCTTATTTTAGCTTGTGTGTTTGTGGTGTTTTCGATCCATATAAGCCCTCCCCTAGGGTTTATATATCTTGTTCTTGTTGAAGATATTCCTTGTTCTTGCTAGGAATCAAAAGGTACGCTTTCTTTTAGTTTAATTAATTATATGTTTATGTAGATCCATTCCGCTGCGTGATCTTTGTGTTTATGTGTTTATAGTAATTGTATGATTCACATATTCCAACATAGTAGACTATAAGAATAAGCTGATAAGCTAAGGTGTTTTGGATTAGGTCAGGTTTTAAAAATAAGTAAAATAAGCTTATAAACCTAAAGCCCTCCTAGATGAGCTTACCAAAATACCCTCAATAAGGTCGTAGGCCCAACCTTATTAACACATGTAAAAACTAGAACAAGTTTATTTTTGCTAATAAGCTAAAACGAAACACGTAGTAAGTAGACTTTGAAGAGGAACCAATCACAAGGCAATTTTGAATTTACTATTGGTTTGTATTTGCTTTTAGTTGTGTTTTACGTAGCTATCATGCATATTTCTTTTCATGTGGAGCTTCACAAGATTGAAATTGTAACTAATATGATTTAATCACTTCACGTTTGGCTGAATTGTTATTTAATAAAGTAATGCTCATGAATTTAAGATTCAATGCTTATATGGTGTTTTTGCTTCTTTTATCGGAATTTATAGTTGCCTTTTTAAAATGTTACTCCCTCCGTCCCATATTAAGTGTCCACTTTCCAAATGCACAAAGTTTTAGAAAATTCCACTAACTACACTCTCCACCAATCAAATATCACTATTACCCACTAAAGTCTCTTCTCATTGGTTGAAATATTCCCTGGACACTTAATTTGGGACATCCCAAGATTCCATTATGGACACTTAATGTGGGACGGAGGGAGTAAGATAAATCATCACCATTACAAATCAGTTTATAAAATTTCAGTACTTAATGACCATGTTTAGCATTCTTATTTCAGTTGGCAGGATTTGGTACAAGTGGGTCACTTGATGGCCAACAAAGATTGGTATGTCATCCGCAATGGTTGCAAGAGACCAGACACTATTCTTTCAAAGGAGGAATGGTCCTGTTTCGACACAAGATAAAGTTGCGGAGATTCATTCATATTAAATTGCATGTAATATGAGTACTAAACATACTTGCGCGGTGTGTCATTAAGATTAAACTTTGATGTAAATTTACATAAATTTACTTTGAATTTTTTAATTGTTCTATAAATCTTGATGTTCATTTATTTACATTGTTATGCATTCAATATAAAAACTGATACGTTTATATCTTATTATGTCCACTTTTTGCAACCCTTCTTACACTATACAAACATATGTCAACGATAATTATAAGTCATGCCCGCCCAACGGGAGGGCTTATAAGTCATGCCCGCCCGTTGAAAACTAGTATATATATATATATATATATATATATATATATATATATATATATATATATATATATATATATATATATATATATATATATATATATATATATATATATATATATATATATAGGGAAGGGTTCTTTTCAGAACCAAATAAATGTACAGAACTGCGAGAACCAGCATCAACCGATCAGATTTTTTTGAATATTTATTTTTATTATTTAATTCAAAAGGGCATAATAGTAAAATTACATTTTTTAATTTCTTTTTGATTTTTTTAATAAAAAAACGTTTTATAGTTCCTAAATTTTAGGATTTTTTTTTTTTTTTTTTTTTTTTTTTTGAAATAATTTTTATTTTCAGTATGTATGATTTCAAAAGTAAGGTGCACATGTGTTTTTTAATATAATGTATGTTTACGTATATTTGTAGTGTTCAATTTACGTGTATTTGGTAAGGTGCATATGTGTTTTTTTAGATAATGTAAATTTACGTGTGTTTGTAGTGCATGGAATGGCAAACAAAAAGTATTTTACATGTATTGTTTACAATTTAAAACAAAAACATTATATACAAAATTTAAAATCATGTGATAATACACTTCAAATACAAAATTCTAAAAGCAAAAATGTTGTCATATATGCACATGTATTTTCCCTCGTTGGACACTTTGTATTTCTATGTATGTATATGTGCACTTGTATCTGCGGCTGCACTCTTCATATTGCTCATCATACTCATACCTGTAACCACAAAACACAAGTGCACACTTAAAATAGAACTAAACACAAAAAATCTTTATATCATAACTAAAAACATATATGCACTTTCAATATATTTAACTCCAAAACTATAAAAACACATATGCACAGAAGGCATCAAATTCACCAGAAACTGTAAAAACACATATGCACTCTCAATAACACATCTGCACAATACTGACCCATTAAAATATTCGATCAATTTAATTCATCCAACCTTTGACCAAGCACTGGCATAGCATTACGCCTTCATAAACCTCTTCAAAACAATGTTGTCTTCTAGTTAGCAAACTCAAAAATGGGTTAGAAACCGAGATAGTGAGATACATTTGTCAGACTCTCATCTTTGTCGTTAATAGTATAAGTAAAAATTCAGACATATTTCATATCAAAAAATTTAACTCATTTCATGAATTTCAAACCCATTTTAGAGATTTTTTTCTCTTTACCTCTTTTTACCCATTCAAAGTTGTTCATGTGTGTACGTATGTGTATGGAAGATGTTAATTAACTAATAATCACTTACACGTGACTTATCAACTTTGCAAGAAGTTTTCCACCAAACGTCCCCATTTTAGATCTGCTGAAAAAAAAAAAAAAAAAAAAAAAAAAAAAAAAAAAAAAATGAGTACGAGGTTTTTGTAACCATTTTTATGTTACCAGATCTGCTCCTTTTCTTTCAACGAATCTGCTTCTGTTCTCGCACCGCCCTAAACATCCATTTGAAAGAGCAATTTTCTGTTGCAGCCGCCGCGTAAAAAACCCTAGCTGGCCACCGGTCACCGTCGACCACCACCATTAAAACAACACACAAACACCTTTACCACACCATATCCACCATAGATCTATGGTGCACGCGCCCTAAACGTCACCACCACCACCCATACGCGTTGTCCTTGTGATTATTTCGTGTAGATCCAAACGTGTACGATTAGATTCAGAGGTATAAAAGGTGAGACACACGTTTCACACTCGTGTGACACGGTATGAGTTGAAACTCGTTTCGAACGAGTGGGTTTTGTTGTTTTACTGTTTGTTCGGGTTTGAAACAAGTAGGAACGAATTTAAAACAGTAACAACCTTGTGATTTGATTTGTTGATGAAGATGAAGATGAAGACAATTGAGATATAGTGGCTATGGTGGTGACTAGGTTTTTTTATTGAGAGGCAGATTTGGATTAGAGTAATTATAGGACGGTTTTCAAAAATGACTCATGTAAAATGACATAAATGCCCAAATCTGAATAATTTGTGATTGTTTTATTTACCAAAATGCCACAATAATTTTCATCCATTGATCAAATAATAGATGGCTCAGATTGGTTCTCGCAGTTATGTACATTTATTTGGTTCTGAAAATAACCCTACACTATATATATATATATATATATATATATATATATATATATATATATATATATATATATATATATATATATATATATATATATATATATATATATATATATATATTCCCCTCAACGGCTAGTTTAGCTTTCAAATTCAAAAAAAAAATAATAATAAATAAATAAATAAATAAAACATTTACACACTCACCCCCTTGAACCAAACGGCTATATTTGCAAAAGTAAAAAGAATATATATAAGAATAAATAAATAAAATTCTAAACCTTTAATAACTAATATAAATACCCACTTACAACTTCTTTTTTTTCACACTTCAACAACTCAAACTCAAATTCATATACTTCCTCTCTAACAAAAAAAGTTGTTCTTTCACAATGGATCCGAATCAACGTAACAACTGGTCCGATATAGATGAAGAAACTAACGTATACTTTATAATGGCCGCGTACGAATATCACCAATAGTTAGAACAAGAAGAAGCTCGACCTCTCTTGACCCGTAACCCGATCTACCGTGAACGTGAGGTTGCCGAAGTACGTTTGATGAACGACTATTTCAATCAAGGTTGTAAGTATCCACACATGACTTTTAGAAGAAGATATCGTATGAGCCGGAACCATTTCAAAAAACAAACTATCCAAAGGAAATGACTCGATAAAAACGGATAAACCGATTGTACCCTGGCCTGGTCGAGTTCTATGATACTTTTGGTACTATACAGTGATACATTTACATATCAAAACCCGATTCAACAAACACGCACCCCGATAACCTATAACAAGAAGATACATGAATCCTCAATTTACCGTTACATAAAAACCAAATTATGGTTAAAAGACTCCTAAAAAAAACTAAATTCTCTACCGTCCTTCATTTTCCTCAGCTCCACCATCCTCCTCTTCGACACGTGACTTTTCGAAGAAGATATCGTATGAGCCAGAAGAAACTAACTTCATTTTCCACTACGTTCTCTTGATGTGTTTATTTATCTAGACGTGTTACATGCTATTTAAATTCCAACAGTCGATAATTAACATCCACATTATTATTGTTTTCATAAATAACATTTAAATTAATATATATATACACACACACTGTTAAGACGATGGCACTTGTTTTGTGATATAGGAACGTTAAAGATGGAGCCATCAAGAAGAAGTCACAAAGCCATTTAGAATTGCAATGGTACGTCTTCAAAGAGAAATAAAGCAAAAAATTAAAGTACTGAAAATACAAGAGCATAGGATATATACCCTAGTTATAAACGGGAGCCTGGCCTTTACGAATGGTATGTGTTGCTTCTGATATATCTTTGTGCGTTTTTACTTTCTTTGGTATCTATATCTATATCTATCTATATCTATCTATCTATATCTATTTATTCTAATATACAGCAGTTGAAAAAGACGTTCAATGCCCCTCTAAAAAAGCAATACTCAAATTCTAAGATGTCTACATTTGTCATTTCATCTAATAATTTTAATTATACCAATAATTAAGGAAACTTTATATTTTTGTCAAAAGCTTTAGAGGGAAGCCTCTTTTTTTTGGGTCCACTCTAACCTTCAACAATTCTAACCCACCCATTTTTCGTTCACAACCCATCTCCAAAACACTAAACATATCAGCCCATGACTACCCCTTTTCACCAAAAACACCAACCCGCCTAAATGAAACCCTAACAATAACATTATACAGCCGCCGACAACCACCATCCCTCCCAAACATATTCATCCGGAAATCGAGCTATGTTTCACGATTATATCCGAAGTAAGTTAATAATCTATTTATTTAAATTTATTTGATATTATCACAACCTATCAATACATATTTTATTTTTTTCAAATATTTGTGAAATCTTATCACAAATTAAAGCAATTCAGTTAGGATGAGCATTTTTATGATAATTTTAGAGTTAATACAATGGGTAGGTGTTATTATGATTAATTTTATGATGTTTTAGGATTGTTTGATTTTCTTATGATCTGATTTTTCATCAGTAAGTTGCTATGATTACTTTTAAATGTTAATTTTAGTAATTCAAATGAATGTATACAATGTGCTTGATAAAATGTTTGAACAAATTACATTGTGTAAACTAATAACACTAACATGTATGAATACACGTCAGTGAGAAGGCTTTATGTTCAAGGAAAGGAGATAAATGGAGCTAGGATAAATGCAATGCCGTCCATCAGGTTAGTTACATTCTTTGGTTTTATATGCGTTGTGACATATGGGCTGTAAGTATTAAACGAGTTCTTGATATATCCTTGTAGGATGTTGATGAGAGAGACACTAATGTTGCATTTGTATGGTATGTAGCTCTTGGTTCACCTTTTATATTTGCTCCTACATTCGAGCAGGAGCCAAATGTCAGGTCTATGTCCTCAGTTGGTTAGGAATTATACTATTATATAAATAAGGTCAAATGTCAGGTCAATATCCTCAGTTGGTTAAGAAATGGTTAACAGGGTATCCCGTATTCGTATATATCGGTATAAATTTAATAGGACACTCTATTTCTAGGCATTTTGCTCATTAACCTTGCACAAAATTTACACTATTATCAAAATAATATAGTATCTGTCACTATATTTTGACACACTAATTATTCATAAAAAATTGACAGAAGAACATTTTGAGCCAACCTGACCGCCACCTGCCTGTGATCCGACCTAACTAACCACTCATGCTTATCTACACTAATTTTAAAAAGATGTAGACGAACATTTTTGTATAATTTTCTTTGATCATCTGCAGGTTGTAGCCCGGTGGTGCATGTACAGCTATATCACTTTGGTTTCAGAACATGCATCAAATGTTAGTGGACGGAGAGGATCTTCCTCATCTAGCTTCTGTAGTTGCAGTGTAAGTCCATATCCCTAACTTTGTGGTTGCAGTATTTAATTTTGTTCCCACAGAGTTTGAAAATAAAATATAATCAGCATTAAGTTCTTATCAGTATACATTTTTCTCAAACAGAAGAGGCCAGATGGAAAAAAGCTCGATAATACGGGATTTTCCTGTTGCCAAGATCGCCTATTCACTTTTGAAAGATAGTGTTTCATCATATTTCTGCTTACCTGGATGGAACAAGGGTAGAATTGTGTGTCAACGAGCTCGGCTCAAGAAGATTCTATCCGATGTGAAATCATTATCTGGAAAAGACGGGATCATGAATTTAAGTAATGTCGTGATTCCTGTGCCGGATTCGAAAACCTACAAGGCTAGGGTGAAGAAAGGAGGCATGAACAATGGTGAAGTAAAGATATGTTTAAATGGTGGGACCAAAATTGACACAAGAACGGAGCTCGTGACAAGACGCATTTAAAAGAACAAAACGCGAATAGTCAAATCTCAGTTTAGATGTATTGAAAAGGCCGACAGGTATGTATATCCCTATTTCCAACCGAAAGTTCAATTTGCCAGAAAATCAAGTGATTAGAAACACATGTTCATGTGAAACATAGGAGCCATTGACTTCAGTAAGTACCCATTTAGAGTAAGTTTGATGCTATGCATTTTTTGTATGCAAGGCATACATGATAGATTAACTCAATATGAACATGTATGTTAGGAATCTGTAAACGACGCACAATTTGTTAGAAATAAGTAAAAGAATGTATGTTATCGCAAATTTTGATAAATGTTTCCGATGCGATGGCCCTAAAAGTGTATACATGATTGTATCTTGCTATACCCAATTTGGAGTGAGGATCATATGGTGATATGGATCTATGAGGAATTCTAAAAACATGGCTTATATATCATGCACTTGCCCTAATGCTCCCTGAAGCTTCCATCCCTTCCAAAGACTTGGCTAAGACTTGATGAAAGCTAAGAAGCTACTTTTGCAGCTTCGATACTAACTTCGGTAGTTCGGTTACTAATTGGACCTGCAATTGTTCAGAAGTTAGATATTGGATCTTTTATAGTTATCGAGTACTAACACATAACACTAGATATGATTATGCATTAGAATAAACTATTTTATAATCCTACTTAGTGGTGGTATAAGAAATTAACAATTACATGTCTCATGAACATTGGGTGTCCCTTTTTAGGCTGCTGATTACTATGTTCATGTTCATTTTTCTGTCTTATATCTAATTTGTCTACAGTATCATAAATATTTAAGCTTGGTGAGAATTCAATATTTGTTATTCAGGAGACAAACATTCATACACCCATCTGTCAATACTTTACGTTCTAGGTTATTGCTTTTCTTTGTAGCAATTACTATTCTCTTTGTGGTTGTTTGTTTTGTTCTTTTATGGGGTTAGTTATAAGAACTGGATATATTTCAAACTAGTGATACAATTATGTTCTTAAATCATGGTTGAATTTTCTTATTATTATAAATTTATTGTTTCTTTATGCTCTCTTAAATCATGCAGAGGATGAAACAATTGCAAGCTGATGAACCTAAGGAGAAAATGCTTTGTTTGAGCATAGAGGCAGGTGGTTGCTCTGGTTTTCAGTACAACTCCGCATTTGAAAAGAAGCCAAACAACGATGACAGGTTTGCTAATTACACACAAGCTACATACATTGGTTCCGTATTGTAACTACAATCTTATAAGGATGTGTTCAAACTTGTGTAGGATTTTTGAGAGGGATGGGGTTAAATTGGTGATTGACAAAATATCATTAGGCTTTGTAAAAGGTGCAACAGTTGATTATGTTGAGGAGCTGATACGTTCAGGATTTCAGGTAACTTTTTTCTTCATCGACTGCTTTGCAATTTGATTCCTCTGTTAACATGACATGGATATATGGTAAGAATATCATATTATTGACTTCATAGTTTCATGCACTTGGTGCAGGAGTTAAAGGGTTTTCACTCTGCTCAAGAATTTGTTTGGTGGTTTAACGGGAACCAGACCTCAGCAAGTTTACATCGGACTTTAAGAGCACAGGACTTTAAGAGCACAGACACATCCATATGTTAGGAGTTTGATCTTTGAATGATGTAAAGTGTATCTCAAAAATCGATGGAAGTAGACACGACATAAATGAAAAGGAAAGGGAAAAATATGTGAGGTCGGTTCAGCAACAAATTCCTTATTCTGGCAACTAAAGGTATTATATCGTGCATTATTTTACGTTGTTTATGATTACATGCTCTTTTTGTGCAATGCCGGAACATGGACAGATGGTGGATGGCCTCAAACAAACACAACCTATTCCCTATCAAAATTAGCAGCGCACTAATTGTTTTCAATTAGCTGATCCACAGCAGATTCAGCCAGCTCAAGGTCAAAGGTCACAACTGGAATTACAGCAGCAGGCAGTACCACAAACACAGTCAGGTCAGTTGCCACACCAATTAAATCCTAAATGGGTGAAATTTATACATATACAAAGGAAACTGGCCGGGTCATATGACTCACAAATCATCTAAAGTTTTAGATTTCTCTAAAACTTTAAGCACGCGTAAATCGTAATATTTAAAAACATGGACATATATAGTGTCGACCTAACGACCTGTTTGGACATTTACTTAAATGTAAACCCATTTTGACCCCTCTAATGGCTTAGTAAACATACAACCCTCCAAATATGATTTTTACTTGAATGTAAACCTGCTTTGACCCCTATAATGCATTCAACTTGGGTTGAACTTTCACTCGGATGTATTTGCAGACTATTTACTGATGGTCATGGAGGAAATGGGTCAGATAAGCCGACTGCCCCTGTGCACCGGTTCTACCCAAGCATGACATTAAGAAGATGGGTGGCAATTGTTGTTTATCCCACAAAATTTTAAATATTTATGGTGACAAAGATAACTTGTAATGTATACAGTTAAGATTTGAAGCGTTGCAAGCCACAACACGTGCCGAGGCAAGAAGCGAAGTGAAGGCCAGCCAAGAAGCTAAATAAAGCAAGCAAAAAATGTGTAGCGATCTAATTTCAACTTTAACTTGATAGTATCATGTACTGATTGTGTAGGGGACAGGTTTTTGCATGATGTTAGAACAAAGCAATTAAGCAAGCCACAGGGTCAAGTATATCGATTTTCATGAAGCTCGCCCGCCCATTCTTCAAATTTGTTTTTATACAATTCAACAAAACAATTTTAATTCTAATAACAAATTGATAAGAAACAAAATTACATTTAGATCATAATATTAACCAATTTTGATATATAAGTTACAAGCGTTTAACAATATATTAAATGAGACTCGCCCGCCCATCGGCCGGGTCATGAAGCTTTTGAAGCTTATAAAACTCTCGGAAATAATAATCCACACGTTTTGTAATTTTTGGACTTAAAATGCAGATTATATTAGTATTTGGGTCAAAAGGGTAACATTTACTTAAATGTTTTTCTTAAACTGTCATTTTTATAACTTATTGGTAAAAATCGAATATACAGTAACCAGGAGCCATAAAATGGCACTTTCGATTAATTTGGACCAAAAATGTAAATACTTTCTAACTAAGGACTAACGGTGAAAAAGATTCACCGTTAGGGTTAAAAGTTGTCTCTTTGTTTTAAAATTGATCATGCTAACTATATCCTTTGATCATCATCAAAGACCTGGTCGTGTAATTTATTGTACAATTAATTTCCAATCTCAAAGCCTCTCCTTAAACTACCATACGTCTCCTACTTTTCATATCTAATGATTTTTATCTCTATCATTAAATTATATTATCATTCAATAGACAAACTTGTGAAAATACAACAAGTATTATGTTGATAATCTGTCATCATCCACCTCATCATATAACTACTACCTGTGGAGTGGTTTTCATAACAAATTTTTAAGAAACAAAATTACATTTTTTTTAGTAAAAGGGTTACCCCAGTACAATAAGAAACAAAATTACATTTATATCATAATCTTAACCAAATTATATATATAAATTAGAAGTGTTTTACAAGATAATACATGAGACTCGCCCGGCCTGCTTCTCTTCTTATGACCGGTGGCAGGACAGCTCATTCGAGGTTTGTTATACCAATCAATCTTAACGAGGACTCCGTCTGTTCTATTTGTCCAAATAGCGACCTTGGCGCTTTACTAAGACAAACAAAGCTGATTATATGGGACGAAGCCCCCATGACACATAGGCATGCTTTTGAGGCATTGGACAGGAGTTTGAGAGATGTAATGCGCTTGAACAATCCCGATAATGCCGAATTACAATTTGGTGGAATGACTGTAGTATTTGGTGGTGACTTTAGACAGATATTACCCGTTATACCAAAAGGGTCAAGGCAGGATGTCTTTAATGCGTCAATCAACCGATCATATATATTTGATAACTGTACTGTCCTTAAGCTGACCACTAACATGAGGCTAAAATCAGGTGGTTCGGCTGAAGAATTGTTAGAAACAAAGGAGTTTGCTGAATGGATCCTTAAGGTGGGCAACGGAACATTATCTGAACCTAATGATGGTGAGGCTATTGTTGACATACCTGAAGACATTTGTATCAAAGAAGCAGCTGATCCTATTCAGGCCATTGTTGATTTCACTTTTCCTGATCTCATGAACAATTTGGACACACCTGGGTATTTGCAAGGAAAAGCAGTTCTTGCACCAACTAACGAAGTAGTTGATACTATTATCGATAAGATGCTTGAAAATATGCCAGGCGACATGGTTGAGTATTTAAGTTGCGACTCTTTATGCAATTCTGAACCTACGTCTGCTATAAATCAGGCTGTTTTTAGCCCAGAAAATCTTAACGGTATGAAGTTTTCAGGATTGCCAAACCACAAATTGGTTTTGAAGGTCGGTACACCTATAATGTTGTTAAGGAATATTGATCCGTCTAATGGTTTGTGCAACGGGACAAGACTGCAGGTTGTAAAGATGGCACCAACGGTCATCCAAGCAAGAATTATCGGTTCCACCGGTCCAGAAGGACTTACATTGATTCCAAGAATGCGCCTCACACCATCAGACAAGCGTATGCCAGTAAAGATGATTAGAAAGCAATTCCCTATTTCTGTTTCGTTTGCAATGACCATTAATAAGAGCCAAGGTCAGTCACTTTCACAAGTCGGTCTTTACCTACCACATCCGGTTTTTTCCCATGGTCAGTTGTACGTCGCAGTTTCGCGGGTTACTTCAAAAAAAGGGATTAAAATTTTGATATGCGATGATCAAGGCAACATCTCCACAAGGACAACAAATGTGGTCTACAAGGAAGTTCTTCAAAATCTTTAGTTTCTATTCCACGTATTACGCATAAAGTTTAAAATATTGTTTATTGTTTATTAGTACATTTTTTTTTTCATCATGACGATGAGTTGCTTATGTTGTCTTCCTAATGTGGATAATCATGTGGTTGAGTATTCAACGACATCGATGTCTCTTTATATAAACTTTAGTGGTTGATTCAATAATGTTTTAGGATTATGTTGCTTAGGTTGTCTTCATAATGTTATTTTTAAAGTCGTTTAATGTTATTTATTTCAAAAGTGCTTGAATATAATGTTGTGTTTATTTTTTATAATAATTTAGAGTTTTATTAATTTCTTGATTGATAGTGTTACGTTACTTGATCATACTAAGTGGCAAAAAAATATTATAAATGTATAGAATAGGGTCAATGTTGATGTGATATAATTGGAATCGAAAAAGTACTTTTATAGTTCAACCTTCACTTTCTTTGCTCTTCTTCATTGCACGTATATGCACATCAACATTTACCCCATGCTATCATCTTTGTTGTACCTTACTTTATACGTTATATCTTCCATAATGTTAACATCTTTTATCATAATTTTTATTTAAAAGTTAACAACTTTAGACATTTTATCTGATATTTTATCTTCCATAATCATTATTCTTTCTTAAAGGCATGATATCACAACTTAATCGCTTATATAAACATATTTATGTTCATAATAATAACAAAACTACCATTTCACGGTTTTAAATTTAATCCCGTGAATTTCACGGGTCTATAAACTAGTGTAATATATACATTAAGTTTTTTCTTGTGAATAATGACAGTCGAAATGCCTTGTGGATATGGGCCGAATTAATAGATTGCCTAACATCAAGCCAATTAGATGAAGGACCAAAATATGTTGGGGAGCTATTTCTTTTTTCATTGTCAATCATGGTTTTTGAATATACTAGATTTTTTTTAACTGTGATTATATGTTTCGTGTGGTTTTTTATTATTATAGCAGATCAAAGAAAAGTTTCCAGAGGAAGCATATGACATGATAGAGGGAAGACCCTCCATTAACGAGCTTGGTTTTGTAACTATAAAGTTATCAGGGAAATGGATTGCTAAGGGTTTTTTTTTTTTTTTTTTTTTCCAACTCTTTTAAAACATGCAATGCAATTTTCATTTAGATTCTTCTTGATTCCTTGCAGAGCATACATAATATGCTAAAAGATGGTTTAAACACATGGGCTCCAGAACTTCCTGTAGAAAGGGTAATAGTAGCCGATCCCTCGTTGGGCGAGGAAATGGCTATGGATCTTATTCGAATGCTCCCCGTTAGATACACGATAATGAGTATACTTGAGTATTCAAAAGTTGATGCAACCATCAGTCATCCTATGGACGGTGTTAGCATTTATAAAAAGTGGTGGTCATTAGTCGTTTATATATTTTATGTAAGTGTGTCATTGTAATTAAGTTAGTATAGTCATTGGGCTTTTAATCTAATAGGTCAAGGTTTAGTGAAATGAAAAGCCCACTAGCCCATCTCATGTAAACTATAAATACCCATCACCCTCCTCACTTGGAGGGTGTTGCTTCTAGGGTATTCTCATCTTGTATCTCTCATTCTTTCTCACTAAATCTAATAGATCTCTAGAAGTTACCATCTTTCTCTATCTATTTCTCTTCTTTAATCTTATGTGTGTATGATAAGGATCGATAATAGGCGACCTACAAGTGGAATCAGAGAGCCAAACAAAGATTTAGGAAAATTTTTGGGGGCGTGTTATTGTTCATCGTTGTTACTGTTCATCAGTGGTATTTTCATCGAGATAGGAAATTTGATCGAGCTAGATCAAAGCTTCCTTGATCGAGTAACTTTCACTTGATCGAGTAACTTGCATTGATCGAGTAACTCTCAGTGATCGAGTAACTCTCATTAATCGAGTAACTTTAACCTAATCGAGTAACTACCTCACTTGATCGAGCAACTAAGTTAGTCGAAGAACTTCATATGATTGAGCAACTTTTTGATCGAGTAACTTTTTGATCGAGCAACTCATCTGATCGAGCAACTTAGTCGAGCAACATAGTCGAGTTAGACTATTTCTTGTTCACTTGATCGAGCAACTTAGTTAGTCGAGGAACTAAATTAATCGAGCAACTCACATAATCGAGTTTCTATTTTAACTTGATCGAGTTTCTAATTTAACTTGATCGAGTTTCATTTCACTTAGTCGAGTAACTTACCTTGATCGAATAACTTGGTTAATCGAATTTCTTTTTTCATTGATCGAGTTTCTAAGCAAGGTAGTAGAGCAACTAAGCAAGGTAGTCGAGCAACTGGCATCATCGAGGAACTATATTGATCGAGGAACTAGAATAACTTAGTCGAGTTACCTTAACCTTGATCGAGCAACTTAACCTTAACCTTGATCGAGCAACTTAACCTTAACCTAGTCGAGCAACTTAATATTGATCGAGTTTCTTAACCGAGTTTTTTGGCGGCAAAAAAATATCTATACTACCTTATAATGTATTTAGGACATCTATATTTAGAAGTCTTAAAATGTTTAAGACCAAAAACATTTCTTTAATAGGAAAGATGCATACACATATAATTAAAAGCCTAGAAATTTAAGTGTCTTTAAAAAGTCTAGGTTGTTACAAGTATAGCTTTCAATGCTTGTAATCTTTTAAGACTTAGCATAGTGTACACCACTTTAATACATATAATTTTCAGACTTACAAAATAAGAAGCATAATGTACACCACTTTAATGCACATATTAAAAAAAAAAAAAAAAAAAAAAAAAAAACATTAATGCTTTTTAATGTAGTCAATTAATTAACTGGTCAATAAATACAATTAATACAGCTATTAAAACACCCCTTACATAAGAAATACAAATTATCAAGCATATTGTACAACCAAATTAAACACAATTCATACATTAAATGTTACTAATACAAATAATAAAGCACATTATACAAATATTCAAGCCCGAACAGCGAACAGGCAACGGGCCAAATGGGCTTGAGTCCGAACCGGTGCAGGCCAAACGGGCTCGAGCCTGAACGGGCACGGGCTAAACAAAATTCTTGATATTCGTAAATTTATTGTCAAAAAGAACATAATAAACTAAAAAACATTATTCACCGGAAAATTTAATTTCAGGGTACCCGCGCGTTGCTGTCGCAGCAACGCGCGGGTACCCTGCTAGTATATATATATATATATATATATATATATATATATATATATATTATATATATATATATATATATATATATATATATATATAATATATATATATATATATATATATATATATATATTTGTTAGGAGAGACTAAACGTTCAATTTTTACGCGAAATTTAAATTTTGGTATAACGGTGAAAATTTTGACCAAAAATTCACATTTTTAGGTCCAAATCCGAATTTTTTCGTTAAAATTTGGCGTCAAAAAATTTGAAAACTAAAATTTTCCTAGTATCGTTAGAATTGCATTTTTAGGTGTATTTCAAATTTTGGTAGAGACATTTTTCAAGTTCAGTTTTTGGAGGGAAATAAGAAATCACTAATATCCTTACCGTAACCGACACCAATCACTACTCCTAGATCTTTGAACCGATCCAACATCATCTTTATCATACAACATCATCAATGGCAACTCAACAAGACAATTTCGCAATTGATATGGCACATGCTTTTGCATTATTCACCAAGGCATTAAACTTTCAACAACATAACAACAACCAATGGAATTCACCGTACACTAACAACGCACAGTCATATATGGGATAAGAAGGTCAAATGGTTGAGGTTATCGGGAAACTACAAGGAAATGCTACGGGTATTCAAATGGGGAATCAAATGCAATATGCAGGGCCGTACTCTGGAAACCAAAAGGATCAGTTTGTGAATCAGAATGGGGTCAATCAAAAGGAGAATTATTGTTTCATGACTTCATCTGCAATCCATGGGAGTGATATACGTAGAGCTGGAAATGTCAATGCAATGACGAAGCTAGAAAAGCTCCAGTACATGTTGATACTAGCCAAAAAGGAAGACTCGGGAATACCATTGACTGATGCGGAATACGACTTCATGGTGACAACAAGAGTTAATAATAATTCTACAGAAGTCACTGGAATCTCCGACTCTATGGATAATCAGCAAGAAACAACATCATGCAGTAATTCTGACATTCCTCCTACTTATGACACAGAACCACTCCATGAGGCATCACATCCAAGTAATGAGGTTAATCCGTTTGCTCATAAAAAGCAACATTTTGTGCCTCTTGAACCTACTTATGATACATATATGGACACGCCAAGTTGTAGCAATATTAATTTGGCAACTCCAGATATGAATCCTAATGAAGTTCAAGTTGCACAAAATGATGCTAATGATGAGGAAACTCATGCTTTATTTGAATCATTACTGAATAATTGTCGTATTGAGATTGAAAAGGTGAAAAAGGTCAATAGTGAACTTAATACTGCAAAAATGAAATTGACCGCTGAGCTTGAGAGTTATAAGGATAATGTAAGAGCTTTTAAATTTAACAACAAACGACAGTCAGAACTTGAAATTGGTTATAGAGATTCTGTTTTGAGGAAAAACATTTGCAAATCAAATACGACACTCTTGATGTCAACTTGAACATGCAAATTAAATCCTTAAAAACGGAAATTTCTGAATTAACCAACCAACTTTCTAAACAAAAATCAACTTGCTCGAATCTTGAAAAAGAGAAGAAAGAGTTGAATGTAAGGTTTTCAAAACGAGAAAATGATCTGCTTGATGAAATCCTTGACAAACAAGAAACCATTAAAAAGTTGGAAGAGTTGCTTGTAAAAACGGGTCATTCAACACAAACAATTAATTTGTTAATTAACGATCCAAACCCAATTTTACATACAATGAAGAAAATGGCTATCGGTTGTGAAAATCCTTATTATCTCAATAATGCTCAGCAAGAACAGAATGTGTTATATAATGGTAGTGTGCTAAATGAGAATCATGATCCTCCCGAAATTCGGGATTCTTATGAAACAATTGAGCTTGCCGAAGAGAGTCATGCTAAAATGAGCCAAAAGAACCCTGATATCAGACCAATTGATTACAATAAGCTAAATGCAATTTCTGGGGTTCTTGAGGTTCAAAGAGAGTCACCAGTGTTTTTCAAAAAACCAGTGGCTGTCGCAAAGAGAAAAGTTGTTTCGAAACATCTTTCTAACATCGAACAAATGTACTCCACCAACACTCGCAACACAAGTGAAGCTAGAGGATTTTTGACCGATCTTATAAAGAGAGTTGAAACACTTCAATCGACTGTGGCATCCAAAACAAATAATATTGTCAATGACTGGTTTTCAAGTTTTCATACTGAACAGAAAAAGATGTTTGAAAAAGATATTATTCCTCAACTATCTGCAATTTATGCGGTAGTTCTTAATGTTGAATGATGTCTTTTGAAAGAATCAGCTGACTTTGTCAAGGACCACAAATCCCTGGTGAAGGAAGCTAATGAAAACATTGAACACATATAAGTTTTGGTAAAACACAATGACACTCTCTTCGAAGTAGCTCTGTCGACTGATATAATGTCCATTATTTACCAAACATATTCTGTGGAAGATGATGAAAGAATTCGAGCTGAGACTTCTGAAATTGTTGAAAAATATGAAAATGCATTTGCTAGAATTGAAAAGGAAAACATAACATATTTTAAACAACTTGATCGGAAAAAGGAAGAATGCAAGTATGACAAATTGTCGTATGAGCGTTCTTACAAAAACATGCAAGAACAAATTGATCTTTTGAATTCTCAGCTTGAAAGTCAAAAAGGGAATGGTGAGGAAACAAGGGTAGCAAAACCAAATATGTCAATTTCTCAAAATGCTCCAACATCCTTACCTAAGCAAAATGAAAAAGGAAAAGGAAAAGCTGTTGTCGAAACATTAAATGTGATAGCACCTGATCTTTCTAGGATTAGTCCCACTACTGCGTCTGCCTCTACATCTAAAACATATAGGGCGATAGACAAATGTGCAAAAGATAATCCAAAAGAGTCTAGGAATGCTACAACAAATTCAAAGGACAACAAGCTAAATCCTAATGTGTGTGCCCCTAGGAATAGTTCACCGACAGTGACCACAAATACTGTTAAAGAATCTGTTGGTTCAAACGACATGGTCCGCAATCACTATCTAGAAAAAGCTAGGAAAAAGGCACAGATTCAAAAAGATGGAATTTTAGGTACAAAACCTAGAGTGATGAATTCTACAACATTACAAGAAACTACTAGTAGTAGTAAACCATTACCTAGGAACTCTCAACAACAGACTAGGGATTGGATTCCATCTAAGAGTAGTTGCGAAACAGAAAATGTTATGCACGTAGAATACAACACTAAGAATTCAAATTCCTCTTCGAACGAAAAGCAAGTTCCAAATGACAGTAGTGACAAAATTAAGGTTGCAGTAATAAACAAGAATGTTGAATTTGTTTGTCCTACATGTCAAAAATGAGTTTTTTCAGCGAATCATGATGCATGTGTTACACAGTATATCAAGAAAGAAAATTTGCGTGCTAAGACACAATCCACTAAGACACCAAATAGAAACAAACCCGTTGATAAGAAGCAACAGGCTAAGAAACCTACTAGGTGGATCTCTACAGGACGTAGTTTTTCTCAAAATGAGACTTCCGCTGCATCTGATAAGAAAACAACTCCTAGATCTTGCCTTAGGTGGATTCCCACGGGAAGAGTTTTTAAAACAGTTGGTCTTAGATGGATTCCCACAGGAAAGATTCTAGATAGTTGCACCACAACAAGTAATAGTGAAAATCATCAGGATAAGGATGTAGAAACCACTACAACCGCTGATAGTGGACACCCTCAATGTGATGATTCATGTACTTCTAACACTATTATTTGTGCATATTCTTCGTTTGTGGATTCTGTGGATGCATGTACTTGTGAAAGTGCAGAAGGTTCATACGCCCAATGTGGAAAAGAAGAACTTTATACCAACATCGCATTTAGAAATCCTGGTCTTATTCCACTCTTAACTCCACTTTTACTTGTTCATTCTTAATCATTCTTTGTGAATATCATTTTTTTTGAAAAAAATCAAAAAGCATAATACAAAATTTGAAAAACCATCAAAATCAAAATATAAAAATAGAAAATTCAAAAATACAAAAACAATATAAAATATAAAATCCAAAAATATTCTTCTTCGACATGTCTCTCGTATAATCGATATTCTGTACGTACCTAGAAATGTCATTCAACAATGATACGGGCATGTACAGATGCTTGAGCGAGAGCTCCTTTAAATGTTTTCAAAACATGTCATTTCTCAAAATTTCTTCTTTATGGCTTCGGAACAACTCAGTTTCAAACCCGAGCTTAACTTGATGGCTTCTGGACACATCAGTTCAGGACCCGTGATTTAAAGAAAGGAAAGTGCTTATTCAAAACTTTCGAGCACTTATCCTAAAAATCTCAATGGCTTGTAAGTATTTCAGCTTACAACCCGGGCTTAAACATTATGGCTTATGTACACATAACAGTGCATAACCCGTTTTTCAAAGAAAGGACCCTGTTGAACAACAATCCTAAAAAGAAAAGAAGTTTTCATAAAATGTTTATTCAAACTTCTTAATCTTAAGCAAAATTTTATTCAAAATTTATCAAAAGGTTTTTCAAAACTTTTCAAAAATTTTGCTTAAGATTTTCAAATCTTTACTCCCCAATCGCTCCAAAGTTTAAATATATCAAAACCGATGCAAGTTTTGAGGGGGAGTATTTCAAAACAAACTTGTTCCAAAAAGTTCATGCAAATCCGTTTCTCCCTATCAGCTTTCCAAAAACAAAGATTTTTAATCAATCGGTATCAAAAATACCATCGAAATGCTATTTTTGAGGGGGAGAAATGTGATTAAAATGTGATCGTAGTTGAATCTCAAAAAGAGCTCGACTCAGTATGAACCCTCGAATTGACGAAACTAAATGACCGTTATCGAAAAGACTAGTCCGGGACGGGTAATAATTTCAAGCTGGTTTTCCAGTGATGTAAACGTGTCTCGCAAAGGACTTGTCTGAGTAGAATGTACCAATTCGAGAGATGATCATTGAATATGACTGATGCGCGTGATGTGTCGTTGCGGTTTAGCAGTTTTAATGCCTACTCAAGTTTTAAATTTATATTTAGCCGACTTATCAATAACACACACACTTAACGAGCAATGTACCCGGTCAGTATGAAGATAATGGTAAGTAGAGTGTCGATCACTAAGAGTGGAACGTATTATCTCGTTATTCTAATCAGTATTTTAATATCCTAACGCAAGGGGGTTTCAGCCTGAGAGACTGGCACGATTTGTTGCAATTAAATAATAAAATAAACCAATAGGCACGAATCAGCAAGTAGCACACACGTACACAGATAGATACTTGAGACAATAAGAGGGCTGTCCTTATGATTAAGTAGATTGTCACTTGTTTTATTGATAGCTTTATATGAAGTGTATGTAGTTAACCCTTTCTCGTTGGTCCTATTCTTATCGGCGAGTAAACCCTTAATGATTACTTATGTCTAAAAGTTATTCCTAAGTGATCAATTTAGTAATAACCGTGGGAGCCACATTATGTCCCGCAGTCAAATGCCCGCAAGCCACTAATAAACACAGAGGTTATCAATGCACTAATAAGTAGTAACCAAAGACATCAACATATAAACTTTAATTGATGGGAAAGCAAGTATTAAAGGGAGTGCAATCTTTCGTTGTCACATTACACAAGCCACCAATCCTGATGAATTAAAGTTTGCTAACACAATAAAACAAAACTACTTAATGAATTAAACACATGCAGCACCTTCTTACAGCTCTTGTATCTTTGATTTGGGTGTGTCTTGTGCTGCCTCCTTGACTGAATTCGTCCTTTGTTTCTCCTGTTCGAACTTCGGTTTTAGGTTTTTCGGCCCTTTTAATTCGTCTGGTTTACGGGGTATTTATAGTTTCTGTCTGAGGGAAGATGCGGCGCATCTACTAAGTAGATGCGGCGCATGTACTTAACTTCGCGTGGGGTCCAAGATTATAATATTCAGGAATATTCGTACACCGCCAGAAGATGCGGCGTAACTCCATGATTAGATGCAGCGCATGTCCTCTTGTATCTTGGATCGTATCTGGTGATATCTTGATAGAGATGCGGCGCATGTCGAGAGTGAGATGCGGCGCATCTGGAGCAGAATTGACTTGATCTTGTCCATGTCAGTAGACTTTCAACTTTATGCACGTTTTGCTCCATAATTAGTCCAAAATCGCCAAGTTTCACCAAATGCTTGTTTTTACCTGAGAATTACAAAAGTAAACGATTAAGTATCAATCCTCATACATAATATAGTAAAACAAGTCAAATTAATAGGATAAATGATAGTAATAAAATGTACTTATTTGAGTTCATCAAATATCCCCCCACTTGAACTTTACTTGTCCCCAAGTAAACCTTAGAATTTCTCTTATGAAAATGTATCCTAAAAGATGTTAGGATTTATTTTTATATTTAAGCATGTATTCGTTCATTTCATAATCACACAACTAAACACTTTAACGAATTAGAAGTAAAATAAAATAAGTCAATAAAAGCAAATCTAATCGTTTAACTGTCCAGTCGCGACGAATATTCTATCATAAGCTTGGCAAGTATACACATCTCCACCACTAAAGCTAAGGAATAACAAGTCTAAAGCGGTAAAAAGGGTTTTTAGGTATAAGGGTTAATTATTCTCTTTCACTATCGATCTCAAATTCCAGAAAAGGCGACAAAATCACAAATACATGATCGAATCCACGAACACGATACTTGCAATTGCTCAAATCCTTAACTCGAATAGGCTAAAGATAGGTCCAAACTTCACCAATAATAATATATCAAAAAGGGCGACAAAATCATAAATACATAGCCGAATCCACGACTACGATACTTAAGATTGCTCAAATCCCTAATCTCAATAAATCAAAGGTTTGGTTGGATAAAGAATAATAAAGGGCATGGATAACATTTGGGATATAAATTGGTGCAAAAATAAAAATAAACAAAACAAATAAATTAAAATCCTAATTGTGGTTAATCACTATCCCAACCATCCCATGAATAAGACTCATATCATCGAATAACTCACGCTTTAACACTTGAAACACACGCTTTAGGTAGACACGAATTATACTCAACAAGATCTTAATCAAAGAATAAACCTTAATTGGCGTTCCCATAACTGCCAATTCCCATTCAATCCATAGATATAGTACAAAAAATAGTGGTGATATCGACCACTTACATAACTTTACATAAGTTGGTTAAAACTAACTTCCAACTTTTCTTTCTTTCTTTTTCTTTTCTCATTTTTTCGATTTTTTTTTTTTTTTTTTTTTTTTTTTTTTTATTTATTAAACATAAACATAGATGTGTAAAATTTCACCACATCACTATAACTTTCTTTCCGGATAATTTTTCCATACTTTTCATGACTTCAGAAATAATGGTAATAGTGAAAGTAGTAAACACACGAAAAATAAACTCCAAAATATACAATATTTACTTTCACTCCAATTGCATTGTGCAATTTCCCGACCTAACCATAGATAATGAATTACGCACGCGAACACAGGTAATGTAAGGAAACACACTTTGCCTATAGCAATCAACCAACCACGGATTCTAATCTACAGGGTAGGCTAAGGTGTAAGGGTGTAACGAAACATTTTAAACATAGGTGTAAGAAACGAAAGGAATGGCTTTGAGGGTTTTTCTAGGGGTATCTTACTCTAAAAATGAGAGTAACAAAAGGGTTTATACGGGGGTTAACTAACCAGTGTAGTTAGTTAATAACACATAACAAATAATAGGCTATTTGGGTGTAATCCTAGAATTTTACCAATTTAGACAAGTCACTCCAATTATATAAATAATACTCATTATGGTGGTCTCGAATAGTATACAAGCCAAGTTCTAAAGTTTACAAGTCACCGGCACACTCATAGATTTGTGAATTTTGAAAAATCACAATTTTTGAAAATAACGTCATGTGTGCAGTTATGCAACTTAGATCTTAAACAAAAACATGCTAAAAAATTTTTAAGTTTGATATATTAAGCACATTTTAAGCATAATTTTTGAAAAAGTTTAGGACAAGTAATTGTTAAGTGTTCTAATTCTCCAATCCCCCCACTTAAGTTAAACAACGTCCTCGTTGTTTGTATAAAAGATTAAAAACTGGAAATTAAAAGAATTAGAACAGAAAAACTCCCCTGAGATTTGCTCGGTATGATCCTCCATTAGTATAAGAGCAAAAATCAACTTCTTGTGGATTAGAACGTTAAAGCTTCATACTTGATGCATCCACAGGAAATCCAGGAAACTATAATACCACCAACACTTTAAAACACACCTAAGATAAGAAAGGTTCAAGCTTGCATAATACATTAGTAGTTAGGAAAAATAAAACTTAAAAATTAAAACTGAAAATCATCAGGTCAGTCGATGCGCCGTATCTTATGGAAGAAGATACGCCGTATCGAGCCTGGAATAAATACGGATCAGAATAAAGATGCGCCGCATCCTTAACCAGGGATGCGCCGCATTAAAAATAAACTGATAAATAGTTTTAAAGTCGAAAATAAAAATGCAGAAAAATAAAATAAGATATGACCATTGCAGGAGATGCGTCGCATCTCAGAATTGAGATGCGCCGTATCCTCATGCGGCCTGGACTGACTCGACACAGAAAACAGAATAAAGGATAATTCCGGGTTGTCTCCCGGTAAGCACTTGTCTTTATTCCAGAGTCTTCAAGTTAGACTCACGTTCAGCTCTTTAATATCGATCATTGACTCCTACATTGCCGCGTAGGATCCACTTAGCAACTAATTCGTCACGTATATATTCAGGTCCCAAGTTCAAAACTCCTTTATAGAATCCTTCCATCATCTGATACGGGTATTCAATCCCTCTCTTCATGTCATCATTACTAATAAAAAGGAATGGAGAGAATTTGTAGCAGACCCTATTAGTAGCATGTTTAAATCCAGGGTGAGTTCGGGGCATCATATAAGTGATAACGTCGCTTCCACATTGAAAGGTGATCTTTCCTTCAAATCGCTTTGCATTAATAGTGATCTCCCTACATAATGGTTTTCCAACAATCACGTCGCCCATACTGCTGTCACGATAGGCATTCATGTCTTCAACAACGGCGAACTCAGTAACAATAGTAAAGCGTCCAACGAAGATTGGGACATTAATGAAGGCTCCAACTATATTCTTTCTAATGAAGGCTCCAACTATATTCTTTCCCCTACACTCCACTTTATTTCTCATAATAGAATTGTAAAAGCTTCTTGACATAACATTGATCGGCAAAATAGGAAAGAAATTGGCGTCAATACATTTGTATCCAATCATGCATGGGAATTGCAAATTGTAAGCACAATTGGCGTGGATCCTTCTACCATGATCCCAAGAACCATCATATCCCTCAAATTCATCGTAATTCCTAGTATTAATAACGTTGACTTTTGGACTATCCACAATTTCTCCTTCTTCTAACTCAGATTCAGCATCATCCATGAACAGGTCATTGGATTCCAATGGTCCATTAAGGTCATTAAGTTCAATGTAGTCCCCATCGTAACGTTCGAGTGATTTATCATGCACTAATACTTCATTCATAAAATTGGCTTCGAAGTCGAAGTCAAGCAGTTCTCCGTATCCTTCCATTTTTCTTCTGAAATAATCACGAAAGCATCAGTAGGGTATGCCCAAGAAAGTAATATATCAGAAAATCAACAACGAAAATGGAATACGAAAAATTAAAGTTACTGATATCTGCAGACGATGCGCCGTATCCAAAAAGTTGGATACGCCGTATCTTAATACGTTAAAATTAAATCAGACTTTATTCAGAAAATAGATACGCCGCTTAGAATTTAAGAATGCGCCGTATCAAGTTAATTAATCAAAAATCAGCTTATCTAATTAAAATTAAATGCGTCGTATTAACGAAAGTTAATGCGCCGTATTTTCGTTACGTTTAAAAATAAATATCGATTTTTGATTCAGAAAGATGCGCCGTATCGATAGAGATCGATACGCCGTATCTGTTTAATAATTCGCAAACTGTTTTTAATTAAAATAATAGATACGCCGTATCTGCTAAAGCATTATGGCTTATGTACACATAACAGTGCATAACCCGTTTTTCAAAGAAAGGACCCTGTTGAACAACAATCCTAAAAAGAAAAGAAGTTTTCATAAAATGTTTATTCAAACTTCTTAATCTTAAGCAAAATTTTATTCAAAATTTATCAAAAGGTTTTTCAAAACTTTTCAAAAATTTTGCTTAAGATTTTCAAATCTTTACTCCCCAATCGCTCCAAAGTTTAAATATATCAAAACCGAAGCAAGTTTTGAGGGGGAGTATTTCAAAACAAACTTGTTCCAAAAAGTTCATGCAAATCCGTTTCTCCCTATCAGCTTTCCAAAAACAAAGATTTTTAATCAATCGGTATCAAAAATACCATCGAAATGCTATTTTTGAGGGGGAGAAATGTGATTAAAATGTGATCGTAGTTGAATCTCAAAAAGAGCTCGACTCAGTATGAACCCTCGAATTGACGAAACTAAATGACCGTTATCGAAAAGACTAGTCCGGGACGGGTAATAATTTCAAGCTGGTTTTCCAGTGATGTAAACGTGTCTCGCAAAGGACTTGTCTGAGTAGAATGTACCAATTCGAGAGATGATCATTGAATATGACTGATGCGCGTGATGTGTCGTTGCGGTTTAGCAGTTTTAATGCCTACTCAAGTTTTAAATTTATATTTAGCCGACTTATCAATAACACACACACTTAACGAGCAGTGTACCCGGTCAGTATGAAGATAATGGTAAGTAGAGTGTCGATCACTAAGAGTGGAACGTATTATCTCGCTATTCTAATCAGTATTTTAATATCCTAACGCAAGGGGGTTTCAGCCTGAGAGACTGGCACGATTTGTTGCAATTAAATAATAAAATAAACCAATAGGCACGAATCAGCAAGTAGCACACACGTACACAGATAGATACTTGAGACAATAAGAGGGCTGTCCTTATGATTAAGTAGATTGTCACTTGTTTTATTGATAGCTTTATATGAAGTGTATGTAGTTAACCCTTTCTCGTTGGTCCTATTCTTATCGGCGAGTAAACCCTTAATGATTACTTATGTCTAAAAGTTATTCCTAAGTGATCAATTTAGTAATAACCGTGGGAGCCACATTATGTCCCGCAGTCAAATGCCCGCAAGCCACTAATAAACACAGAGGTTATCAATGCACTAATAAGTAGTAACCAAAGACATCAACATATAAACTTTAATTGATGGGAAAGCAAGTATTAAAGGGAGTGCAATCTTTCGTTGTCACATTACACAAGCCACCAATCCTGATGAATTAAAGTTTGCTAACACAATAAAACAAAACTACTTAATGAATTAAACACATGCAGCACCTTCTTACAGCTCTTGTATCTTTGATTTGGGTGTGTCTTGTGCTGCCTCCTTGACTGAATTCGTCCTTTGTTTCTCCTGTTCGAACTTCGGTTTTAGGTTTTTCGGCCCTTTTAATTCGTCTGGTTTACGGGGTATTTATAGTTTCTGTCTGAGGGAAGATGCGGCGCATCTACTAAGTAGATGCGGCGCATGTACTTAACTTCGCGTGGGGTCCAAGATTATAATATTCAGGAATATTCGTACACCGCCAGAAGATGCGGCGTAACTCCATGATTAGATGCAGCGCATGTCCTCTTGTATCTTGGATCGTATCTGGTGATATCTTGATAGAGATGCGGCGCATGTCGAGAGTGAGATGCGGCGCATCTGGAGCAGAATTGACTTGATCTTGTCCATGTCAGTAGACTTTCAACTTTATGCACGTTTTGCTCCATAATTAGTCCAAAATCGCCAAGTTTCACCAAATGCTTGTTTTTACCTGAGAATTACAAAAGTAAACGATTAAGTATCAATCCTCATACATAATATAGTAAAACAAGTCAAATTAATAGGATAAATGATAGTAATAAAATGTACTTATTTGAGTTCATCAATGACCGGGACGGGTAATAACTTCAAGCTAGTCTAACTAGTGATGTAAACGTGTCTCGCAATGGTCATGTTCATTGAAAATCGATCAATTCAAAATGTGTGATCTCTACCCAACATGTGCAAATTTATCTTAAAATGCATGAGCACATGTGAAGGGGGAGTATTTCAGAAAATTCAAAACTCTCGAAGTGTTAACTAAAATGTGTTTATTCATAAACACTTTGAGAGATTTTCACAAAAGGTTTTATGGTATGTGATCAATAATCTAGGATAATCATGAAGTTATAAGGTGATTATGGTTAGGTTATGTCCTATGATCCGCCAGAGCCGGAGGGATCTACCCAAGGACAATTCCAATAGAGTAGAATTAGAAGTCCTTAGGTATGATTGAAAAAAGTAGTAAATGAGAAAAGGAGTAAGAAGGGGTTGAAGAATGAAAAAGAAAAGTCTAATGAAAGGGTGAAAAGAAATAGCCCTCCATGAAAACTTAGGGCAGAAACCGGGTCAATACATCTGCTATCGGTACTTACTAAGGTGTTACTGATATTGAAGACAAGACGTCATGGACCCAGTGATGCACTGCACTACCCCTCCTAGCCACTCAGATATCTCTTAAAAGATATTTGTTTCATTTCTCACGGAGAACACTACATAATCTATCGGCCTCTCACTCCGAGATGTGTTGATATTGAAAAGGTGGCACTCTGCTCCATGCCTCCGACCACTAAAGCCAAAACGCACATTATAGAGTCTAGAGCCATGAGATTCATCAAAGATCTCTTAGGATACACTTCCAATATGATACACTTGTGTTCGCCAAAAAGGACACAAGTTGTAAGAGTCTTAATGAGATCTAAGGATCTTGCCATTTATATCATGATGGTTCTATGCTTCAAACGGTCTACAGTCGTGGGGTGATCTCCAGCGACTCACTGAATCGTGGGTGCACTTTGGTGTGTCTGTGTAAGCCCTTTCGGGGGTATCCGGTTCAGAACGGCCTGGGTTAGGATTAGAGAAAGTCTTCACACTATGCTGTTGACGATCTCGAAGTTCAAACCTGTAAGCGCTGGATGATTATTACTAACAGTTTTATGTAGCTACCTATAAACATCCATTAACCATCATCACATACATCAAACATCTTCACCTCAGCATACTCATACTTATGAAGATCATCCTCAACAAAGCTCAAGTGTAAAAGTTCAAGACAAATGGATCAAGTTAAAGACAAAATGTAACTACAAAGTCAAAAAACTAATCAAGATGTCAAGAACAAGTTCATATGAAGAAAGATTATGGGGAGATTGTTAGCATAAGTATAAAGTCCAAGATGTATGAGTATGTTGGAGGACACGACGCATCATCACATGAAGATGTTGATCATGGCAAGAACAACCACAAAGATGATTCTTTGAAGATCACATAGCATGAAGGAACAAAGAAGCAAGACTATTCTACAACGACACACAAAGCACAAGACATTGAAGACGAAAGACCAAATCACACGGAGCATCATTTGAATGACCATCCCTTAGGGGGAGATTGTTAGCATTTATAAAAAGTGATGGTCATTAGTCGTTTATATATTTTATGTAAGTGTGTCGTTGTAATTAAGTTAGTATAGTCATTGGGCTTTTAATCTAATAGGTCAAGGTTTAGTGAAATGAAAAGCCCACTAGCCCATCTCATGTAAACTATAAATACACATCACCCTCCTCACTTGGAGGGTGTTGCTTCTAGGGTATTCTCATCTTGTATCTCTCATTCTTTCTCTCAAATCTAATAGATCTCTAGAAGTTACCATCTTTCTCTATCTCTTTCTCTTCTTTAATCTTATGTGTGTATGATAAGGATCGATAATAGGCGACCTACAGACGGGCTCAAATCTAATGAAGCACATATTCATCCTTGTTATATTAAATTCCAACAGTGGCATCATGAGCCAATTTAACATGTTAATGTAATTACCTAAACGCATAACTAAAATCAATTCTTGATTTATACACACATGTTATGTCGGTTTTTATTTTTTAGGGTTTGTTTTTGTAGAAAACATACTAATAAAAATTGAATTGAATTTAGGGTTAGGGTTTCGACCCTAGTTTAACTAATTAATTAGTTTGTAACCCTAAATTAAAATCATGTTGTGCTATGTGTTTATTTGAGTAATTAGGGTTACGTTCCTGATTGATCCATAATTCTTCATGCAAGGAATTATGGATTAGGTTTTGTTATGTGCTACATGTTTTTAGATAAATCTAAAATTAGGGAAGACCCTAATTAAATATATTAATGAATCGGTTATGTGCAACGTGGTATTTAATTATGTAAAACTTACACGGCCAAGTTATTTGGCGTATGTGGTCCATTGGGCACAATGAGCTCGAAAAACAATGGGAGTTTTAATAATTATATATGTTAGCTTTAATTATTAGTTTAAAGTGATGGTCATTCACTTTGTTAGAACTTTGTATATTATGGGCTTGTGTTAGAACTAGTGTCAATTGTAAAAGACCAACCCATTGGTCAAAAGCCCACAAGCCCACACAAAAGCCTTTAGGGCAATATCCCTTGTGCTATATAAAGCACCTTATCTCCTCATTTGTGAGGTGGTGCAAAGGTGTAAGTGTGTGTTTAATAAAAGTGAAGTTAACATCCATATCTATCTCTCTATATACGATCCAACACATACACTTTGTCCCATCATCTCTTGTTTAACGTGGCATACATTTGTGTGATAAAGAGTGATTTCTAGCTACAACAAGTGGTATCAACGAGCCTAGCTTCGAGGTAGGAGTTCTTTTTTGTTCGGTTCTTGCTCAAAAAAAAATAGCTACGTTGCGTTTTGATTTGAAAAAATAGTGGCTACTTGTGTTTAAAGTGAAACAAGGCTATTTGTGTTTCTTGTGGCTACTGTACGCAACATTGGGAAAAAAGGGGAGTATTTTTGTTTGATACTAGAAAATAAAACACCCATTGTTATTTTTCTTTCTTTAGAAAAGTTACAATTTGTGTTTTACATTTTTTCGATCCATACAAAAAATCAAGAAAAGTTGTGTTTGTTTCATGTTCTATCGACTTGGTTTGTGAAGAGTGAGTATTATTTCACTCGAACACAGTTTGTGTGGTTTGGATTTTGGTTTATTCTTAGCTACTTTGATCGACTTTTTCAAAAATCTTGTAAAAGATTTGTGTTTTTGGATTATTGGTGATAGATGTGATTGATAAGAGTTAGTAGAAGTGGGTAGAAGTTGGTGAGTAGGTGAAGTAAAGTCATAAAAGGTGTAAGAAGTCAGTGTAAAGAGTGGGTAAGTAAGGCAAAAGGACAAAAAAGTGGTTAAAAAGTGCAGCTTATCGAAATTGGTGTTCTTCAGCGTTTTATCGCAATTCCAGAAAAAACTGCGATCTATCGCAATTCAAAAGTTTTATCGCAATTGGACTTCTGTCAGCTTCTATCGCAATTCAAGCTTGAGCACTTTTATCACAATTCGGGCTTTATCGCAATTTGATTTCCGATAAAATTATTGCAATTGGCACATGAGCAGTAATTATCGCAAATCAGGCTCATCAGATATCGCAAATCAGTTTTGTCTGATATCTTTTGGAAATTCCGATATCGGACAAAGGGGCAATTGCGATATCGGACAGAAGCAAATTTTCAGATTTGGCATTTTCAGTCCTTGTCTTTCCTGCAGCCATTGAGAACTTTCAGAATTGGCAGTCTTGGCCCTCATACTTCTATGAAACGATTTCAAAGTTAAATAACTTTTAAGGATTTGATTCGAACGTAATTTCGTCAACTCAAAAGTGAACTCGGTATTTTCACCCTTGTATAAGAGTGTAAAATACTTCGACAAACGGATATCTACCCTCTTGTATAAGAGTGTTAGATTTTATATAAATTACCAATTTATATAAATTGGATATATTTCTATCTAAATTGATATTTTGCCATAATTTATATAAATTTTGGTCAAATTGAAATTTCTATAGAAATTGTCATTTTATCTAAATTGTAATTTACATAACCTTTGTCGAACGTGTAAACTTTTGACTTTGTCTTAATTATACTCTAATCAAATTTTGTAACTTTATTTAAATTTGTCTCGTTTATATAACCTACAACTTCAACCATCATCAACAACACATCAAGGTCTCACAACAACAACCAAGCTTAACCTTCACACAACCTCAACTCCTATTTCGTTGCAACGATCCTGAATCAACTTTATCACACACCGCAAGTAAATGGAATCGACTTCTCAAGCGGGACAGATGTCTCCAGTTGTGCAAAACGTTATTCATACGAAGGAACGTTGTCTAATACACTTTAAAGCAGTTAAGAGTCAATGTGTGACACTCTCTGAAGCAAGGTCACCAATGACGAATCCATATTCATTGCAGCGAATTTTTGGAAAACTCTTCGGATCTGAAATGGATTTTTCAACCTTCAGAGGGAAACTCTTGCACAACATACTTCAAATAGAGAACCAAATTGAACAAGGAAGTGACTGCATAGTAGCCTATCAAGCGCTCCAGACGCAGTTTAAATGGTTTCTCGACTTTGATTTCAGAAAGTTCTAAAATTCTCCAGATTATGAATCAACGAACCAAATATGGAGTGAATGCGTCAGCAGATACGTGGACGTGGAATCGTTTAGAAATCAGTTGTTTAGTCAAATGAGAACACTGGAATTGGTGCTTACTAAAAGATCACTTCATCTGAGAGAGATGCGGGAAGAGAAGCAAGTGATTGAACGGGAAAGAATTGAAATGGAGAAGCAGAAACGGGAAAGAGAGCGAATTGAAAGAGAACGTCTTTTAAAGGAATCAGAGGGAAATGAGAAAGAGGCAAACGAAGATGAAGAAAAAGTCGATGAGGGTACAACATCTGATGTTAGCTCGGTTTTAACGGGAAGTGACACATCGTCAGAACAGCAGGTTGAAAGCAGTACTCCAAGATACGATTCGGATGCTGATGGTACACACAGGAATGAAGCTGTTTGGGATACTGAGGCTGACCATATCAGATCTTCATCTGACATAGAAATTTTGGCAACGGTACAACATTCACACGATTATGATAATGTTGTTTTGTTCGATAATGTGTTTGCTCATGACAAGACACATCCTGCGAATCCTGAGTCCATCAGTGACACATATGTGGTGAAACGGTTTGATAGTAATATCTCTCCTACAGCTCCAGATATGGATCCTAATGGAGGTGAGCCTGCCCAGGATGGATCTTCTCATGATCAAGATCATGCCATATTTGCTTCTTTAATCGATAATTTCAAACGTGAACTTGAAAAATGCAAAGAGGACAATCGCAAAGCTAAGCAAACAAACGCCTTATTGTCCAAAGAGCTTGAGGGATTTAAAGTAATGGAAAAAGATTTTGAAAAAATAACAAAAAGCAAAGACATTGAAATCTCAAACCTTAAATCTCAAACTCGGAAATTAAATGAAGATGTTCTCACACCAATCTTAAAACAAAATAAAGAACTTGAAGTTGAGTGTAGAGAAGCCCTGTCACGTGAAAAACTTTCCATTAAAAAACTGGATACAAATATGGGCCCCGCTAACACAAGGATCCAAGAGCTTTTAAAAGAGAACGTTGAATTAAAAGTTAAATACTCAGCACTTCAAGAAACCACATCAAATATTAAGATTGTTAACTCAAAACTTGAAAATGAGAATCAACAGATTTTGAAACGAGCAAACAATCTTGAAGAAAAACTTCGAAAAACAGGTCAAAGTGTTCAAACTCTTCAAATGATGCTTCCTAAAGATGAGAACACTCATAAAGGAAAATCCGGACTTGGTTTTGAAAATAACTTGCAAAATGAACAACCATGTTTTCTAAACAAAATGGATGCTCTGTTCATGTCAGAGGAAGAAGATAAATTGGAAAAGGAAAAACGTTTAAGAGTCAAACGAACAAAAAGCCCACTCTCGTACCATGGCTTTGTGTATGGCTGTACACAACTGACTGATATACCAAAAGACCCTTTGAAAAGAAAAGACACAAATGTGAAAAGATTTTTCAAAGAAGCTCAACTTGCTACTTATGATGCTAATTTATGGCAAAATAAAGCAAGAAAACAGTTTTGTTATCTAAAACAGCACATTGAGCTTACGTTAGAGGTCATTCGGTTAAAACAACAAACCACCCATAAAGATCGAAATAATCTTCTTGCATCAGACATATACTTTAGAAGGGAAGTTCAAAAGATTTTCAAAGAAGAGATTGAACCTCATGTGAAAAATATCAATTTAAGTTTTGAATACTTTGAAAGATATCTTGTCCTTGAAATGAGGGAAGATCTCAGGTACATACATTCCCTTGAAGATGAATTTGATGAAAAATGCCTAACATTTGATATTCAAAAAGCTTTTTTCACAAATCAAATCGAGTCACTCAAGTCGGTGTCTGTCAGCCATGTGTATGAGAATGTGGATTCTGAACAAACATATTCTTTGAAATCTGAAAATCTTTGTCTTAAAAAGAAAATCACTGAACTTTCAAAAGAAGTAGCTGAAGTCAAAGAAGAATTGTCAAAAAGAATTGCTTCTTCTGAAAACCCTTTGACAACAGTGCTCAAAGAAAAGGAAAAGATTTTTGAAGAAAATTGTGATGATGCCAATATCAAGTTTGATTTGGATGAACTTGATACAAAAAATATTGAATTGAAACATGATGTGGCATCATTACAAAAAGAAAATGAGCATTTGAAACAGACTTACAAAAACCTGTTTGATTCAATCAAACGTTCACGAGTTCAGACTCAAAAATCAATCATGAAACAAAAAGAGACTGAAGTTTTGAAGTCTCAAATGTCTGAATCCGCTGATGAAAAGTTTGAAAAGGTTTTGCAAAAGACTGAGTCAATGAAGAAGAAAAAGGATGAGTCTCAAATCACAAACGTTTCCTATCCAAATCCCCTGTTTGATTATAATACTCTAGATTTTGAAACGGAAAATGCAAATCATGTGCTTCAAACAAAAGTACTTGAGCTTGAAACGCTTTTAGCTTAACGCATAAACGATCTTGAGGATGCCAAAACTGATCTTTTCAACAAAACAAACAAATTCGAAACATATTTTGAAAGACTTGAAAAAGAAAATATTGTTTTGGAACGGAAATTGGCACGTAAAATGGATGATTCAAAAGCTGAAAAAGATCAATTTTTGAAACAAATTGCTTCTTTGGAATCTAAATTGGCATCTCAAGATCTTCTTCAAAAAGAATACAATGATTTGCGAATGTCATACAATGCCTTAAAAGCAAAGTTTGATGTTCTCCATCGATCAAAAGGCAAATCTCCTGTTTCAAATCTTTCAACACCAGAAGTGACTGTTTCAAAGCAGGTTTACACGGGTGAATCTTCAAAACCATTTTCGAAAAAGGTTTCCCAGTTTACAACCTATTCTTTGCAAAAAGGAAGGAAGTTTTCAAAGAAACCAAGATTTTATGAAACACTTACTCCTCAAAAGCTTTCAAGGTCAAATATGTCTCATGAAGAGACTCCAAGATTTCAAACTCCATGATCTCACTTTACACGGGTAAAGCAAGTGTGGAAACCAAAGCAAAGTCCTTCAAACTCTGAAATGCTTCCGCTACAACACAAAAATGACTCTGCTTTGAAAAAGGATTTTAAATCACCGTTGATTCCGCGAGTGTTATTTCCAGATGAAAAACCAGTTTTCAGTCCTCATTGGAATTCAACTTCTTTGAATCAGATTGACACAACTTACAAATGGATTGCAAAACATGCTAAACCCGTTGGTGCAGTGCTCAAATGGGTTCCAAAGGTTGTTGTCTAATCTGATCTCAATGGCTTCTAATCATATCGGATTAGGACCCGTGCTTAACCTAATGGCTTCGGAACATCTCAGTTTCGAACCCGAGCTTCAAAGAAAGGAAAGTGCTTATTCAAAATCTTTCGAGCACTTATCCTAAAAATCTAAATGGCTTGTAAGTATTTCAGCTTACAACCCGGGCTTCAATGTTTTGGCTTATGTACACATAACAGTGCATAACCCGTTTTTCAAAGAAAGGACCCTGTTGTACACTTTATTGCAACAATCCTAAACGATAAGAAGTTTTCACGCAAAGTTTTTCAAAACAAACTTCTTAAGATTTTCAAATCTTTACTCCCCATTCGCTCCAAAGTTTAAAAAATATCAAAACCAATGCAAGTTTTGAGGGGGAGTATTTCAGAAATAATTTTGTTCCAAAAAGGTCATGCAAATCCGTTTCTCCCAATTAGCTTTCCAAATACAATGATTTTCATCAAACGGTATCAAAAATACCATCGAAATGCTATTTTTGAGGGGGAGAAATGTGATTAAAATGTGATCGTAAGTTGAATCTCAAAAGAGCTCGACTCAGAAAGTACCAACGAATTGACAAAGCTTAAATGTCAGTAATCGAAAAGACTTGTCCTGGACGGGTAATAATTTCAAGTTGGTTTTCCAGTGATGTAAGCATGTCTCGGAAAGGACTTGTCTGAGTAGAATGTACCAATTCGAGAGATGATCATTGAATATGACCGGGACGGGTAATAACTTCAAGCTAGTCTAACTAGTGATGTAAACGTGTCTCGCAATGGTCATCTTCATTGAAAATCGATCAATTCAAAATGTGTGATCTCTACCCAACATGTGCAAATTTATCTTAAAATGCATGAGCACATGTGAAGGGGGAGTATTTCAGAAAATTCAAAACTCTCGAAGTGTTAACTAAAATGTGTTTATTCATAAACACTTTGAGAGATTTTCACAAAAGGTTTTATGGCAAGTGATCAACAAATCTAGGATAATCATGGAGTTATAAGGTGATTATGGTTAGGTAATGTCCAATGATCCGCCAGAGCCGGAGGGATCTTCCCAAGGAAAATTCCAATAGATTAGAATTAGAAGTCCTTAGGTAAGATTGAAAAAAGGAGTAAATGAGAAAGGAGAAAGAAGGGGTTGAAGAATTAAAAAGAAAAGTTTAATGAAAGGGTGAAAAGAATTAGCCCTCCATGAAAACTTAGGTCAGAAACCGGGTCAATACATCTGCTATCGGTATTCACTAAGGTGATACTAATATTGAAGACAAGACGTCATGGACCCAGTGACGCGTTGCACAAACCCCTCCTAGCCACTCAGATATCTCTTAAAAGATATTTGTTTCATTTCTCACGGAGAACAATGCATAATCTATCGACCTCTCACTCCGAGATGCGTTGATATTGAAAAGGTGGCACTCTGCTCCATGCCTCCGACGTCTAAAACCAAAACGCACAATTGAGTCTAGAGCCATGAGATTCATCAAAGATCTCTTAGGAACACTTCCAATACAATACACTTGTGTTCACCATAAAGGACATAAGTTGTAAGAGTCTTAACGAGATCTGAACCTGGAAGAGCTGGACGATTTATTGCTAACTGTTTTATGCAGGTACTGAAGAAAGTCCATCGATCATCGTATGTCTCAACATCTACATTGGAAGAATAGACGCTGTGAATACATGAAGATGTTGATCAAGGCAAAGAACAATCCAAAAGACGATATGATGAAGATCACAATGCATGAAGGAACAAAGAATCACAAAGTTCAAGACCCAAAAATCTCAAGACCTAAACACGTGGTGCATCTTTTGAATGACCATCCCTTAGGGGGAGATTGTTAGCTTTAATTTTATAGTTTAAAGTGATGGTCATTCACTTTGTTAGAACTTTGTATATTATGGGCTTGTGTTAGAACTAGTGTCAATTGTAAAAGACCAACCCATTGGTCAAAAGCCCACAAGCCCACATAAAAGCCTTTAGGGCAATATCCCTTGTGCTATATAAAGCACCTTATCTCCTCATTTGTGAGGTGGTGCAAAGGTGTAAGTGTGTGTTTAATAAAAGTGAAGTTAACATCCATATCTATCTCTCTATATACGATCCAACACATACACTTTGTCCCATCATCTCTTGTTTAACGTGGCATACATTTGTGTGATAAAGAGTGATTTCTAGCTACAACAATATACATTAAAATTCACATAGAGATTATTAATAGGGTTTATAAAAAGGTTTGCATGTGGCTATATGATTTATATCATATATGTGTTATTATGTGTTTATTTATTTTTTGAATTACTTGATCTTTTTTGTTTTAATTATGATGGATTGTAAACATCAAAGAGGGTAATTTTCTGAATAAAAAATAAATAAACCTAATAACTATGAAACCTTTGTGGTAAATTATTTATTGTCAAGTCTTATGTGCCGATAGTGGTTTGCTTCGCACGATAATTTGCTCCCAGGCGAGACTAGCAATTTAATAATTTATTACATAAATGTATTAAGCTTTAAAATCTTAAAGTTTTTAATTGATTGATGCGACTGTACATAATGGTCGAAGCGGCGGACCTAATGTTGACAAACTATAAAGTGGGTATAAGGAGGCTTGACATTAAATTGTCATCCTAAAGGGGCGCGTTTTTAATTAGCCTTCGGGCGGACATTTGCCTCTCCGCTCGCCTGTGCGTCACATTAGACTTACCAAGTACACCATTATATATGTACGAAGCATCTTAAGGCAAAGTTGTAAGTTTCTCAACGCCATCAATTAAAATTTTGTTGATTTTAAGCTGCGAATGAATAAATGGTTTTTTGTATAAAACATATGATACAAGATGAATGCATGACATCTTTGTACATATTTTTTTTATTACACATCAAAAATTAATACCCTTAAAATTTAAGTTATATGCCACCCAATGAAACGGAAACACCTGAGCAGCCAAAGTTGATGTAATGATCAAGGGATGGTAATCAAAGGGTAAATTGAGTACTTTCATTACTAGCAGCCAAAGCTGATGTGATGAAACGACGTCAATTTGCAGTTTCTTAAGTTGGTTAACTTAATTGAGCACTTTCATTACTAGCAGCCAAAGCTGATGTAATGAAACGGCGTCAAGGCATAAAGATTTGGGGATGAAACATGCTTACATTTGCAACCGAGGTTGGCAAAATATGTAAGTCCCATGACTCTAGGAATTGAGTTTCATTGCTAGCAGCCAAAGCTGATGTGATGAAACGACGTCGATTTGGATCCTAGTTTTCAATGAAAATTAAATGGTTAAATGTTAATTTACCATGGGTGTTTAATTTTCTTGAAAAGATTAATTATCGAAAGTACTAACTTTTGAACTTTTTCTGTAGAAATGGCCCAACCCGACACTAACATGTCAAACATGAGTTCTGCTTTCAAAACTATGATTGAAAGAGAAAAGTTGACTGGGACTAAAAATTTCAATGATTGGTACCGTTCGTTGAGGATTGTTCTTCGAATGGCCAAAAGATTTGAATATCTTAGTAAGCCTCTTCCTACAGCTCCTGCTGGTACTGCTTCTAATGTTGAACTTGAAGAGTACAACCGTGATTATGACAAGCACAATGATGTGGCTTGTCTCATGCTATCGGGGATGGATACTCAATTGCAAAAGCAATTTGAGAATTATGGCCCGATGGACATGATCACTGAACTCAAACGTATGTTTGAGAAACCACCAATGGCAGAGTTATATGATCTATTAGATTCTCTCGCCAAGTGTAAGCAGGAAGCTGGTAAACCCGTGAGTGCCCATGTATTGGAGATGAAAGGATATCTGGACCAATTGGAAGCACTTGGATGCGGTTACGTGCAAGATGTACAAGTTGGCCTCATCAATCGTTCTCTTAACGAGGACTTTGGTGATTTTGTGCGCAACTTCAATATGCATTGCACGGGGAAGACAATAAGTGATTTACATGCAATGCTTATTGACTTTGAGAAGGGACTCTCAAAGAAGGCACATATACCTGCTGTAATGGCAATAAGAGGTGGTAGGGTTACTAAGCCCAACAAACCGCAGAACGTGAACAAGAAGGGCAGAGGTAAAGCTGACAAAGGAAAACAGGTTGTGATCCATCAGCAGAAGCCTAAGAAGCAGAATCCTCCTGTGAAGAAGGATTATCCCAAGAAGGATACGGCTGCTTGTCACCACTGCAACACTCCTGGACATTGGAAGAGGGACTGTCCATTGCTGCTTGAGGAGTGTCGCAAGAATAAAAATGCCAAGGCTGCAAATGGCGCGAGCACTTCAGGTATTTTTATGATTGAATTATTTTCTTTTCCTCGTAAGCATAATGCCTGGATATATGATACAGGATGTGGTACTCACATCTGTAATACATCGCAGGGCCTTAGAGGAGCGAAGAAGCTGAACTATGGGGAATGCTACTTGTATGTGGGCAATGACATACGTGCAGCAGTTGAAGCCATAGGGACATTTGACTTAGTTTTACCTTCGGGGTTAATTCTAGTATTGAACAATTGTCATTATACACCGTCTATTATTAGAGGTGTTGTTTCAGTTTCTTTATTGTTGGATAATGGTTTTGATCACACATTTAATAAAAATGGAATTTCGGTTTCTTTAAATTCTGTTTTTCACTTTAATGCAATTCCAATAAATGGTGTGTTTGAAATTGACATGGAGAATCATGTATCCAATGGAAATAATTCTATGTATAGCATTGGCAATAAGAGAATCAAGTCTAACTTGGATTTGTCTTATCTTTGGCACTGTCGTCTTGCTCATATAGGCAAGAAACGCATGGAAAAGCTGCAACATGATGGGCTTTTGCAAAATATCAATGATGATTCAGTTGATAAATGCGAATCTTGCATATCTGGGAAGATGACAAGGAAACCTTTTTCACATCAAGTGGAAAGGGCTACGGATCTACTTGGATTAATACATACTGATGTGTGTGGTCCATTTAGACATGTGTCAAAACGCGGTGCTAGCTACTTCCTAACCTTTACGGATGACTATAGTCGTTATGGTTATGTTTATTTACTTAAACATAAACATGAAGTCTTTGAGACATTCAAGGTGTTTAAAAGTGAAGTAGAATTACAACTCGGTAAGAAGATTAAGGCTCTTCGATCCGATAGAGGTGGTAAGTATTTAAGCCAAGAGTTTAAAGATTATCTAGCTGAGTGTGGCATCGTCCAGCAACTCACATCTCCTTATACTCCACAGCAAAATGGTGTATCTGAAAGGAGAAATCGTACATTGCTTGATATGGTACGATCTATGTTTAATCTGACATCTCTTTCCTTATCCTTTTGGGACTATGCCCTTGAAACTGTTGTTCACGTGTTGAATAGGTTTCCAACTAAGAAGGTTGATAAGACTCCATATGAAGTATGGACTGGAAAAGCTCCCAATATGTCTTACTTAAAGGTCTGGGGTTGTGAGGCGTTTGTTAAACGTGACTCACCAGATAAACTCCAACAAAGATCTGTTAAGTGTATCTTCGTAGGATACCCTAAGGAAACGAAGGGTTACTACTTTTACTTCCCACCTGAGAATAAAGTCATTGTGGCTAGGTATGGAGATTTCCTTGAGGAGAATCTCATATCACAAGAATTCAGTGGGAGAGTTTATGATCTTGAAAATGATCAAGAAGATACGTCACCTTCTGAGAACACTAGCACACTTCCTGTGGAACCTGAAAGTTTAGGTCCTCCACCTGAAGTTGAAGTGGTTCCCATTCGCAGATCTACAAGATCTGTAAAAGCTCCTGAACGTCTATGTTTAAACGTAGAGTGCGAGGAAACTATACTAGGGGATCTTGATGAACCTACTAGTTATAGGGCTGCCATTAATAGTCCTGAGAAGGATAAATGGCAGGTTGCTATGAATGGGGAAATGCAATCCATGAGAGACAATGAAGTCTGGATTGAAGTAGACCTTCCTCCCAATGCTAAGGTTGTTGGGAGTAAGTGGCTCTTCAAAAAGAAAACGGACATGGATGGCAATGTACACACCTATAAAGCTCGTTTGGTGGCTAAAGGCTTTACCCAAACATATGGTGTTGACTATGAGGAGACCTTTTCTCCTGTAGCTGACATTAGAGCTATTAGGATTCTTATAGCCATAGCTGCACACTATGACTATGAGATTTGGCAGATGGATGTCAAAACCGCCTTCTTGAATGGTCGCCTAGATGAAGACATCTATATGGCGCAACCTGAGGGGTTTGTGAATCCAAAATTCCCTGATCGAGTATGCAAGCTTTAAAGATCCATTTATGGATTGAAGCAGGCATCACATCAATGGAATAAAAGATTTGACGAGGAAATCAAAAGATTTGGATTTACTCAAAATCTTGATGAGCCGTGTGTATACCACAAAGCTAGTGGGAGTGATGTTATTTTTCTAGTTCTATATGTTGATGACATATTGATCATGGGTAAAAACATTCCAAGTTTACATGAGGTGAAAGCCTATCTTGGAAAGTGTTTTTCCATGAAAGATCTAGGAGAAGCAGCATACATTCTAGGAATCAAGATCTATCGAGACAGATCTAGGCGGTTGATTGGTTTAAGCCAAAGTGCTTACATTGACAAGATATTGAAGAGATTCAATATGCAAAATTCCAAGAAGGGATTTTTGCCAATGCAAGTAGACCATGGCTTGAGTAGCAAAGCTTGTGCTTCAACACCTGAAGAGGTAAAATGCATGAAGAGAATCCCTTATGCTTCGGCTGTGGGATCGATTATGTATGCGGTTCGATGTACAAGGCTCGATGTGGCATTTGCTCAAAACATTACCAGTCGTTATCAGCAGAATCCAGGTGAACTCCACTGGACTGCTGTGAAACATATTCTCAAGTATTTAAGATCTACGAGAGAAAAGTTTTTAGTGTACGGGGGAAATCCAGAAGCAGAGCTGTGTGTTACAGGTTACTGCGATGCATCCTGGAAGTGTGATAAAGATGATACGAAGTCGCAGACGGGTTATGTCTTTGTCATCAATGAAGGTGCAGTGGATTGGAAGAGCAAGAAGCAGAGTACTATAGCGATGTCTGCAACAGAAAGTGAGTATATTGCTGCCTCAGAAGCCGCAATGGAAGCAGTCTGGATTAGGAAGTTTGTTTCAGGGCTTGGAGTTATGCCCTCAATCGAAAGACCAATAAAAATGTATTGTAACAACTCAGCTGCAATTACATTTGCTAATGAGCCTGGAATCATGAAGGGCACCAGACATTTCCCGATCCGGTACCACTATGTTAGAGAACAAGTGGAGATAGGCGAGATAGAATTACTCAAAGTTCACACAGATGACAACTTAGCAGATCCATTAACGAAGGCTCTACCTGGTGGAAAGCTTAACCAACTTTCAGAGGGTATAGGACTTCATTTAGCTGATAGTTTCATGCATATCTGTGATTGGTATTTGGATAATGGGATGTTGTAAAACAATTATTATTTTAATGAAATAAAATACGGTGTTATGTTTATTTATCATTATCTTAATAATATATCCTATATTTGCATGTTTATATCCGTGAATATATTTATATATTCTAAATTATCCGTTGTCGATTAATGATATGGGAATATCATTAAATAAAGACAAATGTGAGTATTGGTAGAATATACTTAAAGGTATATTGATGTATTGTGATACCAATTTCACATGATATTCAAAGATTTGAATATAGGACTTATCCCGACTTCATGAGTTTACTTTATGGATCTTGTCATTAAGTAAATCATGTATATATTTATCCTCATACTTGAGATACCAGATAACCGTTCATGCATGTAGTGCATTTCTATAATTCAATTTAAAGCTATACGTAACTGGTAGCTATACGGATTGTTTTCGGAAGTGTTGCAAAGTGTATGAGTTATGCTCGTAGTCAAAAAAGGATTTGTTCCTTCAAATTTATTTGAAGTTTAATACTGCTGGGCCCCTCGTGGGATTAATAAGATGTTTGTGTGGCCACACCCAAAGTCTCCCTTGATGATTCAGAAGATTTTGTAATCTTATTTAATCATGAATAATGAGAAACAGAATTATTAATAAAGAATGACTTATATCCATATCTTTATTAATGTGGTATTAGAAACAAAATGATAAGTATGATGAGTTATCATCAAGTGGTTTTTCCAGGAGACCACACACCCGAGTTGTACTAGGGGGCATTGGCGTGTTGCTAGACGCTAACCAATGTCATTACACTTTTAATAGATTTCCAAGTGGGAGCTGTTAGAGTTAATGAAAAAATATTAAACGTGTATGTCTAGATTCGAACACGGGACCGAGGGATTGCACACTTTACGTATGAATGATCAAGTAAATAATTAATATGTATAATTATTATGTATATTAATTATTTGGACACGAAATGATACATAATGAACGTTATGTAATTAACGGTGTTGACTAACGACCGTTAAGTTAATAGTGGAAGGACTATTAGTGAAATTTGGGATTGGAAGAATCTAGAATTCTTGGGGAGCAAGCCTTGGCCGATCGGCATGAGGGTTATGAAACCCTAAATCGCATAGCTTTGGCAACAAGCTACCCAAACACTATAAATACACATCAAGGGTTATTGGTTATGTTACCTTGTGCACTAGCTATAACCCTAATTTGTATTTTTTCTCTTCCTACTTCTCCAAAACCGGTCGACTTCCTCCCAAGGGTGTCGAACCATATTTTTTGTGTAGCAAAAATATTGTTTTGGTTTTACGTGTTTAATCACTAGCATCATTACTTGATCGGTTATAGTACGTGCGTACAAGAGTTCGGTAAAAACTCACTTTAGTTGTTCATCTCGGATTGTGGAACAAAACGGTAAAGGGTTCCACGCTAATCCTATTTTATTGATCAAGTGAATTGAAGAGAAGATCGATCCTTGTTCTTGCTAGGATCTCGAGGTAACTCTATTTACTTTTTGGTAATTCATTACATGTGTTAAATAAGATCTTGCTTCCGCTACGTTCTCTTGATGTGTTTATTTATCTAGATGTGTTACATGCTATTTAAATTCCAACAGTCGATAATTAACATCCACATTATTATTGTTTTCATAAATAACATTTAAATTAATATATATACACACACACTGTTAAGACGATGGCACTTGTTTTGTGATATAGGAACGTTAAAGATGGAGCCTTCAAGAAGAAGTCACAAAGCCATTTAGAATTGCAATGGTACGTCTTCAAAGAGAAATAAAGCAAAAAATTAAAGTACTGAAAATACAAGAGCATAGGATATATACTTATAAACGGGAGCTTGGCCTTTACGAATGGTATGTGTTGCTTCTGATATATCTTTGTGCGTTTTTACTTTCTTTGGTATGTAATATATACATTAAGTTTTTTCTTGTGAATAATGACAGTCAAAATGCCTTGTGGATATGGGCCGAATTAATAGATTGCCTAACATCAAGCCAATTAGATGAAGGACCAAAATATGTTGGGGAGGTATTTCTTTTTTCATTGTCAATCATGGTTTTTGAATATACTAGATTTTTTTTAACTGTGATTATATGTTTCGTGTGGTTTTTTATTATTATAGCAAATCAAAGAAAAGTTTCCAGAGGAAGCATATGACATGATAGAGGGAAGACCCTCCATTAACGAGCTTGGTTTTGTAACTATAAAGTTATCAGGGAAATGGATTGCTAAGGTTTTTTTTTTTTTCCTTTTCCAACTCTTTTAAAACATGCAATGCAATTTTCATTTAGATTCTTCTTGATTCCTTGCAGAGCATACATAATATGCTAAAAGATGGTTTAAACACATGGGCTCCAGAACTTCCTGTAGAAAGGGTAATAGTAGCCGATCCCTCATTGGGCGAGGAAATGGCTATGGATCTTATTCGAATGCTCCCCGTTAGATACACGCTAATGAGTATACTTGAGTATTCAAAAGTTGATGCAACCATCGGTCATCCTAAAAATCATGCTAAAAGACATTGTTCATTTATTCTTTATTTAGTTTCGTGAAAAAATCATGTGATTACCAATAAAAATTTGTTACAAAAATCACTCAACTTCCTTTCATAAAGCAATCTAGCTTTCAACATGTTTGACTTGTTTCTTTTTAGTTTTCTTAACCCTTTAGAGATAAAACATGTCCCTACTTATTAGTCCATTAATATTCCAATGGGATCGATTTTAAAATAGCTGAATTTCACTTTTTTTTTCTTATAAGGCGTGGCTGCTAAGTTGCTTGGGTATAGTGTCGAAGCAATTTCAGATTGTGTCTTAAGGTAATGCATTTATCATAGTTTTTTCCCTTATTGTACTTATTTAATCAGTATTAATAATACGAGTGGAGTGGTAGATGTTAATTTCCTTCGAACTTGCTGTAATCAAATATTTATTTCCGAAGTTTTATATCAGTATAGTGGTTTTTTCATAAAATCGAATACTACTCGAGTTCAAAAGCATTGTGGTTAGGTTATTAAAAAAGCACTTAATTTGGCTTACACATCTTAAAACACATGGTACCAACACAGATTGCGTGTTTCATGCTTGGTTCAGAATTTGAGAGAGCTTATACGTACATGGTACACATGATTTTCCTTTAAAGTTAGACCAGAATGTATCATGGCATGGCTAAGTTACTCATTCGGGCCTCACGGGGTGCCACGTCACCATGACATACCATAACTTACAACCCTCCTTCCCATAACATACCACAACTTACTCATTTAGGCCCCACCACTATCTATTTTTATTTCTTTTATTCAAATACCCAAATAAACTAAATTCATTTCATAAAAATAAAAATACAATATATCAAATTTAAACACATACTAAACATAAACTTACGATACGAAGAAAAAAAACGATACGGGACTTAAAAAAAAGATAAAACAAATCATACAATACCGTGAAACATTTCATTCATCCCATTCGGGGTGGTTTCTCAAAACCTCCCACACGTTACAAGTTTTATAAAAACTCTACAAATCTATTGTCAAGTTCACATACATATTAATACATTACATGAATAAATACATAACATATCCATTTACAAAACTAAAAAAAAAAAAAAAAAAAAAAAAAAAAAAAAAGGCAAGAAAACAAAAAAAACATTTTGTACACACCAAATGGCCCACTCGTCAGACAAAACTCCTCGCCGTCTGCACGAGCAGCTTGAGGACGGTGAAGGATGGCGATCGAAGACGGTATCATGGCTTGGCACGGCGTGGAACGGCGAGCACCGTACCGGCTGCTCTTATAGCTTAAAACTGAGATAAATGTTTTTCAACAAAACAAATTTCAATCATATATGTATAATCCTTTGAATAAGAAACATACTCATGATTAGCGAAATTTTTACGAGCTATGCAAGTATGCACACGCAAGTTGAAATTTTTGTACGATATTGCTCCGATGCATGCACTGGGGTGGAGCTACGCATGTATGTGTGACCAAGGAAATATGCATGCAAGTATGCTAAGTAAATTATATGTATATGCAGGTATGTAAATGGCTGTTAGACCATATATATGATAATAATTATGCAAAATTAAACTCTATTATACAGTGGAGATTATGTTTATACACAAGTACAATGTTGAATGCATGCCCTAATAGATATGAATAACACTCTAAGGACATGATGTAACCGATAACTATTCTGTACTTGTGTATTGTACATTTCTTTCATAGCCATTCCTTTCAAAAACTCAAAAAGGGAAGACCATTTTAATTGGTTAGACTCATACATTTAGTTGAAAAACAATTTAGTTGTACAACTCGTATATGTCATAATATTATAACAGTGGGAAATATATATTTGTTGATAAACACATTTGAGGTATCCTTTTTGGGAGTTATGAAGCTCACACGCACCAAATCCTAGCAAAAATACCCGATCGTAAACGAAGTTGGTATATTGCTATGCTAAACCAATAATTACTCGTACATTTTTAATTTACTGTTATGTTTATTCATTTTTCTTAACATCAAAATTAACACCAATGTTTTGTTTAACTTAAGTTTGACAGTTATTACTTATGATCATTGTCCATTCTTTGATTATTTTATAGTGCAAAACACAGAGCCTAGTGATTTAAGATTTTAGGCTCAACTATATAACGCCTAAACCGCACATGTATCTTTGTACGATTATGCGTTTCTGATACTTTGTCATGAATTAAATGTCTGTTTTTCTATCTTATTTTGTTTCGAAAACCAGTTTATACTTCAACCGATCAAAAATGCTTTAAAATGGTTAAGATAACATTAATTGTACTGGCGAATGTGGATATTTAATTTGAGACTAAAGGTATTTTTAGTATTTATGATAAAAGAAACTTTTGCAAGACCTTTCGAAATATCTGTGCGATATCTTTCCCAAAATCCTAGGTCCATCTCTGCTTCGAGAGCATCGAGTTTCTTGTTTCAAGACGTTTGCTTGAGTCGAGATTTTAGTAGTGCTGGCAACATCGACCGAAATCATAATGATAAATAATAGTAGATACTAAAAATATAAATTGTTATACTTTCGGTAATAGAAATATACACGTGGTTGATAAAATTTAATAAAGTTTTGATTGGGTTGATCTCGACCGTTGAATGTAGTTGGAGAAGGTTTATAACACATGTGTAAACTCTTAGTTGTATCATTTGTGTAAACCCTTAGGCCTAAACACACACACAAACACACTTTCAAACATTCTCTAACAATCTCTCTACTACTTTTCTCTTCATCAAAATCAGTCAACATATACCGATCTCATCACTCATAACCAAGTCATTTTTATTTGAAAAATTATTCTAAAAATACTGGCGCAAGTTAAAACGGCTCACGAGAATTTTTACTGTGTTAAATGAGCCCGAAACACGATATAATGAAAGTTTAATAAAAACTGCAACTTTTGGCCCCTCATTGCGTTAGTTATGTCCGCTCCCTCCAAGTTTATACGAATTGGCAGAAATGGTCCCCGGGGACTAATAAAACCCCCACACCACCCTCATTTCCACTTATCGCTAAACTTAACACATCTTTTTATCTCTCTCCTATCATTTACAGCCGCCGCCCAACATAACACCACCACCTCCGCCACCTCTACACCACCATCACAAACCCCCTCTACGCGCCACCACCGTGCGCCGCCAAGCAACCAAACACCATCATCATCCCTCTCATGTATAGATCCACTAATATAGACGACCTTGGAAGATGAATTCCTAGTTTTGCTCACGTTTTATCTCCACGCGCGCTTATGGCTTTTGATTTCTTTCAGTCGATCCAGCTCTTCTTCTACTGTGGAATAGACTACTTTCATAATAATAAACACACAGGTTAGACATTCGTTTTGTTTCGATGATTTATTATGTAGTTAAGAATTGAATCAGCTTACTTGTGATTCATCAGTATTTCAATTTGGCTTTTATTGTCGGTAAGTGTGTTGGTATTGTAGTCAATTTTGTAAGGTGTCAGTAGTGTATTTATTGTATCTATGTCCTTTATTGATTCCTTGGCTGTCATTTGAGTTTGTCAGCATCTAAAAAAAAAATATAAGGGGGTATCGTCTTTAGCACAAACCTCCTATTGTTAGGATCAGTGTTATAAACCCGGGTTAACCCAGCCGGTTGAACCGGTCGGGTGACCGGAAGGCGGTTTCGATCGAAAAAACCCGGTTGAAAACCCTAATCAAGATCATAATGATGATACATTCATTAAATAACTATCACAACCCGACCTGCTAATTCTTTTTTATATATAAAGTACGTTAAATCAATATCTCAAGTGCTCAAGTGCAAGTATTTTGCTACGATTGGATTATATATAAAAAATTGGAGCATGATAATCCCACCCTATACTATTTTGCTACGATTGGATTATATATAAAAAATTGAAGATGAATGTGATAATATGTTAATATTGATTTAAATAAAATTTGATTTTGTGTATTTTGCCATTCAAAATGTGTTAAAAGAGCAAATTTGCCATTAAGTTTTTCAAAGGCCTAATTTTACCATTAAATAACTATAAAAAGACCAAATTTGCCACTTTTTTAAAAGAAAAAAAAAAAAAAATTCTATATTTTAGATTTCACACATTGACAATAACCATTGTAAATGTTTGTTTATGTTTAAAATGACGCTTTAAGATATAAAATAAACAGTGTGAAATTTTGATTACTTTTTTATATAATATATACAAATTCACAAAACAAAAACTCTAAATCAATACACCTTAGATCCATATATGATTAATATGAACGGTATTTCAAGTAACTAACCTTATCTTCTTAGTTGGTCATGTTAATCACTAAATATTTTATTAAATACAGTATGTATTGTTTCATAAGAGTCTCACATATTTGAGAATGTGTACATGTGTTACCGGCTATATGTACGGGATTTAAAATATTTAACAATAGTTTTGAAATAATTGGAGCATTTGGTGGAAAATGATTGCTGACAAATTTACATATCGTTATATTTTTGCTAGCAATTTACACTTATAACTTTGTTTAGTGCCAAATAAAAGTCTTTTAAAAAAATCAATGGTTAATTTGATCTTTTCATATATTTCAAGTGGCAAATATGCTCCTTTTAGAGTTATAATGGCAAATTTGAGCCTTTAAAATAATTAGTGACAAATTTGCTCTTTTCACATATTTTAAATGGCAAATTTGGTCTTTTAACCTTAATTTTTCTTTTCCGAAGGCCAAGGAGATTATCATGTATGCCGACATCGGTTTAGGTGGCGGCTTTGATGAGGATCATAACCCCGTGGAAGCTGCTCGTGATCATACCGTGCTTATTGTCGGGTACGGGAGGTTTTTTATAGAAAGGGGTATCGAATATTATCTGTGCCAGAACAATGTCGGCTACGGGAAGTTTTTTATGGATGAGGGATACTTTAAAATTCAAAGGAATGTTGGACATCCCATGGGACCGCATCTATTGCCAAAGAATGCTATTATCCCATCATTCAAGGTCATGGTGCTCAAAACGTAAGTACTTTTACATTAAAGTTATATTTTATGTTTTATTTTAATAGTTTGTTTAATAGCATATCTGATCAAGTCATTAGATTAATGTTGCTTATTATTTTAGCATGTTTTCAATAAGTAGGAAATGGTCTTTGTTTGACAGGTTAGTACCAAGATCCCTTTGTCTATACCTTATGTCCCTGATCCCTTGTAACATGTTTTCTTCCTGTCAAATGGCAAAGTAAAATTAGACAGCAGTAAAGAAACCGGTAAAGCTGAAATTTTCCAGCTTGCATTAAAATTTACCCATTTCAACTGGTTTTAAGTTTTGACACATTATCCAACCCAACTTGACCCACTTATTTTGTCAAGTCTAGTGACATATGAGTGTGATAAAAGGCCTCTTAAATAGGCTACATATGTAACGGAAATAAAATGGACTCAACTAACTAAACTTATAAAACTGGAAGACTAGCTAATAAACTGGAACTACCAATTGACTGGAATATTTCCAGCTTATTTATCATTGACTAACAAGCCACGTAAAGTTTGAATGAGTATTCCAACATATGATATTTTGTTAACGCTCAATAATTTTAAATTCTCTTGTTTGTTAATCTCATTAGGTCCACGGGGAGTTAATGATCTTCAAGAATAGCAGGTCTTCAACTCAGAACCCCTTAGCTCGAAGTATAGCAAATGTAGATGCTTACATATTGGAGTTAAAAAACTCGGTTCACTCTATTGAAGAGATAGCAAATCTGGTAAGCGCGCCTTTCAGTTTACACCTGTCTCACATCTCTTTGCTACTATAATTATATATAAAGAGAAAATGTTCCCGTTATGTCTTGCCTCAAATGTTTTCCCATAAGCTATATTAGACCACTATTTTTATCTTAATATTGTTCTAAAATTAACAACTTAATAAGAAATGAGAAGACATTTTTTTCATTTAATGTTTCTAAAATTACCTAGTCTTAAATCCGACCAAACCGTGTTTTGGACCACACCTTTTTTTGAATGTTGTTTCTAATTTTCTTTCTTTCATTTTAACAACAATATTGCAACTATAACTATTTGTCATTATAAAATCTCATCGCTATGAACGGGTACTCGTCTAGGATTTAAATATAGATGAAGGAAACTGTGGATTCAATGATTCAAAGCCACACTATTTGCAGGACCATTTTACATTTGACAAATCAGTGAGTGCTGAGACGCCTAGAGATGCTGTCAACAGAATCTATGGAAATCTTACCAAGATGGACAAGAATTTATCATCGTTGGTAAGATTGGATTGGGAATAAAAAGCTTTTTTTTTGTATGATCATTTGACGTAACTTATGTTATATTTTTCTTTACAGCGCGTGCTGAAAGCTACAACTTTGTGTGTCTTTTTGTAGTTTTGGGAATAATGACGTATATTTGTTTTGTTCTAGGTGGCTACGTACGGTAGGCCAAGCAAAATGCTACCAAAATGGATGCTGTTGACTGTTGGGGCTATTGGAGTTGCGACATTATCAATGTGGATTTACAATCACAGTGGACCATTGGGCGTCGTGGACAACACAGTTGCTGCCACAAAAGACTTTGTGATTGACCATATCAAGGATCCGGTAAGACTTCCGATCAATCTACATGTTTTAGCTCGTCAATTTGTACTGCTGTGGTTTTGTTATTATTCACTCAAAGTATTATTTCTGTATAGAATTACTATCTGATGCTAATATGATCAAATGTGAATTACGTGTAATTAATTATTTACTATGCATATTTCCATTAAAACAGCTTACCAAATAAACTTGTATTACTTAGATGTTATGATTAAATTATCAAAATCTCGTGGTTATTGCTGACTATAAAACATGTTATTAAAATCCTGATAGTGGAATATCAGATTCAACTTAGGTATACTCCATAATATTCTCTTATTAAGGTTGTTAAGGATATGTAGGCGTCTTTAAAGGCCGGATGCCAAGAATCGGATTTACATTGAGCGTGAGAGCCAAATGAATCGAAACTTTTTCATCGACAGTGTTATACCAAAATATTCTCTTATTAAAGTTGTTCAGGATCAAAACAGTAAGTAGTATTTGCTTTAGGGGTGTTTTGAATTAACAGAGCGGTGTTTCGTGTCCATGGTTATAGATTAATCGCGAACGGTTGATAATCATATGATGCTAGTTTACTGTTGCTGTGATAGTTTTTTTATGCAGTATTGCTAGTGATCTGCTGCATATATTATAACCTTAGTTGAGCAATCAAGCAACCTAGGATTGTGTTGTGACTTCTAGAGCCTATTCTTTTTGTATATATACGCACTCGTATATGATCTATGGTTGATGGTTATGTTTAGTTTTAATATTATGACGAATGCTCATGTCACGGAATTGGTTCTGATAATGGATTACGACTTAGTTTTAGAATGAAGGCTTCTCTGTCAATACGTAATGACTTGCACATTTTTGTACCTTGTTCCTCTGTGTGTAGGAGTGATGTTAATTTGTAGTCACAGTGCTAGTATATGTGTTTCAGCCTTGTACTGTGCAATTTGCGGGACTGATATTCAGCCGTAGTAGTTAAGAGTCATTGTTAGTTTGTGACTTTGTGATATCAACTTTTTTGTGTAGACCTCTTATGTGATACTACTACATACAAGTTAGAAACAGCACCATCTTATGTTTGATCTGTTCTTTAGTGTCCCTTCCAAATCGAACTATTACTTCTAAGTTAGAACTCACTAGTGAGCAGGATCAACTTCTCCGAATGGGTTTTTGTTTTCCAGCATAATAGAACACCTATAATAAACAAAGTTATTAGACTAAGATTCTTTGAGCATACTCCTTCAAGAATAACATAGTTGATGGCAAATTGAAGTCTGAAGTGAACTGTAGGACACATGGAAGTTGAAATCTGGCGAGTGTTTGTTCTGGATCACGACCCTGCCTTGTGCGTGAGGCTGTGCAGAGGCTTGTCCTCATTCCTTTATATTACCACCTTGTCAATATGTAGTTACAGTTTTATGTGTGGTGGTAGAGGTAGCCGCATTGGAATGATGTTAATTTACATTTCCTTCCGGCGATAGTCTATAGGCAGTATTGACATTAGTTTAACAATAAGGCAATCTAAGTTCTGTTAGTTTCTCTATGTAATCATGTATTCAAATGTCTTATACTTGTTGAATAGAAATCAAGTAACATTTACATTGATTTCAGTTTCATTTCTAATTTTTTAGTGTACAAGTTACTGATGAACAGCTTGCTGACTTAAAAGATGAACTTTTCAATAAGTCCATGAAGAGGTACATGGAACTGATGGAAGTTGAAGAAGTGCGATTAAATGATGAATGTCTAAGGAGGTGAGTCCAAGAGTTGCCATTTTTAAGTGGGTGGGCAATATTAAATGTAATCTTTTATACAATTTTTTTTTGCAGAATGTTGCTGGATTTTATTGAGCTGAGTACAGATGACAAGTCATATACAAATAAATCAGACAAGGAAATTCTCGAACTGATAGTTGAGAGGTTTGAGTACTTTCTCCTTTGGTGCTATTTGGGGTGTATCTAATGTATTATGTGGTATTTTACAAAATGTGCTTCAGTTTTATTCCCATCTTATTACTTAATTTACTGTGTGTGTGTGTGTTTGATTATTGATTTATAGTAGATGTGCCAAAATGGGCGGGTTCGGATAATGGGTCAAATGGGCTTGGTCCGAATGGGCACGGCTCAAACGGACCAAATTAAAATTCGGATCAAAATGGTACGGATCAAAACGGTCGGGGGTCAAACGGGTCATTTTATAGAAAAACACCAAATGACTAAAAAGACTTCATTATATTATAGACGTGACGAAGCGTAAACAAAATTAATTTTTGAAAAGATAACAGCTCCTAAACAAGAGAAAATATATTAAAAAAATTAAAATTAAAATCAGGAAAACAAACAAAATAAGTTAACCTATCATCTTTTCAATACTTTTTTCATGGTCAAATTCAGTTTGTAGATAAGGGTATTGTGTTTAAACATTGTTCTTAATTGATTGTCGATTGCAGTATATTTTCTATTTTCCAGATTTAATATAAACACAATTGGCAGAAAAAGAAGGGTAAAATCGTCACTTTAAATTCTTTTAAACAGTATGGGTATGATAGTAAAAAATTTGGTTGGATATATGAAATTCTCTCTTTGAACGATGTACTTGATTTTGTTCTCTCAGTCTGAATGCATTTATCAATTGAAACTCATGCAGATATGCAGACGAAACAAAGTCTCCTATTCGTGGTATTATCAGGGGAGATCTTGTCCAAGAGGGCCTTATTCAAGTAACATATTACCGCCCTCCCTCTTTTATTTGTAATCAGTTTTGTTAACCACATGACACTGAGATTTCTTTTGGTTGCTCTTTACAGGTTCACAAGTTAAAACTTGATTTGCTTAAGTGAGCCCGTTCACCCTCAGAATCTTGTTCACCGATAACTTCTCTCTGTTAATAACATTTGTCATTAAAATTGTATCACATATAATATAATCAAACAGAACTGTTTGATTATATTATATGTGATACAATTTTAATGACAAATGTTATTAACAAAGAGAAGTTATCGGTGAACAAGATTGTGAGGGCGAACGGGCTCACTTTAGCCATCGTTGCTGCATCACCAACAATCGGTGTTTCCTCCCTTGGTCTTTTGATTATCTATAAACTAGTCAATAAGGTATGTCATGCATGATTTACTCTGTTTTGTTATGGTTAGTGGTGTAGTGTATGTGAAAGAAAAGTGAAATAGAACTAAAGTCTCTGTTAGTCTCTTCTTTTTTTTTTTTTTTTTTTAAATTATTTTCAGTACTATTTATACCAATATAAAGTGTCATGGCGCATTAGTGGTATTTATCTTGCCCAGTCGCTGATCATTTTACATCTCTTGTTTCTCAGTCAGAGCGTAAAGGTAGATTAGCAAGGAGATGTTTATTACAACAGATTGCATGGAGGCTTAATGAGTTACAACGCAAGGTATAGTTTACTTTTACCTATACTTATTGGTAACTGCCAGATAATAGCAGTGAATACCAACATTATAATGCTCTCATCCTAAGTTTAGGCCATGTAAATATCACCCTATATAATTGGAAACTAGTCATACAAATGGTCTTAACAATGTTTTCCGTGCCACTTTGTGAGTTGGAATATTCCTGCGTAAAAATGTTTTTCATGATTCATCAGCTTTAAGTAGAAATTGCCTTCTGTTTGCTTGCAGGGTCAGCATGTTCATAAGGAATATTGGCATGGATTGCTATTATACACATTGGATCAGTTGTACAAAGCAACTGAGAGCCCAGCAAAAGCAACTCATGAATGGGAGAGGTAATTGGATATTTTTTTATGTCAAATTATTATTATTTTTTTCCTCCGTGTTTGTCCTAATAAAAAGGCTTTGACCGAACCCGACCCTATTAAGATTCAGGTTAGTCGGTTAGGGTCTATTCGGGCTGGGTTCATTTGGGTTCGGGCGACCCGTATATGAGTATTATGATAAAAAAATCTGGCTAATACCATAAGTTTGCATGGATAAGCTACAAAAATTTATATAAAAAAAACCTTATTCGGGTTAATCAGGTTGACCCGAACCCAAATTATCCAAACGTATTTAACTCGATCCTATTTAACATTCGGGTTAAGCATGTCAACCCGAATAAGATTACTAACCCGAACCGAATAATTTTAATCAGTTTGGGTTTGGGGTCGGGTCTGGTTGGCCTATGGTTTTTTGACACTTGTACGGGTGTTAATACGGTCGAATTGGTCGGGTTCGGGTCTATTCGGATTGAGGCTAAAAGCTACACCTAACACCCGACCCTATTAGAATTCGGGTTGGTCGGTTCAGGTTGACTAGAACCCGACCGTATTAGTTTGCATGGACAAGTTACAAAATTTATTAAAAAAACCGTATTCGGATCAATTAGGTTGACCCGAACCCAAATTATCTAAACCTATTTAACCCGACATTCAACCCTCACTCGACCCGAATAATCTTAATCGGGTTTAGTTGGTCGGATTCTGGTTTATTCATGTCGGGTCTATTCAGGTTGAGGCTAAAAACAACACCTGGAACCTAACCCTATTGAGATTTTGGGTTGGTCGGGTTCGGATCTAATCGGTCGGGTTTATTTGAGTTCTCATCAACCCGAATACCACTAATATGACAAAAAGAATTGGCTAATACTATAAATTTACTACATTGACAAGTTTTAAAAAAAATATAAAAAAGCTTTATTTGGGTTAACTGGGTTGGAACGTATTTAGCCTAACACCTTCGGGTAATCTGGTCAACCCATATAAGATTGCTAATCCTA